>CP116454.1:24989789-25670414 GCA_028216015.1 Quercus dentata | reverse complement strand
TATATAACAAATTAGTCTGATGAATGTATAAAAGCATGAGATCAAGTACCAGAATGACAGAATCACGAGCAGCTAGAGCAAGTATATCAGCACAAGAAAAAACACCAGGGCATGCAGCTTCAAGCTGTGTCTTGGCATCGTCAATAACTTCATATCCTCTCAAACCAAGGTTAGGTCCGGCTGTTTTCTCAGTGTTAGGCCCATCAATAAGGACAGAAGCATCGCAACCCTGCACGAAACAGTCATGAAAGTGCATCCTTAACAATCCAGGAGCCACAGTGGGATTAGATTGGAAATGAGCTTGAACCGTTGAGCGAACAATGGATTCAGCTCGAGGGCATGATTTGGAGTAGAACCCAACACGAGTGGCTTGGCAATGTACGTAAGAAACACTCAAAGAGAGCAAGAGAAACACCAAAAGGGATGTTTGGATCAAACGTGCTCTCTCCATTACTGCAATAACAGGATAAGGATAAGGAAGAGATTGGAGTATGTTGAGCTAAATTGGAGGTTTTGTATTTTCAAATTTGTAGTAGCTCTAAGCTTTGCTTGTGGTATTGTGAAAATGAAGGAGGACAATTAATATATTTATAGGATCATGTGAGGTGAAAATTCGGAGAGAGAGTAAGCAAAGTTTGCTGATCATAGCAAAGTTTGAGAATAATTAGATGGCCTGCAAATTTAATAGCAGTAGTGAGCTTACCTTTGTTTTGTAATGATTCTTATGGATTGCATGGGACTATTCCGCGTGAGAAAATAGCCCTCGTGAAACAATTGTCGAAATCCAACCAAATAAAATTCATATAAAATTACAAAAAATATAATAAAGAACTTTATAGCATTAATTTACATTTTTTTTCTTCATCGCCAATACAATTTGCATAAAATGGATTGTCAAACGTCAACGAATGACATAATTATTAACAATTAAAAAGAAAAAGACAAGAAGATTAGGATTGTTGATGGCCTATTTCAAAGTCGCAGCCCCCGATTGAGTGGGGCTGCTGGCACGCGCAATACCAACAAGCCACTACTATAAGTACACGTCTATCCTAAAAATGAAGAGAAAATGGTTTATAGCATTTTTATAATATTTTCACAACAAATTTAACGTGGTAGATTGTTGCTGGTTATTATTAGTATGATAGAAAAGTAATTTAAATAGTACGTTTAAATTAGAATCAATAACAATTAACCACCTATAATTTATTATGAAAATATTGTAGGCGTAACAGTTCTCAAAAAATTGCTATTTTTTAGCTCATTTTTTAATCTTATATCAACAATGTGGATTGCCTATTTCAAAGTTTGCCCAAATTAATAATGTTGACGACCCTATTGCATGAGTTGTTTACGTATGGCTCAAAAAAAAAAAAAAAAGTGTTGTTTATGAAATGTTTTTATCGAACTATTTTAGGTTTCATTTGTTCAAATTCGTAAGAACATGGCGAGTGTCATAAAATTCAAGAGCCACCCTAATTTCAAATACTTTTGTAGTAAAATATAATTATAATGGCTGTAAACATCTCTCTTTTTTATATTTCTGTTTATTTTATTTTATTTTTTACTTTTTAAGAAATGCCATGTGATGAGAAGCTATTCTGATTACGTTTGTTTCAACGTAAAATGTTTATGCAAAAAGACATTTTATTTTTCAGCATTTGGTTGTGTTCTTGAATATGACTGGAAAAACATTTTTCATCCAAAAGAAGACGGTTGAACCAAGTGTTGGTTCATCTAAGAGACCATGAGTAGAGTCTACTACTAGAGATTAGCTGCTGAGGAGATTCTTGTTGATCGTACAGTTGCTATTGCTGAGGATGGTGTTGATAAGGTAGATGTTGAGATTGGTGATGCTAAGCCTATTGTTTCTCCTCCTATCTCTCTTTGTGCTATGATGGAGACATTTATGACAACTCAAGCAGCACATTGACAGCTTTTGGATGAGATTATCACTGAGGTTGTTGCTTTGAGAGCATTTTATTGAGAACAGGAGTGCTTTTCCACCTCCTCCACCCTCTTATTCTTGATGGTTGCCTTTGGCAATGCGTAACAAAAATGGAGAGTAGAGTGAGAGAGCTCTTGTCCTTAGGGAAGACCAAATTTATGCAACTTTTGTAGGTAGGGGGAGAGTTGAGAGTTGAGAGAAGAGATGATTTTTTTTTTTTTTTTTTTTTTTTTTTGTATGTATATTTGTTTTTGTTCTTTTGTTCTTGTTTCACAAACATGATATGTTGTGTTAATACCTTGATGGTTTTGATGACGTTTATCATTTGATGTCTGATTCTCTGTTATGTTTTGTGAATTCAATTTCAGTTTTTAGTTTTTGAATTACATTGTATTTTCCACACATGCGTTTATGGTTTGTTTTCAGTCTTTCAGGAATTTACAAGTTAATTCTTTCAACAACTACTACCTATTTTAGCAACAAATAGATAGTAGATTATGATAGAATTGTATTAGGGCAATATCTTGTAATTGGGTTAGTTCTTGAATTGAGCAATTCATGTTTATGTGTGTTTTGTAATAGATTGCCAAAGGGGGAGATTGTTGGGTTCTAATATTTAGGATTAAATGTTTAGTTTCCAAATTTATGTATCTTGGCAAACCAAGATCAAAACATGTCTAGATTATGTGTTAGACATTGCTCATGTTAGCTTAAGTCAAGATTCAAGAACATGTAAGTTGCAGAAAAAGGAGTTCAATAATTGTGAAGCTCGACCGATTGAAAGATAGGTTTGACTGATCGAAAATCGTGTTCTACTGATTTTAAATCAAGCCCAAAACCGGCGAAAAACATCTAGGGTTTCAGGCTAACACTTCCTAGTATAAAAGGAAAACTGTAATCATGTTTTACAAGCTCTTGGAAGTCTTGTGAGTTACTCTAGGACTTATGACTGCACAGTGTGCATCATAAGGGTCCATAGCATAAAGTCTCTTGGATTTCATACTACTGAATGCAGAGTTAGATCCCTTTGTTATGAGAGTAATATTGTTTAACAAGAAGTAACTAACAGACTATATTTAAGCTTTACTTACGAGGGACTAGTCTAGTAACAAGGACCTCTTAGTTTTTGTCTTAAAGAAAAAGGAAAAAAAAAACTTCCATTTTGAGCCATGGTACCCATTGCGGAGTGCTTTCTCACTTAATTAGTGAGATAAGTGTTAAATTATCTTCCTCACTTTTTTCAGGTTTTGGATTGATGGTGAAAAAAATATATTACAGTAAGCATTAATATAGCAATAATCAATCATTACAAAAGAAAACAAAAATGACACAAGAGAGTGAGAGAGATATACCCTTTACAATTTTATGCTATGGACCCTTATTACAATTGTTTTTTGTTTCATCAAATACTTCAACATAACCTAACATTTTTTTTCTCTCATTTCTAACAGGACACACCATAGGAACTTCAGCTTGCCGATTCTTCCAATACAGAATGTACAATTTTACTAAAGTAGGGAATGAAGCTGTGGACCTAGCCATCAATCCATCATTCCTTCCTCAACTACGAGCACTTTGCCCACAAAATGGAGATGATTCAAAGTGAGTTTCATTGGATACTGGTAGCCCTAATAGGTTTGACACCTCTTATTTTACAAATTTGAGAAATGGGCGAGGGATCCTTGAGTCTGATCCAATGTTGTGGACTGATGCTTCAACAAAAACCATTGTCCAGCTCTTCTTGATGGGTTTGAGCTTTAATTTGGAATTTGGGAAGTCCATGATTAAAATGAGTAACACTGGGGTAAAGATAGGCAATGTTGGTGAAATTTACAAAATATGTTCCAAAATTAATTGATGATATATAGGGACGGAACCACCCTTGGACTAAGGGGGGCAATGGCCCCCCTAAATTTTTTTTTTTTTTTTTTTTTTTTTTTTTTTTTAAATTATTATATGTGTGTGTACTAATTTTAGCAATTTTGTTCTATAATATTACATTTTCTTTCCCTTTAACAATATCATTGATTCTTTTAAGAGTAATACTATACTCACAAAATTTTTTATAACATTTTTACAAACTGTTCTAGTAGCAAATTCTTATTGGTTCGCATATGGCCAAACTACTCACATAATTTTTTTACTTACCAGTAACCACTTATCACATCAGTAATTTAAAAAAAAAAATTGTAATTCTAACATTTTCCTCATTTTAGTGACCATAAAAAAATTCACAAATCTAAAATTTAAAACAAAATATACAAGCCCCCCCCCCCCAAAAAAAAAAAACCTCAACAACAAAAATTACCAGGTAAAACTAAAAACAAAATTAAGCTCAATTAACTAATTTAACCCAAAATAAATAACTTTTCCCTCTAAAAAATTCTAAACAAAAATAGTTTTGTTCTTACCCACACACACACACACACACACACAAACCTTAGCAGTTAAGTAACAAAATCTAAGGTTGAAACCGCTACACATAGCCAATAGTAATTCCATCTCTCCTAACTCGAAGTTCTAGCTCCATCACCGATGATATATAAAAATATATAATCACATAAGGAACTCACTTGTTGAGGTTTTTGTTTTGTTTTGTGTTTGTGTTTGTGAGCCTTAGCTTATACAATAACTTTATAGACACTGAAAGTTTTACATAAATTTTCACACCTGAGATATATCATGAGTGACAATTTTATGTGGAGGGTGTGAAATTTCATGTGAAATTTTTGGTGCCTATAATAACATACTCGGCTTACTATTGGCTAATTCGCATAATAAATAACAACCAGGGTCTAAATTTACTCAACAAGTTTTTAATCCATATAGACAAAACATAACTTGACATTACAAGAGAGATCACCTAGCTTAAGACTCTTATGTTGCATGTGGATTTGGAGAATTCTAGCATGTTTGAAGCCAAAGCAAGAGTGGACTCTAGAGTAGTCCAAAATATTATGTGGTGAGTTGTGAGGTTGATACCAATAGGTATTAGTTCTTGTACGATTGCCAAGTAAACATATACTCTCCCAAATACACACTCAATTTTTTTTATTGAAATAAGCATCGAAACAATTCTTTAGATGAAGGCAAACAATACGATAGCACAATGATTCTCACATTCTTCTTATTGTATATCATTCTTACTCATTACCTGTTTCACATTTTAAAAATGGACATTATTGAAAAATGTGAATATTGGGTGTGAAATTATGGATGTTATATGTATGTGTGAAGTATACATTAAAGAGTGTGAGAGCAATTACTGAATATGATAACATCTAAATTCAAAAGTCCATAACTTTTAATTTTGGATCCCAAACAATAAAAAGCCAATGTGTCATGCCAAACACACAACTATAAATCATTTGTATATTGAAAAAAATCCAAATACAAAGTGACACAACTAGAGTAATTATATGAAAAAAAAAAAAAAAAAAATTCAAATTCTTAAATACATGGTAGTCGCACTCATTTAGCCACAAACTTATAGTAAAATATTTTTCCTTAGAGATCTGAGAGAATGAGATAATAAATATTTTAGATTTAAACTTTTAAAATTAGGCAAGGATTTGTTGCATACTTAGTTGTAGCAAGTGTTGCATATTGGCATACGTGTCAAAATATTAGAGGGACAACTGTCAGGTGCCAATTTAATGAAAACTTCTGGTATCTCTTAACCTTGATGTTCTCTCACACTCTCTTTCTATCACATGCACGATAAAATAAAAAATACAAATACAAATCCCCTCTCTCTCTCTCTCTCTCTCTCTCTCTTCTTCTTCCTCCTCTGTCGTTCTTCTCACTTCTTAGATACCCATCCACAAAACCAAATCAAAATACAAATCTGTCTCTCTCTCTCTCTCTCTCTCTCTCCTCCTCCATTCTTCTTAGATGCCCACCCCCTTAACCCATCATTAAACTAATCAAACAACCACCACCACCACCACCAAATGCTTAGGCCGCCGATGCCACTTGACCATGTCTACATTGACCCCACCCATCAAGACAAATATTCAAACTTCAAAAATAATCACAATCACAAATGGAAACAAAAATTTGTTTTACAAATTTTAGGAAATAATTAGCTTTAATGAAAAACATACTTGGAAAATTAGGAGTTGTTGTCTTTGCCACTGTTAGGGACAATGTCGTGAAAATAAGAGGTAGGTAGGGGATAGGAATGGCAAGGAGAGATAAAAGGATTGGGGGTGGCACCAATGGAGTGATAGAGGGAAAGGGGGGGGGGGTGGGGACTAGTAGTGGGGGAAAGGGATGAAGAAGTGGAATGGAGGAGACATGGGGTGGATGGGCGGGGTTGACGAAGATGCGGTCAGGTGAGATTGACAGCCGTAGCATGTGGTGGTTGTGGTTTTTTATAGGTTTAAAGGTAGGTAATTTGTGAAGATTAAAGGAGGAGAAGGAAGACAAAGATAGGGGGAATTGATGAGGTTCTGATGAGAGAGAGAGGGATTTTTCTTTTTCTTTTGGTTTTACCTGTGCGTGAGATTGGGAGAGAGTGTGTGAGCGAAACATTAAGATTAAGGGTTAATGAAAGTTTTCATTAAATTGGTACTTGACAGGTGTCGCTCTAATATGTTGACATGTATGGTAGTATGTAGCAAATCTTTGCCCTTTAAAATTTATACATATATATGTTGTTTGAAAATATTTTAAATCTCAAGGACCACATTAATATTTAGCAAATCCCTTCATTTTCTGTTATGTCAGTCCCTAGCTCACAATAGACCACATTAATATTTAGTGAAAAACCTTTTTATGAAAATTATTGTGCCCTTGGATTTGTTAATAGTTTTTCTCTAGCCCTTTAATGAATATTAAAGTTGTCCCTATAATGACCAAAGAAAAATTATTTTCTACATGATTGAAGGACTTGTCACACACCCATATAACACTCAATTAATATCCAATCAAATTTTGGGCATAACAGTCCCAAGTTGCTATCAATGCAAGTTTGATTGATTCATACTTTCATAGTCTTTGTCCTTTGAAAAAGGTGAACTTCCTTAGTCCCTATAATGCATTAATTAATGCTTTTAAATAGCAACAAACAATGTAGGTGAAACTACACTACTAGTCCCTGAAGTTTACCTTGCGAGCGCAATTGGTCTCTTAAGTTTTAAGTGAGTGCTATTGGTCTCTCAAGTTTAAATAATGAGCATTGTTAGTCCTTTATTAACTGTCATTAGTATTATTATCTATCGGCTAATGAGAATAGTGACATGACATCTTTTTAATTGATTTGGCATAGTGCCACATCAACAATTAAAAAAAATATTAACAGATCATATTTTAGATAAAGAATTCATTAAGATTTAAAAAAAAAAAAACCCTTAAAACACTCATTAAAAAAAAAAAAAAAAATAGAACAATGGCGAGCAAGTCCTACAGGTAAGTCTATTTGTGTCCTCCCAGGTCTCTCTATTGGTGTCCAAGCCTCCACGCTTCTTGACCCTTAAAATCCTTACAAAGCTGCTCAGCCACATTCCAAACCTACATCTTGCCTTTGTTTCCATCCACCATGGCAAGTCCTCCAAAACAACTAAACAATCCATATCTGGATTCTCCACTAAACCAAGTACCTAAGTACTCAAATATCTCCATCACATTATTACTTGGAAAGCATAGAAAGTAATTGCAAATATATCGAAGTACAAATCGTCAAATTATAATTTATGCTTCTCAAACCAGACAAGGTTTAAGACGTTATCCTTTTTTATTTAAAAAAAAAAAAAAAGAAAAATCATTCCAACCTCACTAGGCTAATAATTAATTATTATAATCTACAAAAAGGCTAATTGCTAGTTAATCTTAATGAAATCCAATAGTCATGGATTCTATAAGAAAATTCTCATCAATGCCTCTAGCAAAGCATATCTTTAGTCTTTACACAACACTCTTGCCAAACCAAATATCATTGTTGTAGTATATTAAAATGCAATATCAAGAACAGGACGATGGTCGGAGTTGACAAAACCAAAACTAGAAGGAGGATTGAGATTTAGAGATCTTGCTCTTTTCAGTGACTCTCTTCTTGCCAAGCAAGCATGGCGGCTTTTACATAATGAAGACACTCTCTTTAACAGAATTTTTAAGTCAAGAATTTTTCCCCATTGTTCGTTCATGGAAGCAAAAGAATCGGCAACCGGTTCCTGCCTGTATGGTTGATTTTATTCAATCATGTGTTGGCTTTATTCCGTGCCAAATTTGCTTGTAATTTAGCAATTAGGTACCCTGTATTTTGGTGGGAATTATGTAAGGGTAGTGTGTGAGAGAGTGTGAAAAAATCTCAAGAAGTGTGCAATTCAAGGGAGTCTCGCAATTGGATCTCGTGACTGGCAAGTTGCTAGAATGGCACATGTGTGAAGCATGCAGGGGGAGCTGAAGGGTCACGCCAGGTGGAGTACTATAGGACAAAACTTCTAGTTTGGCTAGGCGGTTAGCTCGCGACTCAAACTTGCGACTCATTCTAGTCGTAAGGTCGAGTCATGAGAATGCCCTGTTTGGTTATAATTGACTCTTCACATTCTTGATACACCCTACTATAAATACCTTTATACCCACAAAATGTAGATAGCTTCCAGAGAGAGAATTTTGAGAGAGAAACCCTAGAGAAAAACAAGATTGACTCATCCACAATCTTCATCTTTTGATTCTCCAAATTCCTTTACTCTCACCCTTTCTATTGACATATCCTTGAGAGGTACATTTAGCCAAATCCTTATCTCTCCATTCCCATATCGGTGAGGAGGTATTTTGGTGCTTGGGAAGTAGTTCAGAAAGGACCAGTTCATTTTGGTTGATGCAATGGGCTATTGCGGGGTTGAGTAAGCTAGAAAAGACAAGGTTCGGCGCTTGAAGCAAGAAGCTTGGAGGGCTTAGGTGCACTAGGTAGATTAGGCTTGGAGGATCTTCTACTATTCATGTATCCCAACTTCATTCTCTAGTGGATTATTGACCGCTTGGAAGGCGGCACAGAGGTTTTTGAGTACTTCGGTTTCCTCTTCGATAACACATCGCCATGTTACCTTTGTGTTTGCATCTTTCTTCCCTTACTCTTTACCTTTTAATTACTACTGCGGTTGTGATTAGTTTTGGTTTAGAGTGTTTTACCTATTTGGGTTTAGCTTATATTCACATTCTGCACATATATTGTTTGTTTATAAGCTTGTGTTAGTTATTTTAAATTGGGGGTCTAAACCTTTATAGGTGTTTTACACACTTTTTGAACTTTCAATTGGTATTAGAGCAGGTACACTTATTTGGTTTCATTACCTGAGTGTGATCCTTGACCTCTTTGTGATGGATCAATCACAATCGCTCAATGCTCCACCATATTTTGATGGAAGCAACTATGCATTTTGGAAAGTTCGTATGAAGGCATTCCTATGTTCCATTAATGAGAGTGTTTGGGATGCTGAAGATATAGGATGGACTAGACCAGAGGCTGCCAAATCCACATGGGATAAGGCAGCCCTTGCGGCGACTAATGCTAATAGCAAGACTCTAAATGCTATTTTTCGTGGTATTTCTCCGGATGAGTTTCACAGGATTTCTCACGTTACAATTGCCAAGGAGGTGTGGCAAATTTTGGAAATGACTTATAAGGGAACCAAAAAGGTAAAGGACACCAAGCTCCAAATGCTTACCACATGTTTCGAAGAGTTGAAGATAAGCGAAGATGAGTCATTCGACTCATTTTATGGGAAGCTCAATGAGGTGATAATTGGGAAATTTAACTTGGGGGAAAAGATGGAGGACTCCAAGATTGTAAGAAATATTCTACGATCATTACCCGAAAGCTTCTATGCAAAGGTTACTGCCATTGAAGAGAGCAAGGACCTTGATGAAATCAAAGTTCAGGAACTGATTGGCTCACTTCAAACATATGAACTCTCTCTACCATCACAAAGGAAGAGCAAATCTCTTGCTCTAAAGACAATCAATGAAAGAGTGGAAGCTTAAGATTCATCGGATGATGTCGAAAAAGATGTGGCATATTTTGTTAAAAACTTACGAAAGTTCTTGAAGTTCAAAAAGAATGGAAAGTTTGCTGAGAAAGGAAAATTCCCAAATTCCTAGAAGGAGAAAAAGGATTTCAAAAAGAAAGATGGGAAGGACTCTCAATCCTCTCAAGGAATCACATGCTATGAATGCAAAGGTCATGGACATCTCAAGAAGGAGTGTCCCAACTATTTGAGAGAGAAGGGTAAAGTGTATGCCACCACTCTTAGTGACACAGACTCCTTTAATTTAGACTCAGAAGAAAGCTATGATGGAGAAGGAAACTACTCTGCATTCATGGTCATTGCTCCCGTACAATCTTTAGATGATTTGAGTTTGCTAGTGGAAGAGTTTGGGGAGCACACTGAAGTGGAGTCGATGGGGATAGTAGAGGAATCTGATGATGAGGAAGATTAAAGAACAGTGGGACTGCAAGAAACCTACAATTCGCTCCTTGAGAAGACCGGTGAATACGCAAGAGTGGCTAAAGCAGCCATTAAGAAAATGAAGAGAGCAGAGCAAGATTATAAAAATCTTCTAGTGCAATATAAGGAGACTAAGTGTGAAGTTGAGACACTAAACAAAGAGTTAACTAAAGCCTATTCAAAGATCAAATTCCTTGAGCTTGAGGTGATTCAAGCTAATGCTAAAGTAGAGCGGGTTTCCTCCGAGAAGCTTGATGAAGTGCTTACTCATCAAAAACCCTTCTCAAACAAAAGTGGATTGGGATAAATTGGAGGGAGAAATTTGAGTACTAATATATCCAAGGATATGAAGTTTGTGAAAGCTAAGGAACCAATGGTTGTAAGGTTGAATTTAATCAACCATGTGTTGGCTTTATTCCGTGACAAATTTTCTTGCAATACAACACTTAGAAACCTTGTATTTAGGTGGGAATCATGTAAGGGTAGTGTGTGAGAGAGTGTGAAAAAATGCTCAAGACTGTGCGGTGAAGCGGGGACTCGCACTGGATCTCGCGGGAGGCTCGCGGCTTGCAAGCCGCCAAAAGTTGCACACACGCAGAGCATGCGGGGGAGCTGAGCAGTCATGCCAGCTGGAGCACTACAGGACAAAAATCCAGACTGGCCACTCGGTTAGCTCGCGGCTTGAACTCGTGACTCGGTCAAGTCGCGAGGTTAAGTCGCCAACCAGCCCTGTTTTGGAAAAACTGACTCTTCGCATTTCATTCTCACACCAGTATAAATACCCCTCATTCCCACAAAATATGTATGGCTATTCAGAAAGAAAAACCCTAAGAGAGGTTTCTTCAAAACACCCACCTAATTAGAGAGAGCTGCTCATTCTTAGAGAGAAATCTTTGTAGTCTCTTCTCATTCCTTCTCTCATTGTCATACCTATTGAGAGGAGATTTCTATCCAAACACTACCCACACCCATTTAGAGTGTTGAGTGTTTTTGGAGCTTTGGGAAGCATTGGAAGATGCCAAGGATGGCGGATGCTATGGTCAAGTAGCGGAATCCGGTAAGCTAGAAAAGAAAAAGGTTCGGTGCAACCTCGTTGGAGCAAGAAGCTTGGAGGGTCTATTGCTGTTTATGTATCCCAACTACATTTTCTCGTGGATTATTGACCGCTTGGAGGGCGGCAAAGAGGTTTTACGCCGAGGGCTTCGGTTTTCTCTTCGATAACACATCGTGTGTTGTCCTTGTGTTTGCATCTCTCTTCCCTTTATCTTTGCCTTTTATTTTTTGCTGTGGATGTGTTTTTAATTGGCTTAGATTGTTTACCAATTCTGTTTATAGCTTTTGTTCATTTTCCGCACACTAGTTGTTTGACATAAAGCTTGAATTGGTTATTTTGTAATTGGGGGTCTAAACGTTCAAGGGTGTTTTTACACTATTTGAACTTTCAATTGGTATCAGAGCGGGTACACTTGTTGTGGTTTTAATACCTAAGAGTGATCCTTGACCCCTTGTGTTTATTTGCCATGGATTGTGCTTTGTATGCCTCTTTGCATGATTTGGTTGGTGATGAATGTAACATGCCACGTGTTTGTGAAAATGCCTCTATGAGTGTTAATCCTCATAAGTGTGATGACATGTTATTTGAATCTATGGGTGTTGTTGACAAACTCTTGAAGAAAAATGCTAAGAAGTTTCAAAAGAATTTGAGTAAGTTATTTTGTGAAAATGATAATTTGATTGTTAAGTTCAATGAATCCAACAAATTGGTTGAGAAATATAAAAAACTTGCTGAAATTTCTCTTGAAAAGCTGAAAGAGTTTGAATGTTTGAATATGGACTTGGATGCTAAACTTGTTTTGTCTAACAAACTTGTTGATGATCTTAAATGTAAAAATGAATCTCTTAAGATGCATGCCAAGTGTTTGATTGCTGAACCTATTGTTAAAAAGGATGAAAATATTTGTTGCAATCATGTTGTGGTACCCGATTTTGTGCCTAGTGTGTGTTCTACCTTAAAGGACAAATCGGTGTACACTCTTCCACATAAAAGAAATCAAAAGGTGGAGAGAAAGGCTGTTAAGTCAAAGCCTTCGTTTAGGTCTCAACCTAAGATTTTGAATGGATTTAAGTTTGTTCCAACTTGCCACCATTGCGGTGTGATTGGTCATATAAGACCTCAATGTCATAAGTTGAAGAGGGAACAAAACCATGTTGCTAGATCCTTTCCCAAAAAGCCTAGTGGACCTAAACACATTGTTTGTCACTATTGTGGTGCCTTTGGTCATCTAAGACCTCAATGATCTAAGTTTCATGCTTTTAAAAGAATCAAAAGAAAAGAAAAACTTGAGCTTTTTGGAAGTCGTGCTAAAAAGAGTAAATCGGTTTTGAGTGAAAATAGCATGTTGTTAAAGAAAATGTTTAATGTTCTTAACTCCTTGACTATGTGCATCTCTGGTTCTCATTCTTCCAACTCTCGTCTCACCTCTCTTGAGACACTCATTCCAAACAATCGTTTCGTTTGGATGAGAAAGGGTTCCTATGGTTGAGCTTTTGCTTTTTTGGTCCTTGATCTAATTCTTTCGATCTTTGTAGGACCCTTCATGCATTAAATGTCATATCTTCATGCATTTTGTGCATCTTGCATTTATTTATATGCATTGTTTTGTTTTTTATCTTACTTTTATATTTCAGTTTTGTGTGAGTAAAAAATCCAAAACCACATAAAAAGTGAAAAATTCAAAAAGTTTGATCGTATATGTTTGAGCACATATCATATGTGAGTTTGGCCTTGTACCTTTGTACAAATGGCTTTGTGCATTTCTGAGCTTAGCTTGTTATTTTTGCACTTATATCTTTGTGGGAAAAATCTTGACATCTTTGTGTGATTGTTGTAAATTGATCTTCAAGCTTGTCATGAATGATTAGTCAATAATCATGTTGGTTTTGATACATACGTAGACTTGTGCTTATATCTCTTCCCACTCTTTTAGTTTTATTGCTTAAAGAGCTTAATAAATGTAAATCTCAAAATGAAAAGAGATAATGAGTTGCAAAAGCCGTCGCACATACTAGTATTTGATTAGGAAAAAGGGAAAGCGATTTATATGAAAATGTATGATACCCAAAAAGCCAAAGGCTTGTTCATCAAACTGAAATATCACAAATTTCAAGCATCAATCTCAAAAATGAGATGTATTGCTCAAAATGAGTTGTATTGATTCAAAATGATCAAATGATATGAATTGTAAGAAGCCAAATGAAAAGCTTCAATCTTATGTAATCATTTTCTTGTGGGAGGTCATATATGTTCATTTCTATAATTGAGATAGACCACTTGACGTAGTACTAGTTGTGTATGACTTGATTGAATTGATCATTGAAGCTTCACTCTAGACTAAGGACTATTTCACACATTTGATACACACACACTACACACATGCCTAATGTTCAATGAATGTCTTATTCATTTGTTAGATTGTACTTGTCTAAATGTGATGTGTGTGTGCTCAATCATATATGGTTCAATCCAAAAAGATTTTTGATCATTTTATATATTTTTGGAAGTGATTTTTATCACTCTTTGTGTTCATGTTTAGTGTTTACTTTGTTTTTCATTGTTTAAACATGTTTTGTATTGAAAAAAACAGTTGTCAGAGTTTTTCACGGCTTAGCTGGCGACTCGCCAATCACGAAACCCTAGTCGCGAGTTCATCCAGAAGCTTTTGGCGACTCATTCGCGACTTGCTTGCGACTCACGAAAATTTTCGTGACTGAATCTCGCGACTCGCCTAGTCGCGAAACACCCGTAAATAGCTTTTTAAAGGGTTTTTTGTGGGAAACCTGTTTTAAACCTCTCCCATCCTCTCTTAAACCCCTCTTTCACTATTTTTACATCTAAATCCAATCAATTTGAATGGTTTTACATTCCATTAACATCTCTAAGGTAATTATAAACTCTTTTCATTGATTTTGATCCTTAGATTATGTTTTGGAGAGTTTTGTGCTCTTGGTTGGGATTTTTATCATAGGGGTTGAGAAAACTTAATTTTTGTCAAATTTCTTCATGGGTTTGGTTTCTTTTGTTGATTTGCATTGGATGTTGGCCCCTTGTGGCAAAAAGAACATGTATTAAGGGTAGATTTCATGATGTTCATGCATTGTTTCACATTATTGTTCATAGTGTGCATGCTAGGTGTTTGATAAAATGCCTCTTAGACATTTTCTCACTTGTTTGGACTCCGATGAGTACCAAACTTTGGGGTTTCTCATGTTTCCTCATTAGGAACATGTTTGGTTCATTGGTTGTGTATTTAACACACCTTGCCCCACATGTACATTTTTCATGCATTGCACATAGCCACCTCTTGCACACACCTTTGCTACCCTTGTCATGCATTGGTCTAGACCTTGCTTCTTCATCCTAGCATGTCATGTCTACCTTATGCTCTGTAGCATTTTACTTTGTCTTTGATTTGAGCTTCATTTTCTCATTCATCTCACACCCCTCATTCATCATTATCATTGTTCGTTCCTTCATCTCTTGCCTTCGTTTCTCCTTAGCCCTTTGTCTATTCCTAACAAAAAGGGGGAGAGTATACTCTAGAGAGTATACCGGAGTGTTTTGTCATTTTTATATGACTCTTGTGCACATCCTTAGGGGGAGAAATTCTATTTCTCATGCACATTTGTAGGGGGAGAGATATTCCATAGGGGAGATGCATGTACCAAGGGGGAGAAGACATTGAGATAATAAGAAAACTTTGTTTGGTTTGCTATGTGATCGTTGTAGTCATTTCTATATGACTGTTTTGGTGTTTGATCAAGTTACTCACATGTTTCACATCATGTTTACTTGATCGCAATTTACTTGTTACATTATACTAGTCCTTTTATTACTTGCTTTACCTAGAGGGTCTAATGTGTTTTGTGCAAGTGTTTGAGGTTACAAGTATATATGTTCCAAGTGTATCACAACTTCTCATCACTTTGAAGGGGAGAAACTTTAAGCACTTTTAGTTTATATTGTTTATGTTTATATCCAGTATTTTGTGGTTTGTGCCCATGTTGCTTCTGTAAGCTTTTAGGGTTTGTTTCCAAGATTCTTGTAGGCTTTATGGTTTGTACCATGCTTTATGCAGCCTCTATAATTTGGTTAAATCAGTACTTCTATCCAAATGTCATGCATTTTCTGGTTAAGTTCCGTCACTCTTGTGCCCTTGTAGGATTGTTCCTAGATGCATATACTTAATGTATTATGCATTGGTTGAGTGTTGGGCATACGAGTAACTTGCATTGTTCTTGTTAGCTTGTATGTTCAAGTGTTCATTCCAAGTGTGAATGAGCATTGTGATCACTACCCTGTAGTGATTACTTGTTTGATCAATCCATGGTTTGTTTCTTAACTTCATCTTTACTTGATCACTTTATGCCTGTTTCATATGCATTTCATGTCTTCTGCATACAATGATCATGGTGTATTGTTGTGTTTCAGGAGTTTCATGTTCATATGATTCAAGTGCTTCTGACTTCTAGATTTAGGTGCGAGTGAGTTTTGACATTGTTCCCAAACTCATGTTTAAGTCTAGAGTCTGTTTTTAGGGTGTTTTGTCACGGAATAGCCAAAAGGGGAGATTGTAAGGTTGAATTTAATCAACCATGTGTTGGATTTATTCTGTGACAAATTTGCTTGTAATCAAAGACTTGGAAACCCTGTATTTAGGTGAGAATCATGTAAGGGTAGTGTGTGAGAGAGTGTGAAGAAATGCTTAAGACTGTGTAGTGAAGCAGGGACTCGCGGTTGGATCTCGCGGGAGGCTCGCGGCTTGCAAGCCACCAAAAGTTGCATATGCGCAGAGCATGCAGGGGAGTTGAACAGTCATGCCAGCTGGAGTATTACAAGACAAAAATCCAGATTGGCCACTCGGTTAGCTCGCGGCTTGAACTCGCGACTCGGTCAAGTCGCGAGGTCAAGTCGCCACCAAATCTGTTTTGGAAAAAGCGACTCTTCGTATTCCATTCTCACACCAGTATAAATACCCCTCATTCCCACAAAATATGTGTGGCTATTCAGAAGGAAAAACCCTAAGAGAGGTTTCTTCAAAACACCCACCTAATTAGAGAGAGTTGCTCATTCTTAGAGAGAAATCTTTGTAGTCTCTTCTCATTCCCTCTCTCATTGTCATACCTATTGAGAGGAGATTTCTATCCAAACACTACCCACACCCATTTAGAGTGTTGAGTGTTTTTGGAGTTTTGGGAAGCATTGGAAGATGCCAAGAATGGTGAATGCTATGGTCAAGTAGCGGAATCCGGTAAGCTAGAAAAGAAAAAGGTTCAGCGCAAACTCGTTGGAGCAAGAAGCTTGGAGGGCTTAGGTACATCGGGTAGATTAGGCTTGGAGGGTCTATTACTGTTCATGTATCCCAACTACATTTTCTAGTGGATTATTGACCGCTTGGAGGGCGGCGGAGAGGTTTTACGCCGAGGGTTTCGGTTTCCTCTTCGATAACATATCGTGTGTTGTCCTTGTGTTTGCATCTCTCTTTCCTTTATTTTTGCCTTTTATTTTTCTTTGTGGTTGTGTTTTTAATTGGTTTAGATTGTTTACCAATTCTGTTTATAGTTTTTGTTCATTTTCCGCACACTAGTTGTTTGACATAAAGCTTGAATTAGTTATTTTGTAATTGGGGGTCTAAACGTTCAAGGGTGTTTTTACATTATTTGAAATTTCAATGGTAGCTATCACTATTGCTGAGAAAGTAAAGGCAGAGAAGAAGAGGAATGTGACTGACCAATTGGTTTTGATAAAGCAAGCCTCCTAACCAATCAGTGGTCAAACCTAAAGCTAAAGGGAAATCACTTCCAAAATCACAAAGAGGTCCGAGAACAAAACATTTTTGCCATCATTATGGACTTCAAGGACACATCAGACCAAATTGTCATAAGCTTAAAGCATTAAAGAATGCAAGTGCTCAAAGTTCAGGAGAACCAAGAAATTACATAAGGAATTGGGTTGCTGAGCAATTAAAAAGTCAAGAAGGTGATCCCCGAGTGCGGGATGTGATGAAGATGATTGATGCCTTCACTGCCTGTTTGACAAGCTTCACGAGAAGGTTTGAAAGTCACAACAATCGTACCTAATCCTTTAGGGATATTACCCTAAATGCACGTGTCGTGTGGGTGAAGAAGGGTACATATATATAAGCATTACAACATGTCCATGCATTAATACTTCCTATGTAATGTGACATTAATTGTTTGTGTGCTCTTTGTTATCATTCTAGCCTGGTTTGAAAATTTGTGTTTGTTTGTTATTTACTTTGAATGTTTTTACTTTCTTTTTTTTTTTACTAATCTTTACTTGTTTTTGTGTCAAAAATCCAAAAACACATAAAAAGTAGAAAATCCAAAAAGTTTGATTAGCATTTTTATGTTATGTCACATGCATATTTTGCCTTGTACCTTCGTACAAATGGCTTTGTGCATTTACAAGCGTAACTTGTTCTTTATGCACTCATATCATTGTGAGAAAAATCTTGACATCTTTTGTGACAGTTGTAAATAAATCTTCAAACTTGTCATGAATAATTAGTCAATGGTTTTGTTGATCTTGAGACTTACATAGATTTGTGCCTATATATCTTCCCACTCTTTTATTTTTGTTTGCTTAAAGAGCTCAACCAATGTAAATCTCAAAATGAAAAGAGATAATGAGCTGCAAAAGCCGTCACACATACTAGTATTTGATTAGGAAAAAGGGAAAGCGACTTATATGAAAATGTATGATGCCCAAAAAGCCAAAGGCTTGTTCATCAATTTGAAATATAAAAAATTTCAAGCATCAATCTCAAAATGAGATGTATTGATTCAAAATGATCAAATGTTATGATGTGTATGAAGCCAAATGAAAAGCTTCAAAGTTTATGTTATCAAGTTTTGTGGGAGGTCATATATGCATTCTTCTATAATTGAGATTGGTCACATTTCCTGTGCTAATTGTGTATGTTTTGGTTGAATTGATCATTGAAACTTCACATTAGACTAAGGACTATCTCATCTTTGATACTCACACACATCACACATGTCTATGTTCAATGAATGCCTTATTCATTTGTGTGATTGTACTTCTTTAAATGTGTTGCACATACTCAATTATATGTTGATCAAACACAAAAATATTTTTGCGTGTTTTAATTGTTTTTTGAAAGTGTTTTTGTTTTGAAAAATTTCAAAAACTGTGCAACTCTGTTTTGGTGACTCACTCTCGCGAGTCAATCTAGTCGCGAGCTCCTAGTTGCGAGCTTACTCGGAAGCTTTCCCAACTTGCTGGCGAGTCGGACCACCATCATAAAAAAAGACTTAGAGAATTTTTCAAAAAATTGGGTTTTTAGGATTTTCATGACTTAGTTTGGTGACTAGTTCACGAGTGGAAGCTCTAACCACGAGTTTTACTCAGAATGTTTGGTGACTCCCGTCGTGACTTACTAGCAAGTGGACCTTCCAGTAGCAAAAAAAACTTAGAAAATTTTTTCAAAATTTGTCACACGGGTTTTTGGCGACTTGCATTGGCAACTTGTTCGCGGCTTATTCGATTGCGAAAAACGCGTGTTTTGCGCTTTGAGGGTTATTTTTAGGACAGTTTTCAAAAACTTTTCAGTTTTCCCTCGCATATTGTGACTGTTCATCATCTCCCTCTTCCAAACTCAACATGTTTACTCACAAAACCTCCATTTTCTTCATCATCTCTTCACCAATCTTCAAGAACAAGGTATGGGTTTTCTTATTTTCTCAAAGAATTTCATGTTTCAAGCCTTTGATTTCTTGGATTTTGTGTTTTTCTTGAGTTTTGAAAAATATGATGTTTTAATATGGTTTAGGTATATCTTTGTTGAGTTTGTTATATGGGTTTTGTTGGTTTTGATTGTTTAATGCTCACAATACATGTTCTTCATGCGTGCTTCTCACTTTTAAGTATTATACCTTGTTTGTGTTGTGTTGTGTTGTGCATATCATGCTTATGGTAAAATGTCTCATAGACATTTCCTTTGTTACTATGGACTTCATGGTATACAATGTCTGTAGGGATGACCTTGCTTCGCTGATTATGAATTTTTTGTTTGGATATATGATTTTCAATATGCCCTAGGTTGTACATGGTATTATTTGTTAACATAACACACACTGTGGTATGTTAGTGGACTTAATGCCAAGACTCTATTTTGCTTTGATGATTTGTGCCCTCTCATGTCTTGTTGCTATTGAACTATGCTTTAGTTTAATCTTTGGCCTTATCCTTAGTCCATTTTATTGCTACTAACTTATTACTTATCTTTGGTGTTTCCATATGTTGTGCCTTGTGTTGTAGTCTTTGCTACTATATTTATGCTACTATGTTGTGTACAATACTCGGTTCCGCTCTATCCAACACTTTGAAAGATACAATCAGTTCTACGCAAAGGCTCTAATCATCCTAGAGCATTTTGTGGACTTGACTGATTTTAAGGATTACTTTATCCGAAGTTGTTTTCAAAATAGAGGTTGGGACAAACTCCTTGGTGATCTCCCTGGGGTGTGTGAACCCTTGGTTCATGAGTTCTATGCCAATGCCATTCTATGAGAGGATGAAATCAACTGTTGGATTAGAGGCCATGAGTTCACCATTGACTTGGAAGATATTGATAATGTTCTTGGTTTTGAGGACCTAGAGCACGATTTCACTCACTACAAGGACAGAATGCTATCCATTGAAACGGTTCAATCCCATATTGGTGGTGTTCGAGAAGGCATATGTCTCAACACTACGACTTTTCCACCGGATTTTTGATGTCTTACATACATTATGATGTTCAACTTGTATTCGGTGAAGAAGATGACCACCATCAGTAATGCTAGAGCCATTTTTCTTAGAGAGATCAGGAGAATACTTATATTGATATTAGTGCTCATGTCTACTCCATAATTGCTGATGAAACAAGGACAACTTCAAGGGTAAAGCTGATTCTTCCTAGTCTTCACATGAGGCTCTTTTGAGCAAAAGGTGTGGAAATTCCTTAAGACATCAGTCTCATGCCCACTCCTCCAGCTATAAATGCTCTAACAATTGCACAGATCAAAGCACGTCTTCCAGGTGATGAAGAGGAGGGTGATCAAACACAAGGAGAACCTATGGATACCAAGACAGAAGCAGAAGGACAACCCTCAAGCTCTAAAAGCCGTGGTAAAAGAAGCCGAGCGTCATCATCTTCTGCTGTACCTCCAGATGCATTTGAGATCATCCTTAAAAGGATTGACAGGCTGCAAGATGTCCAAATGTGCAATCTGACAGGCTGACTACTGTCCAAGAATAGCTGAATTTGCTTTCAGCAAAGTTTGACAACTTCACTACGCAGTAGTAGCCCTTTGGCCATTCTGGTAAAAAAAAAGGAGATATGGAATAGGAGTAGCTCTTGAGGGGGAACATCATTTTGAGGGGGAGAAACTTTTAGTGCTCTTGTTTAAAATTTTTGATACTTTGGTTTGATTTTTTTTTTTCTGTTTCTATTCAGTACTTTGTTTTTGTACCTTTGCTTTGTAGCTCATTACTTTTAGTTAATATTATGCATTTTCTTTAGTACTACATTCTTGTGCCCTTGAGCTTATTAACTTGCATGTCCGGATGTTCATTCTTTGTGAGAATGTTCATTGTGATCACTATTTATAGTGATTGTTCCTGTTTGGTCAAGTCACGCTTTATTACTTTAATCTTGACTACTTGATCGCATTGTGCTTGCTCAATATGCATATCAAGATTTCTGCTTACAATGATCATCTTATGTTGTTGTTTTTAGGAAATATTTGTTCGTATGGTTCAAGAGTTTCACAGTTTCTAGAATTAGGATGTGAGTGAGTTTTGGCAACTGTTCCCAACTCGCGTGTTAAGTCTAGAGTCTGTTTTAAGGTTTTGTCATGGAATAGCCAAAGGGGGAGATTGTAAGGTTGATTTTATTCAATCATGTGTTGGCTTTATTTTGTTCCAAATTTGCTTGTAATTTAGCAATTAGATACCTTGTATTTAGGTGGGAATTATGTAAGGGTAGTGTGTGAGAGAGTGTGAAGAAATCTCAAGAAGTGTGCAATTCAAGGGAGTCTTGTGACTGGATCTTGCGGCTGGCAAGTTGCCAGAATGGCACACGTGTGAAGCATGGGGGGAGAGCTGAAGGGTCACGTTAGCTGGAGCACTACAGGATAAAACTTCTAGTCCGGCCAGGTAGTTAGCTCGCAACTCAAACTCGTGATTCGTTCCGGTCGCGAGGTCGAGTTGCTAGAATGCCCTATTTGGTTGTAATCGACTCTTCACATTCTTGATACACCCTACTATAAGTACCCTTATACCCATGAAATGTAGAGAGCTTCCAAGGAGAGAATTTTGAGAGCGAAATCCTAGAGAAAAACAAGATTGGCTCATCCACAATCTTCATATTTTGATTCTCTAAATTCCTTTACTCTCACCCTCTCCATTGACATATCCTTAAGAGGTACATTTAGCCAAATCCTTATATCTCCATACCCATATCGGTGAGGAGGTATTTTGGTGCTTGGGAAGCGATTCGAAGGGACCAATTCATTTTGGTTGATGTAATGGGCTATTGCGGGATCCGGTAAGCTAGAGAAGACAAGGTTTGGCGGTTGGAGTAAAAAGCTTGGAGGGCTTAGGTGCACTGGGCAAATTAGGCTTGGAGGGTCTTCTGCTATTCATGTATCCAAACTTCATTATCTAGTGGATTATTGACCGTTTAGAGTGTTTTACCTATTTGGGTTTAGCTTATATTCATATTCTGCACATATATTGTTTGTTTATAAGCTTGTGTTGGTTATTTTAAATTGGGGGTCTAAACGTTCATAGGTGTTTTACACACTATTTGAATTTTCACTACGCTTAGAAAAGCATTTTGAAGGGGAGAGAGGTGATCCAAGTGGGTGCTAGATTCAGGGTGGGCAATGGAAAAAATATCAAAATATGGCAGCATCATTAGATGGCCATTAAGCATCCACCATTAGTCTCTTCCCCAATCATAGAGTCTATGGAAAATGCCACGATGGACTACCCGATTGACAATAACACGGGTAAATGGGATGATGAAAGATCAAGGAGGTTTTCATACCAGCTAAAGCGGAACTTGTTCGTAAGATACCACCGCCTCGAAGCCAAACAGAGGATGTTTTGTATTAGCCATTCACTTTGTAGAGACAAAAGTACAATTGCAAGTTTGGGAATAAGTTTCTTAAGGACTCAGAAGAACATTTAGAGGTTAGCACTCTTTTGGAGGTGGATAAGAAAGTTTGGAAGTGCATTTGGTCCCTGGAAGTTCCAAACAAATATAAGAACCTATTGTGGCGTGCATGTAAAAACTCACTACCAACAAAATAAAATCTGGTCCGGAGAACCATATTACAAAACCCAGTTGTGACCGTTGCTCCTTACAAGTAGAGGATACTTTGCATGCACTTTGGAGTTGCAGAGGCTTGGATGAGGAGTGGGAAGGTGACAGATGGAATTTTTGATCAACGACACATTTTGCTGATTTTAAGGAGTTGTGCGGCTGGATTCTTGAAAATGGGAAGCCAATGGACCAATTTGCTATCCAGGTAGGGCAAAGGAGAGCTAGAACGGGATCTGAAGATGCAATCTCAAGCATAACCGAATCACTTCAATGCCTCAAACAAACTGGACAAAGAATCGCACCAAATACTTACAAGATCAATTACGATGGTGCACTATCAAATGCGGACAACAAATCTAGGATAGGAGTAGTTGTTCGGGATTGTCGAGGGGAGGTAATTGCATCACTTGTGCAGCAGCTGGATTAGGTATACCAACCCGTGGAAGTTCAAGCTATGGCAGCGTGTAAGGCGGTGGAGTTTCGTAGTGAATTGGGACTCCATAGAGCTATTGTTGAGGGTGACTCGGTGTTGGTTGTGAAGGCCCTAAAATGTAATGATAATGGTTTAGCTCCTTATGCCCATTTGATAAACGATGCGTCGTTATTTTCCGGTTTATTTTCAGAATTATCATACTCTCACATAAGGAGAGATGGTAACAAAGTTGCTTACAGTTTAGCTAAGTTAGCTCTGACATCACCAAGTTGTACTGTATGGATGGAGGATGTTCGATCTCACACTTTACCTTTTGTTCAGGCCGATTTGGCCGCACTTTAGTTTCTTTCAATAAAAGTCTTCCTTCTCAAAAAACAAAAAAGAAAAAGAAAAAAAGAACAGGACGATGAGTTCCATTTTAGACACAGGCTAGGATGTGGTGTATACTTTGGCAAAGTGAGGTGGAGGCTTTAACAGGTCAGATTGAAACTGGCAAGGACATGGGTGGATAGTCATCATTAGAATCTTTAAAATCACTTAAAAGTTAAAACACCAAGTCATTCAAGTGACCATACATCTCCTCCCAAAATCTCTTCGGCATCATATTCAAGACTTGGTCATCAAATGATGACCATTATTTTGGTCATCAAATGATGACTATTATTTTAATTGTTGATATGACTTGTTAACTTATCATTTTAATTGTCGATATGAAATTATGCCACACCAAATGTAGTGAGTTTAATAAAATTGAATTTTATAGTATTTTAATTTTAAAAAATGCCACATCAATTAAAAATATGTCAAGTCATTATTCCATTAGTCATATAGGTAATAACATTAATGACTATTAACAAAAAACTAATAATACTCATTATTGAAACTTGAGGGACCAATAGCACTCACTTAGAACATAAGGGACTAATTGTGCTCGCATGATAAACTTTAGGAACCAATATGTTAGGACATATGTGTTTCACATGTTAGGAACATATGTCACTATTTTATGTAATTGACTAATCCTTTGACAAAATGCACTTTACTTGTATTTTAGTAGATTTAGGATATGTTTAATACTTCAAGAAATCTTGTTTCAAGATCAAGTGTTAAAGCCATGCAAGTCTGCCAAGATTCAAGTTGAGAAAGTGTCTGTCATTAAAACTTGACAGCTAGCATCTATCAAGCTTTAAGAGTTGTTCCGACCTCGTGGCTTGACAAAAGACTCGACAGATAGCTATTTGTCAAGGTTTAAGAAAAACATATTTTTCTGTTGTTTTCTTCCAATCCGTGATTATGTGTTTAGGCTTTCTTTTCTCACAACCTTAGACATATAAAAGGATTATTTTAAGGGTTGTCAAAGGTGACACAAGTTACACAAGTGTTGAGCAAAGTTTGTTCATGCAAATTGTGACCGGAGACAGAATTTTCCCTAGTTCATCTCTTTTGTGAAGAAGTCATCGTGTTTGTAAACTGTAGGGTTTTGTAACCAAGCATCTTCTTGATCTTCATCTTCTGGATGAATTGAAGAATTTTGTAGCCAACAACCTTTTCTAGTTGGTGATTAAAGTCACATCTTGAGATTCGCGTAATTGGTTAGTCATGTACTAGGAGTCGTGCATTACAAGGAGAGATTGTCACTACAGAACAAATCCAATTAGGTATTGGGGTAAGGGTTCAACTATAGGTTGGTAGAAGGTACTAAGATTCCTTTCCTTGTAACCACTTGTTTTGATAATAATGGATTCTCGGGAGTGATGACCTTAAAATCACCCGGTGGGGTTTTGCTATGTCGGTTTTTCCTATTCGTAAACAAATCACCATGTCAATTTAATTTCCATTTGTGTATTTAATATAATTGGTGATTTTTTTTTTGTGCTACCATGCGCTTTGCATGTTAATTTGATTAATTAATAAACTTGGTTAATTAATCAATTAATTTATCACAAGGCGTTAATTTGTTTTTGGCCTATCAAGTGGTATCAGAGCAGGCACACTCTAATTAGGTTTTAATCTTTACTATGTGATCCATTGTCCCCTGTTTGTCATGGATAGAGGACATTCTCTTATCATACCTCCATTATTTGATGGTACTAACTATGCATACTGGAAAGTACGCATGAGAGCTTTCTTGTTGTCTCTAGATGAGAAGGTGTGGCAAGCTATTGAGATAGGTTGGACCAAGTCGAAGGAAGCACCAGCCGGTTGGGATGATGCCAAGATCAAGGCGTCAAACTTCAAAAGTAGGGCATTGAATGCCTTATTCGGTGCGGTCACTAATGAGGTGTTTAAGAAGATATCCTCTACTGAAACTGTTAAAGAGGCATGGACCATGCTCCGGACAATCTATGAGGGAACCAAGGCTATCAAAGATTCAAAACTTCAGAGGCTTACTACAAGCTTTGAAGAAATCAAGATGAAGGAGGATGAGTCGTTCGATGAGTTTTATGCCAAGCTCAAGGATATAGTGAACTCAACTTTCAATCTTGGGGAAACCATTCCTGAACCCAAGATTGCAAGAAAGGTGCTCAAATCTCTACCCGAGAGATTTCATGCCAAGATCACTACTATAGAGGAATCAATGGATATTGACAAGATTCCTTTGATAGAGCTGGTTGGCAATTTGCAGACCTACGAGCTAGGGTTAATAGGTAGGGTAAGAGCAAGAGTATGGCACTAAAGGCCAAGATTAGTGACACGAATGAGTCTTCACAATGAAGATTCTAAGATGAAGTCCTACATCACTGGGCAATTCAAGAAGTTCATGAAGAATGCCAATAGGAAGGGCTTCAACAAGGATTGTAGGCAATCTAGTTCTTCTTAGTTCAAGAGTCAAGATAAAGGGAAGAAGGATGCTAGGGATGGCAATCGCACACTGTTCCTCCGGACCAAAATGCTTCGGGTGTCAAGGCTTTGGACATATGAAACAGGAGTGTCTTACATATCTGAAAAGCATTGGGAAGAGCAAGGCATTTGCTACTACCTTGAGTGACACCGAGCTCGAGGATGATTCCAACAATGAGGATGACGAAATCCTGAATGCCTTCACTACCATTGTCAATCCTACTAAGGGGATTGTTGAAGATGTAGACGAAGAAGATGACTTGGTGGATTCTAAGTTCGAGATGATGGATGATCAAGATGATATCCATATAGCCTATGAGAAACTGTATAAGCTTTCTGAGAAGAATGTGAAACTTTATAGGCTAGCCACCAAGAAGCTCAGTGATGTGGAACTTGATTGTGAAGAGCTTTTCAATAAGTTTGATGAAGTAAATTAGACTATTGGAGCACTGAGCTTTGAGAATAATATCTTGGTTGAGAAGACCAAGAAGCTTAAAGCGGAGCACATTTCAAGTTAGAGCTCAATTGGAGAGGACTTCAAGTGCAAAACTTGATGAGATGCTCAGTATTCAAAAATCTGCTTCTGATTGAACGGGTTTAGGGTATGATTTCTCTTCTTCCAGTATTGCTTTTGCTAGTACTACTGTTTTTGTTCCTCTTGCTAATAATGTTAAAATTGAGAACAATGATAAAACTAAATTAGCTAGTGAGAACTTAGACAATGATAAATCTATCTTAGGAGCACCCCTTAAGCAGGATAAGAAAGAAGCTAAAAACCCTAAGGCTAAGAAGGCTAACTCTCAAAAGCCTAAACAGGAGAGCAAGACATCTCTATCATCATTATGGAGTTGCTGGTCATACTCGACCAAATTGCTATAAGTGTTTAGCCACTTAACAAAGCAACGACATGATAGCTTCGGGAAACCAGAATCGGTTTCAATCCTTTCTTGCTTCTCTTGGAGATCTTCTCGAAGCCCTCATATTCCTTTCGAACTTGAACGGTTTTAATTCTTCCCCCTCACTGTCGGTTTAAGGGTTTACTCAAAGGAAAGTTTCTTCCAAGGTGTGGAAGGAAAATGGCTCCAAGTGATTCTATCACTTTCTTCTCTCTCTTCTTGTTTTTGTTTTTGCATTACTTATGTGTTTTGCTTTTATTTTGAGTCAGTCTAGTTTTATAATTTGCTTTGCTTAACATGTTTTTGCCTGTTTATTTTTAGTTTTATTTATTTTGTTTTTCATGAAAATAATAAAAAAAAATGAAAAATCATAAAAATACAAAAACAGTGTGTGTTTTGTGTACATTGGTACTTGTGTACCTTGGATGGCCATTAAAACAAAGTTTTCTAAACTTTGTATCTTTTGTAGCTTAGATGAGCATCTCTATGCATAACTAAGCAAGTGAGTTTTGTGGCTCGTGTTTGTGATGGGTAAGGTTAAGTAATCTCTTGTACTTAACACTCGTATCACTTTTTTTTACGGGAAAGACTAGAAATCTTAAGAGAAAGGCATAAATAACCATCTCACCATTGTTGCCCGCCAATCATGAATGACATTTGTGTGCTTCGGCATAGCAAAACTGGAATGTCAAATGCTTAACATAATTGGGTATTTCTTTTCTATCTCTTATATACCCATGCATGGTTTGCTCAAAAGAAAAATATGCAAAGAAAAACAAAAAGCAAAAAGATAAAAAATGCTTTTAAATATGATTGCAAGCGTGTATTATAGGAGATGTGGGAGTTATAGGATGTACTTTGAAGGTGATAGTCCCCATCAAACAGTTATGATTGTGTGTGAGTTAAAGTGATTTTCTAATATCTCAAATCGTCATAACTAGTTGATACTTATGCAATCTTGCAATTTTTTCACATACAACATGCAATATTCTTTGCTACTCTTGATACATGTGCAGGTACAATGTGATTTGGCCATCACAAGATTTACATGTGTTAATATATGCTCACTAAACTGTCTTGACTTGTTTTTGAAATATAAAATTGGTTAGACTTGTTTAGTGTGTGTGTGTGTGTTTTTGGGATCTATGTGCTTAAATTTTGTATGTTTTTAGATCCCTTAAAACACAATCAAATTAACTTAGTTAAATAACCAAGTGATTATTTAGTCAAATTATTAAATCTAGGTTAACACAAATATCATATTATTGTAAAGTGAAGAAAATAAAGAACACAACAATATGATAACCCAAGAAAACTAAACCGGTAAAAACCCTGGGGAGGATTTAACCTAGCTATTCTCAAGGTAAAACGAATCAATTATAAAAGAATTGAAGTTTACACAATAGTGACTTAGACCACTAACATCATATTGCTACCTCAAGTAGAAAACTTACTACCATGACCCCATGATAGATCCGAGTCCACGGATTACTTCTTTCTTGGATTCTTAGCAAGAACAAGCACTCCCGCTTGTGTATCTTTAAGCTCTTGAAAGTAGCAACTAAATTGATCACCAAGCTCTTAACATCAATCTTGAGATTGGATACCTTAAGTGTATGTGAAGGCAAACACCTCTAGATCTTACGGAAGATTCACACACATAGCATAAAGAGCAACACTAAAACGTGGTTAGGGTTTTCCCTTTTATACTTAAGGCAAAACATAAAACCCTACACATCAAATGGGCTTGGGTTCAGTTGGAAATTCTGCAGAAAAAACAATCTACACGACTTTCGATCGATTGAATCTAATTTTCGTTCGATCGAGCCGGACAAATTTACACAATAATTCCTGCAGTAACTCGATTCCAACTTTACAAAAAAGCACATACTTTGAGCATGTCTAAACAAGACTAAAACGTTTTGATCATGGTTTGCCAATATTACAAAATGAAGTTCTAATACATTAGTTCCTAAGGAAACTTAACAAACTCTCCCTTTGGCAATCCATGACAAAACACAAACTAAACAAATTTCTCAAATTACATAAAAATAGCCCATTACAAAAATATTACCCAAGATAACAAATTCAACCTAACTAACATCTATCATTTGCAAGTGTAGATAGCAGCATGACTTAATCAACCTGTATATTCCTGTAACACTTAACAAACGCATAAACGCATGTGTGGAAAATACAAGTAAAATAAAGTAACTTCTTGATTCACATAACATAACAAATAAAGACATATATCATGAATAACCTCATAAATATAAATCAATAAATAATGTGAAACAAGAAACATATATCATCAATGTATCTCCCCCTATCATGAACAACCCAATCAAAAACAAAAATACATCATGAGCCAAAAAATGTAAATACAGAATGAAGCACCTAGATACAATCTAAAAGCTCCACAACTCCAAAACAAAAAATCTTCCCCTAACAATAAAATCTCCCCTACATATGTACTCCCCCCTTTTTGTGATGAATTACCAAAGGGCACACACTCATCATCAAAAGGAGATGGCGGAGGTGACCATCTAAAATGCTTCAAATTTGCTCGCAAGGCACGAAACTCATCAAGCATGTCCACCAAAAGCTGACCATGAGCCGCTTGAACGGTCACGACAGCCTCCAACGCACGACGAATGTTTGAATCATCCGAGGTAGAAGGTGGGGGAACAGCAGTAGAAGCAGCAGGATCAACAGACTCCTCGGTCGTAGTATCATCTATAGAAGAAGGAGGAAGAGGTGCGACATTAGAAGACTCAACCCTAGGGTGTTTAGAGCTTACTCTCATTTGAGCAGCCTTCTACCTAAGAAAGGTGGCACCGATAGGAGCGATAATATGAACAGGCATAGACGCAGGAAACTCATCTAATCCTAGATGTAACAAAATTCGATGAATAAAAACGGAAAAGAAAAGAGCATGAGCAGTAGAACCACTCCTATGAACCTCAATCAAGGAAAGAATAAAAAGATGAGGAAAGCTCAAAGGAGCATCAGAAACAAGGACATACAAAAACGCACACCTCTCCAAAGGAATGGTGTGTAGATGAGAGATAGGCCGGATGGAATGACAAGAAATCTGAAAGAAAAGATAGTGAATCTTGGTCAACTCATGAAAGGTGATCAGAGAATCAGAACCCCACTAGACAATAGTACTAGTAATAAATGACATAATGTCATCAAGGGGTGGAGACTCATCGTATAGATAAACAGGATGTTAGACCAATGGCACCCTAAGAGTAGCAGCCACTACTGAAGGAGTAATGGTGTACTCATCACCCCGTATCCAACTTCTCACAAGAGTGTTGGAATCGGAGGAATGGACAGAGAGGTTTGAATAAAACTCTCTGATCAAGGTAGTCGGAGGAGGATGATCAACATCCAACAAAGGTAACCAGCCACGACGGTCAAAGTTTCTTCTAATCTCACCATCTAGTTCGTCTAATAGAACCTTTCTCTCAGCCCAAATGTTCCTACGAAGGTTTAGCTTCTCATAAGTTTCCTGGTTTTTCTCACTCAAGAACCTCTCACTATCAAAGGTGGGGGAAAAAGTAAAGGTGGATTTCCTATTAGCTCTAGTCTTCCTAGACATGATGCTAAAGAGCGAATGACAGAATACGAGAAGAAAAAAAAAAAAAAACAGAAAAACCAAGGGCAAACTACAAGTTAGCACAAAACAATATAGAAATAACAATTTTATATGATGCATGAACAATATCAACTTATGATGCATGCTCTAATGCATTGAGAATAAGTTCAATTTTACTCTAAGATCACAAAATTGGCTTAAGCATAGAGTTTACATCAAAAACCCCAAAATTTGAAAAACCTATTTTCACAAAACCCAACAAATTGATCAATTGATCATTACAAAAGAGAGATAACACATTATAATGATCAAATGAATCAATCTATCAAGTCAATTTCATCAAATTAAGCACAATTGAACAAAATCCCCAAATCGGCTAGATACAAGCCCTAGAAATTCCAATTTTTCACAAATCATCAAATTGATCAAATTAATTCACAAAGATCAGTTTTATATTGTCCCACAACAAAACCCCATTGATCAATTTCCAAAGAAAAGGCTTAAATTATCAAAAAATCCCAAATTTGCATAGGTTTGAAAATTACCCAACAGTGCATGAATTAATGCATGAAAACTAAAAATAAATGAAAAAGGAAGGGCAATATGGTCTTACCGGCCTTGGAAGAGAAAAACCTTGCAAAAATTTTGAAGGAAAACGACAAAAAAATTGCTTTGACTCCTTGATCGATCGAAAAGAGAGAGAAAAGCTTTTGAAACTTTTGAAATAGTGAATGAACACATGAGAAACAAAGGTTTTTAAAAAACTCCCTATATGATGTTTGATTGAACGAAAATTAGGTTCGATCGATCGAAAATGTCTTCGATTGATCCAAAACCAATTGAACAATGATCGAAATGGTCAGGTTCAAACCAAAATTTTAATCGCATTTTCGATCGGTCGAAAAACAGGTTCGATCGATTGAAAATCTAGAAAACACAATTTTTTGAAAAATAGAGCAATTTTTTTGCAAAACTCCTTAAAGCATTGAATTTTATGAATAAAATGCACAAGTATGAGATGGAATGCTCTTCAAAAACACTTGTATTGAACCTAGATTTTCCAAAAATATGGTTTTCAATCAATTACCTTAAATTCTCAAACAACAAACATGTTTTACATAAAACTCAAGGAATTTTCAAACTTGGTTGGCCAAACCAAAATCACACACAATAACATGTACAAAGTTTAGTAAAGAATAACTTGTGTAGTATATGCAACTAGCAAAAGCTTGAGATACATGTGAGGTGACAAGTAAATAGAAATCAATCACAATTTCTACAAAATTCATCACATAAATTTGAGAGAGACTATCACCTAAAGAGGTACATCATATAACTCTCACATCTCCTAGAATAAAAGTTTGCAATAATGTAAGTTTCTTGATTTTACCTCATAATATACACACCAATTTTATTTGATTAGAAACTTATTAAAATAGCAAGGATAATGTACACACCAACTTTATTTGATTGTGAAGTTATTAAAGCCCAATAATGTACATACCAATTTTAGTATTTAAACCGAGGCTACACCTTATGTTCTTTTTATGCATGTGCTATACTTTCTCGAGTATAGAATCTTATGATATGCACTAAGGTGTTCATGATTGGCTAGTAAATAGTGGTTAGATGGTTATTTATACCTTTCTCAATAAGTATTCAAGTCCGACAATCAAAAGCATGTGCATGTGACTTCAAGATCAAGATCATGTGATCAAAAACTATAAACATCTTCCCACACAACATGCATCGCAAAGCTCGGACTAGTAAAGTGCAAAAAATAAGCTTATCAAAGCTAAATAAGGTACATACACATGTTATGTAAAAATAAATTGGCCAACCTTGATATCAAATCCAAGACAAATAATGCAAAACACATTTTGCTTCCCTTTTCTTTTTTTTTTTTTTTTTTTTTTTTTTTTTTTTTTAATTTTTGAAAAGAGATAACAAAAAACCTAGAATGAAATGCATGAATGTTATGCAATACAAATCCTAAAAAAGAAAAGAAAACAAAAGCAACAAAGAAGAATGGTCACAAGGAGTAGAGTGATGAAGCATAAGGACCATGTCAGAAAGACTTAATTAGATTGAGCCTTTTGCATACAAAACTTTTTAGATGCCCCTCGAGTATTGGAGTTCTTATTCACACTAGAATGATTACTAACTCCAAGGTTGGAATAAAGGTTTAGAGCTTTTACCAATTCACCAATAAGTACCATAGGATCTTGTGCTTGAGGCACAGGCACTTTTGGCTTGTTTGCTCACTTAGCAACTTGCAACTTGAAACAGTTTGGACAAATGTGCCCGGACTTTCAACAAAAATGCCAAATTCATGCAGGTCTATCATGCAACTTGCCCTTACGAGGATTAGAAGTTTTAGGTTTAGATTCTTGAAGCTCAACCCTAATTTTCCTAGGCGGTGTAACTTCTACGAGTTTGACAACCTCACTCACGGGGGTTGAGGAAGAAGGAACAAAGTTTGTGGAATGTGGTTCAGGCACAGAGATGCTTTCTACAAAACCTAAACCAGTTTTGTTTGAGGGAGACTTTTGAACACTCAGCATATGATCAAATTTGGAGCTTGTAGACCTATTATTTTGTTCTCTAGCAACAGATAATTCAAGTTCCAAATTCTTAACTTTATCAAGCAAAAGCATGTTCTCAGTTTTCACATTATTCAACAATTCATTAGCATCAAATAGTTTCACAAGCAAATTTTTCTTATCAAGTTCAAGAGATACAATTTTTTTTAAGCCTAAATCAACACTCATAGCATCCTTTGCAGCAACTTTGCAAAGTTTATTATAAGCTTCTTGTAAATCTGCATCCTCAGAGAGTTTCCCATCGTGAGGGTTCTTTTCAATAACAACACTTTCATAAACTACAATAGTAATTGTGAAAGCAATGAAGTTTCCATCCTCATCACTACTAGACTCATTGTCAGAAACTTCATCATCACTAAGGGTTATAGCCATAGCCTTACCCTTAGACCTCAAGAATGTAGGACATTCTGATTTCATATGACCATACCCTTGACATCCAAAATATTGTTGACCCATAGAATTATTAGAAGGTTAACCTACTTTCTCTTTAGGTTTTTTAGTGTTATTAACCTTAGTGGGATCATTCCTCCTAAAATTTCTAGGTTCAGCATTGTTTTTACCACTTGCCCTTTTGTTATTGTTCCTAAGAAAGTTTCTAAAGTTCTTGGTAAGGTAAGCAATCTCAGAGACAGACTCATCATCAAATCCACTCACATCAACATCATCAACAAACTTAAGAGCCATTGATTTGGATTTGCTAGTCTTAGGTAAGTTCAACTCATAGGATTGAAGAGATCCTATAAGTTCATTAACAGGGATGGAGTCCACATCCTTGCTTTCAATAATGTGATTACTTTGGGTCTAAAATCCTCAATCAAGGATCTAAGAATCTTTCTAACAATTTTAGATTGATCATAGATTTCACCCAGATTATAAGCAGAATTAACAATATCATTAAGCTTAGCATAGAATTTATCAAAAGATTCATCATCGGACATCCTAATTCTTTCAAATCTAGTTGTTAATTGCTGTAACTTATTGATTTTAATCGCCTTTGTGCCTTCATGCATAGTCCGGAGGATATTCCAAGTAGTATAAGCAATCTCAACATTAGAGATTCTCTTAAATTCCTCCATAGAAACAGCATTGAAAATAGCATTCATAGCCTTGCTATTAAAAGCGGCTGCTTCTTTCTGAGAAGTTTACCACTTACTAACAAGAGTAGTGGGCTTCTCCCATCCATACTCAACGGAGTTCCAAATCTCTCATCAATAGATTTTAGGAATGCTTTCATCCTTACTTTCCAGTAAGCATAGTTGTTTCCATCAAAGTGAGGTGAAATAACAAGAGAGTGTCCGTGTTCCATGACAATCGGGGTCAAGGATCAGCTCCTAAATCAAAAGATCTACAACAAGAGAGTAACCTGCTCCGACACCACTTGTTTGTTTTTAGACCCCTTAAAACACAATTAGATTAACCTAGTTAATTAGCCAAGTGATTACTTAGTCAAATTATCAAATCTACGTTAACACAAATATCATATTATTGTAAAGTACAGAAAATAAAGAACACAACAATATGATAACCCAGGAAAACTAAAGCGATAAAAAAACCTGGGGAGGATTTAATCTAGCTATCCTCAAGGTAAAACGAATCCACTATGAAAGAATTGAAGTTTATACAATAGCGACTTGGACCACTAACATCCTATTGCTACCTCGAGTAGAAAACTTGCTACCTCGAGTAGAAAACTTACTACCACGACCCCATGATAGCTCCGAGTCCACAGATTACTTCTTTCTTGGATTCCCAGCAAGTACAAGCACTCCTGCTTGTGTATCTTTAAGCTCTTGAAAGCAGCAACTGAATTGATCACCAAGCTCTTGACATCAATCTTGAGATTAGAAACCCTAAGTGTATGTGAAGGCAAATACATCTAGATCTCACAAAAGATTCACACACACAGCATAAAAAGCAACACTAAAACGTGGCTAGGGTTTTCCCTTTTATATTTAAGGCAAAACATAAAACCCTACACCTCAAACGGGCTTGGGCTAAGTTGGAAATTCTGCAGAAAAAACAATCTGCACAACTTTCAATCGATCGAGTCTAATTCTCGATCAATCGAGCCGAGCAAATTTACACAATAAATCTTGCAAAGAATTTCGATTCCAACTTTACATAAAAGCACATACTTTGAGCAAGTCTAAAAAGTCTAAACAAGACTAAAACGTTTTGATCATGATTTGCCAACATTACAAAATGAAGTTCTAATACATTAGTTTCCAATTCCTTAGAATCGAACAAATTTGTTGTTGAAGGGATGTTTTTGAGAGTTCAAAATGTTGATTGGATCCTTGGTTGAGTTGCATGCTTAATTGCATTCATATCTGTGTTTTTCCCTTCTTAAAAAACTGTTTTTAAGCAATCTCAACACCTCCACGACACTTGGCTTATCTATCAAGCTCTTCAGCTGGTCTTTATCGCAATCTTGACACCTCTCAATAGCTAGGTGGATCGATCGAGCTTCTTTATAAACTTTTCTATTGAATTGTTCCTCGACAGAACCTCGATAGCTAGGACACGTGTTTAAACCTTGTGACTCCATGACACATCCCGATCGATCGAGCTTTAAAAGGTTCCTATTTAAGCACTGTTCGCGATTTCTTTCTCACTTTCCTTCATCTTTCTTGACAAGTCTGTCTCCTCTCCTCCCAAACACTCACTTCTCTCTCAAAACCTTCAAACCCACGTGATTTTCGACCTTTCATTGCTTCAAATCACTTGGTATGATCTCTTTTTCTCTCATTCTTCATGCATTTCATGCATTTAGATCTAGGTTTTGGGGTTTTGAAAAATTTTGGGGTTTTTCAAAATTGTTGAGTTTTTGTTGAAATTTTGGGATGGGTTTTAAAGATTTGATCTTAAAAAACTTCATGCATTACATCTCATGAGCATTATAACAGTATTATCATGCATTTAGATGTGTGTAATTGATTGTGTACTGGTAGGATTGGATTAGGCTAAGCCTATGATGCTTTTTATATTGCATGTCACATGATCATGCATTCCCATGCATACGTGCTTTCTCTTCAATATATCTTGATATAATTGAATTGTTTTCGGGACTTTTCTGATTGTCTCTCTCTCTCCCCCTCTTTTTGTTTTGCGTTAGTCCGTGTCTATGGCACCCAAACACAAGTCTACTCCGTCTCGAAACCCTCTTCGTTCCAGGGCATCCGCTTCGTCTGATCCTACTCCTTCATCTATTCGATTCCGTGATGAGGATGCTCAAAAAGGCCTTCTCAAAGAACTTTTCTCGACGAGGCATTCACTCTGAATGCCAAGTCATCCTGGCGGACTTCGCCAACATTGACCTACCCACTGTCATTCACGGTCGAGGTTGGGAGTCACTATGTGATGTCCTAGTCACATGTCCATCCATGCTGATCCAGAAGTTCTACTCCAACATGCATGGATTCGATTATTCAGTACCTCGTTTAATCTCTCGCGTTTGAGGTTCGCGCATTATTGTCACCACAAATTGTTGCGGATGTGCTCGGTGTCCCTAGGGTAGAGTTTCTTGACTACCTTGGTTGTGATCGTCTCAAGACTGTGTCTAAAGATGAGCTTATCTCTGCTTTTTGTGAGTGCCCTTCTGAGTGGGGTGACCGTCGGTTCACTTCATTGTTTCGGGCTTTGCAAAAGGCCCTCGATTTTTGAACATGGTCGTGACTTTTGTTCTCCACCCTCTTTTTCACTATAACTCTATCACAAAGCCTCGTGCTCGATTTTTGTTGTCCCTTCTTGAGCATCTTACTATAGATTTTCCTTCTCACTTTATTCTTTCTATCATAGATGTTCATAGGGATTTGGCGACTCGTGATAAGCTTATCTTTCCTTCGGCTATCATGAAGATTTTATGCCACTTTTTTGTTCCCTTTCCAGCGTCCAACCACTTTACCTACATGTGTGCCATAGATGCCGCTACCGTTAAACGGAGTGAGGCGCAGTTTAGGTTGAGGCGGTTTGGGTCAACAGCTCCTCCCACCTGTTTGGCTCCATCCACATCCGCTCCCTTCTCTTCTGTGAGTGATGTGACTTTCGGGGACATCATGGCACAGACAAAGACATGGATGCTTGCCTTGACACACTCTCTCTTGAGCTGTATCAGGTGAACATCTGTGTCGGCCGTATTGCACGACAACAGGCAATCATGGGTGGTTTCGTCTCTGAGACTTCTCCTCCACCTACTCCAGAGGTTTCTGAGGCCGAGGATGATGATGATGGTGCTATTGCTTCCGAGGATGATGATGATGGAGATGCTAGCTATTCCGGTACAGATGAGATGTCTACTTGACACTCTTACCCTTTGTCACTCGTGACAAAAAGGGGAAGTAGTTTTAGATATGAGAGTGGTCATACTTAGGGGGAGAGTTAGTATAGGACCATTTTGTTAGGGAGAGTGTTGATATTTGAAGGATATAGTGAGGATTACTTGTATCTTTTTCTTTTCTCTATTTTAGATACATTTATTCTTGTACATGGGTCTTGTGACCATTATTGACATACATTATACTTATTTTTTTTATATGTTGATGTATGTTTCTTTCTTCTACCTTTACATGTGTTGTTTCTTTTCTCTCTTTATGCACATTACTTATATGTAATTTATTATTTCTGTTTCACACAAAGAAGCCTTGATGAGTTTTGTTTAAAGTGTTTCAAAAATACAGGTTGTCAAAGTGTACTTGCCATAAACTCTCTTCTTGCAAAGTTTTTCAAGAGTTTGTATTAAGATAGATTTTATTGTATTCAGCAAGTGAATATGAGTTGAGTGATTTATGACTTCTCTCATATGTTCATTTGTTTGTTGTGGTTTTGTCTCGGATTGCCAAAATGGGAGATTGTTAGGACATATGTGTTTCACATGTTAGGAACATATGTCACTATTTTATGTAATTGACTAATCCTTTGACAAAATGTACTTTACTTGTATTTGGGTAGATCTAGGATGTGTATAATACTTCAAGAAACCTTGTTTCAAGATTAAGTGCTAAAGTCATGCAAGTCTGTACAAGATTCAAGCAGAGAAAGTGCCTGTCATTAAAGCTTGATGACTAGCTCGATTTGAGCTAGCAACTATCGAGCTTTAAGAGCTGTTCAGCCTTGGTGGCTCGACAATGACTTGATAGATAGCTATCTGTCGAGGTTTAAGAAAACAGATTTTTCTATTCTGTTTTCTTCCAATTCGTGATTATATGTTTGGGCCTTCTTTTTTCACAACTCTAGACATATAAAAGGATTATTTTAAGGGCCGTCAAAGGTGACACAAGTTGCACAAGTGTTAAGCAAAGTCTGTTCATGCAGATTATGATCGGAAATAGAATTTTCCCTAGTTCATCTCTTTTGTGAAGAAGTCTTTGTGTTTGTGTACCGTATGGTTTTGTAACCAAGCATCTTCCCGATCTTCATCGTTTGGATGAATTGAAGAACTTTGCAGCCAACAACCTTCTCTAGTTGGTGATTAAAGTCGCGTATTGGGATTTGCGCAATTGGTTAGTCATGTACAGGGAACCATGCATTACAAGGAGAGATTGTCACTATAGAACAAGTCCAATTGAGTATTGAGGTAAGGGTTCAACTGTAAGTTGGTAGAAGGTCTTGGGATTCCTTTACTTATAATCGCTTGTTTTGATAATAATGGATTTTCGGGAGCGATGACCTTAATATCACCTAGTGGGTCAATTCTTTTTCTTAGTCCAAAATTTTGGCTTCACCGATGCCTATATATAACTCTGGCTCACAAGCCAAATCTTTAAAACAATTTGCATGAAATAAACAATACTTTTGTTGTCTTTATTTTCTAAGTCATAATGGTGAGTGGAAATTCCAACAAAATATTCATTTTTTGGACGTTTCTCTTGCTTGCCATGGGTGCCTCCTTGGTACAAGGCCATAAAGGCACAAGAGTTGGGTTTTATTCCACTACGTGTCCTCATGTTGAATCCATTGTTAGCTCAACAGTTCAAAGCCATTTTATTTCTAATCACACTGTGGCTGCTGGATTGTTGAGGATGCATTTTCATGACTGTTTCATTGCGGGGTTGTGATGCTTCTATCCTTATTGACGGTCCTAACACTCAGAAAAAGTTGTAGCTAACCTTGGATTGAAAGGATATGAAGTTATTGATGATGCCAAGACTCAGCATGTGACAGTTTTTAGACCCCTTAAATAATTGATTAAACCTAGTTAATTAGCCAAGTTGTTACTTAGTTAGATTAACAAGTCTAGGTTATCACAATAATAAAGATCAAATCATGCAAAGCAGCGGAAAATAAATAACACACAACATGATCACCCAGGAAACCAAACCGGTAAAAACCTGGGGAGGATTTGACCTAGCTATCCTCAAGGTAAACTTGAATCCACTATCAGAAAGAATCAAAGTTCATACAAAAGGACTTACAAGCACCCCCGCTTGACTTCCTAATGCTACCAACCAGTAGAACTTACCGACACGACCACGTGCAAGCTCCGAATCCATGGACTCCTTCTTTCTTTGGATTCCACCAGCTACAAGCACCCCCGCTTGTGTATTCTTTAAACTTTAATGGCAGCAACTGTTTTGATCATCAAGATTTAGAGAATGTCTCTTCCTTGAAAACCCTAAGTTTGTGTAAAGGAAAGCTCCTTTAGATCTCACAAGAGATTTACACAAACCGCAATATGAGCAATACTAAAACGTGGCTAGGGTTTGCCTTTTATACTTAGGACAAATAAGAAACCCTAAAAATGTTTTAAACACATAGGGCTGAGTTGGACGAATCTGCAGAAAAGCAATCCGCTTGACGTTTGATCGGTCAAGCCTAAGCTTCGATCGATCGAGCTAGGCCGAAAGCCACACCGCTTTCTGGTTTACACTCGATTCCAACTTTACATTGACATACAACTTTGAGCTAGCTTTAAACACTTCTAAACACATTGTTTTGATCATGGTTTGCCAACATTACACATTAGAGTTCTAAAATACATAAAGTCCTAAATTTTAGAACCTAACAAACTCCCCCTTTGGCAATCCGTAACAAAACACAACTTAGAAGCTCAAAGTTTACAAAATGAAAAGCCCTTTACAAAATAATGCTCATAAACAAAAATTCAATCCTAACTACTATCCATCATTTGCAAGTGTAGACAGTAGCTCAATTGAATCAACCTGTATATTTCTGAAATTCTAAACAAAATGCATAACCGCATGTGTGGAAATAATACAAGTAAACAAAATAACTTCTTGATTTCAAACAACACACAAATAAAGACATATATCAATGAATAACTCATAAATATAAATCAATAAGCGAGTTTGAAACAAGAAACAAATAAAGTACTAACAAAAACATAAAACTCCCCTAACATGAATATCCATCAAAAACAAGGAAAGAGCTAAAAATGTTAAGTACACAGTGAAGCACCTAGATACAATCTAAAAACTCCACAAGCTCCAACCAAAAACAAAAAGTCTCCCCCTAAAAACAAAAACCTACAAGTACTCCCCCTTTTTGTGACGGAATGCCAAAGGGCATACAAGATATCCATCATCAAAAGGGAGGTGGTCTAAACTGCGCCAACTCCGCACGCAAGGCACGGATCTCATGAAGCACGTCCACCAAAATCTGTCCTTGAGCCGCTTGAACGGTCAAGAGATGATCCAACGTGTAACGAATGTTTGAATCATCCGTAGCGGTCGGTGGGGGAACAAGATCTGCACTGTAGAGAAGAGGGAGGAGGGGGAACACTACTAGATGACGCACCTCTAGGATGAGAAGGAGGACCCTTCAACCGAGCAGCCCTTTGACGAAGAAAGGTGGCACCTATAGGAGCTATCACATGAACAGGCTCACCTGATGGATCATTTGTTAGTTTTGCATTGGCGGCCATTGGTGTTCTAGCATGGGCAGCATGGTCCAGTCCAAATCTCTTGACTAGATTCTTTGCGTATTTGGCTTGGTTGATGTAGATCCCTGAATCTGTTTGCTTCATCTGTAATCCCAAGAAATATGTTAGTTCACCAACCATGCTCATTTCAAACATTGCCTTCATTTCATCTGCAAAATAATGAGCAAGAGAGTCATTAGTAGCACCAAAAACAATGTCATCTACATAAATTTGAGCTACAACAAAACTATTCTTATCCTTTCTTATGAAGAGAGTAGTGTCTGCAAATCCTCTTTTGAAGTGTGTGCTCGTAAGATATGCAGTCAATCTATCATACCAAGCCCGTTGAGCTTGTTTTAAACCATATAGTGTTCTCTTCAATTTGTACACATCATCGTGTCCGTGAGGGTCAACAAATCCTTTAGGTTGTTCAACATAAACTTCTTCTTGCAGCATTCCATTCAAGAAAGCACTTTTAACATCCATTTGATATAACTTGAAGTTTAGATGACTAGCTATTGCCAGCAATATCCTAATGGATTCCAATCTTGCGACTGGAGCAAAGGTCTCATCAAAGTCAATCCCTTCCACTTGTGTGTAGCCTTGAGCAACAAGCCTTGATTTTTGAGCGATGTGAGTGCCATGTTCATCCGACTTGTTCTTGAAGATCCACTTAGTTCCAATTACATTCACACCCTTTGATCTAGGAACTAATTCCCACACATCATTCATAACAAATTGATGAAGTTCTTCATGCATGGAGTTCACCCAATCAGCATCTTGAAGTGCTTCATCTACCTTCTTTGGTTCAAATTGGGACAGATAGCATGAGTGTGTAATTACACTTAAGGCTTTTGACCTTAATCTCATATTGTCATTCAGACTTCCCAATATATTTGAGGAGGGATGATTCAGTCTTACTCTAGAGGAAGGACCTTTAACCAGAGATCCGGAAGTACCTTTGCATTCGATGAAGGGCTAAACTTATGTTGAACCTGTTGAGTCTCATGAACTGGAGTGGATGGTTCAGGACTAGATGGCACAGATATTGCATCATTCAACACCATTAGCTCCTCATCACTATGTTTCACAACATAATCATCGGGGAGAGAGTCATTAACCTCCATTGGTTTATCTTGAACCCGAGTAGTACTTTCTGGATGTGCTTCTGGACATACTTCATCATTGATCACAACATTTGAAGATTCCATGACAGTTTTGGTTCTCAGATTGTAAACCCTATATGCCCTACTAGTAGAGGAGTACCCTAGAAAATATCCTTTATCACTCTTAACATCAAATTTCTCTAGGTGCTCTCTATCACGTAGAATGTAGCAATCACTACCAAAAATCCTGAAATACTTGACAATTGGCTTCTTTCCTCTCCAAAGTTCATAGGGAGTCTTCTTGGAGTCAGGTCCGAAATACACCCGGTTTAGTGTATGGCAAGCGTGTGTTAATCGCTTCTCCCCATAAAGATTTTGGCAATTTTGTATCGTGCAACATCACACGTGTCATCTCTTGAACGACCCTATTTTTCCGTTCAACTATTCCATTTTGTTGCGGTGTCTTGGGTGATGAAAATTCTTGATGTGTGCCCTGTTCATTGCAGAAAGTAGCTAGCTTGGTATTCTCAAATTCTCTTCCATTGTCACTTCTGATTCTGGCTACCACAGTATCTTTTTCAACCTGCAATTTCTTACACAGACGTATCATCTTCTCGGGAGTTTGACTTTATCTTTCAAGAGCACAACCCAAGTGTATCTGGTAAAGTCATCCACAACCACTAGAATGTATTTCTTTCCTCCTAAACTCTGAACTCTAACAGGACCCATAAGATCAATGTGCAGTAACTCCAGAGGTCTTGAAGTTTGAACACTAGCCACAGACGGATGTTTAGATTTTATCTATTTACGTATCTGACATGGTCCACATATGCACTTGTCTATCTTCTCAAACTTAGGTAAACCAACAACAGCATCACATTTTGAAATCTTTTCTAATCGCTTATGACTTGCATGCCCTAGTCGTTGATGCCATAAATCAACTTGATCAATCTTTGCACTAAAACACTTGTTGCTTATGCTTGGTGTCAATCCATAACAGTTGTCCGCCGTTCGTACACCAACACACATACAAATCACCTCCACCATCAAGTATTTCACATTCATGCTTAGTGAAGAGAACATTTAGTCCATTGTCACAAATCGATTGATCTTTGAGTAAATTTGCCTTTAGTCCATCAACATACCAAACATCTTCAAAGACCGGTAATCTTGGGATGTCCACATTTCCAATGCCTCTGATGACAGATTTGCTTCCATCTCCAAAAGTGACTGTACCAATCTTTCCTTCAAAAAGAGTCTTGAATAATCCTTTGTTTCCTGTCATATGCCTAGAACAACCACTATCCAAATACCAAAGACAAGAATCACGTGCCTTTAAGGCGGTTAAGACAGTATAACACAAATAATTATTACTACATATGATAAGACCAAGATGTTCAAGGAAAGATTTAACAAACTCAACAAGAGACAAACATACAAAGTAAGCAAGTTGATGAATAAGCAGAAAGAATTTCCAAGAATCCATCCCAAGGGGTCAAGGATCAGCTCGGTGATCAAAAGATCAACAACAAAAGAGCTACCGCTTCCGATACCACTTGACAGTTTTTAGACCCCTTAAACAATTGATTAAACCTAGTTAATTAGCCAAGTTGTTACTTAGTCAGATTAACAAGTCTAGGTTATCACAATAATAAAGATCAAATCATGCAAAGCAGCGGAAAATAAATAACACACGATATGATCACCCAGGAAACCAAACCGGTAAAACACGGGGAGGATCTGACCTAGCTATCCTTAAGGTAAACTTGAATCCACTATCAGAAAGAATCGAATTTCATACAAAAGGACTTACAAGCACCCCCGCTCGGCTTCCTAATGCTACCAACCAGTAGAACTTACCGACACGACCACGTGCAAGTTCCGAATCCACGGACTCCTTCTTATTTTGAATTCCACCAGCTACAAACACCCCCGCTTGTGTATTCTTTAAGCTTTAATGGCAGCAACTGTTTTGATCATCAAGGTTTAGAGAATGTCTCTTCCTTGAAAACCCTAAGTTTGTGTAAAGGAAAGCTCATCTAGATCTCATAAGAGATTTACACAAACCGCAATATGAGCAACACTAAAACGTGACTAGGGTTTGCCTTTTATACTTAGGACAAATAAGAAACCCTAAAAACGTTTTAAACACATAGGGCTGAGTTGGACGAATCTGTAGAAAAGCAATCGCCCGACGTTCGATCGGTCGAGCCTAAGCGATCGATCGATCGAGCCAGCCGAAAGCCACACCGCGCCGCTTTACACTCGATTCCAACTTTGCATTGACATACAACTTTGAGCTAGCTTTAAACACTTCTAAACACATTGTTTTGATCATGGTTTGCCAACATTACACATTAGAGTTCTAAAATACATAAAGTCCTAAACTTTAGAACCTAACAGATGAAGTCGCATGTCCTGGCATTGTTTCTTGTGTTGATATTCTTCTCCTTGTTGCCCGTGATTATTGTTGTTTCGGTAATTATTTTATAGAAAATGTTACCACCAAACTAGTTCGGAGGTCAATTCCTCCAATCAATTATGTGGTGATTAACAAAATCACTTATCATTTTAATCATATGACTTGCTTAATGAATCATGCAGCTTTGTTTAAACTTGTAAATTGTTTTATAAGTTGTCACGTAATAGCTTAGAGGAAATTTTTTTAAATCAGTAGGAAAAAAAACTTTATTCTCATTAGATTTGGTGGAATAAGACGAGGGAAAATTAGAAATAGAATGTTGAATATATTTGTGTGGGTACTTGTTATTTTTATTTTATTTTATTTTTCAATAATTAATCATGCAGGTTAATGGATCAAGTTGGGTTGTTCCCACAGGACACACAGACGGGAGGGTTTCATTGGTATCTGATGCTGATAATTTGCCAGCATTCAATGACTCCATTGATATGCAAAAGCAAAAATTTTCTGCTTTGGGTCTCAATACTCAATATTTTGTGGCCCTTGTTGGTAATTTAACTTAATTTTCTTTAACTCAAGCTGGCAAGGTTTTGTAACAAAAGTGAGGAAGAGTGCTACTAAACAATGAAACCATGATTATTGTTGGTAATGACTTATGAGACAATAATCAACAAGTTGAATTAGAAAACGAAAATAACACACACAAAAAAGGTAATCCAAGAGATACCATAAATTTTGATGTATAAAACTTACAAGTTGATAGGTTACTAATATACAAAAAAAATACAAAAATAAAAAATAAAAAAAATCAAATCAAATCAACAATTTTTTTTTTTTTTTTTTTACAAGATAGAAATTCTAATCTAGTCTAATCTAAGTGTATATGTGTGTGAAACTCCCTTTTGGAGACTTAAACCCCAACTCTTGCCTCTTACACCCTATAAGCACTTATACTTGTGGAGTAACAATCGCACCAAGAGTGTGTGGTGGTAAAAATTTCATTTTGTTGAAATGACACTGATCCTATTTTACCATGTTAGTATGTAATCTTTTAGCAGTAATATATATATATATATATATATTTTTTTTTTTCCCCCAAAAGTCATGACAATTTCAAACTTCTAACTATTACAGTTAGATCCGAGAGAAGTATTGTTTAGCAAGGAGTAGCTAACAAACTATACATGGGCTTTAGCTGCATGGGACTGGTCTAGTAACACGAATCTCTTAGTTTTTGTGTCTTAAAGAAGAAAGGCAAAAATTTCTCTTTTGAGATTGTGGCCCATCGTGGAGCACTTTCTCACTTAATTAGTGAGATGAGTATTAAATCATATATATATATATATATATATATATTGGGGGGTTTTGGATTGATTGTGAATAAAATATATTACATTGAGAATAAATATATGCCATAATTTAATTAAGACAATAATCAATTATTGCAAAAGAAAACAAATATGAGACACACACACACAAGACCCTTGATGAGCAAGGCGATCTTGCTATATAGCCTTTTTAATTTCACACTATAGACCATTATATATATATATATATATATATATATATTTATATATATATTTATATGAAAGAGAGAAATTATATTCTAACGTAATCTAAGTGTATATGTGTGTGAAGTTTGCTCCTAGAGACTTGAACTCCAGCTCTTGCTCTCCACATCCCGCAAGTACACAAGTACTTATACTTGTGAAGTGACCACCGCACCAAGAGTGTACAGTGATCACACTATGGACCCTTATTACAAAGGTTTTGTTTTGTTTTTGTTTTTTTTTTTTTTTTTTTTTTTTTTTAATTTTAATTTCGTCAAATACTTCTACATAACCAAATGTAACATTTTTTTTTTCTCTTTCTAATTATAGGAGGACATGCCATAGGAACTTCAGCTTGCTAGTTCTTCCAATATAGAATGTACAATTTCACTAAAGTAAGAAATGGTATTGTCGACCCATCCATCAACCCTGCATTTCTTCCTCAACTCCGAGAACTCTACCCACAATATGGAGATGTTTCAAAGCGAGTTGCATTGGACACTCATAGCCCTAATAGGTTTGATACCTCTTATTTTAGAAATATGAGAAATGGGCAAGGGATTCTTGAGTCTGATCCAATGTTGTGGAATGATGTTTCAACAAATGCCATTGTCCAACACTTTTTGCTTGGTTTGAATTTCAAAGTAGAATTTGGGAATTCCATGATTAAAATGAGTAACATTAGTGTGAAGATAGGCAATGCTGGTGAAATTCGCCAAGTGTGTTCCAAAATTAATTGATGATATAATCCCATAGGATCAACTTACTTGGTGGTATTTTGTGTGTGTGTGATGGACTCAATCAAACGAGTGAGTGACAATTTAATATGAAAGTAGGTGTGAAATTTTGCCTACAAAAGTATTGTAACTTATAAAGTACCCTTACCTCCAAGATTAGAAAGAGAGGGATCGAAAAAGAGTATTGCGACTTATAAAGAGTATTGTAACTTTATTTTCCGCTGCATATTAACTTAGTTGGTGATTTGTTTGTGCTACCATGCGTATTGCATGTTAATTGAATTAATTAATTAACTTGGCTAATTAATTTGTTAATTTATTACAAGGGGTTTAATGCATTCTTGGCCTATCACCAATTACTTACACCCTTCTCTCAACACAAAAGACAAATGCAAAACTCTACTTCCATCTCTTTATTTTTCCAAGATTGTTTATAAGACTAAATTCACTATAAAATCTCTCCCCTAGCATGTTGACCCAATCTCCACACTCAATGGCAAGCCATTATCTGCCCTTCAAAACTAGATATTTTTTTCCCTCCAACCTAATAATATTGGAAAAGTCACAAGTTTTGGGTATTTTTTATATCCTAATAGGTTTTAATACAAGTTTGATCCCATTTAAGTAGTGGAAGAATGTTGCTTTATCCCACTTTGTAAGTGGAAGAGTGTTATTATCACTTATAAAGTCAGAATGTGAAAGAAACAATCAAAATCATTTGGAGAGTGCATTTACATTTTATAATGTCTAACAAGATTTTTAGTTAACCAAATGTCTAACAAGTGTGCAATGAAAGACTCTACCCAAAGCTCGTTAGGTACTTGGTTGACTGAATGTCTAACAAAATTGTATAAAATTGTGTTTTTTTACTATAATTATTGACAAGAGTTGTGCTACTTGATAATTAAACGTTTGTTAATGTTGGAGATTATTTCTAACTATTTTTTTTAGCAATTATAACACTTTATATGTGACTTTAATGGTCTATATATAATGTCTAAACTTTTATTATTCCCCATACATAGATAAATTTAAAAACACTAGATATCTTGTGGGCCTTTTCCAAAATTGCTAGGGTTTGTTTAGTTAGAGGCATTGGTGGCTCCACATGCAAGCCATGCAGCTCCACATGCAAGTCAAGGTGGTCACAGGACTACCCTGACTATAAAAAGATGTATATATACATTGCTAAAAGAATATTATATACTAAATTAACCTATTGTGACTACCTTAATTAAAATATTGAATACCCTAACTTGAGAATTACAAAAATTTGGGTTCAACAAAAAAGAGAGTAATGCCACATTTACAACATCTTCACAATAATTTAACAACAAATCCAATGTGGTAAGTTGTTACTAATCCTAATTTAGGCCAAATACTGATTTTTTTTTTTTTTTTAACCACCAATAACAGTTTTTTGCCTAAGCTTAATTGTAAAAATTTGTGGACGTAGCATTAATCCAAAATTAACTCTGCCCCCCAAACATAATCCTTAATCCCTTTGAAAATCACTAATAATTCAAATTTGTAGCTTGTTCAACCTATTCAATTAAAAATATCTCTAATTTCATTTTTCTTAAAAAATGGTACCAAGAAAAATATTGTAGTTGCGAGTTCTCTTTGATGGTGACAATAGTTTTATTCTTTTGGCTTTGTAGTCATAACAATTTTGTTTTCCATAATGACTCGACTTGCATGCAATTGTATCAAATATTTAAGTTATCGATTTATTAGATTTTGTATAATTTAAATTTCTTAGTGATTATCCTAAAAAAATTTCTAAAGCCGCCACTGGTTAGAGAGATGGAAAAGTGAGAGGCTAGAAGTGATTTTAGTTTTCTCTCATTGTGTTTTGTTGGGGGTAGAAAAATGGAGCGATAAAAAACTCTTTTGTTTGGTTGTGGAGAAAAGTGAGAGGATAAAAAAATGTAATTACATAAATTAATTATTCTTATGTCTTTATTACATTAAATAAGAAAAATATTACTTATTATCAATTAAAATTACTAAAATCACATCTTATAAAAATTAACACATTACACACATTATATTATTTTATTAAAGAGCATGGCACTAGTAGAAGAAAAATATGAACACAATGAGAGAAAACTATGCAACAATAACCATTGGGTTAGCTTGGCCAGCCATTCTAACATGACTAATAGTGTAGTTTCGCCAATAATGTATGAGTTGTTGGGCCTTTATTTTGCAAGTTGTTGGTGATATACTACTATGCAAAAAAATACTATGCAGATGACATGTTGATGATATTTTTTGATAATAAATTGAAGCGGGTCATCCTATTAATTACCCATCATATGATATTTTTGAATTTTTCAATTTGATTAATCGTATTCGCTTACTTGGTCAAAAAATATTATGTATTGATGATATATTTTGATAATGAATTGAAGCGGGCCATCTTATTAATTATCCATCATATGATATTATTGAATCTTTCAATTTGATCAACTCTATTCGCTTACTTGGGCCAAAAATTTGGTTTCACTAATGCTTATATATAACTCTGGCTCACAAGCCAAATCTTTAAAACAGTCTGTGTAATAAACAATACTTTTGCTGTCTTTATTCTCTAAGTCATAATGGTGAGTGGAAATTCCAACCAAATATCCAATTTCTGGATGCTTCTCTTGCTTGCCATTGGTGCCTACTTGGTGCATGGCCATAAAGGCACAAAAGTTGGATTTTATTCCACTACGTGTCCTCAAGCTGAATCCATTGTTAGCTCAACAGTTCAATGCCATTTCAATTCTGATCACACTTTGGCTGCTGGATTGTTGAGGATGCATTTTCATGACTGCTTCATGCGGGGTAGTGATGCTTCTGTACTTATTGACGATCCTAACACTCAGAAAAAAGCTGTAGCTAACCTTGGATTGAGAGGATATGAAGTTATTGATGATGCCAAGACACAGCTTGAAGCTGCATGTCCTGGTGTTGTTTCTTTCACTGATATTCTTGCCCTTGCTGCCCGTGATTCTGTTGTTAAAGTTACCTCCAAAATAGTTCAGAGATCAATTCCTCCAATTAATTAGGTGGTGATTGAAAAAATTACGTATCATTTTAATTATATAACTTGTTTAATGAATCATGTAGCTTTGTTTAAACTTGTAAATGGTTTTACAAGTCGTCATGTAATAAGTTGGTGGAAATTTTTTTTGGAAGAAAAACTTTATTCTCATCTCATTTGGTGGTATAAGACGAGGGAAAAGTAGAAATAGAATGTTGAACATATTTGTGTGGGTACATGTTATTTTATTTTTTATTTTTTCAATAATTAACCGTGCTTCTGGACTTATCATGCAGGTTAATGGATCAAGTTGGGTTGTTCCCACAGGACGCAGAGACGGAAGGGTTTCATTGGTATCTGATGCTGACAATTTGCCAGCATTCAATGACTCCATCGATGTGCAAAAGCAAAAGTTTTCTGCTTTGGGTCTCAATACTCAAGATCTTGTGGTCCTCGTTGGTAATTTAACTTAATTTTCTCCAACTCAGGCTGGCAAGGTCTTGTAACAAAAGTGAGGAAGAGAGGTTCTTCAAAACAATGAAACCATGATTATTGTTGGTAACGACTAATGAGACAGTACTCAACAAGTTGAATAGGAAAACGAAAATAACACACAAAAAAGGTAATGCTAGAGATACTATAAATTTTAATGTATAAAACTTACAAGCTGATAGGTTACTAATACACACACAAAAAGTAAATAAAAAATTCATTTTGTTGAAATGACACTGATCGTATTTTATCATGTTAGCATGTAATCTTTTAGCAGTAATTTTTTTTTTTCCAAAAGCCTCGACAATTTCACACTTGTAACCATTACAGTTAGATCCGAGAGAAGTATTGTTTAGCAAGGAGTAGCTAACAAACTGTACATGGGCTTTAGCTGCATAGGACTGGTCTAGTAACATGAATCTCTTAGTTTTTGTGTCTTAAAGAAGAAAGGCAAAAATTTCTCTTTTGAGATTGTGGCCCATCGTGGAGCACTTTCTCACTTAATTAGTGAGATAAGTATTAAATTTTATATATATAGGCCATAATTTAATTAAGAAAATAATTAATTATTGCAAAAGAAAAAAAATATGAGACACACACATACGACCTTTGATGAGCAAGGTGATCTTGCTATATATCTTTTTTAATTTCACATTATGGACCCTTTTATTTAATTTTATTTTTTATAGAAGATAGAAATTTTATTCTAGCATAATCTAAGTGTATATGTGTGTGAAGTTCACTTTTAGAGACTTGAATTTCGGTCCTTTCCCTGCACACTCCATAAATACTTATACTTGTAAAGCGATCATCGCACTAAGGGTGCGTGGTGATTACACTATGGACCCTTATTACAAAGTTTTTATTTATTTATTTATTTTTTTATTTGACCAATTACTTTTACATAACCAAAGGTAACATTTTTTTCTCTTTCTAATAGGAGGACGCACCATAGGAACTTCAGATTGCCAGTTCTTCCAATACAGAATGTACAATTTCACTAAAGTAAGAAATGGTGCTGTCGATCCATCCATCAACCCTGCATTTCTTCCTCAACTCCGAGCACTTTGCCCACAATATGGAGATAGTTCAAAGCATGTTGCACTAGACACTCATAGCCCTAATAGGTTTGATACCTCTTATATTAGAAATTTGAGAATTGGGCAAGGGATTCTTGAGTCTGATCAAATGTTGTGGAATGATGCTTCAACAAAAGCCATTGTCAAACACTTGTTGCTTCGTTTGAATTTCAAAGTGGAATTTGGGAATTCCATGATTAAAATGAGTAACATTGGTGTGAAGATAGGCAATTTAGGTGAAATTCGCCAAGTGTGTTCCAAAATTAATTGATGATATAATCCCATAAGTGACAATTAAATATTGTGTGTGTGTGTGTGATGGCCTCAACCAAACAAGTAAGTGACAATTAAATATGAAAGTTGGTGTGAAATTTTGCCTACAAAAGTATTGTAACTTATAAAGTACCCTTACCTCCAAAATTAAAAGGAGAAGGATCGAAAAAGAATATTGCAACTTATAAAGTACCCTTACCTCCAAAATTAAATGGAAAGAAATTAATGGAGTGTGAAGAAGAGATTGATAAAGAGGCCTCCTATTTGACCCACTGCTTGTGGTGGAAAGCTGGCTTTAAAGTCATGATATTTTGTACTAGTGTGAATAGTAAATATTATCGTAAGCACTGAGTTTTAAGTTTGGAAATCAAATAATCGAAATAGTTTCATAAATGAATATTTGTATTGATGAATGAGTAGGCACAATTTTTTGAAATTAAATTCCATTACAACATAATTCTCCTCCGATTTGATCTATTTGAATAAATCTTTGATTTAAGTATAATCTTGATTCAAACACTAGATGCTCCTCAATTTTATTAGGAAACGGATCGAGATATCTTTGAAAAGAAATTATGATGAATTTCTAACTATATGTTTTTTAGAAATCCTTTGTTCTTCGTGTTCTTGTGTTCTTTGTCTTCAAAGATTGTAATGGAAGTTCTTCAGGATTTTAGACTTGAATCCATAGATTTTCATTAATTTGCAATCTCTTGAAGTTTTCTAACGATTTGGAATTTGATTCCAGTGCACTTTTAGATCTAGGAGGATGACTTGAATGATTTATATTTGAAGGTTGAAGTTCTTGAAGTCTTTAAAGTTTGATTCCTCTAGAGTTTTGAAATTTCTAAATGTGGTCTCACAAGATTGAGGAGGAACTCTATTTACAAGAGTCTTGAGAAGTTGTGATGACACATGATTCACTATCATTGATGACATGCATCATAATTTAACGTCTTGTTCTCCAAGGGACACATGACATAATTTAATTAGCCAAATTGTCTTAATTTAAAATATCACATGGTAGCATTTAATTAGACCCCTAATGTCACTTAAATTAATATGTTAACATATGTTGATGTGCGATTGGCTCTTGGGAAATCTTTATAATTCTTATTCAATAACGATTGAAATATTTTCATTGGTCTCTGAATCGTGACAGTGGAATCCACTAAGTATATATCACTTGGCATCTTGTAATTGGCCGTTTTAAACATACTACGTAGAGTTGAATATGACCATTTGTGATCTGTTGGAAGAAATGCTTTAAAATATATATGATTAAAGTAAAGTTACAAATACAATATATTTTTCAATAAATTTCAGAACTATTGATGAGTACAGCTGGTAGAATGTTTTTATTTTCTTATCATAGGATTTCAGAACTAATGATAAGTTGGTAAATTGTTTTGAATCTCATATATATAGGTCTACTGGACTCTAGACTTATTATACTGGTTGAAAAGGAGAACTGTAGAAGCTAGCTAGGCTGTACGTACCTCTTAAAATCTCTCTATCGCCTGTCTTTTCCATACTTTTAAAGTATTTGACCTCTGTCATATATCCTCCACAAAACAATGCTTCCTAAGTTCCTATCACGCTATATAATACGCCAACTGCAATTTTGACTATTTCACAATAATGGATGAGTGGCTCAAGACTCAAGTGCAATCTATGGCGACCTGATTGATATCTTTCCCTGCTGTATGTATAATCGACGAGAAGAATATTTAAGATAAGCATCGGAGTGAACTAAATAAGTGGGTATTTTGCTTAAAAGTAATCACTACTCCTGAATCTACGAGAAGAATATCCAAAATGAGAGAGACGATGTCAACGAAATCATGTGGCCATTTTGCATAAACGTAATCACTATTAGCCGTATAGCTAGGGTTGTCTTTTACTCCAATAATAATTATTGAGAGACAAAATTAGAGTTTCATAATGTTTTGTATCAGGTGACATAATGAAATTGATAAAACTGATGTTAATAGTATGTACGTGTAAATAGTATGTTACTTTAATCACATAATAATAATAATAATAAGAGTATTAATTTTTGTCCTTAACATTCGTCTTTTGGCCTTCTAATAAATATTGAACCTGTCCCTGGTTCGCTATCAGTGCAAGTTGGATTGGTTCCTAATCCTAATAATTTCATAGTCATTCTCTACTTTGAAAGTCGGTATAATGCCCTTTTCAATAGCAACTTACAACCAACGTATTGTCTTTTTTTTTTAGAGTACAACCAACGTATTGTCGGGCCTTTATTTTGCAAGTTGTTGCTTACGGATGTTTTATACTTTATTGGTACAAAGGTGGGGTTAATTTTTCTTATTCACTGAAGAAATACCCAGAGATTAATTCAGTTTGTGTGTACAGAGTACTAACCTATCTGCAAGTTGGTATATACGTGCAACAAGTTTATATATATATATATATAGAGAGAGAGAGACTTCAAGTTACACTCGGTGTAACTTGACAAGAATTACACCTTTTTCTAACTATGGATTACCATTAGATCTAACCGTTAAAAAATTATACATGCCTTATCATTAATATTCTAAATATTGCATTAATGAGTTACCAAAAATCTTCCTTTTATCTCTCTCTCTCAAAAAAAAAAAAAAAAAAGCCTTCCTTCTATTTATTTCTTATTCTTTAAAATTAAATGCATCCTCTCTCTAATCACCAAGTACACATCTTCTCTCTCTAAATTCATCTCCTTCTCCCATGGCTTCACTCCTTAATCCTTTCCACAACAGATACATGAATCTCATATCTTCATCTACGAATAGCTGTTATAGGCTTTCTTAAAAATTAAGCAGTTTATTCAATTATGAGAAATCAAATGTTGAGGCAGTATTTGAAGTTTGCATAGTATGTTTCGGTGTTTTGCACTTCAATCATTATTCATTGGGATGACAAAGAAATTCCGGTAAAAAGAAAGAAAAAAAAGTGCTAATGATATGGGTATTGCAATTTCTGAGTTTGTAAGCCATCAAATTGACAACTTTTCTCTTAAATGTTCTTACCTCCAAATCCTTTAAAATAAACACTTAATTTGATAAGAATTGTTGATATCCAATGTTGTGGTGGAACTACAGAAGCTTTCATTAAAATCTCATAACGTTTGTTAGAGTTTGTACCAAACTACCAATCATGTTCCAATTCAAAAATTGGGGTTTTAATGTCATAAGTGGTGGAAGGTCAAGATTTCATGTTCACATCCCTGGTAGAAATTTGCTAGATCCACAGTCATAGGGGCCCAAGCAAATAATAAATTAATAAATTAATAAAAAGGAGTGGGGAGAGGGAGAAAAACTTGGTTGTCCTTTAAACACAATACAAATGGAGTGATTTGGCTCTTGCTTAATTTCTTTTCTTTATTATCAGAGATATATATATATATGAGATGTCATGTGTCTTGTGGTGGAAAGGGTGAAGCCATGGAGAAGGAGATGAGATTAGAGAGAGAATGTGTGTGCTTTGGAATTGGAGAGAGAAAATATTTAATTTTAAAGAATAAAATAAAATCGTGATTTTTGGTAACTCATTAATGCAATATTTAGAATATTAATTACAAGGCATAGAATGTTATTAACCATTAGTTCTAATGGTATTCTATGGTTAGAAAAAGATGTAACTTTTGTCAAATTATACTAGGTGTAGCTTGAACTCATCTCATATACTCATCTCATATAAATTTCCAAAACTACCTTTAAAAAAATTTATCAAAAATTTGAATTAGTAAATTAATAGGGGTATAATAGGAATATTAGTAAATTAATAACTTTTATTTTTAGAAACAGGACAATATTTTGGGACATACCAAAATGGAATAGAGGACAAACAAAGTGGGATGGAGGGAGTATATATATATATATATATATATATATATTCGATATTTAGGGAATGAGGAATTTAAATCTTGACGACTTTATTGAAAACACCAAAAAATGAGTACCGGATGAGTTACATAGGGGGTGTTTGGATTTTGAGTTTCCATAACTCATAACTTTGTTTCCATAACTCATAACTCAAAAATGGTGAGACACATGCAAAAAAGCTTGTTTGGATTTTGTTTTCAGTTGTTTTGAGTTTTTGTTCTATTACTTAATTTTCTGATTTTTGAGTTATGAGTTATGGAAACCGAAAACACATTTTAGGTGTTTTCAATTTCCATAACTCGATTTCCAATGGCATTTTCATAATTAAACACACGTTCATAGGACCCACGGCCAGAGACAAGTCACGTCAAAGCACCTTTTTTTTCTTCTTCTTTCTTTCTTTCTTATTCTTTCTTTCTTTCTTCTTCACAGACTCACTCCAACGGCCATTTTTTTCTTCTTCTTCATTCTTTTTCTTTCTTTTCTTCTTCACAGAAACACCAAATATACTTTATAAAAAAAAAAAAAAAGAGAAACACATTGGTACCGATTTCTCAAACCTAGAAAATCAAACCCATAAACACATGAGTTAGATCATACACACTAACACAGAAACACAAACCCACAAACTTTTCTCTCCTTAATCTTGTTTTTGTGTGCTTTCTCTTCAGCCAAGCACCAATAGAGGTAACCACAAGCACCATAAAAATAAAAAAAAAAAAAAAGGGCAATAAAGTGCAAGCAGCAGAGACAAAGAAAGGGGCATGAACAAAACGAGAAAAAAACAGAGCACAAACAAAACAATACCCACAAAAATCAAGCCTTGGGGTTTTCAAAAATCAACACCAATAAAACGTGGAGATCGGCGCTGGGTTAAGAAGGTGGGAGATCGGTGCCGATCAACGCTGCTACATGCCGAAGGTGGGAGATCGGCACCGCCGCTACACCGATCGGCGCCATTGCTACACCGATCGTCTTCTATCTTATCCGGGTTTGGGTTTGTGTTGGGAGAGTGACAGGGCAATGGTGACTGAAGGAGAAGAAAATGAAATGAAAAGAGTTGAAGGAGGTGGGTAGGCTAACTATACTCACCGACATGGTGGTCCGACAGTGGGTCCCACAAACAGGAGAAATATTTGAGTGATGGGAAGTGAAAACAAAAACCAAACGGGTAGGATATTTTAAGTGATGAGTAATAAGTGACGGAAATTGAGTGATGAGTGATGAAAAAAATAAATCCAAACAAGGTCATAATTTCTGGCTAATATTTATCTTGTATACTAAAATTTAGGGGAAACTGCAAAAAAAAAAAAAAAAAAAAAAAAAAAAAAAAAAAAAAAGGGAGAGAAAAAGGAACAGATTTATCATAGCAACAAATTAAACTCCGTACTTTTAAATTGGACACTTTAAACCCCAAACTTTCATAAATGTACCCAAAGAAAAAAAAAGAAAAACAAAAAAAAATGATTCCACGGTCAGGAGATGAACACTTAATATTTATGAAAGTATAGGGTTTATTTTCTCAAAAAAGAAAGTGTAGGGTTTAAAATATTTCATTTAAAAGTCTAGCGTTTAAAGCGTGCAATACAAAAACTGAGTCTTTATTTATTTATTTATTTTGATAAGCTTGGTATCTCTTTCCTTCATTCATTCTCGGAAACAACCTATACAGTAACTTGTCCGATCACTTTTTCAACAATGTAGGTGGGGTTAAATTATAAATGGATATGGTTAAGTAATTTTAAGACAAAAAACTCTGCCTCGTGTTCACCTGAAAGTTGAAACACTATTACGTGAAGACAGCCATGCAAACTATGGAAATGATTGGGGGACAAACTCTTGAAGCCAGCTACAATCCGGGCCATACATTATCTAATTTTTTGGAATCATTTCAATTTGAATAGCCGTTTTTGTTTACTTGTTACAAAAATTTGACTTCACTCTTGCCTATATATAACTCTGGCTTACAAGCTATTTCTTTAACAATTCAAAATACTTCTATTAAGAATTGAACTGACTAGTAGTAGTTATTTAGTAGTTTGATTTTCTTTCTCTTGCTGTCATTGTTCTTTAGTCACAATGGCGAGTGGACATTCCAGCCATATATGGATTTCGTTTACGTTTCTCTTGCTTGCCTTGGTGCATGGCCAATGCACAATAGTTGGATTTTATTCCGCTTCGTGTCCTCTAGTTGAATCAATTGTTCGTTCAACAGTTCAATCTCATTTCCGTTCTGATCCCACTGTGGCTCCTGGATTGTTGAGGATGCTTTTTCATGACTGTTTTGTGCAGGGTTGTGATGCTTCTATCCTTATTTCAGGGTCTAACACTGAAAGAACAGCTGTTCCTAACCTATCACTGAGAGGATATGAAGTTATTGATGATGCCAAGACACAACTTGAAGCTGCATGCCCTGGCATTGTCTCTTGTGCTGATATTCTTGCCCTTGCTGCCCGTGATTCTGTTGTTCTGGTAGTTATCACATGGAAAAAGTTAAATTCCAAACTAGTATAAAAGTAAATTCTTCTAGCCAATTGGTAAATGATAAAATCATTTATGTGTACATTTTGTTACATGATTTATTTAATAGATTATGTGACTTGTTTAAATGATATACATAAATGGTTTTATGAGTGACCATGTTAATCGGTAAAAGGAAAGTCCCTCAGACTGATTTGAAAGAAAACTTTATTAAAATCCAACAATGTATGCATTTGTATTTCGGTGTAGTGTTTGTTCTCTGTTCTTTGAAAAGTTTGGTTAATAATTAATCCTCCTTTGGGACTTATGATGCAGACAAATGGACCAAGTTGGGTTGTTCCCTTAGGACGCAAAGACGGGAGGGTTTCATTGGCATCTGATACTGCCAATTTGCCAGCATTCACTGACTCGGTCGCTATGCAAAAGCAAAAGTTTTCTGCTTTGGGTCTCAATACTCTAGATCTTGTGGCCCTCGCTGGTAATTTTTCTTTGACTTAAGCAGGCAAGGTTTTGACGTTTTGTAATGAAAGTGAGTAAGAGAAGCGCTACTAAACAATGAAACCGTGATTATTGTCGGTAAAGAGAAAAAAATCAATAAGTTGAAAATAATACACACATAAGGTAATGCTAAGGGTATTACAAATTTTAATATATAAATCTTACAAATTGACATGTTACAAATAACGAAAAAAAAAATAATTTAAACATTCATTTATTATATAGTTTTGTTACATTAATTTTTTAAATCTTTTGTGTGTGTATAAAGCCTCTGGGATTTCATACTACTGACTGCACAGTTAGATCCCTTTGTTATGAGAGTAATATTGTTTAACAAGGAGTAACTAAGAGACTATATTTGAGTTTTACTTATGAGGAACTAGTCTAGTAACAAGAATCTCTTAGTTTTTGTCTTAAAGAAGAAGACAAAAAACTTCCATTTTGAGCCGTGGTACCCATTGCGGAGTGCTTTCTCACTTAATTAGTGAGATAAGTGCTAAATTATCTTCCTCACTTTTTTCAGGTTTTGGACTGATGGTGAACAAAATATATTACAATAAGCATTAATATAGCAATAATCAATCATTAAAAAAGAAAACAAAAATGACACAAGAGAGTGAGAGAGATATACCCTTTACAGTTTTATGCTATGGACCCTTATTACAATTTTTTATTTTATTTTATTTTTTTGTTTCATCAAATAACATTTTTTTTTCTGTCATTTCTAACAGGAGGACACACCATAGGAACTTCAGCTTGCCAATCCTTCAAATACAGAACGTACAATTTTACTAAAGTAGGGAATGGTGCTATGGACCCAGCCATCGATCCATCATTCCTTCCTCAATTACGAGCACTTTGCCCACAAAATGGAGATGATTCAAAGCGAGTTGCATTGGATACTGGTAGCCCAAATAGATTTGACACCTCTTATTTTACAAATTTGAGAAATGGGCGAGGGATCCTTGAGTCTGATCAAATGTTGTGGGCTGATACTTCAACAAAACCCATTGTCCAGCACTTCTCAATGGGCCTGAGCTTTAACTTGGCATTTGTGAAGTCCATGATTAAAATGAGTAACATTGGGGTAAAGATAGACAATGCTGGTGAAATTCGCAAAATATGTTCCAAAATTAATTGATGATACAGAGGGATGGAACCACCCTTGGACTAAGGGGGGCAATGGCCCCCCTAAATTGTTTTAAATAAAATATTATTATATATATGTGTGTACTAATTTTAGTAATTTTGTTCTATAAAATTACATTTTCTTTCCCTTTAATAATATCGTTGATTCTTTTTGATAAACCAAGAATGTATTGACCCTTTAGGTAAATTAATCAATTAATTAGTCAAGTGAATTAATTAAGTCAATTAACATGAAATACGCATGGTAGCACAAACAAATCACCAAATAACTAAATGCAGAGGAAATTAAAATTGATACAGGTGATTTGTTTACGAATGGGGAAAACCACCGAGGCAAAACTCCATCGGGTGAATTTAAGGTCACCACTCCCGAGAATCCACTATTATCAAAACAAGCGGTTACAAGTAAAGGAATCCCAGTATCTTATACTAACCTATATTTGAACTCTTACCCCAATACACAATTGGACTTGTAATGTAGTGACAATCTCTCTTTTCAATGCACGGCTCCAAGTACGTGTTTAACCAATCGATGCACGGATCACGGTTGGCAATTACTTTAATAGAGAAACTGAATGAATAGAGAATAATTTATTAGATCCAATGCCTCACCAAGTGAAATACCCTAAATAGCCTTCGCCTTCTTAGAAATTTCATTGCCATTATGTATTTTTCATTTCCTTGTACTTTTGATAATTGTATTTAAGTAGATATAATCTAATGTTGAACAGTTTGGTCTGTGTATTTGACATTATATTTAACATATATTTGGATTAGTGCTATGTGCATGTGTTAAAGAATATATTTATTTCAAGAGAAAGAAAATATAAATATGAACCATGGCAACCCAACCAATTATTAGAAAGAAAATGCAAAAATAAATTGTCATAGCTATATGCAATTTCAATCAACATAGATACTTTTTAGGAAACGTCTCAACATAATACCAAATGTGCAATTTCAATCAACCAAATAGCCATCAAATTTTGTTACTCTTCTAAACAAACAAAACCAACTATTTGGGACAGCCTAGACAAGAATGTGTAAATCTATGTTCAAGTGTATGCAAAATAGTTAAAATGGTGAGAAGGGGGGGGGGGGGGGGTGTAGGAAGTAGTCTATACATAACTATCAGACCTAAAGGGTAGATAAACCAAGAATTTAAGGTATATTATGCAAGTTCTAGTTAAGTCACTGATAATTATCAGGATCCCCAAAGAAGTAAGTTTCCTCAGCCAGCTTTGGGCTTGAGAATTGCCTGTGCTATAAAATAACTAGGCCAAAGCTGGACTATGTAAAACTGAGAGTAGGACCCGTGAGCCACCAATGCAATGACACACCAAGAAAGACCAGGACAACCAGCAACATAGGCAAACTAGAGCCATGCCCGAAAAGGTCAATTTATATAGGACAGAATTACTTGATATAATGTAATAAAATATGTATAAATAATTAATTATAAATAGTATATGTATATAAAAAGATTAAATTATATAAAAATAATTTTAAAATATATTAAATAAAAAATTTATATACACACTCAAATGGCTCATGGGTTTTGATTCTATGATCTCACCCTTCATCCTATTCTTATGGGGGAAGGAAGAAGTGTCATTTGATTTATAGTACATTGGGTACTTGATTTCTTATATGTAACAACTAGTTATTTTGGAAACTTTGTTGAATGGGGCAAATGGATTTTTAAAAGTATATTAGAAGAGTCAAGTCATGGTCAAGCACAAAGTAACATGCAATCGAGTGGCTTAGTTAGAAAAATGGTGGAAGATGAGAAGGAAATGTTTGAGGAAACAAATGGAGATTATTGAGTAGAAGTAGATAATATATGCTAGTAATGTGAACTATGTAATCATTTTGCTGGAAAACCTTCTAATAATGGAGATAGAAAATTAGAATTTACAAGAAGTAAATCGCATCACAGAACTCCCCCTCCAACTCATAATGCTGCACGTTTATGCAAGCAGGTCCTGCTTATGAGTGGATTGGGCGTCAAGCCTTTGAATCAATATTTATAAGTAGAATGGGGCTATATTCTATTGCAGAGACCTGAGAAACCATCAGAAGAACAAGCAATAACTACAAATAAGGAAAAACAATACCCAAGTTCAATATCATATAAATAATTTAAATTCCAATCTATTCTCTCCAATATTAATAAAGTAATAACAAACTCTTCATAAAGACATACAACCAAACTGAAACTTGTTGCAACAAAATCTATCTCCCCTCTACATCATCAGTAGCCCAAGCATAGTACATTTTGACCTGAAATAAAAAGCATAAAAAAATGTAAAGGTGAACTAAATTAGATGACAAAAATGCTTACTAAATACTTTTAACATCCATGTAAGATTTTCAAATTTGTATTGGACAATATTCACCTTAGACTAGCTACCAAATCTTGCCATCAATACAGCTATTTGACATCTTTGTTCCTTATACTGACTCTGTAACTGTGCCACTTGTTTCTGTGTTTCAACCAATTTTTGATCCATCTCACCTTATTTTTGCTCCGCATCAGACAGTTTCAGCAACGCATTGGACAAATCTTGCTTGCAATTTTCTAACTCTCTATTCATGCTTGTCTCATATCACAAATGAGAAGAAGAGGTTGGGGTAGGAATCACAAATTTCTCCATCCCTCTTACAAAGCCTCGCCTTGTCCCTAGCACTTCTGTAAAAATTTCCTCCTCAGTGCTTTGATTCTCTTCATCAACTACGTTTTCTTTCATTAGATTCTACACAGGTGACATAAAATTTTATTAAATAATTTATGCAATTAATTCAAAATTTACTCTATAAATTATCTATATGAAATCTAACTGGAATATTAATTACGTATTTTTCTTCACTAATCGTAGTCATAAAAGAACCATCTCTCTTTATGCAGGTCATCTTATAAAAATCCACTTTTCTAATCTCTTTGCCACTTTGTTTTTTCTGCATATAATAAAGATAAAATTAACATATATACACTAGCATCATTATAAAATAATAAAGAATTAAATTGTTGTAACCTCTTCATAATAAGCAATAAACAATTAGGATCCACAGGTGTGGCCAATTTTGTTCTTTCCTCTGTTCTCCTTATTCTGTCCTGACTTATCCTAACAAGTATAGTTGTCAAAACATGAATCGTATTATGAATCGATTTTTTATTTTTTAGTATCGTGTATCGTAAGATACACAAATACTTAATAAAATTTATAAAACATTATAGATATACATATATAAAGGGTATAATTCATTATAAATTTTGAATGTATTTAACTAGTAACTAATTTATTCATCACTTATGTAATAATATTTAACAAGCTAACTAAATATATCAAACTGGCATGTGTTTATAACATACTCAAATTGCTTTAATTCAAAAGTGATAATATATTACAAATGACCTAAAAATAATAATATATTTTCATCATATTGTCTAATCAACCCTATCTAAGTCAATGCTATCATCATGTTTATCATTTTGCAAACTTATTTCTTCATTAAAATTTTCTTCATTATCATTAGCATTTACTATCTCTTCTTATGCTTTTTATTTTAATAATAAATAAAATAAAATAAAATCTTCTTGGCATTCTAGTTTCTTGGACTTATAATAATACTGACAAAAATAAAAAATAATTATATTTTCAATTAATATCCTATTCATAATTGTTAAGACATATGTGGAACATGTTATGAACATATGTCATATAGAATTGGCTAATCATTTGACAAAATGCACTTTACTTCTAATTGAGTAGATCTAGGATATGTTTAATACTTTAAGGAACAAGAGTTCAAGTTCAAGTATTGAAGCAATGCAAATCTGTCCAAGAATCAAGTGAAGAAGTGTTGTTTATTAAAGCTCGACAGATATATCTATCGAGATTTAATATTTGAAACTTGAGAGATAGCTCGATAGATGTATTTATCGAGAATTACGAAATTCAGATTTTCAGATCTGTTTTCACGCATATCCAAGCTATGTGTTTACGTTTTCTTTTCTCACAACCCTAGACATATATAAGGATTATTTTAAGGGCTGTCATAAGGTTGTTGCACTTGTGGTTGCATGCATATTATGACCGGAGACAATTTGCCCTAGTTCATCTTTCTCTTGGAGAAACTACTGCATTTGTACGCCAAGGGTTTTGTAACCAAGGAGCCTCTTGATCTTCATCGTATGGATGAACTGAAAAACTTTGTAGCCAACATCTTTCTCAAGTTGGTGTGCTAGTCACGTACTAGGATCCGTGCATCAATTGTTAGTCACATACTTAGAACCGTGCATTGAAAGGAGAGATTGTCACTACATTACAAGTCCAATTGTGCATTGAGGTAAAGATTCAACTATAGGTTGGTATAAGGTACTAGGATTCCTTTACTTGTAACCGCTTGTTTTGATAATAGTGGATTCTCAGAAGTGATGACCTTAAATTCATTCGGTGGGGTTTTGCTTGAGTAGTTTTCCCCATTCGTAAACAAATCACCCATGTCAAATTTAATTTCCGCTGCATTTAGTCATTTGGTGATTTTTTGTGCTACCATGTGTATCGTATGTTAAATTGACTTAATTAATTCATTTGGCTAATTAATTACTTAATTTACTTAAGGGATCAATACATTCTTGGCCTATCAAGTGGTATTAGAGCAGGCACACTCTGATTAGGGTTAATATTTGCTGTGTGATCCATTGACCCTTATTTGTTATGGATAGAGGACAATCTTTAATTATCTTTCCTTTATTTGATGGCACTAACTATGCATACTGGAAAGTACGCATGAGAGATTTCTTGCAATCATTAGATGAAAAAGTGTGGCAAGTTGTGGAGATTGGTTGGACTAAACCAAAAGAAGCACCAACTGATTGGGATGATGCAAAGATTAAAGCGGCTAACTTCAACAGCAGAGCATTGAATGCTTTATTCGGTGCGGTCACGAATGAGGAGTTCAAGAAGATATCCTCCACCGAAAGCGCAACAAAAGCATGGACCACCCTCCGGACAACCTATGAAGGAACCAATGTTGTCAAGGATTTAAAACTTGAGAAGCTTACCATGAGCTTTGAAGAGATTAAGACGGAGGATGATGAGTCATTCGATGAGTTCTATGCCAAGCTCAAGGACATAGTAAACTCTACCTTTAATCTTAGGAAACCATTCTTGAGCCCAAGATTGTTAGAAAAGTGTTCAGATCTCTTCCAAAGAGATTCCATGCCAAGATCACTGCCATTGAGGAATCAAAGGACATTGATCAAATTCCTTTGACAAAACTAGTTAGCAACTTGCAGACCTATGAATTAGGTTTATGCGGGATCGTGAAATCGAGCAAGAACAAGAGCATGGCATTGAAGGCAAAAAGCGGTGACACCGATGAGTCTTCCGATGATGAAGATTCTAAAATGAAATCCTACATCATTAGACAATTCAAAAAGTTCATGAAGAATGCTAATGCGAAAGGATTTGACAAGGATAAAAAACAATCCAGTTTTTCATAGTTCATAAGCCAAGATAAAGGGAAGAAGGATGTTAGGGATGATGGTCAATACACTATTCCCTTCGGACCAAAGTGCTTCGGATGTCAAGGTTTTGGACATATGAAACAAGAATGTCCAACTTATCTCAAGACCATTGGAAAAAGCAAGGCTCTTGTTGCTACATTGAGTAACACCAAGCCCGAGGATGATTGAGATAATGATGACGAGGGAATCTTGAATGCCTTCACATGGTAAATCCTATTGAGGGGATTGTTAAAGATGTAGATGAAGAAGAGGACTCTTTGGAGTCTAAGTTTGAGAAAATGAATGAACAGGATGACATCCATACTGCCTATACAAAGTTGTACAAGGTCTTTGAAAAGCATGAGAAATTGTATAGGCTGGCCACCAAAAAGCTGAGTGATGTGGAATTTGACCGAGAAGAGCTCTCCACGAAGGTTGATGAAGCTAATCAAACCATTGGAGCTTTGCGGTTTGAAAACAATTTCTTGACCGAGAAGACCAAGAAGCTTGAAGCGGAGCTGTTCCAAGTCAGAGCTCAATTGGAAAGGACTTCAAGTGCAAAACTTGATGAGATGCTGAGCTTTCAAAAATCTATTTCTGATCGAACCAGTTTAAGGTATGATTTCTCTTCTTCTAATATTGCTTTTTCTAGTACTACTGTGTTTGTTTCACCTACTAATAATGTTGAACCTGAGAATAATGATGTGAAAATTGTTTTATCTAGTGAGAACATAGACAATGGTAAATCTATCCTAGGAGCACCTCCTAAGCTTGAAAAGAAAGAGACTAAAAACCCTAGGGCTAAGAAGGGTAATGACCAAAAGTCTAAACAGAAGAAGTAGTATCTCTGTCATCATTGTGGAACTACTGGATATACTCGACCAAATTACTACTAGTGGTTAGCCACTCAACCAAGCAATAGTATGATCTCATCCGGAAACTAGTGTCAATTTCCTTCATCTATTGCTCCTCTTGGAGATCTTTTTAAGGCCCTCATGTTCCTTTCGAACTTGAACAATTTCAATTCTTCACCCTCACCGCCGAATCAAGGGTTCGCTAAATGGAAAGATTCTTACAAGATGTGGAAGGAAAAATGTTCAAAGTGATTTAGTCACTTTTTCTCTTTCTCCCTCTCTTTTTGTTTGTGCATTACTTATGTGTTTTGCTTTCTTGTTTTGAGTCAGTCTAGTTTTATGCTATGCTTTGTTTAACATGTTTTTGTTTGTTTGTTTTCATTTTTGCTTTATTTTGTTTTTCATAAAAAAAATTTTAAAAAATATTGAAAAATCAAAAAAATACAAAAACAGTGTTTTGTGTATATTGGTACTTGTATATCTTGGATGGCCATTGAAACGAATTTTTCCGAACTTTATATCTTTTGTACTTTAAATGAGCATCTCTATGCACAACTAAGCAAGTAAGCTTTGTGGCTCGTGTTTGTGATGAGTAAGATTAAGTAATCTCTTGTACTTAACACTTATATCACTCTTTTTGACAAGAAAGACTAAAAAATCCTAAGAGAAAGTCATAAACAACCATCTCACCACTAAAGCCCACCAATCATGAATAACATATATATGCTTTGGCATAGGAAAATTGATGTTTAAGCTTAACATAATTGGATATTTATTCTCTCTCTTATATGCCCATGCATAATATGCTTGAAAGAAAAAGAATATGCAAAGAATAATCAAAAGCAAAAAGTATCAAAATGCTTTTAATTATGGCTACAAGTGTGTTTCTAAGAGATGTAGGAGTTATAGGATGTACCTTGAAGGTGATAATTCCCATCAAGCAGTTATGATTATGTGTGAGTTACATTGATTTTCTCATATCTAAAATCGTTATAACATGAAACACTTATGCACTTTTGCGATGTTTTCACACATAACATGCAAATTCTTTGCTACTTTTGATACATGTGCAGATATAATGTGATTTAGCCATTACAAGAAATACATGTGTTAATGTATGCTCACAAAACTGTCTTGACTTTTTTTTTAAATATAAAATTGGATAGACGTGTTTAATGTGTGTGTGTGTGTGTGTGTGTGTGTGTGTGTGTGTTTTAGATCTAAATGTTTTACATTTTTCTTGTTGAGAGATGATTTTGAAAGCTTAAAATGTTGTTTGGATCTTTGGTTGAGTAGCTTGCTTTATTGCATTCATTTCTGTATTTTTCCCCTCTTTGAAAAACTATTTTTATCAAGCTTGATAGCTTCTCGACAGATAGCCATCTATCGAGACCCTTGGACTGCTTTTTCCCGACAGATCTTAACGCATCTTCGATCCATCGAGGCTTACTGGAATTTGTCTCAATAGCTTCTCAATAGATTCTTGATCCATCGAGAAAGTTTTTGTTTGGCCGATAGATTCTCGATAGTAGCTCGATCCATCGAGGCATTTTGCCGTCGACAGATTCTCGATAGCACCTTGACAGATTCATTTGTTGAGAATTCGTGCTCGATATATCCTTGACAGATCCTCAATCCATCAAGATGTGTTTTCTATATATAGATCCAACATAATTTCAGACTTCGTTTCCTCGATATCTCTCGATAGTTTTATGTCTCTTCACCTCCCAAATACTTTTCTCTCTCTCTAAACCTCAAACCCTTTTGATTTTCGGCCTAGAGTGTTCTTCTCTTCACTAGTATGATCTCACTTTTCTCTCTTTTTCATGCATTTCATACATTTAGACCTAGATTTTTTGGTTTTGAATTTTTTTTTTGGGGTTTTTGGAAATTGAAGAGTTATTTCTAAAATTTTTGGGTTGGGTTTTTCTTAAATGATGTTATATGCTTATGCATTGCATCACATTTGCATTTTCACAATATTTCATGCATTTAGATGTGTGTTTTATATGTTGGAACCTTGTGTGCTGGTAGGATTGGATTGGGCTAAGCCCATGATGTTCTTTTTGTTGCATGTGACATGATCATGCATTATTCATGCATATATACCTTCATTTCCTTCTTTTTGGTACTATATGTTGATTGGTGCTTTTCTACTTCTCTCTCTCTCTCTCTCGGATAGTTTGCGTATGGCACCCAAGCGCAAAACTACTCCGTCCCTTAACCCTCTTTGTTTTGAGGCATCTTCTTCTGACTCTACTCCATTTCATGTCGGGTTCCGTGATGAGAAGGCCCGTCGGGACTTCTCAGAGAACTTCTCCAAACATGGAATTAATTCTGAATGCCACGTTATCCTATCAAATTTTTCCGATACTGCTCTACCCATTGTCATTCATGGTCAGGGATGGGAATCTCTGTGTGAGATACCCGTGAGCTGTCCCACCGTGATCATACAGGAGTTCTACTCCAATATGCACTGTTTCAATACCTCTATACCTCGATTTGTTACACAAGTTCAAGGTATACGTATTGTAGTCACACCGGAGCTTATCTCGGATGTACTACATGTTCCGAGGGTGGAGTTTCCTTACTACCCCAGTTGTTCTCGTCATTGATTGTGTCCAAAGACGAACTCTCCTCTCTCTTGTGTGAGACATCGTCTTTATGGGGTGATCGTCAAAACACTCCATGCTCGGGTTTTGCAAAAGGTCCGAGGTTCCTTAATATGGTGATGACATTTGTTTTACATCCTTTGTCTCACTATAACTCTATTACCGAGCCTTGTTCTCGCTTTTTTCTTTCCCTCATTGAGGATCTTACCATAGACTTCCTTTCTCACTTCATTCTCTCTCTCATCAATGTTTATAGAGACACAGCAACCCGTGATAAGCTTATCTTTCCTTCTGCTATCACGAAGATCATTCACCACTTCTCTGTCTCTTATCTCGAGTCTCATCATTTCTCCATCATGAGTGCCATCAGCGCAGTGTCCGTTCGACGGAGTGAGGCCCGACTTTGACCGAAGTAGCCATGGACCAAAACGGCAACTCCTCCAACCCATTTTGCTCTATCCACCTCCGCTCCTCCTTCTTCCGCGAGTGGTGTGACTCTAGAGGCCATCGTGGCATAGCTTGAGCACATGGATGCTCCTCACCTTGATACTCTCGGTGATGAGTTGTGTCAGGTGAACACCCATGTTGGTCGTATCGCACAACGACAGGCTATCATGGGTGGCTTCACCGCATCTCTTTCTCCATCTCCATCTTCACCGGCTTTAGAGGACGAGGACGATGATGGTAACTCTGATGGTGATGATGATGCTAATGAGGGGTGTCAAGGAGATGACTGCTTCTCGGTGACTTGCCCTTTGTCATTCGTAACAAAATGGGGGAGTAGTTTTGGGTATGAGAGTAGTCATATACTTGGGGGGAGAGTTAGCATAAGACATTTTTGTTAGGGGGAGTGATTTTGTTTATGAGGGATGTAGTGAGGACTTTTGTATCTTTTCTTTTCTTTCTCTTTTAGATACATTATTCTTGTACATCGGTCTTGTGACCACTTAGTGATAGCAAATATTGTATTTCTCTTTGATATATATTTAATGATGTTGTTATCACATTTTCACCTATCTCTCTATGTGTTGTTTCTTTTTTCTCTTTATATACAAGTTTCTTATTATGTATGCAATCTTTTATTTCTGTTTCACACTAAGATGCCGTGATGAGTTTTGTTTAAAGTGTTTCAGAAATACAGGTTGTCAAAATCTTCCATGCCATGAACTCTTTTCTTGCAAAGTTTTTCAAGAGTTTATGTTATGGTAGATTTTATTGTGTTTAACAAGCGATTATGAGTTGAATGATTTATGACTTCTCTCATATTTCATTTGTTTGTTGTGGTTTTATCATGGATTGCCAAAGGGGGAGATTGTTAGGACATATATGGAACATGTTATGAACATATGTCATATAGAATTGGCTAATCCTTTGACAAAACGCACTTTACTTGTAATTTGGTAGATCTAGGATGTGTTTAATACTTCAAGGAACAAGAGTTCAAGTCCAAGTATTGAAGCCATGTAAATATGTCCAAGAATCAAATGAAGAAGTGTTGTTCATTAAATCTCGACAGATATCTCAATAGATGTATCTATCGAGATTTAATATTTGAAACTTGAGAGATAACTCGACTGATTTATCTATTAAGAATTACGAAATTTAGATTTCTAGATCTGTTTTTCACGCATATCTAAGCTATGTATTTAGGTTTTCTTTTCTCACAACCCTAGACATATATAAGAATTATTTTAAGAGCCGTCAAAAGGTTGTTGCACTTGTGGTTGCATGCATATTGTGACCAGAGACAATTTGCCCTAGTTCATCTATCTCTTGAAGAAGCTGCTGTGTTTGTATGCTAATGGTTTTGTAACTAAGGAGCTTCTTGACCTTCATCGCGTGGATGAACTGAAGAACTTTGTAGCCAATATCTTTCTCAAGTTGCTGTGTTATTCACTTATCGGGATCCGTGCATCAATTGGTTAGTCACGTACTTGGAGCCGTGTATTAAAAGGAGAGATTGTCACTACATTACAAGTCTAATTGTGTATTGGGGTAAGGGTTCAACTGTAGTTTGGTATAAGGTATTGGGATTCCTTTACTTGTAACTGCTTGTTTTGATAATAGTGGATTTTCGAGAGTGGTGACCTTAAATTCACTCGGTGGGGTTTTGCCTTAGTGGTTTTTCCCATTCATAAACAAATCACCCATGTCAAATTTAATTTCCGCTGCATTTAGTCATTTGGTGGTTTGTTTGTGCTACCACGCGTATCGTATGTTAAATTGACTTAATTAATTCACTTGGCTAATTAATTGGTTAATTTACCCAAGAGATCAATACATTCTTGGCCTATCAATAGTACAAAAAATAAATTTGTAAATGTTGAAGTGAAGTGTGAGTGTGTACTGTGTAGTCCAAATTTTGTTGAAGAAAGAGAAGGGAAAAAAAACTTTTGAATATGATATTTTATTAGGCTAAATTAAGTAACCTAATAATTTTATGTTTAAAATAAGTTTAACAACTCGTTAGATTCAAATAAAAATACAAATTTTAACAAAAAATCTCATTTTAAAGCATTTGTCTATGTATCACATAATACGTACGATTTTATGATACAATACACATATTGTATTGTACGATTCCTGAGCACTTATGATACGCTGATACGATATAGAACGTTTTACTCATGATACGATATGTATTGTGTATCATACGATACTGACAACTATATTAATAAGTATTAGATAAAAAAAAATATAACAATTAAAACGAAGAGAATTAACAATTATAACAAAGAATATATCAAAATATACTTGTGTTAAAAATTATTAAAATTTTATTATTAACAAGATTTATCACCCATTTGTCTATTTCATATAAATCACATAAAGTATCCCATTTGTCCTATGTCAAATCTGGTGGAACATTGGCCCTCACTTCCTCCTTACTAAATTTCAAGTAGTCCTTGTAATAGTTACTACGAACATTACTATAGGTACTTGACAATGAAATCTCTATACATTTCTTATCCTTAACATGATTTAGGTCCAACATGAAATCAACCTAAAACATAATAATTATAAAAAAAAAAAAAAAAAAATTTATCAATAATTTTTTTACACAAATTAAATACCATAGCCTATGTGGTAACAACTTACCACCAAACGATTCTTCAACATTTGTCGGTGTTCTTCTAGGGCCTTAGACCAAGATTGATAACTAAGGTTTGCATGTTCACGAACGATGAAGCCCACCCTTCTTGTAAACACACTAGCATTTTTGCCAACAGGTTCTTGAGCCCCTAGAGGGATGGTTATCAGAATGCGTCCATTTTCCCTTAGTTTTTTTAAACTTGGTTCATAGATTTCTATCTCTTTTCCGTTTGTTGGCCATAGTAGCTATTAGGAAAAATAAGATAGCATAGTCAGTAACATTTTGGCAAAGTAACTTATTCAAAGTCTATACAATAACAAAGATAACTACATGAAAGATTAAAATTTCACTCACCTGATGCAATAAGGGCTCCTTGCTCACTTAAAATGGGAGTTGAGTCAACCATCTCATGTGGTGGTCCATTAGGTGGAGACATTCTTCTTGTGGGGGGGGGGCAAAAACTAATATATATTGACAGAGAGATAGGAAGACAACAAAAATATAATTGACAAAGAAAAATAATCATCGAAAAGAAAATAAAGTAAAAGAATTTAAAAAAAAATGAAAAATCATTATTATGGTAGTAAACTTACATTTTTATTATTTTATAATAGTGATATGGTATTAAAATTTAGCATAGCATATTAAAATTTCAGCCTTTTCTTAATGGCTACAAAGGACAACAAACACAATCAGAATAAAATCACAAACCACAATCTTTCTTCTAAAACTAATGAAATCATAACAAATTTTAAGAAAAAAAAAAAAAGATTTGTCCCATACAGGCTGCATGCCGTTGGCAATAGGTAAAGTCACTTTGTTCACTCACCTACTAGTATCATCCCTTTAAAAATGATTTTTCAAAAATTAGTATTTTTTATGAAAAATATAATTTTAAAGGTAGAATTTTTAACTAATACTCCTGTCACTTTCATGTGTAATCTTGGGAAAAGCATAACTTTAAAGGAAGTACTTGGGAACATAATTTTAATCGAATGGTTAAATTATGTGAACAAGGACAACCGAATCTTCATGGGGCCACATGGCATGTGACTGTCATGCTCCAATTCATATTCAAATCTTGTTCATTGGGATTGAAGAGTATGGTGACATATTGGTGTTGGTGAAATTTGAGATCAATTGGATGGTTGGAGTGAGAGACCATAGCCATACAATTACACAACACATGTCCATCGTGCACCATACTTGGATTTGAAATCTAACCACTGGACTTGAAGAGTGTAATGAAAGGTTAATTTTGGTAAATTATGGTCATGATCAAATGGTCGGATTTAGAAAAAGGTGCAGTCAAAATTTAGTTAAAGTTGGTCAAACTTAGTAAATGGTCCTGAGACCATTAGACTTGGTGAAATTCATATTCAAATCTTAATCATTAAGATTGAAGAGTATGGTGACGTATTGGTGTTGGTGAAATTTGAGACCAATTGGATGGTCAGATTGAGAGAACATAGCCATACAAGTACATAACACATGTCTATCACGCGCTATACTTAGATTTGAAATCTAACCGTTGGGTTCGAAGAGTGTAATGAAAGGTTAATTCTAGTAAATTATGGTCACAATCAAACAGTTACATTTAGAGAAAGGCACGGTCAAATTCTAGTTAAAGTTGGTCAAACCTAGTCAAACTTAATAGATGGTCTTGAGACCACTACACTTGGTGAAATTCATATTCAAATCTTGATCATTAGGATTGAAGAGTAAGGTGACATATTGGTGTTGGTGAAATTTGAGACCAATTGGATGGTCAGATTGAGAGAACATAGCCATACAGGTACACAACACATGTCCATCACGCGCTACACTTAGATTTGAAACCTAACAATTGGATTCGAAAAGTGTAATGAAAGGTTGATTCTAGTAAGTTATGGTCACAATCAAACAGTTAGATTTAGAGAAATGCGCGGTCAAAATTTAGTTAAAGTTAGTCAAATCCGGTCAAACTTAATAGATAGTCTTGAGACCACCGCACTTGGTGAAATTCATATTCAAATCTTGATCATTGGGATTAAAGAGTATGGTGACATATTGGTGTTGGTGAAATTTGAGATTGTTATGACATATGTGATTCAATATTAGGAACATATGTCAATATTTTATGTAATTGGCTAATCTTTTGACAAAACGCACTTTATTTGTAATTGGATAGATCTAGGATGTGTTTAATGCTTTAAGAAACGAGGTTTCAAGTTCAAGTGTTAAAGTCGGACAAGTCTGTCCAAGAATCAAGTATTGAAATGCAAGATTTTAAAATTTGACAGCTAGCATCTATCGAGATTTTAAAGTCATTTGAAACTTGTAGCTCGACAACTAGCTCAATAGATGGTTATCTATCGAAGTTTATGAAACTCAGTTTTTTAGAGCTGTTTTTCATCCAATTCGTGAATGTATGTTTGGAATTTCTTTTCTCACAACCCTAAACATATATAAGGATTATTTTAAGGACTGTAAAAGGTTACACAAGTTGTATAAGAGCACAATTCCACAAGTGTGAAGAAAAGTGTGACTAGAAACATAGTTTGCCCTAGTTCTTCTTTCTCTTGAAGAAGCTGCTGTGTTTGTACACCTTAGGGTTTTGTGACCAAGTAGCTTTGTGATCTTCATCGTGTGATGAACTGAAGAGCTTTGCAGCCAACATATTTCTCAAGTTGGTAATTAAGTCACGTCTTGGGATCCGCACATCTATTGGTTAGTCATGTACTAGGAGCCGTGCATTGAAAAGGAAAGATTGTCACTACAGAATAAGTCAAATTGGGTATTGGGATAAGGGTTCAATTGTAGGTTGGTATAAGGTACTAGGATTCCTTTACTTGTAACCGCTTGTTTTGATATTAGTAGATTCTCCAGAGTGGTGACCTTAAAATCACTCAGTGGGATTTTTGCCGTTTAGGTTTTCCCCATTCGTAAACCAATCACCGTGTCAATTTATTTTCCGCTGCATACTTAGTTTAATTGGTGATTTGTTTGTGCTACCATGCATATTATATGTTAATATGATTAACTAATCAACTTGGTTAATTAATTAATTAATCTATCACAAGGGGTCAATACATTCTTGGCCTATTAGAGACCAATTGGATGGTCAAATTGAGAGAACATAGCCATACAAGTACATAACACGTGTCCATCACGTGCCATACTTAGATTTGAAATCTAACCATTGGATTCGAATAGTGTAATGAAAGGTTAATTTAGTATATTATGGTCACAATCAAATGGTTGAATTTAGAGAAAGGCACGGTCAAAGTTTAGTTAAAGTTGATCAAATCCGGTCAAACTTAATAGATGGTCCCGGACCACTAGACTTGGTGAAATTCATATTCAAATCTTGATCATTGGGATTGAAGTGTATGGTGACATATTGGTGTTGGTGAAATTTGAGAACAATTGCATGGTCAGATTGAGTGAACATAGGCATACAGGTACACAACACATTTCCATCACGCGCCATCCTTAGATTTGAAATTTAATTGTTGGATTCAAAGAGTGTAATGTGTTAGGATATATGTAGAACTTGTTAGAACATATTTTATATAGAAATGGCTAATCTTTTGACAAAACGCACTTTACTTGTAATTTGGTAGATTTAGGATGTGTTTAATACTTCAAGGAACAAGAGTTCAAGTCTAGTAGTAAAGCCATGCAAATTTGTCCAAGAATTAAGTGAAGAAGTGCTGTTCATTAAAACTCGACAAGTATCTTGATAGATGTATCTATCGAAATTTAATATGTGATTCTCAACGACTCTCGATAGAAGTTGTATTTATCGAGAATTAGCATAGGACATTTTTGTTAGGGGGAGTGATTTTGTTTATGAGGGATGTAATGAGGACTTTTGTATTTGTTCTTTTCTTTCTCTTTTAGATACATTATTATTGTACATCGGTCTTGTGACCATTTAGTGATAGCAAACATTGTATTTCTCTTTGATATATATATATATATATATATATATATTTGATGATGTTGTTATCACATTTTCACCTATCTCTCCATGTGTTGTTTCTTTTCTCTCTTTATACACAAGTTTCTTATTATGTATGCAATCTTTATTTCTGTTTCACACTAAGATGCCGTGATGAGTTTTGTTTAAAGTGTTTCAAAAATACAGGTTGTCAAAGTCTACTTGCCATAAACTCTCTTCTTGCAAAAATTTTCAAGAGTTTGTGTTAGGATAGATTTTATTGTATTCAACAAGTGAGTATGAGTTGAGTAATTTATGACTTCTCTCATATGTTCATTTGTTTGTTGTGTTTTTGTCACGGATTGCCAAAGGAGGAGATTGTTAGGACATATGTGTTTCACATGTTAGGAACATATGTCACTATTTTATGTAATTGACTAATCCTTTGACAAAACGCACTTTACTTGTATTTTTGGTAGATTTAGGATGTGTTTAATGCTTTAAGAAATAAAATTTCAAGTTCAAGTGTTAAAGTCATGCAAGTCTGTCCAAGAATCAAGTGTGAAAGTGCTACTCATTAAAGCTTGACTGCTAGCATCTATCGAGGCTTAGAGAGCTGTTTGAATCTCGTGGCTCGATAGCTTCTCGAGAGATAGGTATCTGTCGAGGTTTATGAAGTTCAGTTTTTCAGGAATGTTTTTCATCCAATCTGTGAAAGTATGTTTGGGCTTTCTTTTCTCACAACCCTAAACATATATAAGGATTAATATAAGGGCCGTAAAAGGTGACACAAATTGCATAAGAGCAAATTTCCCAAGAGTGAAGAAAAGTATGATCAGAAACCTAGTTTGCCCTAGTTCTTGAAGAAGCTGCTGTGTTTGTACATCATAGGGTTTTGTGACCAAGCAACTTCATAATCTTCATCGTCTGTATGAACTGAAGAACTTTACAGCCAACATCCTTCTCTAGTTGGTGATTGAAGTCGTATATTGAGATTTATGCAATTGGTTAGTCACGTGTTGGGAGCCGTGCATTGAAAAGGAGAGATTGTCACTACAGAACAAGTCTAATTGGGTATTGGGTTAAGGGTTCAACTGTAGGTTGGTATAAGATACTAGGATTCCTTTACTTATAATTGCTTGTTTTGATAATAGTGGATTCTCGGGAGTGGTGACCTTGAAATCACCCGGTGGGATTTTTGCCGTGTAGATTTTCCCCCTTTGTAAACAAATCACTGTGTTAATTTATTTTCCACTACATACTTTAGTTAATTGGTGATTTGTTTGTGTTGCCATGTACAATTGCATGTTAATTTGATTAATTAATAAACTTGGCTAATTAATCAATTAATTCATCACAAGGGGTCAATTCATTTTTTGGCCTATCACCCACCACTTTTTGAGAGTGAAAAGTTTCCCCTCCATTATATTTTGGTAGATATATTTGTGACGACATGTTGTGTCATTGCTAAAAGGTGATTATTAGAGATGAAAAATTATATCGTCGCTAATAGCCTTCTAATAGCGACTACCAATGTGTCATCGCTGATAAATAAAGCATATTTATAATATATTTACTATATTTATTCCACATATCTGTGACGAAACACAAGGTCATCACTAAAGATGATTATTAGCGACGATAGATATCGTCGTTAAAATAAACCTTATTTTAGTGACATAAACGTCGTCACTATAAAATTTATTGTCATTGCTAAAGTTTCCCTCCATTTTCCAAAAGTAAATAAAATGCCCTCCACGGTGTTAGTGATGACTTACTAGCAACTACCTTAGTGTCGTTGCTACTATACACTTATTAGCGATGACCATATATTATCGTCGCTAATGTGTGCCTAATAGTGATAACTTTTTGGTCGTCGCTAAAACATTGGTCGTAAAAGACCAAAATTCTTGTATTGTTTCTAGTTTTGTTTTTATTTATTTATTTTTTTTGTTTGTCTAACAGAAAAATTGTCATTGTTTTTTAATGACATGATAGCATGTTTATAATAAAAAATGATACATTAGCAATCTATGAATGGACCTGTATTCCGTGTTCGTCTACTTCTAAGTTGATTGTTCTTACATTGTTCAACTCAAAATTAGAAAGAAAACCATATTAAAAATAAATTAAAAAAAAAAAACTATTAGGCCATTCATAAATTTATTTTCGCTCGACTTTTTTTTTTATTTTTTTATAATATGATTGATAGGCCACAAACTGAATGACCCCTTATGATAGAAATTAATTAATTAATTAGCCAAGTTATTAATTAATCAATTTATTATGCAAAGCGTGGTAGCACAAACAAATCACTAATAAACTAAATATGCAACGGAAAATAAAAGACACGGTGATTTGTTTACGAATGGGGAAAACCTAATGGCAAAAACCCCACCGGGTGATTTTCAAGTCACCACTCCTGAAACTCCACTATTATCACAACAAGTGGTTACAAGTAAAGGAATCCAAGTACCTTACCAACCTACAGTTGAACCCTTACTCCAATACCCAATTGGACTTGTTTTGTAGTGACAGTTCCCCTTTCGGATGCACGACTCCCAGTACGTGACTAACCAATTGCGCGGATCCTAGTACGCGACTTCAATCACCAACTAAGAAGGTTGTTGGTTGCAAAGTTTTTCAGTTCATCCACACGATGAAGATCAAGAAGATGCTTGGTCACAAAACCCTACGGTGCACATACAAAGCAACTTCTTCAAGAGAAAGAGATGAACTAGGGCAAGAACTTTGTCTCCGGTCACAATTTGCTTAAACAGAGTTTGCTCAAAGTTAGTGCAACTTGTGAACACATTGATGACCCTTAAACTGATCCTTTTATATGTTTAGGTTTAGGAGAAAAGAAGGCCCAAAGACACATTCACGGATCTCATCATATTGAAATTCTGAAAATCTTAAATCTCGACGGATAGCAGGTGTCGAGCAAGTGTTAAGCACACCGAATGAAGAACAACTTCCTTAAGCTCGATAGATGTTTTTGCCGAGCCATTTGTCGAGCTTTAATGATTTTGCACTCTGAACTTTTTTTCTTGAACAGACTTGAAAGCTTCAATACTTGATCTTAAAACACGGTTTCTTGAAGTATTTAAAACATCCTAAATCTATCCAAATACAAGTAAAGTGCGTTTTGTCAAAGGATAAGCCAATTACATAAAATCATGACATATGTTCTTAATAAGTGAAACACATATGTCCTAACAATCTCCCCCTTTGGCAATCCGTGACAAAACCACAACAAACAAATGAACATATGAGAGAAGTCATAAATCACTCAACTCATATTCACTTGTTGAATACAATAAAATCTATTCTAATACAAACTTTTAAAAAACTTTGCAAGAAGAGAGTTTATGGCAAGTAGACTTTGACAACCTGTATTTCTGAAACACTTTTGTAAGGTTGAATTTAATCAACCATGTTTTGGCTTTATTCCATGACAAATTTGCTTGTAATATAGCACTTAGAAACCTTGCATTTAGGTGGGAATCATGTAAGGGTAGTGTGTGAGAGAGTGTGAAGAAATGCTCAAGACAGTGCGGTGAAGCAGAGACTCGCGGCTAGGACTCGCGGGTGGCTCGCGGCTTGCAAGCCGCCAAAAGTTGCTCACGTGCAGAGCATGTAGGGGAGCTGAGCAGTCACGCCACCTGGAGCACTACACGACAAAAATCCAGACTGGCCATTAAGTTAGCTCGCGACTTGAACTCGCGACTCGGTCAAGTCGCGAGGTCAAGTCGCCACCAGCCCTTTTTTGAAAAAGCGACTCTTCGTATTCCATTCTCACACCAGTATAAATACCCCTCATTCCCACAAGATATGGGTGGCTATTCAGAAAGAAAAACCCTAAGAGAGGTTTCTTCAAAACACCCACCCAATTAGAGAGAGCTACTCATTCTTAGAGAGAAATCTTTGTAGTTTCTTCTCATTCCCTCTCTCATTGTCATACCTATTGAGAGGAGATTTCTATCCAAACACTACCCACACCCATTCAGAGTGTTGAGTGTCTTTGGAGCTTTGGGAAGCATTGGAAGATGCCAAGGATGGCGGATGCTACGGTCTAGTAGCGGAATCCGATAAGCTAGAAAAGAAAAAGGTTCGGCGCAACCTCGTTGGAGCAAGAAGCTTGGAGGGTTTAGGTACATCAGGTAGATTAGGCTTGGAGGGTCTATTGCTGTTCATGTATCCCAACTACATTTTCTAGTGGATTATTGAACGCTTGGAGGGCGGTGGAGAGGTTTTACGCCGAGGGCTTCGGTTTCCTCTTCGATAACACATCGTGTGTTGTCCTTGTGTTTGCATATCTCTTCCCTTTATCTTTGCCTTTTATTTTCTGCTGTGGATGTGATTTATAATTGGCTTAGATTGATTTCCAATTTTGTTTATAGCTTATGTTCATTTTCCGCACACTAGTTGTTTGTCATAAAGCTTGAATTGTTTTTTTTTTTTTTTTTTTTGGGGTCTAAACGTTCAAGGGTGTTTATACACGTTTTTGAACTTTCAATTGGTATCAGAGCGGGTACACTTGTTATGGTTTAAATACCTAAGTGTGATCCTTGACCTCTTGTGTTTATTTGCCATGGATTGTGCTTTGTATGCCTCTTTACATGATTTGGTTGGTGATGAATGTAACATGCCACATGTTTGTGAAAATGCCTCTATGAGTGTTAATCCTTATAAGTGTGATGACATGTTATTTGAATCCATGGGTGTTGTTGACAAACTCTTGAAGAAAAATGCTAAGAAGTTTCAAAAGAATTTGAGCAAGTTATTTTGTGAAAAGGATGATTTGATTGCTAAGCTCAATGAATCCAACAAATTGGTTGAGAAATATAAAAAAATTGCTGAAATTTCTCTTGAAAAGCTGAAAGAGTTTGAATGTTTGAATATGGACTTGGATGCTAAACTTGTTTTGTCTAACAAACTTGTTGATGATCTTAAATGTGAAAATGAATCTCTTAAGATGCATGCCAAGTGTTTGATTGCTGAACCCATTGATAAAATGGATGATAATATTTGTTGCAATCATGTTGTGGTACCCGATTTTGTGCCTAGTGTGTGTTCTACCTTAAAGGACAAATCGGTGTACATTTCTCCACATAAAAGAAATCAAAAGGTGGAGAGAAAGGCTGTTAAGTCAAAACCTTCGTTTAGGTCTCAACCTAAGGCTTTGGATGGATCTAAGTTTGTTCCAACTTGCCACCATTGTGGTGTGATTGGTCATATAAGACCTCAATGTCATAAGTTGAAGAGGGAACAAAACCATGTTGCTAGATCCATTCCCAAAAAGCCTAGTGGACCTAAACACATTGTTTGTCACCATTGTGGTGCCTTTGGTCATCTAAGACCTCATTGCTCTAAGTTTCAAGCTCTTAAGAGAATCAAAAGAAAAGAGAAACTTGAGATTTTTGGAAGTTGTGCTAAAAAGAGTAAACTGGATTTGAGTGAAAATAGCATGTTGTTAAAGAAAATGTTTAATGCTCTTAACTCCTTGACTATGTGCATCTCCGGTTCTCATTCTTCCAACCCTCGTCTCGCTTCTCTTGAGACACTCGTTCCAAACAATCGTTCCGTTTGGATGAGGAAGGGTTCCTATGGTTGAGTTTTTGCTCTTTTGGTCCTTGATCTAATTCTTTCGATCTTTGTAGGACCCTTCATGCATTAAATGTCATATCTTCATGCATTTTGTGCATCTTGCATTTATTTGTATGCATTGTTTCATTTTTGATCTTACTTTTATGTTTCTTGTAAGGTTGAATTTATTTAACCATCTAATTGGCTTTATTCCGTGTCAAATTTGCTTGTAATTCAGCATTTAGTAACCCTGTATTTAGGTGGGTTTGTTATAAGGGTAGTGAGTGAGATAGAGTGAAGATTGCTCAAGAGTGTGCAAGAAAACAGAGACTCGCGGCTGGGACTCGCGGGTGACTTGCGGCCGCAAGCCGCGGAGCGACACACGTGCCAAGCATGCTGGAAGATGAGCAGTCATGTTATTTGGAGCACTACAGGACAAAACATGACAACTGGTCATACGGTTAACTCGCGACTGGATCTCGCGATTTAGTCAAGCCGCGAGGTCAAGCCGCGAGCCACCCCTGTTTTGTAAAACCCGACGTTTCACATTCCTCTCCCACTCCAGTATAAATACCCATTTTACCCACAATTGAAAGAGAGCTTCCAGAGAGAATTTTGAGAGAGAAACCCTAAAGAAAAACAAGATTGTTTCACTCACAATCTATACCTTAGAGTCTCTTCAAATTCCTCTACTCTCTTCCTCTCCATTGTCAAATCCTTGAGAGGCATTATACCAAACCTGGTTCTCACCATCATCATCATTGTGAGACGGTTGTTTGGATTTACGGGAAGCGATTAGGAAGGAACCAATCTTCATTGGTTGATGCTACGGTCTAGTAGTGGAATCCGGGAAGCTAGAAAAGAAAAAGGTTCGGCGCAACCTCGTTGGAGCAAGAAGCTTGGAGGGCTTAGGTGCCTTTGGGTAGATTAGGCTTGGAGGGTCTATTCTTTGTCCTTGTATCCCAACCGTATTTTCTAGTGGATTGTTTACCGCTTGGAGGGCGGCGGAGAGGTTTTTCGCCGAGGACTTGGTTTCCTCTTCCATTACACATCGCGTGTTGTCTTTGTGTTTGCATCTTCCTTCCTCTCTATCTTTGCCTTTTTATTATCTCTTTGTGGTTTTAATTTGTTATGGCTTAGATAGTCTTTAACCAATTTCGTATTATAGCATGTGTTAAGTTTCTGCACACTAGTTGTTTGACATATTGCTTGTATTGGTTAAGTTGTAAATTTGGGGGTCTAAACGTTCAAAGGTGTTTTGTACACGTTTTTGAACTTTCATTTCTATTTTGTGTGAGTAAAAATCCAAAACCACATAAAAAGTGAAAAATTCAAAAAGTTTGATCGTATTTGTTTGAGCACATATCACATGTGAGTTTGGCCTTGTACCTTTGTACAAATGGCTTTGTGCATTTTCGAGCTTAGCTTGTTATTTTTGCACTTATATCTTTGTGGGAAAAATCTTGACATCTTTGTGTGATTGTTGTAAATCGATCTTCAAGCTTGTCATGAATGATTAGTCAATAGTCATGTTGGTTTTGATACTTGCGTAGACTTGTACTTATATCTCTTCCCACTCTTTTATTTTTATTGCTTAAAGAGCTCAATATATGTAAATCTCAAAATGAAAAGAGATAATGAGCTGCAAAGCCGTCGCAAATACTAGTATTCGACTAGGAAAAAGGAAAAGCGACTTAAATGAAATTGTATGATGTCCAAAAAGCCAAAGGCTTGTTCGTCAAATTGAAATATCACAAATTTCAGGCATCGATCTCAAAATGAGATGTTTTGATTCAAAATGATCAAATGTTATGAATTGTAAAGAAGCTAAATGAAAAGCTTCATCATATGTAATCATTTTCTTGTGGGAGGTCATATATGTTCATTTCTATAATTGAGATAGACCACTTGACTTAGCACTAGTTGTGTATGACTTGATTGAATTGATCATTGAAACTTCACTCTAGACTAAGGACTATTCCACATTTGATACACACACACACAACACACATGCCTAATGTTCAATGAATGTCTTATTCATTTGTTAGATTGTACTTGTCTAAATGTGATGTGTGTGTGCTCAATCATATATGGTTCAATCCAAAAAGATTTTTGATCATTTTATATGTTTTTGAAGTGATTTTTATCACTCTTTGAGTTCATGTTTAGTGCTTACTTTGTTTTTCAATGTTTAAACATGTTTCGAATTGAAAAAGCAGTGTCGAGTTTTTTGCGGCTCAGGTGGCGACTCGCCCGTTGCGAAACCCCGATCGCGAGTTCATCCAGAAGCTTTTGGCGGCTCACTCGCGGCTTTCTCATGGCTCACTCGCGACTCACGAAAATTTTCGCAACTGAAACTCGCGGCTCGCGGCTCGCGGCTTGCTTTGCGACTGAACCTCGCGACTCGCTTGATCGCGAATCGCCCAAAATTGACTTTTTAATGGGCTTTTTGTGGGAAACTTGTTTTAAACCTCTCCCATCTTCTTTAAAACCCCTCTTTCAATATTTTTACATCAAAATCCAACCAATTTGAATGGTTTTTCATTCCATTAACATTTCTAAGGTAATTATAAATTCTTTTCATTATTTTTGATCCTTGGATTATGTTTTGGAGAGTTTTGTGCTCTTGGTTGGGATTTTTATCATTGGGGTTGGGAAAACTTAATTTTTGTCAAATTTCTTTATGGGATTGGTTTCTTTTGTTGATATGCATTGGATGTTGGCCCCTTGTGGCAGAAAGAACATGTACTAAGGGTGGATTTCATGATGTTCATGCATTGTTTCACATTATTGTTCATAGTGTGCATGCTAGGTGTTTGATAAAATGCCTCTTAGACATTTTCTCGCTTGTTTGGACTCCGATGAGTACCAAACTTTGGGGTTTCTCATGTTTCCTCATTAGGAACACGTTTGGTTCATTAGTTGTGTATTTTGCACACTTTGCCCCACATGTGCATTTTTCATGCATTGGTCATGCATTGCACTTAGCCACCTCTTGCACACACTTTTGTTACCCTTGTCATGCATTGGTCTTTACCTTATTTCTTCATCCTAGCATGTCATGCTTACCTTATGCTTTGTAGCATGTTACTTTGTCTTAGGTTTGAGCTTCATTTTCTCATTCATCTTGCACCTATCATGCATCATTAGCATTGTTCATACCTTCATCTCTTGCCCTCGTTTTTTTTTCTTGACCCTTTGTCTATTCTTGACAAAAAGGGGGAGAGTATACTCTAGAGAATGTTTCGGAGTATTTTGTCATTTCTATATGACTCTTGTGCACATCCTTAGGGGGAGAAATTCTATTTCTTATGCACATTTGTAGGGGGAGAGATATTTCATAGGGGAGATGCATATACCAAGGGGGAGAAGACATTGTGTTAACTAGAAAACCTTGTTCTATTTGTTTTCTTGTTGGCTTTATGGTGCTTTGAGTTATGCTTTGTTGTTCTCATTGCATCATGTTTGTGCTTTGGACATGCATATATCCCTATGCTATTATGCTTCATTGAATGCATGTTCAGATGATCATTTGCTTTGCTATGTGATCATTATAGCCATTTCTAGACTTGTTATATTATACTTGTTCTTTATTACTTGCTTTACCTTGAGGGTCTAATGTGTTTTGTGCAAGTGTTTCAGGTTACAAGTATATATGTTCCAAGTGCATCATGACTTCTCATCACTTTAAAGGGGAGAAATTTTAAGCACTTTTAATTTATATTGTTTAAGTTTATATTCAGTAACTTGCATTGTTCTTGTTAGCTTGTATGTTCAAGTGTTCATTCCAAGTGTGAATGAGCATTATGATCACTACCTTGTAGTGATTGCTTGTTTGATCAAGCCATGGTTTGTTTCTTAACTCCATCTTTGCTTGATCACATATTGCTTGCTTCATATGCATTTCATGCTTTTTTGCATACAATGATCATGGTGTATTGTTGTGTTTTAGGAGATTCATGTTCATATGATTCAAGAGCTACACAGTTTCTAGATTTAGGTGTGAGTGAGTTTTTCCATTATTCCCAAACTCACGTTTAAGTCTAGAGTCTGTTTTAGGGTGTTTTGTCATGGAATAGCCAAAGGGGGAGATTGTAAGGTTGAATTTAATCAACCATGTGTTGGCTTTATTCCATGACAAATTTGCTTGTAATATAGCACTTAGAAACCTTGTATTTAGGTGGGAATCATGTAAGGGTAGTGTGTGAGAGAGTGTGAAGAAATGCTCAAGACAGTGCGGTGAAGCAGAGACTCGCGGTTAGGACTCGCGGGTGGCTCGCGGCTTGCAAGCCGTCAAAAGTTGCTCACGTGCGAGCATGCGGGGGAGCTGAGCAGATCACGCCACGGAGCACTACACGACAAAAATCCAGATCTGGCCATTAAGTTAGCTCGCGACTTGAACTCGCGACTCGGTCAAGTCGCGAGGTTAAGTCGCTTGACCAGCCCTGTTTTTGGAAAAACTGACTCTTCGTATTCCATTCTCTCACCAGTATAAATACCCCTCATTCCCACAAGATATGGGTGGCTATTCAGAAAGAAAAACCCTAAGAGAGGTTTCTTCAAAACACCCACCCAATTAGAGAGAGCTATTCATTCTTAGAGAGAAATCTTTGTAGTCTCTTCTCATTCCCTCTCTCATTGTCATACCTATTGAGAGGAGATTTCTATCCAAACACTACCGACACCCATTCAGAGTGTTGAGTGTCTTTGGAGCTTTGGGAAGCATTGGAAGATGCCAAGGATGGCGGACGCTACGGTCTAGTAGCGGAATCCGGTAAGTTAGAAAAGAAAAAGGTTCGGCGCAACCTCGTTGGAGCAAGAAGCTTGGAGGGCTTAGGTACATCGGGTAGATTAGGCTTGGAGGGTCTATTACTGTTCATGTATCCCAACTACATTTTCTAGTGGATTATTGACTGCTTGGAGGGCGGCGGAGAGATTTTATGCCGAGGGCTTCGGTTTCCTCTTCGATAACACATCGTGTGTTGTCCTTGTGTTTGCATCTCTCTTCCCTTTATCTTTGCCTTTTATTTTTCTCTTTGTGGATGTGATTTATAATTGGCTTATATTGATTTCCAATTCTGTTTATAGCTTATGTTCATTTTCCGCACACTAGTTGTTTGTCATAAAGCTTGAATTGTTTTGTTTTTTATTTTTGGGGGTCTAAACGTTCAAGGGTATTTATACACGTTTTTGAACTTTCAACTTTAAACAAAACTCATCAAGGCATCTTTGTGTAAAACAGAAATAATAGATTGCATACAAGTTTAAGAAACATGTGTATAAAGAGAGAAAAGAAAACAACACATGAAGGGGTAGGTGAAAGAAAAACATACATCAATGTAAATAAAGAGATAAGTACAATGTATGTCTAGAAATGGTCACAAGACCTCATGTACAAGAGTAATGTATCTAAAAAGAAAGAAAAGAAAAGATACATACTATCCTCACTACATCCCTAAAAAATATATCAGTACTCCTCCTAACAAAATGATCCTATACTAACTCTCCCCCTAAGATAGACTACTCTCATACCCCAAAACTACTCCCCCTGTTTGTCAAGTAGACATCTCATCGGCAGAGCTATCATCTCCATCATAATCATCCGAAGCATCATCGTCATCACCATCATCATCATCCTCATCCTCGGAAGCGCGAAGCCACGGGAGAAGGTAGTGAAGGAGTAGCCTCAAGAGCAAAGCCACTCATAAACGCCTGTCGTCGTGCAATACGACCGACACGAACGTTCACCCGATACAACTCCGTAGAGAGTGTATTGAGGCGAGCATCCATGCGCTACAGCTGCGCCATGATATCTCCTAGAGACACATCGCTCAAAGAGGAAGGAGGAGCCGATGTGGATGGAGCAGAACGGGATGGAGCAGAACGGGAGGAAGGAGGTGCTAAATCCGATTGTCGCGACCGAAGCTAGGCCTCGCTACGTTTAACGGTAGCGTAATCTATGGCACACATAACGGTAAAATGGTCGGATGAGGGAAAAGGAACAGAAAAATGGTGTAGAGTCCTCATGATAGTGGAAGGAAAGATGAGCTTATCACAGGTCGCCGAATTTAGATGAACATCTATAATAGAAAGAATGAAATGAGAAGGGAAGTCTATGGTAAAATGCTCAAGAAGAGACAACAAAAACTGAGCACGAGACTCTGTGATGGAGTTATAGTGAGAGAGGGGATACAAAACAAAAGTTATCACCATGTTCATGAATCTAGGGCCTTTAGCAAAAGGTCGACATGGTGTAAAAAGACGCTCACCCCAAGAAGTAGGGCACTCACAGAAAGCGGACATGAGCTCATCCTTGGACATAGTCCTCGGACACTCACAACCAGGATAGTCGGGAAACTCTATCCTAGGAACCCGAAACACATCCGCAACTAACTGCGGTGTGATAGGAATGCGTATACCTCGAACGCTAGTGAAGAAAAGAGGTACTAACCGATCAATCCCGTGCATGTTGGAGTAGAACTCCTGGATAAGCACGAGAGGACAGGTGACCGGGGCGTCACACGGTGACTCCCATCCCATCGTGTGAATGACAAAGGGAAGGTCGGTGTGTGCAAAATCTGTTAAGATGACTTGGCATTCCGAATGAGTGCCTCGTTTAGAAAAGTTCTCCGAAAATGCCGTAAAGGCATCATCATCACGAAACCGGGTATGAGATAAGGTAGGATCAAACGAAGAAGAAGCACCGGAACGAAGAGGGTTTCGGGCTGGAGTGGATTTACGCTTAGGTGCCATAGACATGACTAACGTAAACAACAGAGAGGGAGAGAAAGAAAGAAAATCAGAAAAGTCCCAAACATTTTCAAATATATCAAATATATTGAAAAGAAGTACATATACATGGGAAATGCATGAACATGTGATATGCAAGAACATGTGATATGCAAAAGAAATTGCATCATGGGCTCAGCCCAATCCAAACCTATCAACACACAAACATATAACACACATCTAAATGCATGGCAAGACCATTATAATACTAATGTGATGCAATGTATGAGGTTTTAAACACATTTAAGTGAAAACCCAACCCAAAATTTCAATGAAATCTCATCAATTTTGAAAAACCCCAAACATTTCCAAAAACCCTAAATCTTAGGTTTCAAAACATGAAATGCATGAATGAGAAAGGATTAGAAGCTTACCAAGTGAAGAAAAACTTGAAAAACCTTGGAAAATCCTTGAGAACCAAGATAGGAGTGAGATTCGAATGTTTTTGGGAGAGAAACAGAGAAGTATCGAGAGAGAGATCAATGGAAATGAGATTCGGATCGTGCGGGGGCTTTATATAGGAATGCCGGTAAATCTCGACAGATGCAGGTATCGGCAGGTATCGAGGGATCTGTCGAGGAGGTGTCGAGAAAATACTCTTCGATAGCTAAGGTGTCGAGAAGGTATCGAGGATCGTCACACCAGAATTTAGAACAGAAGCTCGATTGATCCACCAGGTATCGAGAAGCTATCGAGCATACAGACCCAATCTCGATAGATCCACTAGGTATCGAGGTGCGGGCGAGATTGTGATAAGAAAAAGCTTAAGGAAGCTCGACAGATAGCCAACTATTGAGGAGGTATCGAGGAGGTGTCGAGCTAGCTTTTAAAAACAGTTTTTTGAGATGTGAAAAACACAAACATGAATGCAATCCAACATGCAACTCAACCAACGATCCAATCAACATATTAAACTCTTAAAATCATCTCTCAAATAAAAATTTAAGCATATGGATCTTCACAAACACACACACACACTAAACAAGTCTAACCAATTTTATATTTCAAAAAACAAGTCTAGACAGTTTAGTAAGCATACATTAATACATGTAAAACCTTGTGATGATCAAATCACATTGTACCTGCACATGTATCAAGAGTAACAAAGAATATTGTATGTTGTATGTGAAAAAAATCGCAAGATTGCATAAGTGTATGCATGTTATGACGATTTGAGATATGAGAAAATCACTTTAACTCACACACAATCATAACTGCTTGATGGGGACTATCACCTTTGAGGTACATCCTATAACTCACATCTCCTAGAATACACGCTTGCAATCATTTTTAAAGCATTTTTGATCTTTTTGCTTTTGAATTTTCTTTGCATATTTTTCTTTTAAGTATATCATGCATAGGCTTATTAGAGAGAGAAAAGAAATACCCAATGATACTTTACATTCAAATTTTGCTATGCCTAAGCACACAAATGTCATTGACACTGCACTTTTGCTATGCCGAAGCATACAGGTGTCTTATCATGATTGGCAGGCAACAATAGTGAGATGGTTATTTATGCCTTTCTCTTAGGATTTTTTAGTCCTTCCCGTCAAAAAGAGTGATATGCATGTTAAGTTTAAGAGACAACTTAATCGTACTCTTCACAAACACGAGCCACAAAGCTCACTTGCTTAGTTGTGCATAGAAATGCTCATCTAGGCTACAAAAGATACAAAGTTTAGAAGATTTTGTTTCAATGGTCATCCAAGGTACACAAGTACCAATGTACACAAAACACACACTGTTTTTGTATTTTTCTGATTTTTCAAATTTTTTTTTAATTTTTATAAAGAAAAACAAAACAAATCAAAAACTGAAAAATAACCAACCAAAAACATGTTAATCAAAGAAAGCATAAAAACTAGACTGACTCAAAATATAAAAGCAAAACACATAAGTAATGCACACACAAAAACAAGAAGAGAGAGAGAGAGAAAAGTGACAGAATCACTTGGAGCCCTTTTCCTTCCACACCTTGGAAGAATCTTTCCGTCTAGCAAACCCTTGAACCGGCGGTGAAGGGGAAGAATTAAAACCGTTTAAGTTCAAAAGGAACATGAGGGCTTTGAGAAGATCACCAAGGGGAGCAAGAGAGGATTGAAGCCGATTCTGGTTCCTAGATGCTATTAAGCCGTTGCTCTGTTGAGTGGCAAGCCACTTGTAGCAATTTGGTCGAGTATGACCGATGACTCCACAATAATGACAGAGATGCTGCTTCTTTTATTTAGACTTTTGAGAGTTAGCCTTCTTAGCCCTAGGGTTTTTAACATCTTTCTTCTCAAGCTTAAGGGGTGCTCTTAAGATAGATTTACTCTTGTCTAAGTTCTCACTAGCTAATTCAGTTTTAATCTCATTGTTCTCGGTTTTAACATTATTAGCGGGAGGAACAAAAACAGTAGTACTAGAAAAGCAGTGTTAGAGGAAGAAAGACCATACCCTAAGTCTACATTCGATCCAAGTAGATTTCTGAATGCTTAGCATCTCATCCAGCTTTGCGCTTGAAGTCCTCTCCAATTGAGCTCTGACTTGAAATAGCTCCACTTCAAGCTTTTTGGTCTTCTCGGCCAAGAAATTGTTCTTGAATCTCGGTGCTCCAATAGTCTGACTGGCCTCATCAAACTTTGTGGAAAGCTCCTCACGGTCAAGTTCCACATCACCGAGCTTCTTGGTGGTTAGCCTATATAATTTCTCATGCTTCTTAGAAAGCTTATACAGCTTCTCATAGGTTGTATGGATGTCATCTTAGTCATCCATCTTCTCAAACTTAGATTCCACCAGTTCCTCTTCTTCAACCACATCTTCAACAATCCCATCAGTAGGATTGACCGTGGTCATGTGAAGGCATTTAAGATTTCGTCATCCTCATTGTCAGAATCATCCTCAGGCTCGGTGTTGCTCAAGGTAATAGCAAGTGTCTTGCTCTTCCCAATGCTCTTGAGGTATGTAGGACACTCATACTTCATGTGACCAAACCCTTGACACCCAAAGCACTTAGGTCCGGAGGGAACAGTGTGCTGACCACCTTCCTTAACATCCTTCTTCCCTTTGTCTTGGCCTTTAAAACGAGAAGAACTGGATTACCTGCGGTCTTTGTCAAAACCCTTTCCATCGGCATTCTTCATGAACTTCTTGAACTGCCTGGTGATGTAGGACTTCATTTTGGAATCTTCATCATCAAAAGATTCATCTGTTTCACTGCTCTTGGCCTTGATTGCCATACTCTTGCTTTTACCGGACTTGCCTATTCTTGTCAACCCTAGCTTATAGGTTTCCAAGTTTCCAACTAGCTCAGTTAGAGGAATCTTGTCAATATCCTTTGATTCCTTTATTTCTGTAATCTTGGCATGAAATCTCTCGGGCAGAGATCTGAACACTTTCCTCACAATCTTGGGTTCAAGAATGGTTTCCCCAAGATTGAAGGCTGAGTTCACTATGTCCTTTAGCTTGGCATAGAACTCATCAAAAGACTCATCCTCCTCTATCTTTATCTCTTCAAAGCTTGTAGTGAGCCTCTGAAACTTTGAGTTCTTGACAGCCTTAGTACCCTCATAAGTTGTCCGGAGAATGATCCAAGCCTCCTTGGCAGTTTCAGTGGAAGATATCTTCTTAAACTCCTCATTGGTGACAACACTGAACAATGCATTCAAAGCTCTGCTGTTGAAGTTTGCCGCCTTAATCTTGGCATCATCCCAGTCGGGTGGTGCTTCTGTAGGCTTAGTCCCGCCTATCTCCACTGCTTGCCACACTTTTTCATCTAAAGACCGCAAGAAAGCTCTCATGCGTACTTTCTAGTATACATAGTTAGTGCCATCAAATAAAGGAGGTATGATTAATGACTTTCCTCTATCCATGACAAATAGGGGTCAATGGATCAACACAATAAAGATTAAACCCTAATCGAGTGTGCCTGCTCCGATATCACTTGATAGGCCATAAACTGAATGACCCTTTGTGATAGAAATTAATTAATTAATTAGCCAAGTTATTAATTAATCAATTTATCATGCAAAGCGTGGTAGCACAAACAAATTACCAATAAACTAAATACGCAGCGAAAAATAAAAGATACGGTGATTTGTTTACGAATGGGGAAAACCTAATGGCAAAAACCCCACCGGGTGATTTTCAGGTCACCACTCCTGAAACTCTACTATTATCACAACAAGCGGTTACAAACAAAGGAATCCAAGGGACACATGACATAATTTAATTAGCCATAGTGTCTTAATTTAAAATATCACATGGCAGCATTTAATTAGACCCCTAATGTCACTTAAATTAATATATTAACATATGTTGATGTGCGATTGGCTCTTGGGTGTTCTTTTTAATTATTAATCAATAACGATTGAGATATTTTCATTGGTCTCTAAATAGTGACAATGAAATCCACTAATTATATATCACTTGGCATCTTGTAATTGGCCGCTTTAAATATGCTAGGTAGAGTTGAATATGACCATTTGTAATCGGTTGGAATTTTCCAATCTTTACAATGCCTCAATGAAAAAACAAAAGAAGAAGATAGATGAATCCTATTGTCTCAATGCCTCAATGGAAGAGATGCTTTAAAATATATATGATTAAAGTAAAATTACAAATACAATATATTTTACAATAAATTTCAGAACTATTGATGAGTACATCTGGTAGAATGTTTTTTTTTTTGGTAAACTGGTAGAATGTTTTTATTTTCTTATCATAGGATTTCAGAACCAATGATAAGTTGGTAAATTGTTTTGAAGCTCATATATATAGATCTACTGGACTCTAGACTTATTTATACTGGTTGAAAAGGAGAACTGTAGAAGCTAGGCTGTACGTACCTCTTAAAAAAAAAAAAAAAAAAAGTTCCTATCACGCTATATAATACGCCAACACCAACTTTTGACTATTTCACTATAATGCATGAGTGGCTCAAGACTCAAGTGCAATTTATGGCGACCTGATTGATATCTTTCCCTGCTGTATGTATAATCGACGAGAAGAATATTCAAAATAAGCGTCAGAGTGAACTAATCAAGTGGGTATTTTGCATAAAAGTAATCACTACTCCTGAATCTACGAGAAGAATATCCAAAATGAGAGGGACGATGTCAACTAAATCATGTGGCCATTTTGCATAAACGTAATCACCATTCGCCGTATAGCTAGGGTTGTCTTTTACTCCAATAATAATTATTGAGAGACAAAATTAGAGTTTCATAATGTTTTGTATCAGATGACAAAATGAAATTGATAAAAATGATGTTAATAGTATGTACATGTAAATAGTATATTACTTTAATCACAATATAATAATAATAATAATAATAATAATAATAATAATAATAATAATAATAATAAGAGTATTAATTTTTGTCCTTAGCATTCGTCTTTTGAAAATCAAGATCTTGTTGTTTATTGAATAATTCTTAGCTATGTATTCCTGGAGCATGAAAAATTATGTTTTTTTTTTTTAACATTTATGATAAGGTCCACCATGGTTATGAGAGAAGGGAGCACAATTTTTTTGCGCTCCAAAATACCTAAGAATTTTCTGTTGTTTCCTGAATTATTTGAATGAATGAATGCAACTTACTGAATTATTGGTATGGCATTTTAAGCAATAGTTTTCAGTTTTTAAACAACATTACATGTATTTTCACATATTTTTTCACCCACACGTATTTCTAAAAAATACAAATAACATTACTAGAACAACGTTACCAAATGGGTGCCTAGGACTCTTTAACTTTACGAGTAAAGCATGTGATAGCTGCACCTATATACAACTCTGCCTAAAAAATGTGCAAAGTCACACTGAAAGTCAAAAATTATTCTACTTAAAATAATCGAATAAGTAATTTAGTTCATCAATGGTCATTCTACAATAATAATCAACGGCTTAAAAAAAAAAAAAAACCCCTTGTGCAACTGGAAGAAAAATTCATAATATTCCACTACTAAAACCAATAGTCACTGAAACACCATTCTTTGTTTAGCCCAAAAAAAAAAAAAAAAAGAAAAGAAAAGAAAAGAAAAAAACACCATTCTATGACATTTAATTACTAATGCAAATCCTAAAGCTTTTCATGCATCTACCTCTGACTCTGAGTGAACAAAATACATCTAATCCTGAAATTCTTTTATTTTATTGTTTTTACAGCAATCCTGAAAATATAAAATAGAAGAGAAAAGTAGGGAGCTCAACGGTTCGGTAATAATGATAAAGGTTGAGGCTCTTGATCTCTCTCTGTAATTCTGTTGGTGTTTTGTGAATAAAAATTTCCAGTTCATCAAAAAAAAAAAAAAAAAAAAAAAAAAAGTAATAATAACCAAATGACCTAAACTAGCTAAACAAACCATTAAAAAAAATAAATAAATAACATACATAAAATTCGTAGGCTTGGAAAAAATCATTTTAGTTCATTTTGAACTCCTGCTTACATGATTGAAATTAGTTAACAATAATATCAAATATTCATCAGATTTTGAAAGAAATACTTACAGCTATGAAATATTATACGGACTTTGTTAATAAGTACCGCCAGCCAGACTGTTAATATTAGACATGTACTTTTCAGCCGCATAAGAAATTGTCAAAGTTTTATTTTTCAGCTATGGTTGATGTTAGATGTGTACTTTGGTTTCTAAAATAATTATAAGACAAAAATGCCCCTTTAACACACCTTTAACACATTTCCCTCCATTTCACTTTTTTTATTTCTCACCCAATTTCACTTTATCAATATTTTACTCTTCATCTTCTTTCACTTTACCAATACCAAACTCACTTTCTTTCAATTTACCATTATCAAACCCACTTCCAAAAAAAAAAAAAAAAAAAAAAAAAAAGAGATGAAGAAAAGTTCAAGTATTCAATAAAGTATTACTAACATGTAACCCATGCAAACACATAGTTCAAGTCAAGATTTAAGAACATATAAGCTGCTAAAAAAGGAGTTCGAGAATCGTGAAGGTCGACCAATCGAAAGATAGGTTCGACTGATCGAAAATTGTGTTCTACAAATTTTAAATCAAGCCCAAAGCCCGCGAAAAACATCTAGGGTTTCAGTCTAACACTTCCAAGTATAAAAGGAAAACCCTAATCATGTTTTATAAGCTCTTAGAAGTCATGTGAGTTACTCTTGTGAGATCTGTGAGGTTTCTATAACCTTCTAGCTCTACAAGCGTCTCTTGGAATGAGATCTACAATCAAGAACTAGTGGAAACAAGTTGCTACATAAAGATCTACTATTGATGGTGACCTGAAACATTTGAGTGAGATCTCAAAGTCGCAAACGGAGAGTTTATGTTCAACAAATTCAAGATAGAAGAGTCCATGGAGTCAGAGATGCACGTGATTGTGTTAGTAAGTTCTACTTGAGGTAGCTTTAGATTTAAGGTTTAAATCTATTGTAATCTTTCATTCTATATCATAGTGGATTTGTTTACCTTGAGGATAGTTATATTAAATCCTTCCCAGATTTTAACTTTAAAACGGTTGGTTTCATTGGTTTTTTTTGGGTCATCATATTACTTTTTTTTTTTTTTTTTTTTTACCAAGTAATATGTTTGCATTTGTTTAACCTAGATCTCATAATTAACCAAAGTAAATACTTGACTAATTAATTAGATAAGGGGTCTAAACAAACAAACAAGCATAATTGCCGGCATTTGTTAAGAAGAACTCACAACCATTATATTTCTTTTGGTATCATTTTGTAAGGAAAAATGAAATTAGATATTATTTTTATATAATGGGTTGAACGAGTTACAAATTTGAATGATTAGAGTTCTTTTTTTTTTTTTTTTTCTTGAACAATTTGTTCACTTGTTATTGTTTGGTCTAATCTTCTCTCTCTTTTTTTGGGTTATTTTTGTTGTTATTGGGCTAATTTTTATTATTATTATTTAAGCCAATTTTTTGGAGTTTAAGGGGTTAAGGATTATGTTTGAGGAGCCAAAATTGTTTTTGGAGTAATGCTAATGTCCACAACATTTTCTTGACAAATCTTATGCAACAAGTTGTTATTGGTGAGTAAATAAGTAATGTCTATATTGAACTCAAATTAGAATCACTAACAACTTACTACATAAGATATATTGTAAAATTATTGTGAAAATGTTGTGGATTTAGCATTATTCTTCTTTTTGTTGAACCTAAATTCCTATGATTTTCAAGTTAGGGTGTTCAAAATTTTTATTAGAGTAGATAGAATAGGTTAGTTTAGTATATAATGTTTTTGCAAGTGTATATATACATTATTTTACAAGTCAAGGTGGTCCTATGAAAACCTTGACGTTAATGCAAAGTCCCCACTCTTAATTAGCAAAGCAAAATGTAGCATTCCAATTAATTTCCCCACCTACCCCATCGATATCCCCTATTTTTTCACCTTTTTGCAACATATTGGTTTTCAATCTCTCTCTCTCTCTCTCTCTCTCTCTCTCTCTCTCTCTCTCTCTCTCTCTCTCTCTCTCTCTCTCTCTCTGTCTCTCTCTGTGTGGAGATTGCTAGTGCTGTTTCCTCTACTACCTACAACTCACAAGCCACTATGACAAAGGGACCTCCACCACTGCAAGATGGCTAAAAATTGATCTCCTCCGCCACAAAACAACATTTCTCTCCTCTTGTGAATCTCTATTAGCATCTTCACCTTTTGCTTCTTTTAGAGTCGGGAAGTCTAAAATTTTATTTTAGGGATCATATATATATATATGTAAATATAATTTTTTTTTCTTCAAGTCAGGGGGTTCATTTGAATCCCTTGCCTTTAACGTGGCGCCGCCCTTGTAAGTGTTACATGGGGAATAATTTACAGGTTAAGTGTGCATTCTCATAGTGGAAAAGTTGAGTGATAAGTCACCCTTATCGCCACTCTAAAAAATCGTACATAAGATTTTTACCTCATATGGCTCCTCATTCAATTCTTTCGAAGTCATTGGATCCTTTTCCTTGTTTAAGAATCTCCTCCCTTCTTTCACTTTGCCCTGAAGAGTAACTAGGACCGATTCAATCACATTTTCATTCACTTGGAATCTAGGCTCTTCTACTTCATTTTGATCTTTTTTTTTTTTTTTTTTTTTTTTTTTTTTTTTTTTTTTTTTGATCTTTTTTTTTTTTTTTTTTTTTTTTTTATTATTCCCTTCCATCATTCCTTAAATTCCATAGGTTTGATTCTATAGAATCAAACCCATTTTCTCATTGAATGAAAGGTATGAAATAAATAAGATATATATCTTTTTTAATGAAATCTCTCACCTTCACTTAATTTGAGATGTAGAGAACTATTACGTTTATAAAAATCAATAATTAAAAATACAAATTTAAACCCAACATTATCTGATTAATAAATATTGATTAAAAAGCCCATATTTTATGATAAGGGACTACTATTAGTTCTATTAGTAATAAGAGTATAAGACAATAGCATTTTTTTTTTTTTTTTTTGATTTACAGGCTGATTTTGTATCATTTGATGTTTTCCATCTTTTGCTTTTCTGTTCTTAGAGCATCTCCAATAGGTTCTCTAAAACCAAATTTGGAGAACAAAAACTCACTCCAACAGCTTCTCTAAAAGCAAAACTTTTTATAATTTTTTTTTTTTTTTTGAAGTTGCTACAGTAGTTTTCTTAATCTAGAGAATATTGTAGCAATTCCAAATGAATAGATGAAGAATAAAGAAAGATTAAAAATGAATAAAGAATGAATGAAAAATAATATTTAAATGAGATAGAGAATTTGTTAGAAGATATATTTGAAAAAGTAAGTAGGTAGAAAGTAAATATCACTGTTTATTATTCAAACAATACAAAAATTTAGATAAATTACTGGAGATGTTCTTATCCTTGTGACAGTTCTGATCTCTACTATAACACTGTTTGTAATATTATGCTAAATTTCCTTTGTTCATGATGTTCCTGAACCAAAAGGTTATGGCAGAACTTTTATTGTATTTTATTTTTTTGGTAAACATGGCAGAACTTTTATGTTGCTTGGGAAAGAAATTCTACATACTGCGACCCATTAATTCTGCCATTTTACTCTAGTAATTAACAGCTACCCTCCCTGGACAAATAAACCTAACACCGGAGTATTTATTGGGGGTCCTTGTCAAAATCTTGAGCGATTTGATTCCTAAAAATAAAATGTTAATACACACAAAGTCAAATATGTCAATTCCTTTTGGATCTGCTTACTATTCTATGATCTTATCTTATCTAATTTTTTTTTTTAAATTTTTTTCCTCTTATTATTATTATTATTATTATTATTATTATTATTATGTATAACTAGTTTTTTTTAATGAATAATTATTACGTTTGACTTAAAATCTTAGGCCAAAGGTCTTATAACTGAATTTACACCTCCCCATGCACAAAGTGTTTGGGGGTCTAGGGGGAAAAGGGTTCTAGTTGGGGGTTAGCAGCATATTGTAATTATCTCTAAAAAAAAAAAATATTTTTAGAGGCCACGTCATTTAGATCAGTGGGCCGCGAAAAGAGCTTTGGGGTGGCGAGGAGGAAGACCCCCAAAATTCAAATTCTAGTACTAAAATTTTGGCACATGAAAAAGAAAAAAAAAAAAAAAAACTAGTATTTATTCTATTATGATTAAATACAAACAGAAGATAAGATAGATAATAACTATTTGTTAATACATTTCAACTCAGTCAGTTATCGAATAAATTGAATTTTTTTAAAAAATAAAATCTCGAAAATTATTTAAGATTGAATCTTTACTATATTCCTAGTAATTTCTCTAGATCTTTCAATAAACTTTTTCATTTTTCATTCAATTGTGAAGCCTAGTTTTTGCTTCTAATTTATTTGCACGTTTTCTTTGAAATGAAAAATATTATTGTTAAAGTTCTATAATTTACAAATCATATTTATTATCTCATTATTTGTAAAATGTTCTTCCAACTAAAAACCAATTAATATTCTTCCAACTAAAGACCAATTAATATTAGTTCTCTGTGTATTGCCAAGTACAAATATACACACCCAAATACACACATAAATAAAATTTTAAAATAATCACTGAAACAATCCTTGCTGGGATGGAGGTAGACAATACGATAACATATAAATTTCAAAGTCCAAAACTTTTGCTTTTTGATTCCAAACAGAAAAAAATAGCCAAAGTGTCATACCAAACACAACCAATATCATTTGTATATTAAAAAAAAAAAAAAAATCAAACACAAAATAACACAAATAGAGTCATTATTAAAAAAAAAAAAAAAAAAAAAAAAACTAAATACTAAAATACATAGTCGTCGTAGAATCTTAGCAAAAGACATAGTAAAAAATATTGCTCATTGAGATTTGACACAAATAATAATAATAATAATAATAATAATAAAGTCTAGAATGGAGAGAAATCAACAAACCTTTGAGTCAATTTTCAATTTTGAAAGGTGAAGTATAAATTTTTTAGATTCAATCTTTTAAATTCATATGTGTGTGTATATATATATATATATATATATATATATATTATTTTCAAAAATATTTAAATCTAATGGGGTCCTAGTGCCATTGATTTGCATTTGCCTCTATCTATTTCTTCCAATTGGTCACGTCAATTGTAGGTTTCAGTTAACTCAACTAGTAAAGTCTCTCTGATAGTTAAATAAAAGATTTTGGGTTCAATATCTGCCTACACAAAAAACTGATTGGTGTCTTGATCTGATAATAAATAGTTATCATCGTGAATGGACACTATAAGTTGAAACTCTAAAAAACAAAATTGGTCACATCAATTATTGCGAAAAAAAGCTGAGGAATATTTTGTTTTTGTTTTTTGGTCCTCTAATAAATATTGAAGCTGTCACTGGTTCGCTATCAGTGCAAGTTGGATTGGTTCCTAATAATTTCATAGTCATCCTCTACTTTGAAAAAGAAGAGCTTCCTAAAGTCGGTATAATGCCCTTTTAATTAGCAACTAACAACCAGCGTATTGTCGGGCCTTTATTTTGCAAGTTGTTGCTTAAACGTATGTTTTATACTTTATTGGTACCGAGGTGGGGTTAATTTTTCTTATTCATTGAAGAAATACCCAGAGATTAATTCTCAGTATGTGTGTACAGGGTACAGCTTTATCTACAAAGAGAAATTATTGTGTACTTTCAGAGTACCATAAATACGTACTCCCTCCTCTTATATGAATGGTGGGGCCCACTAATTAAATTCATGGTGGGACCCACCATTCATGTGAGAGGAGAGACTACGCATTTATAGTACTTTGGGAGTATCTAATAATTTTCCATCTAGAAATTGTTATGTACGTGCAACAAGTTTTACCGTTTATGTTAGGTTTTACCATATATATATTCATTCCATATTTGGGAAATGAAGGATTTAAATCCTGACATTTTTATTGAAAACACTAGAAAATGATTATCAGACGAGTTACATAATTTTTGGCAAATATTTATCTTGTATACTAAAATTTAGGGGAAACTGCAAAATAATAATAATAATAATAATAAAATAAAACATAGATTTATCATTGCGACCCATTAAACTTTGTACTTTTAAACTGGACATTGTAAACCCCGACTTTCATAATTGTACCCAAAGAAAAAAAGAAAATGATTCCATTGTCGGGAGATAGGTATGGCAATGGGGCGGGGGGGGGTGGGTCCGAAGGATGGGGTCTTCACCCCCGCCCCACATGGTTTTGTCTTACCCTATTCCCGCATGATGGGAAAAATTTTCTTACCCCATCCTCGTCCCTTAGGGCCTTGCAAAGCCTTGTCCCAACTCGTAAAACTCTATTTCTTGTTAATTTGTCCACAATTATTACAATTGTTTTCAATAAAATTTATTTCATTAATAAAAATATACTTGAAATTACAAATAAATTTATCCCATCAAATCAAACTAATTTTTAGCAAAAATTGAATAATATTATTAAAGTGTTTAACAAGACAATATCACAACAAAAACAAAAATCTCATAATACAAAATCAATTGTTCGATAGTATATAAATTTGTTTATGATAAAGACAAAAGAAAATGTTAAAATTGGTACCTTATTTCCAACATTGCCAGAGAGAAAAAAAGAAAGAAAGATAGAAAGCCTTGTTGGGTAGAATAAAATAAACTGATGATATGTTTGTTTAAATAGTAGGGTTTTAGGATATGAAAATTTTACAATTTAACCCTTATCAATGCGGGATTGGGCGGGGTAGGAATGGAGCGGGGCAGGGCGGGTTAGATCTAAAATATCTAAACCCATTCCCGCCCTATTCTATATTATAGGGCTAAAATCTCGCCCCATCCTCACCCCACCACCTTTCTTTGGGGGTGAGGGGAGGTGAAACCCACGTGGGGTGAAGCAGAGAGGGGTGGGGCAAAATTGCCATTCCTATCAGGAGATGTACACTTATGATTTATGAAAGTGTAGGTTTTTTTTTTTTTTTTTCCCTCAAAAAAGAAAGTGTAGGGTTTAAAATATTTCATTTAAAAGTCTAGAGTTTAATGCGTGAAATACAAAAACTGAGCTTTTTTTTTTTTTTTTTTGGGGCCAAAATTGGAAATTAATATTGTTTGCCAAATAATATAATTAGTAGGCATTGTTTTCAAACTATATATATTACTAACATCTCGAGTTTAAAAGGTTCGATTTAGGGCCTATAAATCGAGTCTCAAAGACTCGGTTTCCATGGTTTGATCACGTCCGATGTGGCATTTTCTCCATGTGGCGTCCACTTGGAAATCGAGTCTCTAAGACTTGATTTATAAGCCGACCCTTTAAAAAGAACACCATTCTATGTTTAGGAAAAAAAAAAAATTTAAGATAAGATTAAAAACATCTCTCGGCCTCTCTCTTCTCTCGTCCCTCTACTTCTCTCACATTAACAACCAATGGTGACCGCAACCACCGCAAAAACACCAACAACCATTGCATCCACACAAAACAAAACAACCACCGATCTCAATGCTACCATAAGCAACCTACAAACTCACCGATCGCAACCCACGAAAACCCATTCACAACCAAAACACCAACAACCACCGTGGCAAACGAACCCCAAAATCCAACCCACCGTGACCATCGTACACAGCCCAAACACCAATATATACCGCCGACCCAAAACACCCAATTGGCGGATCCATAGTTGTGAGTGCACGACCGACTAACCAGCAACCAAAATCAACCACCGTCGCCTCCACAACAACCCCACCACCACCAAATCGATGAACTGAATCGACTCGGTGGCTGGGTTTCTACGATTCGTAGTCAAAACCACCACCTATCCATGTCGTCGTCGCCGCCACCTAGCAACCCAACATCTTTGGTCCGTGCTCACGAAAGAAGAGAGAACAGACATAGTGAAAGAAGGGAGAGAGGACCGAGGTGAGGAGAGATGTCTAAATGGTTGGGAGAAAAGAGAAGTATTTGTGCATTGATTTTTCTTTGTATAATGTTTTAATTTTTTTTTTTTTTTTTGAAAAGGTAGAATTTGAATTAAAATAATGAAATAAAAGTACAAAGGTGTAAGTAAGGGTCTTGATGTGCTCCAGGGCTATACATACTAGCTCGACACCCAAGACAAAGAAAAAAAATAATAAAAAGAATATCATCATTACACCCATCCCGTCAAACAGCAAATGTGTCCGTTGGTTTGCCACTAATGTTTGATATTCATGCAGAAATGACGTAGCCTCGCGAAGGATAGCCTGGAAGTCCTCAAAACAAAATTTGTTACGTGCCCTCCAATGCACTAATAATGTTTGAATAATATTAAATGTAAAGTGTTTTGTTTTGTTTGCTAGCACGCACAAATCGATGCTTAAAGGGTCGGCTTATAAATCAAGTTCTAGAGACTCGATTTCCTGGTGAATGCCATGTGAAAAAACGTCACATCAAACGTGATCAGACCATGGAAACCAAGTTTGAGACTCGATTTATAGGTCTAAATCGAGTTTTTGAGACTCAGGATGTTAGTAATATATATAGTTTGAAAATAGTGCCTACTAATCATATTGTTTGACAAATAATATTAATTTCCAATTTTAGCCCTTTTTTTTTTTTTTTTTTGAGTACTTTCCCCTAAACATTTATTTACCGATTGGTATATATATCTTTCCTTCTTTCTTTCACGGAAACAACCTATACGGTGACTTGTTCTAGGGGTGGCAAAAATCGACACGACCCGTGAACCCGACATGACTAACCTGTTTATAAACAGGTCATGGGTTGAGGCTAAATGGGTTGGGGTCATATTCGGGTTGACACGGTGACCCGTTTAATAAATGGGTCGTGTTCGGGTTCACACATGTGAACCCGTTTGACCTGTTTGACCCGTTTAAATAATAAAGACATTAAATTTTGTTATTATTGCTTAATTTTTTTGTTGTAATTATATGTTTATTACTATATTTATGGCCGTAATTGTATTTTAATTTTAGATATATAAAAATTGATAATAGAATATTTAGGTCATATATGACCTATTAATCAAACATGTTATTAAATAGGTTATTTGTATTAACTTTTATATGACTTATTAATTAAACAGGTTAAACATGTCGGGTTGGGTCAACTTGTTTAATAAGCCGGTCGGGTTAGGGTTGAGGATTCTTGACGCGTTTACTAAACAGGTCGGGTTCGGGTCAACTCATATAGCAGAGTACTTATGGCTCAACACGACACGAACCCGACCCGCGAACACGAATTGACACCCCTAACTTGTTCGATCACTTTTTCAACAGTGTAGGTGGGGTTAAATTATAAATGGATATTATTAAGTAATTATAAGACAAAAAAACTCTGCCTCGTGTTCACGTGAAAGTTGAAACACTATTGCGTCAGGCCCGCCATGCAAACTATGGAAATGATTGGGGGGACAAACTCTTGAAGCCAGCTACAAGCTGGGCCATACATTATCTAATTTTTTGGAATCATTTCAATTTGAATAGCCATCTTTGTTTACTTATTACATAAAATTGACTTCACTCTTGCCTATATATAACTCTGGCTTACAAGCAATTTCTTTAACAATTCAAAAATACTTCTCTCAAGAATTGAATTGACTAGTAGTTAGTCGAGTAGTTTCATTTTCTTTCTCTTGCTGTCATTTTTCTTTAGTCATAATGGCGAGTGGACATTTCAGCCATATATTGATTTTGTTTACGTTTCTCTTGCTTGCCTTGAGTGCTTCCTTGGTGCATGGCCAAGGCACAAGAGTTGGATTTTATTCTGCTGCGTGTCCTCGAGTTGAATCCATTGTTCGTTCAACAGTTCAATCTCATTTCAGTTCTGATCCCACTGTGGCACCTGGATTGTTGAGGATGCTTTTTCATGACTGTTTTGTGCAGGGTTGTGATGCCTCTATCCTTATTTCAGGGTCTAACACTGAAAGAACAGCTGGTCCTAACCTATTACTGAGAGGATATGAAGTTATTGATGATGCCAAGACACAACTTGAAGCTGCATGCCCAGGCATTGTCTCTTGTGCTGATATTCTTGCCCTTGCTGCCCGTGATTCTGTTGTTCTGGTAATTATCACACGGAAAAAATTTACTTTTAAACTAGTATGGAAGTAAATTCCTCTAACCAACTGGCAATTGATAAAATCATTTATGTGTGCGTTTAGTTACATGACCTATTAATAGATTATGCGATTTGTTTAAATGATACATGTGAATGGTTTTATAAGCAAATATGTTAATCAGTCCTGATTGATTTGGAGAAAAACTTTATTAAAATAGAATGTTGTATGAATTTGTATTTCTGTGTAGTGTTTGTTATCTGTTCTTTGAAGAGTTTGGTTAATAATTAATCCTCCTTTGGGACTAATGATGCAGACAAATGGACCTAGTTGGGTTGTTCCCTTAGGACGCAGAGATGGGAGGGTTTCATTGGCATCTGATACTGCCAATTTGCCAGCATTCACTGACTCCGTCGATGTGCAAAAGCAAAAGTTTTCTGCTTTGGGTCTCAATACTCAAGATCTTGTGGCCCTCGTTGGTAATATTTCTTTAACTCAAGTTGGCAAGGTTTTGAGGTTTTGTAATGAAAGTGAGTGAGAGAAGCGCAACTAAACAATGAAACCATGATTATTGTCGGTAATGAGAAAACAATCAATAAGTTGAAAAAGAAAACCAAAATAACACACACGAGACAATGCTAGAGACACTACAAATTTTAGTATATAAATCTTACAAATTGACATGTTACCGATAACCAAAAAAAAAAGTAATTTAAACATTCATTTATTATATATTTATTAAAATGATATCAATTTTATTTTTGTTTCCTTAATTTGTAAATCTTTTGTAGTGTATATTTATATATATATTATATATATATATATATATATATATATATAAATAAAGCCTCTAGGATTTCATACTACTGACTGCACAGTTAGATCCCTTTGTTATGAGAGTAATATTGTTTAGCAATGAGTAACTAACAGACTATATTTGAGCTTTACTTATGAGGGACTAGTCTAGTACCACGAATCTCTTAGTTTTTGTCTTAAAGAAGAAGACAAAAAACTTCCATTTTGAGCCGTGGTACCCATTGCGGAGTGCTTTCTCACTTAATTAGTGAGATAAGTGTTAAATTATCTTCCTCACTTTTTCCAAGTTTTGGACTGATGGTGAACAAAATATATTACAATAAGCATGAATATAGCGATAATCAATCATTAAAAAAGAAAACAAAAATGACACGAGAGTGAGAGAGATATGCCTCATTACAATTGTTTTTTTGTTTCTTTAAATACTTCAACATAACCTAACATTTTTTTTCTGTCATTTAATTCTAATAGGAGGACACACCATAGGTACTTCAGCTTGCCGGTTCTTCCAATACAGAATGTACAATTTCACTAAAGTAGGGAATGGTGCTGTGGACCCATCTATTGATCCATCATTCCTTCCTCAACTACGAGCACTCTGCCCACAAAATGGAGATGATTCAAAGCGAGTTGCATTGGATACTGGCAGCCCTAATAGGTTTGACACCTCTTATTTTACAAATTTGAGAAATGGGCGAGGGATCCTTGAGTCTGATCAAATGTTGTGGACTGATGCTTCAACAAAAACCATTGTCCAGCGCTTCTTGATGGGTTTCAACTTTAATTTGGAATTTGGGAAGTCCATGATTAAAATGAGTAACATTGGGGTAAAGATAGGCAATGCTGGTGAAATTCGCAAAATATGTTCCAAAATTAATTGATGATATATAAAAGTATATAATCATGTAAGGAACTCACTTGTTGAGGTTTTTGTTTTGTTTTGTGTGTGTGTTTGTTAGCCTTAGCTTATACAATAACTCTATAGGTGCCAAAAATTTTACATAAATTTACATACTTGAGATATATCATGAGTGATAATTTTATGTGGAGGGTGTGAAATTTCATGCGAAATTTTTGGTGCCTATAATAACAGTACTCGGCTTACTATTGGCTAATTCGCATAATAAATAACAACCAGGATCTAAATTTACTCAACAAATTTTTAATCCATATAGACAAAACATAACTTGACATTACAAGAGAGATCACCTAGCTTAAGACTCTTATGTTGCATGTGGATTTGGAGAATTCTAGTGTTTGAAGCCAAATCAAGAGAGGACTCTAGAGTAGTCCAAAATATTATGTGGTGAGTGGTAAGGTTGTTGTGAAATCTTAAAGTACTCGCAAGTATATGAACCGCATCGAAATATAGTTTCACAAGAACGAGGTCGAACCCATAGGGACTTGAATGAACGTAAGAAAATTAATTAAACCCTAACCAAATTAATCCTAATCTAGTTTAATAAAAATTGGTTTTTCTGAGATTAAATAAACTAAGCAAATAATAAAATTAAGCAAATGGTTAAACTAAGTAAAAGATATAAAGCAATAAAAAGATGTAAACAATCAAGAGAAATGAATTAAGGTTTTGGAATCCGCCTTGTAAGTCATATCAGCATATATTTATGATCATTAATTTTTCCCAACTCACTACATGATAATCTAAAAATCAATCTTGCTATCATGAAAAATATTATCATTAAAACTTCTATTTAAATATCTAAAGCATGTTCTTCTTCGCTTCTTAAGTATAAAATCAAATCATCAATTGTATCTGTAGCCAAAAAAATCACAATATATATATCCAATTCTAAAAATCAAATCATAAATTGTATCCATTGACAGACAAATCACAAGTGATATCCAATTTTATAATCAAGAATTAATAAACCAAGCATTCAATTAATTAAGACAAATCCTAAATCATGAGAAAAAACATGATTGAACTCATATCTAGAATCTCATCTTAGTCAATTGATATGAAGCAAAAACAATTTAAATCATTAAAGAACAACTATTGTGAGAAAAATCAAATCACATAAATATTTATGATACTCCTTAACAAGGTTTCATCCTCAACCCTAATTATAAATTTAGCTACTCATAGTAATTGAAAAAAAACATAAGAATAAAATACTAAACATTAAACTAGAAAAATAAAATAAAACTAACTATCATGGAAGAAAACCAAAGAAGTAGCCATAGCCGCAGCTCTCTATGCATTCAGCCCTCAGCCCTTAGCCCTAACACTCACCTTCCTGAATTTTTTCCTAAAGAGCCTTTAAATAGGTCAAGGAATCTTTTTACAAGTTGAATTCCCGTTTGGAGAAAATCCCAGATTTTTAGGCTTCTTTTAACCGACGATTTTGGCCCATTTAACTTCTGAATTCGGACTTTTGGCAAACTACAAAGTTGTAGCCCTTTAAGTTAAAGTTCCAGCCCAACTTGAATCATCTCAATTGGATTTTTGAGCCGAAAGTTATACCAAAAATACTAACTAATGTGCAGTCTGGAATCCTAATCCAAATTGGACTTGGATTTGATGCAAATTTCATTTGATTCCTTACTCCAATTGAACTTAAATTTAATTGGGTTGGTCTTCTTTAACTTCATTATGGCCCTTGTAAAATTAAGTCCATTAGCTTTATTCTTTGCACAAATCCACTTATTTAATTCCGTTCTCCTACAAAAGACAAATTCATGCAATAAAATTCAGCTAAGCACAAAATTGATTATTCAACATTATTCCAAAACCAAATATAAAATGCATGAATTAACTCAAAATAAGTATGATAATACTTTCAAACAATGATATAAATATGCAAAATTAAGCTATTATCAATGCACATCAAAGGTTGATACCAATAGGTATTAGTTCTTGTACGATTGCCAAGTAAACATATACTCTCCCGAATACACACTCAAAACTTTAATTGAAATAGGCATCGAAGCAATCCTTCAGATGAAGGCAAACAATATGATAGGACAATGATTCAGACATACTTCTTATCGTATATCATCTTACACATTACCTATTTCACGTTTTAAATGTGGACATTATTAAAAAATGTGAATATTGAGTATGAAATTATGGATGTTATATGTATGTATGAAGTATACATTAAAGAGTGTGAGAAAACAATTATTGAATATGATAACATCTAAATTCAAAAGTCCATAACTTTTAATTTTGCATCCCAAACAATAAAAAGCCAAAATGTACACACAACTATAAATCATTTGTATATTGAAAAAAATCCAAATACAAAGTGACATAGCTAGAGTAATTATATGACCAAAAAAAAAAAATCAAGTTCTTAAATACATGATAGTCACACTCATTTAGCCACAAACTTATAGTAAAATATTTTTCCTTAGAGATTTGAGAGAATGAGATAATAAATACTTTAGATTTAAACTTTTAAAATTGGGCAAGGATTTGCTGAATACTTAGTTGCAGCAAGTGTTGCATATTGGCATATGTGTCAAAATATTAGAGGGACATCTGTCAAGTGCCAATTTAACAAAAACTTCTATTAGCCCTTAACCTTAACGTTCTCTCACACTCTCTCTCTATCACACGCACAACCAAAAAAATACAAATGCAAATCCCTCTCTCTCTCTCTCTCTCTCTCTCTCTCTCTCTCTCTTCTTCTTCTTCTTCTTCTTCCTCCTCCTCCTCTTCCATTCTTCTCACTTCTTAGATACCCATCCACAAAACAAATCAAAATACAAATCCGTCTCTCTCTCTCTCTCCTCCTCCTCCTCCTCCTCCTCCTCCATTCTTCTCAGATAGCCACCCCCTTAAGCCACCATTAAACTCATCAAACCACCACCACCACCACATGCTTAGGCCGGCAATCCCACTTGACCATGTCTACATCAACCCACCCATCAAGAAAAATATTCAAACTTCAAAAATAATTACAATCTAAAAAAAAAAAAAAAAAAATTTGTTTTACAAATTTCAGGAAATAATTAACTTTAATGAAAAACAAACTTGGAAATTTGGGAGTTGTTGTCTTTGCCACTGTTGGGGACAATGTCATGAAAATAAGAGGCAGGTAGGGGATGGGAATGGCAAGGAGAGATAAAGGGATTGGGGGTGGCACCAGCGGAGTGAGAGAGGAAAGGGGGGGGGGGGGGAGACCGACAGAGAGGGAAAGGGGTGAAGTGGTGGAATGGAGGAGACATGGGGTGGATGGGTGGGATTGACGAAGACACAATCAGGTGAGATCTACGGCCGGAGAATGTGGTGGTGGTGGTTTTTTTTTATAGGTTTAAAGGTGGGTAATCCGAGAAGATCAGAGAGAGAGAGAGAGAGAGAGAGGGATTTTACTTATTCTTTTGGTTTTACCTGTGCATGTGATAGGGAGAGAGTGTGTGAGTGAAAAGTTAAGGTTAAGGGTTAACAGAAGTTTTCATTAAATTGGCACTTGATAGGTGTTGCTCTAATATGTTGACATGTATGGCAAGATGCACGCAAGTCTTTGTAGCTAAGCACGTAGCAAATCTATGCCCTTTAAAATTTATATGTATATATGTTGTTTGAAAATATTTTAAATCTCAAGAGGGACATAATTCCCTTCATTTTCAGTTATGTTGGTCCCCAGCTCACAATAGACCACATTGACATTTAGTGAAAAAAAAAATTATGAAAATTATTGTGCCCTTGGATTTGTTATTAATTTTTCTTTGGTCCTTTAATGGATATTAAAGTTGTCCCTATAATGAGTAATTACCAAAGAAAAAATTGTCCCTACATTAAAGTTTTCCACACTACTCAAGGACTTATCACACACCAACATAACACTCAATTAATATCCAATCAAATTTTGGGCCTAACAATCCCAAGTTGTTATCAATGCAAGTTTGATCGATTCATATTTTCGTAGTCATTGTCCTTTGAAAAAATTGAACTTCCTAAGTCCCTATAATGCATTAATTAATGCTTTTAATTGGCAACAAACAATGTAGGCAAAACTACACTACTGGTTCTTAAAATTTACCTTGTGAGCGCAATTAGTCCTTTAAGTTTTAAATGAGTTCTATTAGTCCCTTAAGTTTCAATAATGAGCATTGTAAGTCCTTTATTAACTGCCGTTAGTATTATTGTTTATGTGGCTAAGAGAATAATGACATGACATCTTTTTAATTGATTTGGCACAGTGCCACATCAACAATTAAAAAAAAAAAACTAAGAGATCATATTTTAGATAAAGAATTTATTAAGATTTTAAAAAGCCTTAAAACATTCATTTAAAAAGAAAAAACAAAAAAAAAAAAAAAAAAAACAAACAAACAATAGATCAGTGGTGATCAAGTCCTATAGGTAAGTCTATCTGTGTCCTTCTAGGTCTCTTCGTCGGTGTCCAAGCCTCCACGCTTCTTGACCCTTAAAATCCTTGCAAAGCTGTTCAGCCACATTCCAAACTTACATCTTGCCTTCATTTCCATCCACCATGGCAAGTCCTCCATAACAACTCAATAATCCATATCTGGATTCTCCACCAACCCAAGTACCTAATTACTCAAATATCTCCATCCCATAAATACTTGGAAAGCGTAGAAAGGAATTGCAAATGTATCGAAGTACAAAACGTCAAATTATAATTTATGCTTCTTATACCAAACAAGGTTTAAGACATTATCCTTTTTTATTTAAAAAAAAAAAAAATCATTCCAACCTCACTAGGTTGATAATTAATTATTATAATCTACAAAAAGGCTACTTATTTGGTTCATCTGTGGGTCCGTTTGGGAGTTTATAAAGGAATGAAATTGAATGGAATGGAATGATCATTAAAGGAATGGAATGGAATGGAATAGAATGGAATGGATTTAGTAGGGAAAGGAATGGAATGGAATGTGATTTAAAAATCTTGTTTGGATGTTATAAAATAAAGGAATGGAATGGAATGGAAAGTAAGTAACACCGTTTGGGAGTGACATTGGAAGGAATGAAATTGAATCATTTTATAATAACATTACTATTATACCCCTCATTTTAAAGAACATAAAAAATAATCAATGAGAACTTATAATTGCTTTGAAATGCTTAGTATTTAGTGGATGATGTGAAACTAGTTAGCCACAATTGGGTTTGTGTTAGATTATTGAATTATAATATTGTTTTGTCAAGGTGAATAGATTGTATCATGCTAATCAATAATTTAACAGATGAAGATAATGGCATGAAAAATTAACAATAGTACAATTTCTTTATTTCAATTTGCAAATTTTTTTTAGGGGCTGCTAGTTTTAGATTGGATCTTTTTTGGCTAGTATGCTTTACAATGGATTTGATAATTTAATATATCTCCATCTCCCAATTTCATTAAGGAAAAAAAAAAATTTATTGTAGCTAAAAAACAAGTTATGTATATTTCTATGTTGTAAAGCAATTCATGCATTACATATTTATTCTCAACAAAATAAATATTGTCTAACGATGCAAACAAATATCTTTAAAAAAAAAAAAAAAAAAAAAAAAAAAAAAAAAAAAAAAAAAAAAAAACCGGTAATGAGTCATGCCAAAACAAAACAAAATAACATAATCCATTTCAAAACTAAGGTTGGCCAAAAATCCCACACTTTTTTAATTTTTAGGCCTAGACATCGATGTCAATAAGACACATTTGCGCTCATGATCCGGGCGAGCCAAAGAACATCTCTTTATAAGTTGGATTTTCCATCAAAAATATGTAGGCCTCAGGCATAAAAAAATTTATATTAAAAATAATCTACTCCAACTTATTAAAGTTCTAAACTACTATTATTTTAATTAAAATACTTTTCATTTTATTTTCTTCTCATTTTAAATTTTTTTTACTCTTGTTTTTTTCTTAACCACACACCTGTCCTTGTACACTAGCTTTAACATCTTAATAAGTTGTAAAAAAATGCATAAAATATATTATGTATATATTTTGTTTAGACAGAAAGGGAATTGACGTTGATAAATTATAACATAGATTGATGGATAGAAAAGGGAACTATCTTGGTGCGATATTGGTTTTGTTATTTGCATTGCAAGAATTCATTGTGATTTCATGAATAAGTAGTGGGCAATAAATTAGTTTGAATTATTTTTGGCTAAGAATATATTCAATGAAATGCCTTGATTTGAATTTGGGCAAAGTCATGTTACTCGGTCCTAGGTGAATCATTTTCATGTTCAAAGCATTAATAGTAAAAAAATAAATTTCTATGCTAACTCAGTGTATGATTTTCTGCAACAATGCATTACTTTCTAGTTTCTTCTCATTCAAATTTTTTTTTACTCTTGTTTTTTTCTTAACCACACACCTGTCTTTGTCTAAACTTGTACACTAGCTTTTGTAGACATTTCCTCTTAACCATACAGGTGGTGAAGCCTTGGAGTTATTAACTAATTGGATGGTTGACTTAAAACTGCAAGTGTACGTAACACACCACTTGCTTCGTAAATAATAGAAGAATCAAAGAGGAAACAGAGTAAAAAGCAAATTTGAGTTCTCTAGCGGTTCTCAGTTTCAAATTCACAGCAGTTCTAGCAGTTTTCCAGCAATTCTCACTTTTAAATTTCTAAATACATTTTTTTTTTTAGTCATACAGGTAACATCGTTTTTCGTTTCTTTTCACTTTCAAGGTTTTTAGTTGTATGAGAATGTAGTTTGTTTTGGTTTTTAGGTGTACAAAAACACTATATATCACTCTCATGAATCACTAGCAAACAGTTCATAAAAAAAAAAAAAAAAAAAAAAAAAAAAAGACTAGCAAACAACTGAAAAGAAAAAGAAAAAGAAAAAGATAGACATACTTGGTTTGAGCAATATCCGAAAATTGCATGAGACAAAAAAAAAAAAAAAAAAAAAAAAAAAGAAAAGACCAAACAATGACTTCACTTTGTAGAGGACGGATAATATTGTGCAAGAATTATAGCTTTATTTTTCTTACAATTGAATGAGAAAAAGAAGGCTGATATTAAAGGGGTATTTTAGGGATTTTAACAAAAATTTCATTAAACCTAAATTCATTCCCTTCCATTCCTCCCAATTTTGAGGGGAACAAAAATTTGAGGTTTTGAGGGAAAATGGAGGAATGAGCATTCCCTCCTAACCATTCTATTCCCTCCCACTTAAACTCCCAAACAAGGGAATGGACATTCCATTCCCTCCGTTAAAACTCCCAAACAAGAGGAAGGAAGAATATTCTAAAAATATTCCTTTTATTCTATTCCATTCCATTCCATTCCCTCCTCCCAAACGGAGCCTCATGGATTCTGAAAGAAAGTTCTCATCAATGCCTCTAGCAAAAGCAAATCTTTAGTCTTTACACAACACTCTTGCCAAACCAAATATCATTGTTGTAGTATATTAAAATGCAATATCAAGAACAGGACAATGAGATCCAGTTTAGACTCAGGCTAGGATGTGGTGGATACTTTGGTAGTGAGGTGGAGGCTTTGACTGGTCGAATTGAAACCGACGAGGACGTGGGTGGATAGTCATCAACGGTGACCATGTCTTGAATGTGACGCCGATGAAGAGACTTTGGGAGGACACAGACGGTCACTTGAATGATTTGGTGTTTTAAGTGATTTTGAAGATTCTAATGAATTCTTTAATCTTAGGGCCTGTTTGGGTAAGGAATTTTCATCACTCAATTTCCATCACTCATCACTCATCACTCATCACTCATAACTCATCACTCATCACTCATCACTCATCACTCATTTTTTAACACTCGTTTGGCAACATCATTTTTATTTTCATCACTCAATTTTTTCACACTATTCATGGGTCCCACACTGTCGGCCAAGATCTGAGTTTTTTTTTTTTTTTTTTTTTTATTAATACCCAACTCACCGAAGCTTAACAAAAAAAAAAAAAAAAAAAAAAAAAAAAAACAAACCGAACAAATGACCAACCCAGGAAAAGAAAAGAAAAAAAAAAAAAAAAAAAAGAACAACGCCAAAAGAAAAAAAAAAAAAAAAAAAAAAAAAAAACCACGAACGGCCAACCCAGGAAAAGAAAAAGAAAAAAAAAAAAAAAAAAAAAAAAAAAAAAGAACAACGCCAAAAAAGAAAAAAAAAAAAAAAAAAAAAAAAAAACCCGAACGGCCAACCCAGGAAAAGAAAAAGAAAAAAAAAAAAAAAAAAAACAGCCAACGCCAACCTAGAAAAGAAAAAAAAAAAAAAAAAAAAGTCAAAAGGTGGTCAAAAGTTGCGGTTGTGGGTCCCTCATATGTGTTTATTTACGGAAATGCCATTGAGTTATGAGTTATGGAAACCGAAAATGACCTTTTGTTGTTTTCGGTTTCCATAACTCATAACTCAAAAATCAGAGAATTGAGTGATGGAAACAGAGTTATGGAAACAGAGTTATCGTTTGGCCAAACAACCTTTTACTATGGGTCCCACCATTTTTGAGTTATGAGTTATGGAGGCGAGAATTGAGTTGTGGAAATTGGTTAACCAAATGACCTCTTAATATCCGACCTCTTTTCTAAACATAAATAAATCTGACTTGTTAACTTATTATTTTAATTGTCGATATGACATTATGCCACATCAAATGTAGTGAGTTTATTAAAATTGAATTTTATAATATTTTAATTAAAAAATGTCACATCAATTAAAAATATGTCAAGTCACTATTCCATTAGCCACATAGGTAATCTATATATTTATATAAAACCGAAACATTTGAAACTCTCACAATTTTCCACGTCATCACTATTTTCTTTTTCTTTTTATTTTAGGTTTTATATCTTATATATTTATTATTTTTCTTCAACTTGTAATTATCTTATCAAGTGTTACAATAGTTTAGTTTAAGTAAAACTCTATCAAATATATGTTTCAAGAGCTTGAAATTCTACTTCAACTAAAATTCTATAACAAAAATTCTATAAGGACTCACATTTACACGGCTTGCGTAAGAGTAATTTAGATCACATAAACAAATTGAAACACGCCTTTCCCCCCTGGTTCCTTATTTAATCCGAATTCGTTATTCACCACCACACACCGACATTTTTAGAACTTAAATCGAAACAGAAAAATCTAAAACCCACAAACCCAAATCCTTAAACAAAGTTTGTTAGAGAAAATTTCTCAAAACCAAATGGCTCTCATTGTTACTTCTTCTTCATCTACTGTAATTTCTAAAGGTAGTTTCTTTTCATAGTTTGAATGGAATTGTTGTTTTTTTTAAGGATGTTTGGCTGTTCTAATGATGATTGTTTGGCTTTTTAGATAAATTCAATAAATTTATTTAGTCTTTTATATTTATATTGTTGATGCATTTATTCTTTATTTAGTATGTTTTCACATTTTAATATTTGATGAATTTTCTATGTTTGTGTTTTGCAATTCCAAATACAATAACATACTCCCACCATCCACTACTTCTTTTCTTAGTCTCTTCATATGCCGCATGTCCTCTTCCTCTTTGCTCACATTGGTAAGGTATTGCATTGATTTGATTCTTGAGCAACCCTCCACTCCTAAGCCTGTCAAAGGAAGGTGAGGACATGTTCTGCATTTTGGCAAGTATCCACAACTGCGGTGAGCGCAGCGTTAATTAGGGAAGAACAAAGAGTGTAGCGCCCAGTGTATTATGTCGGCCAGGCTTTCTAAGGGGTTGAGGCCAAATACCCACGTATGGAGAAGATCACATTCGCCCCGATAGTGGCCTCTTGGAAGCTTCGTCCATACTTTTTAGGTGAACCCGATCATAGTAATGACAAACTAGTCTATCAAGAAAGAAATGAATAAACTCGAAGCCACGGGATGAAGGATACAGTAGGCCATCCAACTCAGTCAATTCGACATCGAGTACAAACCTAGGGTGGCCATAAAAGCCCAAGCACTAGTAGACTTCATAGTAGAGTTTACTATGCCCGAAGATGGAGAAAACCAGGAAGAGAGAATCCAATGGACGGAATCCAACAGAGAAGAAGGGTTTTTGCCCCTAAACGGAACAAGACAATAATGGACGAAGTGGACAAATTTCTTGTCGCTTACTTTATTAGGGAAGTATACTATCTAGAGTGGTTGGCCATTGCCATCATGGTCAAGAAAACAAATAGGAAATGGAGAATGTGCGTGGACTTCACAGATCTAAACGATGCCCGCCCCAAAGATAGCTTCCCTTTACCTAGGATCAACTAGCTCGTTGACTCAACAACAGGGCATAAACTCCTCACCTTCATGGATGCTTTCTCGGGATACAACCAGATACAAATGGCTAAGGAAGATTAGGAGAAAACGGTTTTCATCACTAGTCAAGGACTTTATTGCTACAAGGTCATGCCCTTCGAGTTGCAGAACGCGGGGGCCACATACTAGAGGTTGGTAAACTAGATGTTCAACAAACAAATCGGGAGAAACGTAGAAGTGTACGTGGACGATATGCTCGTCAAGAGGAGGGAAGAAAAAAGTCATCTAGATGACCTTAAAGAGACCTTCGATACACTAAGGCGAGACGGCACGAAGTTGAACAAGACCAAATTTGCATTCGGAGTATCCTTGGAAAAATTCCTTAGCTTCATGGTATCACAAAGGGGAATAGAAGCCAATCCAGAGAAAGTGAAGGCCATCCTCGAGATGTCATCACCAAAGATGATCAAGGAGGTATAGTCACTCATAGGAAGGATTGCGGCCCTCAATAGGTTCATTTCTAGAGCCACAGATAAGTGTTTTCCTTCTTTCAAAACCCTCAAGCAGGTTTACATTTGGACAGATGAGTGTGAAGCAGCATTCCAAGAACTGAAGTGCTACTTGAGCAACCCTCCACTCCTAAGCCCGTCAAAGGAAAGTGAGGACATGTTCCTGTACTTGGCAGTATCCACAACTGCAGTGAGTGTAGTGTTAATTAGGGAAGAACAAAGAGTGTAGCGCCCGGTGTATTATGTCGGCCAGGCTTTCTAAGGGGTTGAGGCCAAATACCCACGTATGGAGAAGATTACATTCGCCTTGATAGTGGCCTCTTGGAAGCTTCGTCCATACTTTCAAGTGAACCCAATCATAGTAATGACAAACTAGTCTATTAAGAAAGAAATGAATAAACCCGAAGCCACAGGATGAAGGATACAGTGGGCCATCCAACTCGGTCAATTTGACATCGAGTACAAACCTAGGGTGGCCATTAAAGCCCAAGCATTAGTAGACTTTATAGTAGAGTTTACTATGCCTGAAGATGGAGAGAACCAGGAAGAGACAATCCAATGGATGGACCATTGACACAAAAAGAGGGAGGAGCGGTGTCGTCATCATTACTCCCGAGGGAAACACCTTAAAGTATGGAGTCCAACTTTAATTCCCTGTGACCAATAATGAGGCTGAATACAAAGCCATATTGATAGGGCTAAGGGTCGCAAAGGCCCTAGGAGCCAAGATTGCACTGCTAAAAAGCGACTCAAAGCTTGTTATAGGACAGATCAATGGAGAATTTGAAGCAAAGGAAAAGAGGATGCAGAGGTACCTGAAGCTAACGAACTAGCTGATTAATGAATTTGATTGGGTAAGCTTTACTCAAGTCCCACAAGATCAGAATTTGGTAGCCGACGAAGTGGCCAGATTTGCATCGTCAGAAAGCAAAACATGCTCGACTGATCTAAAATTGGAGGTACAGAAGTCTCCCAGTATTGAAGAATTTCAAACCTTCCTAATATAGAATTGTGCTGGCTGGACAAGCTCAATTATGTCCTACCTTAGGGACGGACGATTGCCACCTAATCTAGATGAAGCTAGGAAGATCGGAAAACGAGCTACAAATTTACTATGTTGAATGACGAACTTTACAAAAGAGGATTCTCACAAACCTAATCGAGGTGTGTTGAAGAGTAAGAAGCTAAGTACATTTTGGAAGAAGTCCATGAGGGTATCTATGGGGATTATATGGGCGCAAGGTCCTTAGTAGGAAAAATCATGAGGGTGGGCTATTTTTGGCCCACGATGCGAAAAGAAGCAACCAAGTTTATTAAAAAGTGTGTGAGTTGCCAAAGGCATGAGAACATCCGGCGATTGCCAGGAGAAAAGATGACAGCCATCACTTCACCATGGCCTTTTGCCTAGTGGGGGGTTGATATCATGGGCCTTTTGCCACAAGGTAAGAAACAAGTGAAGTTCTTGCTTATCGCAATTGATTACTTCACAAAACGGGTGGAAGCGAAGGCACTCACCATGATCACAAAATCAAAAATCCAGAACTTTGTATGGAAAAACATCATATGCAAATTCAGGATACCCAGGACGATCATCTTAGACAATAGTCGTCGGTTCGATAGCAAGGATCCCGTTCTTTCTGCTCAAACCTCGATATCAAAAATAAATTCACGTCACCAGGACATCCTCAAGCCAACAGACAAATAGAAGTGACGAATCAAACATTGCTGAAAATCATTAAGGCTTGACTAGTGGGGGCAAAGGGAGCATGGCACGAAGAATTGCCAAGTGTCTTATGAGCTTATCAAACCACAGTAAGGACCCCAACGGAAGAAACACCCTTCAATCTCACATATGGCACGAAATCAGTCAGCCCTATCAAGATAAGAGTCACCCGCCTGAGAAAGGAGTTCTTTAGCGAAGATATCAACGACAACCAACTGAAGCTAAATTTGGATTGCCTGGACGAAGTTAGAGATTAAGCCTCTCAGAGAATGGCCAAGTATCGTGAGAAGATGACCGAATATTACAACCAAAAGGCAAAACTCAAGAGATTCAGCATTGGAGACCTCGTCCTACGGAAAGTGGCACGTGCAACGAAAGATTCAACTTAAGGCAAATTAGGACCAACGTGGGAAGGCCCGTACCAAGTCATCCACTAATCACGATGAGGAAGTTACCACCTGGAAGACCTAGACGGAAATAAGTTACCTCGTCCATAGAATGTTGAACACTTGAAAAGGTATTACCAATAGGAATCGTAATCGTAACGATTGACAATGTTTTGTGATTTTTGAAGCAGATTAAAAAAACATACTATTCATTTGCCATTGTGAGCTCGTTCATCCAAAATTATAGTGATAAAATTCCTTAACTGGATGTAAGTCAAAAAGTGATAAGATTCCTTAGCTAAAATGTAAATCACTTGATGAAGTTAAAATGATAAGATTCCTTAAATGAATGTAAATCATTTTTGATGAACCTAAAATGATAAAATTCCTTAAATGGATGTAGATCATTTGGACGACCCTAGAATGATAAGATCCCTTAAATGGATGTAAATCATTTTGAAACCTAAAATGATAAAATTCCTTAAATGGATGTAAATCATTTGGACAAGCCTAGAATGATAAGATTCCTTAAATAGATGTAAATCATTTTGATGAACCTAAAATGATAAGATTCCTTAAATGAATGTAAATCATTGGATGATGCTGAGTGGCGGAATTCCTTGACTAAATGCAAAGCAAATTGATTGGCAAAGTCTTGCGATGAGTGCAAATCACCAGAGCAATTCTCCAGACAAACTTAATAATGCAAGGCCTAAAGATCATAGAATGCAAAAGCTAAAACACTCAAAGGAAAAAAAACAAGCCACACAAGTGTTGCTAAGGAGTTGCACAAACTCCCTATCAACAAGCAACAACCCCGCCTACTACTCAGCATGAAAATATATGGGATAAAATAAAGGCAAGTAAACATGGCATGTAACTATTCAAATGCAATGTGACTAAAAGATACGATGAAATATAAATATTCAAAAAATATCTCTCTGAAATTGTTCTAAAGCCCAAAAACATGTTGGGCACCTCGAAAAAAAAAAAAAAAAAAAAAAGAAGAAGAAAAAAAGGGGTATGATAACTAAGTAGCAGGAGCATCATTTCCACCTTCTCTAGGATCCATGAGGTTTTTGTCGGGAGCAATCGTAGCTTGAGCGACCTCATCGGCCTCTATCTCTTTAGCTATAGTTTCAAAGTCCATATCTTCCAAGTCTATCCCTAGGCCATGCTTCACCAAGTACCTCCTTAATAGTTTAAAGCCTTTGTAATACCAGCTAAATAGAACCATGTTATACTTGTCCGCCAGTTGGAACACCTGGATGGCCTTAGCTGCAATGGACTTAACTTTACGGTTGGCCGACACAAGCTGCTCGTCCTTTTGCTTCACCAGTAGCTTCTCCGCCCTAAGCTTGTTGGACAGGGCCTTAATCTTCTCTCTGGATGCATTATTGTCATCCATCGCAGCAATGAGGTCTTTTCTCAGGCAAGAACCCTCAGCCTCCAGAGCCTTCACTCTAGAGTTGGCCATCATGGCCTTCTCCTCATTAGCCAAATACTTCAAGGTGATGTGAATTGTCTTTCCCAAAGACTGGCAATTACCTATATAAGGACAGAGTAAACAAGACAAAGAAGAATTTGGAGTACATGGAAGATGCAAAGGGACAACAAGAAGTGACCTGGACGAGTTTATGGACATAATGACTCACCATTTCATAGGAAGGCACCCCAAAGATCTCCTTTAACTCCTCAAGCGTAACGGCTTCGTAAGCCCTTGCCAAAGCCATCTTTGCATTAGTCCGGATGCTAGATCCAACTTTCTTTTTCCTTTTGTCCCTGGTTCGTCTCTTCTTTGGACAAGGAGTGATCTCCTCCGGGGAAGCAGTTGGCGAAGCAACCCGGACTTCCTTAGGAGAAGGATTAAATGAACCCTTTTCAATTGTCTCCTTCTGGATGACCCAAACCCTCCTTTGCTCGATACTGGAGAGTATTTTGTTCTTTTTTTCCTTAATACGGTCGTACATCTCTCGGTTGAATTTGGTCATCATATTTGCAAGAAGAAAAGAGAAATCTTTATCACACAAAAAGGGAGAGGAAAAACGACTTGTAAACAAACTTGCCCTAGATCAACTTACTTTTTTATTCTCTCCGTATAGCACGAAGAACGTAGTGGGAAGGCTCCAGACCCAAGCAACGGCGTTCCAAAGTCCGAGGGTCAACCAGCTCGTCAAAATCTTCGATGGTGCTTGTGTATTCAATAACCGCTTGAACACGCACTCTAAATTTACTCTCGAGCTTGGGATGCTCCTTAACCGCAAAACAAGTGGAAACATACTAAGAGATAAGAAAGGACAACTAGAATAAATAAACAAAATATTTTCTTGCAAGAGATAAATGCACCAATTTGAGGGGTCTCCCATCTACGCAACAGCCTAGGAATCTCCCTCTAAAAATCGTCAGAAAGTGTCTTTCATCCATCACCCAAGACGAAAATATACCTAGACTTCGAATAATGAAAGGATGAAGGAAGATCGACGATAAGCTGAGACCTTTTGTCATAGGGCACAAGCTCATAATACCCGAACTCCTTTGATTCCTTTAGACAATACAAGTGAACAAACTCGTCCAGCCTGATCATGTCCTGTCACTCCCCGAACCCCAAAGGGTCCAAAGCATGAGAAAAACATCTCAAAAGTACCTGTAGATTTTTGCTTTTTGACAATACAATCCAAATAAATCATATCAAGTACCAACATCAAGAATTATCATAATAATTCCATTAAATATACTTGTAAAGTAAGTCAGAGCTCTATGCAATAATTACAAGAACCATTGGCCACAAAAGAATAAAAGTCTGAATAAATAATTACATATCATCGGCTTGTCCCATCAGTGGGAATAAAGTCACAACCACTATAATGTATAAAAAAATGAATCAAGTTTATTCTAAGATGTACATCATCTAATATCTCTATTACAAAAGTTTAACCTCCATAAGTAGTTAGTCTAACTACTGTTAGCCACCAAAAAGCTGTCTCAAAAGATTGTTGCCTACTCTAAAAATTTTATAAAAGAATGGGATGAGATAGAGCCCAATAAGTAGCATAATTAATGGGGGTGGGGGAAATGCAAGTTTCATTTTCAATAATAATATATATGATATGACAAGAATGATTGAATAATGAAATACAAAATTTCTCAAAGTAAATACCTTGAAACTATATACTAGAGTTTGTGAGCACCAACAATATAATTTTCAAAGTCATAATATCGAATATAAGGTAAATTATCACAAATATACCACACTACCACATAGATCGGTCAAGGGATCCACCGATTCACAACTGGCATGCTATTGTCCTCTCTAGTATGCAGACTCTTGGCCCTATGGACAGCAGCTTCATCCATATCCTTAAGGTTTTTCTCTCCCCCCATGGGCAGTAGAAAGAGCGCATCAAATAGGACCTCTCTTGCATGTGGTCTCTTAGCCCCATGGGCAGCAGCAGCATCACCCACACACAATCAAGGAACCTCTTCCCCCATGGGTAACAGGGGAGAACGCATCATCCAAAGTGAAAGGGCACTGACCTAGATTTGATTTTGTTGTCACAAAGACTACAAAGACCAAATCGGGTGATCATCGGGAAATCACACATGGCATATGGTTAAAACAACATAAAGTTCACAGGTATACATACTTTCAAATACATAGTTTATATCCAAGTAGTTTCATTCTTGTCAAGAGATTTTCTATCAATTTCCCACATAACAAGACAAGACAAGCATCTTTAAATTTTCTAATATACCATAAAATCCATGATTTCCTTATCAAAGATTAAATAAAAGATGCTCATTTTTCCATATCAACAATTTATGCATTTCACCAAATGCAATACCAAATATGATGCACTTTCATATGTAATCATATATAGTAGGGTCACAACATAACACTTTTTAAGAAAACGTAGTTTTATAAATAATTTTCCAAAATGTGTTTGACCCAAAAAGAAAAACATCATTTATGCAACATGGTTGTTTTCCAAAATCCCATTAAAAAGCTACTTACCTCGCAACCGCAAAAGCCTAATTCTCCAAGCTCCAAGGATATTAGCTAGAACCTAAATAATATCAAGTAAACCTATTACAATAAGCATAGAGCTTGAAATTGTACTTAGCAATAATTTAGGAATTGCCAAATAAACACTTAATTAGGCAAGCCTAGTATTTAAGCTCATCAATAATAATATATTCCACTTCCAAAATTTCTCAACAAATTGATTCACAAGGCATAAACTCCAATTTATAAGGTTAACCCATTTAATATCATCTCCAACATTAAGACTAGCTTCCATAAAATTTACACTACATCATTAAGAGACCCATGAAAGCAAAATCAAAATATCCTTCAAGACAAGAAATTTAGAACTTCAACTAACTCCAAATAAACCCAATGGCAATGGAAAAATTAAATTTACCAACCATCACATGTTATAACTCAAAACTCCTAAATTTTCCACCATAAATAAACTTTATGTAGTCATCATTAGCACAAACCATATACCCACTCATCAAATAATTCCACCAATACAAAACCCATACATACAAACACATAAATATCACTTCCAATGCTCATAAGTCATATGGGTATCATTATTAAAGCTTAGATAAAAAATAACCTCAAGCCAAAGTGTAAAAACCCCAAAAAGATTAGAAATTTTTACCTCAAAAAAGGATGTGAAGGGGCTTCTAGGTTCTTAAAGATTTTCCAGTGATCTTGCCGAATTTGTGGAGGATCGTCATAAGTTGCCCAGAAGCAATGTTCAAATAATAGAGAAGTTCCATTATGAAGGGATGGACGGGAAACCTAAGACCACACAGGAAGGCCACCTCATAGAAACACACCTCGCTATGGGTGGAGGCACAAGATTTCTCACTCGACCTAGGAAGATGAATCCTAATCTCCTCAGGAAATTGGAACCTATACCTAAATCTGCTATGGTTTTCCTCATTTAGGGAACACTCCTCCTTGAGAGCATGAAACGGCCAGGGTGGTTGTGAAATAGAGGATTAGGAAGACGCAAGTATAGAGGCTTCGATTTCCGTTTCAGCCCTAGTAGTGTCAGCACTAGATGACAAACCTGTTTCCAGATCACTCGACCTAATCTCAAAGCCCATTCTCTCTTCCCTCAATGTTTCTGGTATAGTCCTAAACCAATCTAAAGATTGGCGCAACAAAGGGTACAAATCACCCAAAACTAAACCTAGGCTATTACCCCCTACGGCGAAGTCCCCAACCCGTGGACAATGATTACTAGAAGAGCCAAAGGGTGCTCCTAAGTGAGCAAAGAAGAATCAAACAAAAGAAGAAAGGTGCCTAATTTCAGAATAGTCAACCATTAAGCAAAAAGGAGGAAATAAATGTTCTTAAAGAGGAAAAAAGGAAGCAAAAAAGGCATACCTAAGAAGTAGGGAAATTGAAACCCAAAGGAGAAGACGCATAGTAAAAAGAAGAAAGGTAAAGTGAAGAGAAAAGAAAGTGAAGGTGTTTAAAAAGTCACCTTGAGAAACGGAAAATTGTGGGAAACCGGAGGGTCTCCTCGAAAAAAGCGCCTTCACCAACCAACCAGAATATGACGCGTGGCCACGACGTGCACCACGCCACCACTACACAATAAATGCAATAAGGGTGGTATCCCAAGCACCATAACCAAAAAAAAAGGGAGGGAGAAGATGACTCTTCATATTCCTTAGATGGTCCTTAGGTGGCTCGACGATCATGGAATAGGGGGGGCAATTGATAAGTCCAACAAATTTCCTTCATCCAGGCCAAGTCCACACTGGACAAACGGAAAAGCCATTTAAGCTGCAATAAATAGAATGCCGTTACACATCAACAATAAGTAACACGGACGTTGAGGAGACACCGAATCTTCTCCTTCAAACCATTCAAAGGCATTACAAGAATGACATTGATACTGCCATTGAATGCCCCCAACAGCTAGAAAAGAAAGCCATATATATATAGGTAACACAAAAACAAAACCCAAGGGAGGTACATTTTTTTCCGTCTTTATTCTTATACTCGCAACACAAATAGAGCCATTGGCCATTCTTTTCCTACTCATCCGACTTTATCATCAGAGGACCAGTGATTGGCACCACATCGGTGACCTTTCCAACTTGAATCTTTCTCTCTTGCAGGCATTTGGGCGATCCCGAGTCACCTTCCATCTAGACGATCATCTCAACTAACGATTTTGGCATCATCAAAACCATTCTACCTGATGAGAAAGGATGAAAAACACAGTTGTGGTAGAGAATACTCTAGCTCTAGATACTGATCATAGTTATACGAATAAAAAAATAGTGAACCATGCACTCATGGAGGTCAAACTCTTCCTTTTATAGTTGTAGTCGTGCTTCTCTTTAAACACCCTTTCATTTACTTTGTGATTGTGTGTGGTCCTAGCTAGTGAGTTTGGCACCGATCCAACCCCCCTAACACTTCGGACTTTTTTTCCCAAACAAAATTTTTTAAGAAGTATTATGTCCATAACACTTTCATAACAAATCCAAGGTAATAAGTTATTTCTAGTTCTAATTTGAACTCACTATTAAAATTGTTTTTGACTTTTTTTTTCACCCATTAGTAATAGCCAATAACAACCTGTTACTCGGAAATTGTTGTGAAAGTTTTGGCAAAAGTCATGGGCAGCATTTTTCATATTTTTAAAAATTAGTGAAATGGATAACTTGCTCCCCCCTCTTGAAATCTTTTTAAAATTTAATACTAGGTAGTTCCAAATGCAGCCAAGGTTCTTCTAGGGTTGGTGATTTAACTAGAGATCATTTTTTGAAACTGGATTGTAAGTTTTTCCCGTAATATAGATGTTACAATTAGTTTAACAGCAGAATAATAGGCTATTCGAACGGTTTAACACTTGCTTGGGAAATGGGCTACCATAATCTTATTCTTGAAACTTACTTGATATAGGTATTTAACTTGCTTAGTAATACTTCTTTATTGCATCCATCTTCTAATGCTCTAAATTCTGATTGTAGGAGCACCCTCGCTAGACCTTAGCAAGTGACCATTCCGCATATATATTGAAAAGAAAATAAATGTTCTGATGTTTTGAGAAACTCAAATAGCTAGTCTTTTTGTGTTAATTTATAGGACTTTCCCTCCATCTTTATATTTTGTGTACTTATGAGAAGTCCAAAGATTAACTACTTCTAGACTAGTGTAATATAAATCTCCCTGCGTACTTGTGTTCTATGTTTACTCTGTACTTATTTATCTTAATTTTTTAGTATAAAGCTCTCCTTGGAAGCGAAAAAACAAAGATATTGTGATTATCTTTTTATTGTGGATCGGCATTGACATGAATAAAATGTAGAATATTATCGTATTATCCAAACTAGGATCAAAACTATGCTCTTGAAACTGGCAAACCTCCAGGAGAACGAGAAGCAAATCTTGAACGGAAAAAAGCTAGCTAAAGAACTTATATTAGAATAAAACAACTCTGGAAGTAAAAAGAACGATGATAGAGATACTATAAACTAATGTGTTATATCACAAAAAATGAATGCGAGACTTTATTTTTTACGTGATTATTTGGTTGAAGTGGTATCAATTAGTCAAGAGCATTTTAGTTATTTTAGTTTAATAGAAATTTCTTGGTGTTTCCAATGAATACATCTAGGGTTTAAATTAAATCTTCCACCCTAACTGTTGATGTATAAAAAAGAGATTAATAGATTAATGATGTGGCAGTATATATCTTGAGTATCAATTTTAAAAGAAATATGAAGATTTAAAAACTTTACTTTGTAAAGTATTCTAATAACTTTAAAAGATTTAAATCCTATGTTTATATGTGAAAATTAAAGGCGAGTGTTATAAATAAATTATTAAAAAAAAGTGAGAGTTCTCAAAAATTAGAGTGATATGTGTGAATTTCAGTTAGTTCAATTGGTAAAATTTCTGATGGTTTTTACTCAAAAAAAAAAAAAAAAAAATCTCTGATAATTGAATAAGAGATCTAGAATTCAATCCCCACCTACACAAAAAATCTATTGATGTCTTAATCGGCCTAATAATAAAGAGCTACTAGAGCAGACACTATCTATTTAAAAAAAAAAAAAAAAAAATTACTTTTTTGTGTTTGATCGTAAGCTATGATCAGCTAGCGCATGTAGTAAAGTCAAAATTACTTTTCGTTATTAAACTGAAAATCTTTCTCAAGGACCCTTGATCTATTGGCTTACGCCAAAAAATAAAGAATTTTCATTACATACTTTTTACATCTCCTGAGCTTACACCAAAATGGAAATAAAATTCAAGAACAATTTAGAATACATTTTTTTTTTTTTTTTTGTGGGAATAATTGTAATCATCCTTCGTGGCTTAGCTTGGAGCACTTTTGATCAGTTGATCTTAGAACACACTTTGCGAATTTCACCTTGAGTACCAGACTTGAGGCCAATGTTGCTCATCTTCACCATGGACTTTCCGAACTGCACATTGAAGGCATTTGACCCAAGCAAGCTTTGAACAAAACTTCTGGTGGAGGCGTCAGTCCATAACTTTTGATCAGACTCAAGTACTCCTCGGCCAGTCCTCAAGTTGGAGAAGAAAGATGAGTCAAATCTGTTTTGGCTACCGGTGTCCAGTCCAACACGCCTTGTGGCATCACCATTTTGTGGGCAGAGTGCTCGTAATTGAGGAAGGAAACTGGGGTTGATTGTAGGATCGGCACCATTTCCAGTAGTAGTGAAATTATACAATCTGTACTGAAAGAACTGGCAAGCTGAAGTTCCAATAGTATGGCCACCTAGTCAATAGTTAATTGAAATGAATAGAAGTTAGACGGAATGTAATAAACTAGGACACGTACTTTTTGGGTAAATCTATACTTATAATAATAAAAGACGAGGATTTGAATTGTATTTCACTGAACTATAAAGTTCTTGACTATAAAACACATACCTGAACATGTAGCTAGGGATATAAAAAATGATTTATTAAATGATAATGCGTTGATGCTTACCGACAAGAGTAACAAGATCTTGAGCGTTTAAACCTTTCGCTGAAAACTTTTTCTTCTGAGCATCAATGGATTCTGTAAAGCCAGGCAAATCGGTAGTATCAGAAGCCAATGATACTCGACCATCTTTGCGTCCGGTTGGCACCTGCCAATTTGGTCCATTTGTCTACAAGAAAAATGCAAAATATGATTAATTACAGGTAAAAGCATGTAAAATGTATACTGATAAATTAATCTGATGAATATATAAAAGCATGAGATCAAGTACCAGAACGACAGAATCGCGAGCAGCAAGCGCAAGAATATCAGCACAAGAAACAACACCAGGGCATGCAGCTTCAAGATTGGTCTTCGCATCATCAATAACTTCATATCCTCTCAAACCAAGGTTAGGTCCGGCTGTTTTCTCAGTGTTAGGCCCATCAACAAGGACAGAAGCATCGCAACCCTGCACGAAACAGTCATGAAAGTGCATCCTTAACAATCCAGGAGCCACAGTGGGATTAGATTGGAAATGAGCTTGAACCGTTGAGCGAACAATGGATTCAGCTCGAGGGCATGATTTGGAGTAGAACCCAACACGAGTGGCTTGGCAATGCACGTAAGAAACACTCAAAGAGAGCAAGAGAAACACCAAAAGGGACATTTGGATCAAACGTGCACTCTCCATTAATGCAATAACAGGATAAGGATCAGGAAGATAGAGATGGAGTGTGTTAAGCTAAATTGGAAGTTTGTATTTTCAAATTTGTAGCAGCTCTAAGCTTTGCTTGTGGTATTGTGAGAATGAAGGAGGACAATTAATATATTTATAGGATCATTCGAGGTCAAAATTCGGAAAGAGAGTAAGCAAAGTCTGCTGATCATAGGAAAGTTAGAGAATAAATAGATGGCCTGCAAATTTAATAGTAGTGGCTGAGCTCACCTTTGTTTTATAATGATTCTTATGGATTGCAGGGGACTATTCCGCGTGAGAAATAGTACTCGTGAAAGAATTGTCAAAATCCAATCAAATAAAATTCATATAAAATTACAAAAATATTATAAAGAATTGTTTATAGCATTAATTTATATTTTTTTTCTTCACCGCCAATACAATTTGAATTAAAAAAATGGATTGTCAAACGTCAACGAAGGACATAGTTATTAAAAATTAGAAAGAAAAAGACAAGTAGGATTAGTATAAACAATGTTTGCCTATTTCAAAGTCGCAGCCCCCGATTGAGCCCCTTCTGTAAGTACACCTCTGTCCTAAAAAAAGAACTATTTTTTGGCTCATTTTTTAATCTTATGTAAACAATGTTGATTGCCTGTTTCAAAGTTTGCCCAAATTGATAATGTTGACGTCCCTATCGCATGAGTTGTTTATGTATGGCTCTCAAAAAAATAAGCGTTGTTTATGAAAATGTTTTTATCGAACTATTTTAAGTTTCATTTGTTCAAATTCGTAACATGGCGGCTTTCATGCAATTCAAGAGCCACGCTAATTTCAAATACTTCTGTAGTAAAATATAATTATAATGGCTCTAATTAAATATCTCTCTTTTATTTTTCTGTTTATTTTACTTCTTCTTCTTCTTTTTTTTTTTTTTTTTTTTAAGAAATGCCATGTGATGAGAAGCTATCCTGGTTACGTTTGTTTGTTTTAGCGTAAAATGCTTTTTGCAAAAAAATATTTTCCAGCATTTGAAAAGTTATAAATATTATTTTAAAAAATTCCTTTTATATGGAAAAGTAAATGCCTAAAATATTAGGAACCTCCCAAAAACCCAAAATACATCTCAAACCACCAAAATGATGTCAAGGCTAGTTTGGTCATTTTGGAGGTATTTGGAGCCTTTTGTTCATTTTAGAGGTTCCTAGGGTATTTTAGTCATTCTGGTGATTTCAGAGCATTTTGGTTGTTTTATTTATTTATTTTTTTAATTTTTTACAAGATATAAAGTCTACTTTAACCTAATCTAAGTGTATATATGTGTGAAACTTCCTAATAAAGACTTGAACCTTGACCCTTACCCCCCACACCCCACAAGTATTTACACTTGTTTTAGCAATTTTGAAGATTTTCGGGATATTTTAGTAATTATAGAGTTTTCAAGGGTTTTGGTCATTTTCAACACTTTACGGGCATTTTTTATGTTCTAAATGAATTTCGGTAATTTTGGAGATTTCAAGGGTATTGTAATCATTTTAAAGGTCTCAGTGATTTTCTTTTTAAAATTTTGGAGTCCTTTTCTATTCTGGTCATTTTTGGTATTTTGGAGTATTTTTAGATATTTAAGTGTTACTTTAGTCATTTTAAAAGATTTTGGGATAGATAGTATGAAGGAATGATGATCGTAAACGTTCTACTTACTTTTTTATGCATAAAATTTTACACCGTATGCTCATACCTACATTATTTTTTATTTTATTTTATTTTTTTCCAGTTTGACCAAAGATTTCAAGTCACTCAAAACACCTAAAAACACAAATTTTTTTCTAACACCGAAACAAATGCACCCCCAATGGATTTGTTCTGTAATGACAATCTCTCCTTTTCAATGCATGACACTCAGTACGTGACTAACCAATAGATGCGCGGACCTAGTACACAACTTAATCACCAATTTGAGAAGGATGTTGGCTGCAGAGTTCTTTAGTTCATCACATGATGAAGATGAAGAAGCTCATTGGTCACAAAACCCTACGGTGTACAAACACAGCAGCTTCTTTAAGAAAAAGATGAACTAGGGTAAATTCTGTCTCCGGTCACAATTTGCATGAACAAGACTTTGCTTCACACTTGTGCAACTTGTGTCACCTATGACGGCCCTCAAAATAATCCTTATATATGTTTAGGGTTGTGAGAAGAGAAAGCCTAAACACATACTCATAGATTGGATGAAAAATAGCTCTGAAAAACTAAGTTTCATAAACCTCGATAGATAGCCATCTATCAAGATAGCTGTTGAGCCGCGGGCTAAAATAGGTTTTAAACCTCGATAAATGCTAGCTATCGAGCTTTAAAAATCTAGCACCTTCTCACTTAATTCTTGGATAAACTTGCATAGTTTTAACACTTGAACTTGAAACCTTTCTCCTTAAAGTATTAAACTCATCCTAGACCTATCCAAATACAAGTAAAGTGTGTTTTGTCAAATGATTAACCAATTATATAAAATAGTGACATATATTCCTAACATTAAATCACATATGTCCTAACACCAAGGAAAACCAATGAAACAAACCATTTCAAGGTAAAAATCGGGAGAGGATTTGACCTAACTATCCTCAAGGTAAACCAAATCCACTATAAGAGAATTGAGTTTTTACAATCAGATTTAACCCTAAATCTATTGCTACTTCCAGTAGTAACTTCATCGACACAATCATGTGCAAGCTCCGAATCCACGGGCTTCTTCTCTTCTTGGATTTACAGCAACACAAGCCTCCTTACTTCTGACTTTGAGATCCCACTCAAAAGTTTTAGCAACGTAAACTCTCTAGTTTGTGACTCCAAGACCACCCTTGAAGGTTTAGATCATTAACAGTTGTTGATCTTGTTGCAGCAACTTCGGATCTACCATATCTAATGATAAGAAAATGATTTCCGATAGTGACTTTGAAAGAGGAAGGCACAATACCTTTTAAATCTCACAAGAGCATCTCCAAAGTCTCTCAAAAACCCCTGAAAACGTAGTTAGGGTTTTCCTTTATATACTAGAAGTGTTTCACTTGAAACCTAAAACATTTAAGCAGAGTTTGGGCTGAAATAAAATTCTACAGAAATTTCACGTCAACAATTTTCAATCGGTCGAATCTAATTTTTGATCAGTTAGATTTCATAGAATTTGAATTCTTTGATTTTCGATCGGTCGGATCACATTTTCGATCGGTCGGATTTCATTGAATTTGAATTCTCCTTTCTCTGACTTAAATGTTCTTGTGTTCTGACTTGTAACACCTTGAGCATTGTCTAATAAACTCTATAGACTCTAAGATCTATACTTAGACAAGTTTGTGCTTACAGTTTGCCATTCGTTCTAAACTTTTAGAACCTAACAATTTGAACCAATCAATAATTTATTGACATAATATGTTTCTTTCTCTCTTTATTTTTTTAAATATAAAATTTAATAATTATGATGATTTTAGTAAGTATTATTTTATTATATTTATATGTGGACCTATTTGGTCTACCATATATGATGTAGAAAGATTTTACTAAAGGGTGTAAATATATGGGGTTGTGATCCTTATAGAATTTAATCTAAATTAAAATTATATACAAGAATGATGATGTGGAAATGTGAGCTTGCAAACATTTATGTATAAATATTAGAAGAAGTCAATATAAAAATTAAATATTTGGATTTTATATATATTATAGACAAGTGGGAAGATGCAAAAAAAAAAAAAAAAAAAATCACATTTCTTTATTACACAACTATTAAAATGCTGTAGATGGAAATTGTGTCTTTGGTAAGCCCATATAAAAATCATGTTACTAATTGCAACTTATAATTTAATCATTGTTAAAATATTATGATTTTTTTTTTTTTTTTGGTTTCTAGCATTAGTATTACTAACATGTAATTCATGCAAACGCATAGATGCATTTAAAATTAAATAAAATTTTTATTATAAAAATATAAATAATTAGTAAAATTATTTTTTTAAAATAGTATATAACACATGCATACGTATAGATACATTTAAAATTAAACACAATTTTTATCATAAAAAATGTATATAATTAGTCAAATTATTTTTTAAAAAAAGCAAACGTAATTAGTTACATATTAAAATTCTTACCAAAATTTAATACTACTTATGATCATTTTTTTTCTAATTTTTAATAAGATATGATGCTTATTATGTGGTGACTTTTATTGAGTATATGTGATTTTTTTTTTTTTTTTTTTTTTTTTTAATTTATAGTTCATTAATATTAAATTATTAGTATTTTGCACTCATTAACTCACTCGAGACAAAAATTAAAAAATTTAAGTGGATAATTATGGTGTGGTCTCCAAAACAATTTAGACACATGTCTCAAAATTTTATTATAATTTCAAATTCTACTTGAATTTTCTCTAAGTTTTACTTATTAATATATATATATATGTCGGATCGTGAGTTATGCCGTTCCACCTCAAAACCAATTGGTGATGAGGAAAGTACATTCAAATCTTTTATGGCATTCAACATCACATCACGCGGGCCTGTTTTTAGAATGGTTATAGGGAGTCAAATTGTGGTCCCCCCCAACAATCCCTCCCTCATAATGACACTCCTGTGACACAATCCCATGACTTTAGCTCTAATACCATTTTTCGGACCATAAGTTGTACCATTCCACTTCAAAACCAATTAGTCATGAGAAAAGCACATTCAAACCTTTTATGACATTCGACATCACATTACGAGGGTCTCTTTTTAAAGTGGTTGTAGGAAGTCAAATTGTGGTCCTCCCAACAATAAATATATATATATATATATATATATTTGAATTTATGGAATCAACTTTAGTGTTGTTAGTAACATTTTTAACATGGCAAACTAGGTGTACACACAATATTTCATGTCTATTTGTTTTATACTAATAGATGAGATTGAAAAGAGGAGGCTATGTATACACACTTTTCAAAACTTACTATAATAGCATATTCTGATCAAAACAATGGCACCTCTGCTAAGATAGTGTGCTAAGATAGTCACTAAGGAACTTAAATTATAAAAAAATTTAATAAAAAAAGAAATTATATATATATATATATATATATTGAAAGTTCAAAAACGTGTATAAACACCCTTGAACGTTTAGACCCCCAATTTACAAATTAACCAATTCAAGCTTTATGTCAAACAACTAGTGTGCGGAAAATGAACATAAGCTATAAACAGAATTGGAAAACAATCTAAGCCAATTATAAATCACATCCACAGCAGAAAATAAAAGGCAAAGATAAAGGGAAGAGAGATGCAAACACAAGGACAACACACGATGTGTTATCGAAGAGGAAACCGAAGCCCTCGGCGTAAAACCTCTCCGCCGCCCTCCAAGCGGTCAATAATCCACTAGAAAATGTAGTTGGGATACATGAACAGCAATAGACCCTCCAAGCCTAATCTACCCGATGTACCTAAGCCCTCCAAACTTCTTGCTCCAACGAGGTTGCGCCGAACCTTTTTCTTTTCTAGCTTACCGATTCCGCTACTAAACCATAGCATCCGCCATCTTTGGCATCTTCCAATGCTTCCCAAAACTCCAAGAACACTCAACACTCTAAATGGGTGTGGGTAGTGTTTGGATAGAAATCTCCTCTCAATAGGTATGACAATGAGAGAGGGAATGAGAAGAGACTACAAAGGTTTCTCTCTAAGAATGAGTAGCTCTCTCTAATTTGGTGGGTGTTTTTAAGAAACCTCTCTTAGGGTTTTTCTTTCTGAATAGCCACACATAACTTGTGAGAATGAGGGGTATTTATACTGGTGTGAGAATGGAATACGAAGAGTCAGTTTTTCCAAAAACAGGGCTGGCTGGCGACTTGACCTCGCGACTTGACCGAGTCGCGAGTTCAAGTCGCGAGCTAACTTAATGGCCGATCTGGATTTTTGTCGTGTAGTGCTCGGTGGCGTGACTGTTCAGCTCCCCGCATGTTCTCGCACGTGAGCAACTTTTGGCGGCTTGCAAGCCGCGAGCCACCCGCGAGTCCTAGCCGCGAGTCTCCGCTTCACCGCACCTTTGTCTTGAGCATTTCTTCACACTCTCTCACACACTACCCTTACATGATTCCCACCTAAATACAAGGTTTCTAAGTGCTATATTACAAGCAAATTTGTCATGGAATAAAGCCAACACATGGTTGATTAAATTCAACCTTACATATATCAAGATCACTTAAAAAATATGCAAATTAATAAAATTAAGTTAGTTTAGTATATAATTTTTTTTTCAAATTCAAGGTGTTAGTTTGAACACCTTGACTATAATATAGAGCCGCCACTAGCTGGATTGAAGCATGTAAAATATATGTATACATATATATATATATATATATATATATATATATATATATATATTTAATTATGAACATAATGTTAGAGCTATTTGTAATTTACAAAACTCAAAAAGTTGTGAAAAGTTTTTTTTTTCTTTTTTTTGCCAAGTGTATATCAATAATATATATAACTGCATGAAAAAAGGATTAAAGAGCATATTCCAAATCAATCCCTAAGAAAATTATCAAAAGAGACTCCTAAACTATTTAGTGTTAAGAAAACTCTCTCTCTCTCTCTCTCTCTCTCTCTCTCTCTCTCTCTCTCTCTCTCCAATCCCTGGAACTTTTTTCAACTATACGTGGAACATAGGTACTGATATTGAATGGAATAAAATAAAGGTTAAAAGAAAGAGGCAATAGCTTAGTTATTAGTTTTTGATCAATTATTAGTTACCGAGATTAGCTTACCTTATTTTGTATTTTGAGATTTAATATTGCTGTGTAAACCTGGTGTACATGATAGTTATAACTTAAAGGTTAACATTTAATGAGGCACTGGGTTTTGATTCGTTAACTATTCATACATTTGGTTGTCATTGGCAGATCAATGATACGTATTAGAGTATCATGGATGTTTGTAATGAAAGCAAAGAATGAAGAACAAATTGTTTTATGTGGAAAACTGATGAGTCCAATAAATTTCCTTTGTCTAGGCGAGTCCACGCTAGACGAAGGGAAAAGCCATTTAAGCCACAAGAAATAGAATGCCGTTACACATCAACAATAAGTAGCACAAACGGTGAGGAGACACCGAATCTTCTCTTTCAAACCATTCAGAGGCGTTACAAGAATGACATTGATACTGCTATTGAATGCCCCCAAGGGCTAGAAAAGAAAGCCATATATATAGGTAACACAAAGCCCCAAGGGAGGTACATTTTTTTTGTCTTTATTCTTATACTCACAACACAGACAGAGCCATTGGCCATTCTTTTCATAGTCATCTGACTTTACCATCAAAGGCCTAGTGGTTGGCACCACATCGATGACCTTTCCAGCTTGAATCTTTCTCTTTTGTAGGCATTTGGGCGATCCTGAGTCACCTTCCATCTAGACAATCACCTCGACTAACGATTTTGGCATCATCATTTTGGCGCCGTCTTTGGGAAATTTCTTAAACCTCAGTTTGAAAATGTAGCTCTAACCTCTGTGACGCCGAGATGAAATCTGACGCATCTCATGTTCCAATAGCCTTGGCCCTACAAATCCAGGCACTCACGGCCAATGTGGAATAACTAATCGGGCGAATCGGGAGATGAGGTTGCAGCTGCAACAAGAGGAAAATCATGACGTCAACAGGAATGAAAACGAAGAAAACAACAATAGGAGAGATGGGTTAATAAGGGCAAACCCATCAGATAGAGCTAGCAATGACCTCTTGAAGAGCATGCGGAAGGAAATGGACAAGGTCGAGAATGTGATGAAGGAGAAGATGGACAAGAAGTTGGATGGGATGGTGAAAAAAACTGACCCTCCATTCACCCCTAGTGTCCTGGAATGCCCCCCGCCACTCAAGTTTCGTCTCCCCCCGCTCGAGTTGTTCAATGGTTTGAGGGACCCTCCGGATCATATAACGACCTTCAAGATGACCTTAAGTTTACATCAAAACCTCAATGAAATTCTACGTAGGTCTTTCCCGACCACCCACAAGGGGGCCGCGAGAGTGTGGTTTAACAAACTCACTCGTTCGAGCAACTCAGCAACTCCTTTGTTTGCCACTTCGTTGGTGGTCAACGTCAAAAAAGACCAGCAGATCACCTCCTCACAATCAAGCAAGGAGAAGGGGAGTCATTGAGATCTTACGTGAAAAGATTTAACAAGGAAGTGTTGGAGGTAGGCGAGGTGGAAGACAAAGTGCAACCGACTATGTTTAATGTTGGCTTGAAGTCAAAGGATTTTGTGGTCGCACTTGCAAAAAGTCCCCCTGGATCAATGATAGAGAAATTGTTGAAGGCCCAAAAATATATGAACGTTGAAGATGCTTTGGCTGCAATTGAACATAAGGGTCCACAAAAGGAAAGAAGAAGCACCCGAGACGTGCAAAGAGGTAGAAAGAGGGAAAGAAGCTCCCCTTCATCTAGCCGAGACTCCATCAATAGGGGTGACGATAAGCTTTCAAGGACGGTAAATTTTACTCCCTTAGTTATGTCTATTAACAAGATTTTGATGCAGATCAAAGACGACCATGCCCTTAAATGGCCAAAATTGCTACACTCCTTGCTTAACATTCGCGACAAGAAGAAGTATTGCTATTTCCACAAAGATCATGGCCATTACACGGAGGATTGCAAGGATTTGAAAGAAGAAATAGAAAAACTAATCCAAAAAGGAAAGTCACAATAATTTATGAGGAAAGACAGACCAGGTCGGGTAAAGCAAGTGGCACGGGCAAGATCGGATGAAAAACCCAAGAATAAAGATCATCCACAAGATCGCCCAAGGGACGCCATAGGAGAAATAATGATAATCAATGGAGGACCTATCGCGGGAGGATCGTTCAAGTCCCTTAATAAGTCACAAGAGAGACAAGTAAAAAGTGTCCATACGATATGCCCATCCAAACACCGAAGAAGGGAAAACTTAGATATAGTCTTTTTCAAAGAGGATGCTCGAGGAATGAAGCAGCCACAAGACAACCCCCTAATCATTATGCTCATAATAGAAGGCTTCAACACCAGCACGAGTGCATCTTGGTAGATAACGGGAGCTTAGCGGACATCATTTACCTCTCTACTTTTCAACAGTTGAAGGTAGACCCGAAGAAACTTCGTCCGTTCAAATCTCCCCTCGTCAATTTCGGTGGAGACAAGGTGTACCCAAGAGGGATAGTAACGTTGATGGTCACAGCTAGCTTATACCCTCTCCAGGTAACTAACCAACATAATTTCTTGGTAGTAGACTCCCCCTTGTCCTATAATGTCATCATAGGGAGGCCTACTCTTAATCGTTGGAAAGCAGCCACATCTACCTATTGCCTGAAGGTGAAGTTCCCAATGGAATAGGGAGTTGGAGAGATAAAAGGGGACTAGGTACTAGCTCGAGAGTGCTATCATGCAGTGTTGGCCTTAAAGGAAAACCATACATGGATGATCAAGGAGAAGACATCAGAGGTCATGGAAGCTCTGGAAACAATCGAGTTAGTGGAAAGGGAACCAACGAAGACAACTAAAGTAGGGACGAACCTGGATCCTTTGACGAAAGAAAAAATCATAAGTTTTTTTAAGAGCAACCTGGATGTGTTCGCATGGAGCCATGAGGATATGCCTAGCATACCAGCAAGTATCATTCCGCATCACCTAAAGGTGGATCCCGAAAGAAAACCAATCGAATAGAGAAGAATGGTTTTCGCCCATGAACAGAACAAGACAATAATGGACGAAGTGGACAAATTACGCTTCAGGGTTTTGAAGGAAGGAAGACACTTATCTGTGGCTCTAGAGACGAACCTATTGAGGGCCGCAATCCTTCCCGTGAGTGATTGTACCTCCTTGACCATCTTTGGTGATGACATCTCAAGGATGGCCTTCACTTTCTCTGGATTGGCTTCTATTCCCCTTTGTGATACCATGAAGTTGAGGAATTTTCCCAAGGATACTCCGAATGTGCATTTGGTCTTGTTCAACTTCGTCTTTGCATTGCCTTAGTGTATCGAAGGTTTCGTTAAGGTCGCCCGGATGACTTTCTTCTTCCCTGCCCTTGACGAGCATATCATCCACATACACTTCTAAGTTTCTCCCGATCTGTTTGTTGAACATCTAGTTTACCAACCTCTAGTAGGTGGCCCCTGCGTTCTTCAACTCAAAGGGTATGACCTTGTAGCAATAAAGTCCCTAGCTGGTGATGAAAACCGTTTTCTCCTAATCTTCCTCAACCATTTGTATCTGGTTGTACCTCAAGAAAGCGTCCATGAAGGTGTGGAGTTTATGCTCTGCTATTGAGTCAACGAGCTAGTTGATCCTAAGCAAAGGGAAGCTATCTTTGGGGCAGGCATCGTTTAGATCCGTGAAGTCTACGCATTTGGACGGATGAGTGCGTAGCAACATTCCAAGAACTGAAGTGCTACTTGAGCAACCCTCCACTCCTAAGCCCATCAAAGGAAGGTGAGGACATGTTCCTGTATTGGGTAGTATCCACAACTGCGGTGAGCACAGCGTTAACTAGGGAAGAACAAAGAGTGCAGCGCCCGGTGTATTATGTCAACCAGGCTTTCTAAGGGGCTAAGCCCAAATACCCACGTATGGAAAAGATCACATTCACCCCGATAGTGGCCTCTTGGAAGCTTCATCCATACTTTCAGGCAAACCCGATCAAAGTAATGACAAACCAGTCCATCAAGAAAGAAATGAATTAACCCGAAGCAACAGGATTACGGATATAGTGGGCCATCCAGCTCGGTCAATTCGACATCGAGTACAAACCTAGGGTGGCCATAAATTCCCAAGCACTGGCAGACTTCATAGCAAAGTTTACCATGCCCAAAGATTGAGAAAACCAGGAAGAGACAATCGAATGGATGGATCATTGACATAAAAGAGGGGAGGAGCAGGTGTCGTCATCATTACTCTTGATAGTAGCTTGAGAGTGCTACTATCAGAGCAGACACTATATATTAAAAAAAAAAAAAAAAAAAAAAAAAAAAATTTACTTTTTTGTGTTTGATCGTAAGCTATGATCAGCTAGCGCATGTAGTAAAGTCAAAATTACTTTTCGTTATTAAACTGAAAATCTTTCTCAAGGACCCTTGATCTATTGGCTTACGCCAATAAATAAAGAATTTTCATTACATACTTTTTACATCTCCTGAGCTTACACCAAAATGGAAATAAAATTCAAGAACAATTTAGAATATTTTTTTTTTTTTTTTTTTTGTGGGAATAATTGTAATCATCCTTCGTGGCTTAGCTTGGAGCACTTTTGATCAGTTGATCTTAGAACACACTTTGCGAATTTCACCTTGAGTACCAGACTTGAGGCCAATGTTGCTCATCTTCACCATGGACTTTCCGAACTGCACATTGAAGGCATTTGACCCAAGCAAGCTTTGAACAAAACTTCTGGTGGAGGCGTCAGTCCATAACTTTTGATCAGACTCAAGTACTCCTCGGCCAGTCCTCAAGTTGGAGAAGAAAGATGAGTCAAATCTGTTTTGGCTACCGGTGTCCAGTCCAACACGCCTTGTGGCATCACCATTTTGTGGGCAGAGTGCTCGTAATTGAGGAAGGAAACTGGGGTTGATTGTAGGATCGGCACCATTTCCAGTAGTAGTGAAATTATACAATCTGTACTGAAAGAACTGGCAAGCTGAAGTTCCAATAGTATGGCCACCTAGTCAATAGTTAATTGAAATGAATAGAAGTTAGACGGAATGTAATAAACTAGGACACGTACTTTTTGGGTAAATCTATACTTATAATAATAAAAGACGAGGATTTGAATTGTATTTCACTGAACTATAAAGTTCTTGACTATAAAACACATACCTGAACATGTAGCTAGGGATATAAAAATGATTTATTAAATGATAATGCGTTGATGCTTACCGACAAGAGTAACAAGATCTTGAGCGTTTAAACCTTTCGCTGAAAACTTTTTCTTCTGAGCATCAATGGATTCTGTAAAGCCAGGCAAATCGGTAGTATCAGAAGCCAATGATACTCGACCATCTTTGCGTCCGGTTGGCACCTGCCAATTTGGTCCATTTGTCTACAAGAAAAATGCAAAATATGATTAATTACAGGTAAAAGCATGTAAAATGTATACTGATAAATTAATCTGATGAATATATAAAAGCATGAGATCAAGTACCAGAACGACAGAATCGCGAGCAGCAAGCGCAAGAATATCAGCACAAGAAACAACACCAGGGCATGCAGCTTCAAGATTGGTCTTCGCATCATCAATAACTTCATATCCTCTCAAACCAAGGTTAGGTCCGGCTGTTTTCTCAGTGTTAGGCCCATCAACGAGGACAGAAGCATCGCAACCCTGCACGAAACAGTCATGAAAGTGCATCCTTAACAATCCAGGAGCCACAGTGGGATTAGATTGGAAATGAGCTTGAACCGTTGAGCGAACAATGGATTCAGCTCGAGGGCATGATTTGGAGTAGAACCCAACACGAGTGGCTTGGCAATGCACGTAAGAAACACTCAAAGAGAGCAAGAGAAACACCAAAAGGGACGTTCGGATCAAGCGTGCACTCTCCATTAATGCAATAACAGGATGAGGATCAGGAAGATAGAGATGGAGTGTGTTAAGCTAAATTGGAAGTTTGTATTTTCAAATTTGTAGCAGCTCTAAGCTTTGCTTGTGGTATTGTGAGAATGAAGGAGGACAATTAATATATTTATAGGATCATTCGAGGTCAAAATTCGGAGAGAGAGTAAGCAAAGTCTGCTGATCATAGGAAAGTTAGAGAATAAATAGATGGCCTGCAAATTTAATAGTAGTAGCTGAGCTCACCTTTGTTTTATAATGATTCTTATGGATTGCAGGGGACTATTCCGCGTGAGAAATAGTACTCGTGAAAGAATTGTCAAAATCCAATCAAATAAAATTCATATAAAATTACAAAAAATATTATAAAGAATTGTTTATAGCATTAATTTATATTTTTTTTCTTCACCGCCAATACAATTTGAATTAAAAAAATGGATTGTCAAACGTCAAAGAATGACATAGTTATTAAAAATTAGAAAGAAAAAGACAAGTAGGATTAGTATAAACAATGTTTGCCTATTTCAAAGTCGCAGCCCCCGATTGAGCCCCTTCTGTAAGTACACCTCTGTCCTAAAAAAAGAACTATTTTTTGGCTCATTTTTTAATCTTATGTAAACAATGTTGATTGCCTGTTTCAAAGTTTGCCCAAATTGATAATGTTGACGTCCCTATCGCATGAGTTGTTTATGTATGGCTCTCAAAAAAATAAGCGTTGTTTATGAAAATGTTTTTATCGAACTATTTTAAGTTTCATTTGTTCAAATTCGTAACATGGCGGCTTTCATGCAATTCAAGAGCCACGCTAATTTCAAATACTTCTGTAGTAAAATATAATTATAATGGCTCTAATTAAATATCTCTCTTTTATTTTTCTGTTTATTTTACTTCTTCTTCTTCTTTTTTTTTTTTTTTTTTTAAGAAATGCCATGTGATGAGAAGCTATCCGGGTTACGTTTGTTTGTTTTAGCGTAAAATGCTTTTTGCAAAAAAAAAATTTCCAGCATTTGACAAGTTATAAATATTATTTTAAAAAATTCCTTTTATATGGAAAAGTAAATGCCTAAAATATTAGGAACCTCCCAAAAACCCAAAATACATCTCAAACCACCAAAATGATGTCAAGGCTAGTTTGGTCATTTTGGAGGTATTTGGAGCCTTTTGTTCATTTTAGAGGTTCCTAGGGTATTTTAGTCATTCTAGTGATTTCAGAGCATTTTGGTTGTTTTATTTATTTATTTTTTAATTTTTTACAAGATATAAAGTCTACTTTAACCTAATCTAAGTGTATATATGTGTGAAACTTCCTAATAAAGACTTGAACCTCTGCCCTTACCCCCCACACCTCACAAGTATTTACACTTGTTTTAACAATTTTGAAGATTTCTGGGATATTTTAGTAATTATAGAGTTTTCAAGGGTTTTGGTCATTTTCAACACTTTACGGGCATTTTTTATGTTCTAAATGAATTTCGGTAATTTTGGAGATTTCAAGGGTATTGTAATCATTTTAAAGGTCTCAGTGATTTTCTTTTTAAAATTTTGGAGTCCTTTTCTATTCTGGTCATTTTTGGTATTTTGGAGTATTTTTGTAATTTTTAGATATTTAAGGGTTACTTTAGTCATTTTAAAAGATTTTGGGATAGATAGTATGAAGGAATGATGATCGTAAACGTTCTACTTACTTTTTTATGCATAAAATTTTACACCGTATGCTCATACCTACATTATTTTTTATTTTATTTTATTTTTTTCCAGTTTGACCAAAGATTTCAAGTCACTCAAAACACCTAAAAACACAAATTTTTTTCTAACACCTAAACAAATGCACCCCCAATGGATTTGTTCTGTAATGACAATCTCTCATTTTCAATGCATGACTCTCAGTATGTGACTAACCAATAGATGCGCGGACCTAGTACACAACTTAATCACCAACTTGAGAAGGATGTTGGCTGCAGAGTTCTTTAGTTCATCACATGATGAAGATCAAGAAGCTCATTGGTCACAAAACCCTATGGTGTACAAACACAGCAGCTTCTTTAAGAAAAAGAAGAACTAGGGCAAATTCTGTCTCCGGTCACAATTTGCATGAACAAGACTTTGCTTCACACTTGTGCAACTTGTATCACCTTTGACGGCCCTCAAAATAATCCTTATATATGTTTAGGGTTGTGAGAAGAGAAAGCCTAAACACATATTCACAGATTGGATGAAAAATAGCTCTGAAAAACTAAGTTTCATAAACCTCGATAGATAGCCATCTATCAAGATAACTGTTGAGCCGCGGGCTAAAATAGCTTTTAAACCTCGATAAATGCTAGCTGTCGAGCTTTAAAAATCTAGCACTTTCTCACTTAATTCTTGGACAAACTTGCATAGTTTTAACACTTGAACTTGAAACCTTTCTCCTTAAAGTATTAAACTCATCCTAGACCTATCCAAATACAAGTAAAGTGTGTTTTGTCAAATGATTAACCAATTATATAAAATAGTGACATATATTCCTAACATTGAATCACATATGTCCTAACACTAAGGAAAACCAATGAAACAAACCATTTCAAGGTAAAAATCGGGAGAGGATTTGACCTAACTATCCTCAAGGTAAACCAAATCCACTATAAGAGAATTGAGTTTTTACAATCAGATTTAACTATAAATCTATTGCTACCTCCAGTAGTAACTTATCGACACAATCATGTGCAAGCTCCGAATCCACGGGCTTCTTCTCTTCTTGGATTTACAGCAACACAAGCCTCCTTACTTCTGACTTTGAGATCCCACTCAAAGGTTTTAGCGACGTAAACTCTCTAGTTTGTGACTCCAAGACCATCCTTGAAGGTTTAGATCATTAACGGTTGTTGATCTTATTGCAGCAACTTCGGATCTACCATATCTAATAATAAGAAAATGATTTCCGATAGTGACTTTGAAAGAGGAAGGCACAATACCTTTTAAATCTCACAAGAGCATCTCCAAAGTCTCTCAAAAACCCCTGAAAACGTAGTTAAGGTTTTCCTTTATATACTAGAAGTGTTTCACTTGAAACCTAAAACATTTAAGCAGAGTTTGGGCTGAAATAAAATTCTACAGAAATTTCACGTTGACAATTTTCAATCGGTCGAATCTAATTTTTGATCAGTTAGATTTCATAGAATTTGAATTCTTTGATTTTCGATCGGCAGATTTCATTGAATTTGAATTCTCCTTTCTACGACTTAAATGTTCTTGTGTTCTGACTTGTAACACCTTGAGCATTGTCTAATAAACTCTATAGACTCTAAGAAAGAAATGAATAAACCCGAAGCCACAGGATTACGGATATAGTGGGCCATCCAGCTCAGTCAATTCGACATCGAGTACAAACCTAGGGTGGCCATAAATTCCCAAGCACTGGCAGACTTCATAGCAAAGTTTACCATGCCCAATGATTGAGAAAACCAAGAAGAGACAATCGAATGGATGGATCATTGACATAAAAGAGGAGAGGAGCAGGTGTCGTCATCATTACTCTTGATAGTAGCTTGAGAGTGCTACTATCAGAGCAGACACTATATATTTAAAAAAAAAAAAAAAAAAAAAAAATTTACTTTTTTGTGTTTGATCGTAAGCTATGATCAGCTAGCGCATGTAGTAAAGTCAAAATTACTTTTCGTTATTAAACTGAAAATCTTTCTCAAGGACCCTTGATCTATTGGCTTACGCCAATAAATAAAGAATTTTCATTACATACTTTTTTACATCTCCTGAGCTTACACCAAAATGGAAATAAAATTCAAGAACAATTTAGAATACATTTTTTTTTTTTTTTTTGTGGGAATAATTGTAATCATCCTTCGTGGCTTAGCTTGGAGCACTTTTGATCAGTTGATCTTAGAACACACTTTGCGAATTTCACCTTGAGTACCAGACTTGAGGCCAATGTTGCTCATCTTCACCATGGACTTTCCGAACTGCACATTGAAGGCATTTGACCCAAGCAAGCTTTGAACAAAACTTCTGGTGGAGGCGTCAGTCCATAACTTTTGATCAGACTCAAGTACTCCTCGGCCAGTCCTCAAGTTGGAGAAGAAAGATGAGTCAAATCTGTTTTGGCTACCGGTGTCCAGTCCAACACGCCTTGTGGCATCACCATTTTGTGGGCAGAGTGCTCGTAATTGAGGAAGGAAACTGGGGTTGATTGTAGGATCGGCACCATTTCCAGTAGTAGTGAAATTATACAATCTGTACTGAAAGAACTGGCAAGCTGAAGTTCCAATAGTATGGCCACCTAGTCAATAGTTAATTGAAATGAATAGAAGTTAGACGGAATGTAATAAACTAGGACACGTACTTTTTGGGTAAATCTATACTTATAATAATAAAAGACGAGGATTTGAATTGTATTTCACTGAACTATAAAGTTCTTGACTATAAAACACATACCTGAACATGTAGCTAGGGATATAAAAATGATTTATTAAATGATAATGCGTTGATGCTTACCGACAAGAGTAACAAGATCTTGAGCGTTTAAACCTTTCGCTGAAAACTTTTTCTTCTGAGCATCAATGGATTCTGTAAAGCCAGGCAAATCGGTAGTATCAGAAGCCAATGATACTCGACCATCTTTGCGTCCGGTTGGCACCTGCCAATTTGGTCCATTTGTCTACAAGAAAAATGCAAAATATGATTAATTACAGGTAAAAGCATGTAAAATGTATACTGATAAATTAATCTGATGAATATATAAAAGCATGAGATCAAGTACCAGAACGACAGAATCGCGAGCAGCAAGCGCAAGAATATCAGCACAAGAAACAACACCAGGGCATGCAGCTTCAAGATTGGTCTTCGCATCATCAATAACTTCATATCCTCTCAAACCAAGGTTAGGTCCGGCTGTTTTCTCAGTGTTAGGCCCATCAACGAGGACAGAAGCATCGCAACCCTGCACGAAACAGTCATGAAAGTGCATCCTTAACAATCCAGGAGCCACAGTGGGATTAGATTGGAAATGAGCTTGAACCGTTGAGCGAACAATGGATTCAGCTCGAGGGCATGATTTGGAGTAGAACCCAACACGAGTGGCTTGGCAATGCACGTAAGAAACACTCAAAGAGAGCAAGAGAAACACCAAAAGGGACGTTCGGATCAAGCGTGCACTCTCCATTAATGCAATAACAGGATGAGGATCAGGAAGATAGAGATGGAGTGTGTTAAGCTAAATTGGAAGTTTGTATTTTCAAATTTGTAGCAGCTCTAAGCTTTGCTTGTGGTATTGTGAGAATGAAGGGGACAATTAATATATTTATAGGATCATTCGAGGTCAAAATTCGGAGAGAGAGTAAGCAAAGTCTGCTGATCATAGGAAAGTTAGAGAATAAATAGATGGCCTGCAAATTTAATAGTAGTAGCTGAGCTCACCTTTGTTTTATAATGATTCTTATGGATTGCAGGGGACTATTCCGCGTGAGAAATAATACTCGGGACAAACGTCACAAACTTTGCATTTAGATTATAAAGAATTACAAAAAATTACAAAAAATATTATAAAGAATTGTTTATAGCATTAATTTATATTTTTTTTTCTTCACCGCCGATGCAATTTGCATTAAAAAAATGGATTGTCAAACGTCAACGAATGACATAGTTATTAAAAATTAGAAAGAAAAAGACAAGTAGGATTAGTATAAACAATGTTTGCCTATTTCAAAGTCGCAGCCCCCGATTGAGCCCCTTCTGTAAGTACACCTCTGTCCTAAAAAAAGAACTATTTTTTGGCTCATTTTTTAATCTTATGTAAACAATGTTGATTGCCTGTTTCAAAGTTTGCCCAAATTGATAATGTTGACGTCCCTATCGCATGAGTTGTTTATGTATGGCTCTCAAAAAAATAAGCGTTGTTTATGAAAATGTTTTTATCGAACTGTTTAAGTTTCATTTGTTCAAATTCGTAACATGGCGGCTTTCATGCAATTCAAGATACACGCTAATTTCAAATACTTTTGTAGTGAAATATAATTATAATGGCTCTAATTAAATATCTCTCTTTTATTTTTCTGTTTATTTTACTTCTTCTTCTTCTTCTTCTTCTTCTTTTTTTTTCTTTTTTTTTTTTTTTTTTAAGAAATGCCATGTGATGAGAAGCTATCCTGGTTACGTTTGTTTGTTTTAGCGTAAAATGCTTTTTGCAAAAAAATATTTTCCAGCATTTGACAAGTTATAAATATTATTTTAAAAAATTCCTTTTATATGGAAAAGTAAATGCCTAAAATATTAGGAACCTCCCAAAAACCCAAAATACATCTCAAACCACCAAAATGATGTCAAGGCTAGTTTGATCATTTTGGAGGTATTTGGAGCCTTTCGTTCATTTTAGAGGTTCCTAGGGTATTTTAGTCATTCCGGTGATTTCAGAGCATTTTGGTTGTTTTATTTATTTTTATTTTTATTTTTAATTTTTTACAAGATATAAAGTCTACTTTAGTCTAATCTAAGTGTATATATGTGTGAAGCTTCCTAATGGAGACTTGAACCTCGGCCCTTACTCCCCACACCCCACAAGTATTTATGATTGTGGAGTGACCATCGTACCAAAGGTGTGCGGTGGTGTTTTAGAATTTATTAAGTATATTTTGGTTGTTCCAAGGGTATTTTAATTATTTTAGAAATTCTATGGACATTTGGTCATTTTAGAAGTTTAAATGGGTATTTTTGTCATTTTAGACTTTTCAATGATAATGTTTTGGTAAAATTGAGAATTCTAGGGTATTTTGGTCATTTTGGAGTTTCTAGGGGTATTTTGGTTATGTTTGGTAATTTCGATGGTATTTTGGTCATGTTGGAGATTTTAAGAGTATTTTAGTAATTTTGAAGATTTCTGGGATATTTTAGTAATTATAGAGTTTTCAAGGGTTTTGGTCATTTTCAACACTTTACGGGCATTTTTTATGTTCTAAATGAATTTTGGTAATTTTGGAGATTACAAGGGTATTGTAATCATTTTAAAGGTCTCAGTGATTTTCTTTTTAAAATTTTGGAGTCCTTTTCTATTCTGGTCATTTTTGGTATTTTGGGGTATTTTTGTAATTTTTAGATATTTAAGGGTTACTTTAGTCATTTTAAAAGATTTTGGGATAGATAGTATGAAGGAATGACGATCGTAAACGTTTTACTTATTTTTTTATGCATAAAATTTTACACCGTATGCTCATACCTACATTTTTTTTTTTTTTTTCCAGTTTGACCAAAGATTTCAAGTCACTCAAAACACCTAAAAACACAAATTTTTTTCTAACACCGAAACAAATGCACCCCCAATGGATTTGAATTTCAAAAATTTCAATCTTTTTCAAAGAAGGTTATAAGTTGTTAAATACATAAACGAGTGAAAAGATCGATTAAATAAAAGCAAACACAGTCTTCACCCTAGAACTTGGACTCTTAGGGTATTTAAATTCAATAGTTGTAAGTGAGAAATGGAGGATATTAACCCTAGTTCTCTTAATAAGAAAGATCAAATTATATTACTAAACTACAAAACTTTTGATAAATAAAACATATATAATTTTAAATAGTGTTGCACCATGGAGATACCATATTTATCTACCTATAGATTCATAAAAAAGAATCCCAGTACCTTATATCAACTTACAGTTGAACCCTTACCCTAATACCCAATTGGACTTGTTCTGTAATGACAATCTCTCCTTTTCAATGCATGACTCCCAAGATGTGACTAACCAATAGATGCACGGACCCAGTACGCAACTTAATCACCAACTTGAGAAGGATGTTGGCTGCAGAGTTCTTGAGTTCATCACATGATGAAGATCAAGAAGCTCATTGGTCACAAAACCCTATGGTGTACAAACACAGTAGCTTCTTTAAGAAAAAGATGAACTAGGGTAAATTCTGTCTCCGGTCACAATTTGCATGAACAAGACTTTGCTTCACACTTGTGCAACTTGTGTCACCTTTGACGACCCTCAAAATAATCCTTATATATGTTTAGAATTGTGAGAAGAGAAAGTCTAAACACATACTCACAGATTGGATGAAAAATAGCTCTGAAAATCTAAGTTTCATAAACTTCGATAGATAGCCATCTATCAAGATAGTTTTGTTGAGCCACGGGCTGAAATAGCTTTTAAATCTAGATAAATGCTAGCTGTTGAGCTTTAAAAATTCAGCATTTTCTCACTTAATTCTTGGACAAACTTGCATGGTTTTAACACTTAAATTTGAAACCTTACTCCTTAAAGTATTAAACTCATCCTAGATCTACCTAAATACAAGTAAAGTGTGTTTTGTCAAAAGATTAACCAATTATATAAAATAGTGACATATGTTCCTAATATTGAATCACATATGTCTTAACACTAAGGAAAACCAATGAAACAAACCATTTCAAGGTAAAAATTGGGAGAGGATTTGACCTAACTATTCTCAAGATAAACCAAATCCACTATAAGAGAATTGAAGTTTTTACAATCAGATTTAACCCTAAATCTATTGCTACCTCGAGTAGTAACTTATCGACACGACCATGTGCAACTCCGAATCCACGGGCTCCTTCTCTTCTTGGATTTACAGCAACACAAGCCTCCTTGCTTCTGACTTTGAGATCTCACTCAAAGGTTTTAGCAACGTAAACTCGCTAGTTTGTGACTTCAAGACCACCCTTAAAGGTTTAGATCATTAACATTTGTTGATCTTATTGTAGTAACTTCGGATCTACCAGATCTAATGATATGAGAATGATTTCCGATAGTGACTTTGAAGAGGAAGGCACAATACCTTTTAAATCTCACAAGAGTACCTCCAAAGTCTCTCAAAAACCTCTGAAAATGTAGTTAGGGTTTTCCTTTATATACTAGAAGTGTTTCACTTGAAACCTAAAACATTTAAGCAAAGTTTGGGCTGAAATAAAATTCTATAGAAATTTCACGTCGACAATTTTCGATCAATCGAATCTAATTTTCAATCAGTCAGATTTCATTGAATTTGAATTCTTTGATTTTCAATCGGTCAGATTTCATTGAATTTGAATTCTCCTTTCTACAGCTTAAATGTTCTTGTGTTATGACTTGTAATACCTTGAGTATTGTCTAATAAACTCTATAGACTCTAAGATCTATACTTAGCCAAGTTTGTGCTCACAGTTTACCAATCATTCTAAACTTTTAGAACCTAACAATTTGAACCAATCAATAATTTATTGACAAAATATGTTTCTTTCTCTCTTTATTTTTTTAAATATAAAATTTAATAATTATGATGATTTTAGTAAGTGTTATTTTATTATATTTACATGTGGAACTATTTGGTCTACCATATATGCTGTAGAAAGATTTTATTAAAGGGTGTAAATATATGGGGTTGTGATCCTTATAGAATTTAATCTAAATTAAAATTATATACAAGAATGATGATGTGGAAATGTGAGCTTGCAAAAATTTATGTATAAATATTAGAAGAAGTCAATATAAAAATTAAATATTTGGATTTTATATATATTATAGACAAGTGGGAAGATGCAAAAAAAAAAAAAAAAAATCACATTTCTTTATTACACAACTATTAAAATGTTGCAAATGGAAATTGTGTCTTTGGTAAGCCCATATAAAAATCATGTTACTAATTGCAAATTATAATTTAATCATTGTTAAAATATTATGATTTTTTTTTTTTTTTTTTTTTTTGTTTCTAGCATTAGTATTACTAACATGTAACTCATGCAAACGCATAGATGTATTTAAAATTAAATACAATTTTTAATATAAAAATATAAATAATTAGTCAAATTATTTTTTTAAATATTATATAACACATGCATACGTATAGATACATTTAAAATTAAATACAATTTTTATCATAAAAAATGTATATAATTAGTCAAATTATTTTTTTTTTAAAAAGCAAATGTAATTAGTTACATATTAAAATTCTTACCTAAATTTAATACTACTTATGATCATTTTTTTTTTCTAATTTTTAATAAGATAAAATGTTTGGTGATGCTTATTATGTGGTGACTTTTATTGAGTATATGTGATTGGTTTTTTTTTTTTTAATTTATAGTTCATTAATATTAAATTATTAGTTTTTTGCACTCATTAACTCACTTGACACAAAAATTATAAAATTTAAGTGGATAATTATGGCGTGGTCTCCACATAAATTTAGACTCATGTCTCAAAATTTTATTATAATTTCAAATTCTACTTTAACTTTCTCTAAGTTTTACTTATTAATATATATATTTCAGATCGTGAGCTATGCCATTCCACCTCAAAACCAATTGGTGATGAGGAAAGTACATTTAAATCTTTTATGGCATTCAACATCACATCACGCGGGCCTGTTTTTAGAGTAGTTGTAGGGAGTCAAATTTTGGTCCCCCCAACAATCCCTCTCTCATAATGACACTCCTGTGACTCAAGCCCATGACTTTAGCTCTAATACCATTTTTCGGACCATTAGCTGTACCATTCCATCTCAAAACCAATTAGTGATGAGAAAAGCACATTCAAATTTTTTATGACATTCGACATCACACCACGGGGGTCTGTTTTTAAGTGGTTGTAGGAAGTCAAATTGTGGTCCTCCCAACAATAAATATATAATTGAATTTATGGAATCAACTTTAGTGTTGTTAGTAACATTTTTAACATGGCAAACTAGGTGTACACACAATATTTCATGTCTATTTGTTTTATACTAATAGATGAGATTGAAAAGAGGAGGCTATGTATACACACTTTTCAAAACTTACTATAATAGCATATTGTCATCAAAACAATGGCACCTCTGCTAAGATAGTCACTAAGGAACTTAAATTATTAAAAAATTTAATAAAAAATGAAATTAAATAAATAATATATATATATATATATATATATGTATCAAGATCACTTAAAAAATACGCAAATTAATAAAACTAAGTTTAGTATATAATTTTTTTTTTAAAAATTCAAGGTGTTAGTTTGAACACCTTGACTATAATATAGAGCCGCCACTAGCTGGATCGAAGCATGTAAAATATATATATATATATATATATATATATATATAAATATAATTATGATCATAATGTTAGAGCTATTTGTAATTTACAAAACTCAAAAAGTTGTGAAAAGTTTTTTTTTTTTGCCAAGTGTAGATCAATAATATATATAACTGCATGAAAAAAGGATTAAAGGGCATATTCCAAATCAATCCTTAAGAAAATTATCAAAAGAGACTCCTAAACTATTTAGTGTTAAGAAAACTCTCTCTCTCTCTCTCTCTCTCTCTCTCTCTCTCTCTCTCCAATCCCTGGAATTTTTTTCAACTATACGTGGAACATAGGTACTGATATTGAAAGGAATAAAATAAAGGTTAAAAGAAAGAGGCAATAGCTTAGATATTAGTTTCTGATCAATTATTAGTTACCGAGATTAGCTTACCTTATTTTGTATTTTGAGATTTAATATTGCTGTGTAAACCTGGTGTACATGATAGTTATAACTTAAAGAACATTTAATGAGGCACTGGGTTTTGATTCGTTAACTATTCATGCATTTGGTTGTCATTGGCAGATCAATGATACGTATTAGAGTATCATGGATGTTTGTAATGAAAGCAAAGAATGAAGAACAAATTGTTTAATGTGGAAAACTGATGAGTCCAATAAATTTCCTTTGTCCAGGCGAGTCCACGCTAGACGAAGGAAAAAGCCATTTAAGCCACAACAAATAGAATGCCGTTACACATCAACAATAAGTAGCACGAACGTTGAGGAGACACCGAATCTTCTCTTTCAAACCATTCAGAGGCGTTACAAGAATGACATTGACACTGCTATTGAATGCCCCCAAGGGCTAGAAAAGAAAGCCATATATATAGGTAACACAAAGCCCCAAGGGAGGAACATTTTTTTTTGTCTTTATTCTTATACTTACAACACAGATAGAGCCATTGGCCATTCTTTTCCTAGTCATCTGACTTTATCATCAGAGGCCTAGTGGTTGACACCACACCGGTGACCTTTCCAGCTTGAATCTTTCTCTCTTGTAGGCATTTGGGCGATCCTGAGTCACCTTCAATTCCATCTAGACGATCATCTCAACTGACGATTTTGGCATCATCATTTTGGCGCCGTCTGTGGGAAATTTCTTAAACCTTAGTTTGAAAACATAGCTCTAACCTTTGTGACACCCAGATGGAATCCGACGCATCTCATGTTCCAATAGCCTTGGCCCTACAAATCCAGGCACTCATAGCCAATGTGGAATAACTAACCAGGTAGAATCGGGAGATGAGGTTGCAGCTGCAACAAGAGGAAAATCGTGACGTCAACAGGAATGAAAACGAAGAGAACAACAATAGGAGAGATGGGTTAATAAGGGCAAACCCATCAGACAAAGCTAGCAATGACCTCTTGAAGAGCATGCGGAAGGAAATGGACAAGGTCGAGAACATGATGAAGGAGAAGATGGACAAGAACTTGGATGGGATGGTGAAAAGAACTAACTCTCCATTCACCCCTAGTGTCCTAGAATGCCCCCTGCCGCTCAAGTTTCATCTCCCCCCACTCGAGTTGTTCAATGGTTTGAGGGACCCTCCGGATCATATAACGACTTTCAACATGACCTTAAGTTTACATCAAAACCTCAATGAAATTATATGTAGGTCTTTCCCGACCACCCTCAAAGGGGCCGCGAGAGTATGGTTTAACAAACTCACTCGTTCATCCATTGACGACTTCAAGCAACTCAGCAACTCCTTTATTTTGCCACTTCGTTGGTGGTCAACGTCAAAAAAGACCAGCAGATCACCTCCTCACAATTAAGCAAGGAGAAGGGGAGTCACCGAGATCTTACCTAAAAAGATTTAACAAGGAAGTGTTGGAGGTAGGCGAGGTGGAAGACAAAGTGCAACTGACTATGTTTAATGCTCGCTTGAAGTCAAAGGATTTCATGGTCGCACTTGCAAAAAGTCCCCCTAGGTCAATGGCGGAGAAGTTGTTGAAGGCCAAAAAATATATGAACGTTGAAGATGCTTTGGCTACAATTGAACATAAGGGTCCACAAAAGGAAAGAAGAAGCACCCGAGACGTGCAAAGAGGTAGAAAGAGGGAGAGAAGCTCCCCTTTGTCTAGCCAAGACTCCATCAATAGGGGTGACAATAAGCTTTCAAGGACGGTAAATTTTACTCCCTTAGTTATGCTTGTTAACAAGATTTTGATGCAGATCAAAGACGACCATGCCCTTAAATGGCCAAAACTGCTACACTCCTTGCTTAACATTCGCGACAAGAAGAAGTATTGCTATTTCCACAAAGATCATGGTCATTACACGGAGGATTGCGGGGATCTGAAGAAGAAATAGAAACATTAATCCAAAAAGGAAAGTCACAATAATTTGTGAGGAAGGACAGACCAGTCGAGGCAAAGCAAGTGGCATGGGCAAGATCGGATGAAAAACCCAGGAATAAAGATCATCCACAAGATCGCCCAAGGGACGCCATAGGAGAAATAAGGATGATCAAGGGAGGACCTACCGCGGGAGGATCGTTCAAGTCCCTTAATAAGTCACAGCAGAGACAAGTAAACAGTGTCCATACGATATGCCCATCCAAACACCGAAGAAGGGAAAACTTAGATATAGTCTTTTTCAAAGAGGATGCTCGAGGAATGAAGCAGCCACAAGACGACCCCCTAATCATTATGCTCATGATAGAAGGCTTCAACACCAGATGAGTCCTGGTAGATAACGGGAGCTTAGCGGACATCATTTACCTCTCTACTTTTCAATAGCTAAAGGTAGACCCAAAGAAACTTCATCCGTTTGAATCTCCCTTCGTTAATTTCGGTGGAGACAAGGTGTACCCAAGAAGGATAGTAACGTTGATGGTCACGGCTAGCTTATACCCTCTCCAGGTAACTAACCAACACAATTTATTGGTAGTAGACTCCCCCTCGTCTTATAATGTCATCATAGGGAGGCCTACTCTTAATCGTTGGAAAGCAGCCACATCTACCTATTGCCTGAAGGTGAAGTTCCCGATGGAACAAGGAGTTGGGGAGATAAAAGGGGACTAGGTACTAGCTCGAGAGGGCTATCGGGCAGTGTTGGCCTCAAAGGAAAACCATACATGGATGATCAAGGAGAAGACATCAGAGGTCATGGAAGCTCTGGAAACAATCGAGTTAGTGGAAAGGTAACCAACGAAGACAACTAAAGTAGGGACGAACCTGGATCCTTTGACGAAAGAAAAAATCATAAGTTTTTTAAAGAGCAAATTGGATGTGTTCGCATGGAGCCATGAGAATATGCCTAGCATACCAGCAAGTATCATTCAGCATCACCTAAAGGTGGATCCCGAAAGAAAACCAATCCAACAGAGAAGAAGGGTTTTCGCCCCTAAACGGAACAAGACAATAATGGACGAAGTGGACAAATTACTTGTCGCTTACTTTATTAGGGAAGTATACTATCTAGAGTGGCTGGCCAATGCCGTCATAGTCAAGAAAACGAATAGGAAATGGAGAATTTGCGTGGACTTCACAGATCTAAACGAAGCCTACCCCAAAGATAGCTTCCCTTTGCCTAGGACCGACTAGCTCGTTGACTCAACAACAGGGCATAAACTCCTCACCTTCATGGACGCTTTCTCAGGGTACAACCAGATACAAATAGTTGAGGAAGATTAGGAGAAAACGGTTTTCATCACTAGTCGGGGACTTTATTGCTACAAGGTCATACCCTTTGAGTTGAAGAACACAGGGGCCACATACTAGAGGTTGGTAAACTAGATATTCAACAAACAGATCGAGAGAAACGTAGAAGTATATGTGGATGATATGTTCGTCAAGGGCGGGGAAGAAGAAAGTCATCTGGACGACCTTAAAGAAACCTTCGATACACTAAGGCAGTATAGTACGAAGTTGAACAAGACCAAATGCGCATTCGGAGTATCCTTGGGAAAATTCCTCAACTTCATGGTATCACAAAGGGGAATAGAAGCCAATCCGGAGAAAGTGAAGGCCATCCTCGAGATGTCATCACCAAAGATGGTCAAGGAGATACAATCACTCACGAGAAGGATTGCGGCCCTCAATAGGTTCGTCTCTAGAGCCACAGATAAGTGTCTTCCTTCCTTCAAAACCCTGAAGTAGGTTTACATTTGGACGGATGAGTGTGAAGCAGCATTCCAAGAACCGAAGTGCTACATGAGCAACCCTCCACTCCTAAGCCCATCAAAGGAAGGTGAGGACATGTTCCTGTATTGGGTAGTATCCACAACTGCAGTGAGCACAACGTTAATTAGGGAAGAACAAAGAGTGCGGCGCCCGGTGTATTATGTCGGCCAGGCTTTCTAAGGGGCTAAGGCCAAATACCCAGGTATGGAGAAGATCACATTCGCCCCGATAGTGGCCTCTTAGAAGTTTCGTCCATACTTTCGGGTGAACCCGATCATAGTAATGACAAACCAGACCATCAAGAAAGAAATGAATAAACCCGAAGCCACAAGATGAAGGATACAGTGGGCCATCCAGCTCAGTCAATTTGACATCGAGTACAAACCTAGGGTGGCCATAAAAGCCCAAATCTTGGCAGACTTCATAGCAAAGTTAACCATGCCCAAAGATTGAGAAAACCAGGAAGAGACAATCCAATGGACGGATCATTGACATAAAAGAGGGGAGGAGCAGGTGTCGTCATCATTACTCTTGATAGTAGCTCGAGAGTGCTATTATCAGAGCAGACACTATATATATATATATATATATATATATATATATATATATATATATATTTTAAAATTTTACTTTTTTGTGTTTGATCGTAAGCTATGATCAGCTAGCGCATGTAGTAAAGTCAAAATTACTTTTCGTTATTAAACTGAAAATCTTTCTCAAGGACCCTTGATCTATTGGCTTACGCCAATAAATAAAGAATTTTCATTACATACTTTTTACATCTCCTGAGCTTACACCAAAATGGAAATAAAATTCAAGAACAATTTAGAATACATATTTTTTTTTTTTTTTTTTTTTTGTGGGAATAATTGTAATCATCCTTCGTGGCTTAGCTTGGAGCACTTTTGATCAGTTGATCTTAGAACACACTTTGCGAATTTCGCCTTGAGTACCAGACTTGAGGCCAATGTTGCTCATCTTCACCATGGACTTTCCGAACTGCACATTGAAGGCATTTGACCCAAGCAAACTTTGAACAAAACTTCTGGTGGAGGCGTCAGTCCATAACTTTTGATCAGACTCAAGTACTCCTCGGCCAGTCCCCAAGTTGGAGAAGAAAGATGAGTCAAATCTGTTTTGGCTACCGGTGTCCAGTCCAACACGCCTTGTGGCATCACCATTTTGTGGGCAGAGTGCTCGTAATTGAGGAAGGAAACTGGGGTTGATTGTAGGATCGGCACCATTTCCAGTAGTAGTGAAGTTATACAATCTGTACTGAAAGAACTGGCAAGCTGAAGTTCCAATAGTATGGCCACCTAGTCAATAGTTAATTGAAATGAATAGAAGTTAGACGAAATGTAATAAACTAGGACACGTACTTTTTGGGTAAATCTATACTTATAATAATAAAAGACGAGGATTTGAATTGTAGTTCACTGAACTATAAAGTTCTTGACTGTAAAACACATACCTGAACATGTAGCTAGGGATATAAAAAATGATTTATTAAATGATAATGCGTTGATGCTTACCGACAAGAGTAACAAGATCCTGAGCGTTTAAACCTTTCGCTGAAAACTTTTTCTTCTGAGCATCAATGGATTCTGTAAAGCCAGGCAAATCGGTAGTATCAGAAGCCAATGATACTCGACCATCTTTGCGTCCGGTTGGCACCTGCCAATTTGGTCCATTTGTCTACAAGAAAAATGCAAAATATGATTAATTACAGGTAAAAGCATGTAAAATGTATACTGATAAATTAATCTGATGAATATATAAAAGCATGAGATCAAGTACCAGAACGACAGAATCGCGAGCAGCAAGCGCAAGAATATCGGCACAAGAAACAACACCAGGGCATGCAGCTTCAAGATTGGTCTTCGCATCATCAATAACTTCATATCCTCTCAAACCAAGGTTAGGTCCGGCTGTTTTCTCAGTGTTAGGCCCATCAATAAGGACAGAAGCATCGCAACCCTGCACGAAACAGTCATGAAAGTGCATCCTTAACAATCCAGGAGCCACAGTGGGATTAGATTGGAAATGAGCTTGAACCGTTGAGCGAACAATGGATTCAGCTCGAGGGCATGATTTGGAGTAGAACCCAACACGAGTGGCTTGGCAATGCACATAAGAAACACTCAAAGAGAGCAAGAGAAACACCAAAAGGGACGTTTGGATCGAACGTGCACTCTCCATTAATGCAATAACAGAATAAGGATCAGGAAGATAGAAAGGGAGTGTGTTAAGCTAAATTGGAAGTTTGTATTTTCAAATTTGTAGTAGCTCTAAGCTTTGCTTGTGGTATTGTGAGAATGAAAGAGGACAATTAATATATTTATATGATCATTTGTGGTCAAAATTCGGAGAGAGAGTAAGCAAAGTCTGCTGATCATAGCAAAGTTAGAGAATAAATAGCTAGAAAGCACCGACGCGTGAGAAAGTCCTTTTGATTCTGTGAAGGAATCCAACCAACAAGAAAATAATATAAAATTATAAAAAAGGGAATTGCAAGGCATTACTTTTTGCACCGCCAAGACAATTTGCATAAAGTGGATATAAAGAAAAATAGACAGGGATTATACCACGTTTTTCTAAATAATTAAATAAATAAAACGATAATACCACAGTCCATGACGTACTGCTCAAATTTTAAAGTAAGGGCACACCGAATTGTTGATGTCCTCCATAAACAATTTTTAGTTGGTTCCACGTTTCTTAGATAGTTGGATAGTTTTCGAACTCCCCAATAAAATCATTGAGTATGCTACTAAGAATAGTCACGCACCAATCTTTCTCAATCCAATACTCATAAGCCTCCATATCACGATGATGTTGGGCAGTGTGGGATCTTCCTCTGCCTCATGTTATTGTTATAGTTATTCTCATCTAATTTTTCTCCATTGGCAAGAGGTCTTCAACTATGTTCTTAGTGTTCATTTGCACTGAATTTATTACACAAGGTTGACATTAGGACACATCTTCATTTTACTTCAAAACTCCAACTAAACTATGGTATTCTTTCTCGTATAGCAAGATAAAATATTTCACAAAGCTAATAATCATCTCCCACTATGTATCCTCTCACAAAATAATAATAATAATAATAATAATAATAATAATAAAAATCTCCCACTATGTAAGTTGGAGAATCATATCTAATTAATTTTTAATAAAATTTTAGTGAGGAATATTACATCTCATCATCCTCATTAAATATTGCATAATATAAAATATTCCATCATTCATGTGCACGACACATTATGCAATTGTATTTTGGTGCAATTGTTAAGGCGAACTTAAAATTTATTTGTAAGCTTGAAACACATTCCCTTACAAGATTTCGAAAACTAAATTACATAGACCAAAATATTACATTACATTGCCAAAACTTTCATTACATTGTCAAAAACTACGTTACACATCTCCAAAGATTCCACTATAAAGATTCTATTTCAAATAAATAAATAAGAGTATATATGTTTTTGTATTATTTTTTATAAGAAGCATATGTTATTTCTTATTCAAATATAAACATGAGAATATATGAAAATTGATTTCATCAATAGTAAACGTGTCTCGCTACATAGGAAAAACTGCCAAATGGATAGGAAGGTCGATCGGCGGCCTAAAATCCGATGTTGACACCTATTCTCTCAACCCTCCCACATAAACCACAATATCAATCACTTTCAACCTTCATTTAATCTTAAAACTTCCATCTTTCATAAACATCAAGAGCATCCAAACCATTTCCAAACATCAAAGTTATACACATTTCTTTTTACAGCATCACCAACATAATTCCTTCAATTCAACTCAATGAAGGAGAATTTATGTTTCAATTAGTTTAATTGGTAAAGTCTCTTATCGTTAAATAAGAGATATGATGTTTGAATCTCACTTATAATAAAAATTAATTGATGTCTTGATTGGACAATAAAGAGTAATCATTATAGAGCTATTATAAGTTAAAATTCTATCGCATATATCAAAAACTTTAGGAGAAGGCTCATAGATCACACCCCAGCAAAGGCAAGAACATGTCGATCAATAGTTCCTCAATCATTAAAAGGAGATATTCCTTGAAGAAATTCACCATTAAACTTCTTGACAGGATTAGAACTCCATGTAACGATTCATACATACAAGAGTTAACCATTCAGCAAATAAAAAATAAAAATGCAAGAGTTAACCTCTTCTCTCACTCTAAGTATTTTGGTCTACACTTTCGACTTTATAGGAAAAAGTTGAGCAGAAGTGCTTCCATTATGGCATTACCCACATTATAGTTGTTTTATTTGGAACTATGGATTACATGGTTCTTGCAGAATAATTTTTTATATGTCAAAATACATTGTTAATTCTTAAAACGTTTATCTTTTTAGCACTTTTAGTGCTTGAATCTCAAATGAACACTTCTAATATCTAAGATTTAAAAAATGAGCACTATTAGTCCATTTATATATCTAGTTTTATTTTGTTTTTTTTTTTTTTTTTTTTTTTTTTGGTCTGTCTAACAGAAAAATTAAGTGTCATTGTTTTTTAATGACATGATAGCAAAGTTTATAATAAAAAACGATACATTAGCAATCTATGAATGGACCTGTATCTTTCGTGTTTGTCTACTTCTAAGTTGATTGTTCTTACATTGTTCAACTCAAAGTAGAAAGAAAACCATATTAAAATTTTTTAAAAAAAAACTATTAGGCCATTCATAAATTTATTTTCACTCCTCATTTTTTTTATAATATGATTTTGTTAATTCCTCACTTGATGTCATCCCAATAATACTGCCCACAAACGCATGCAGCGGTTGACCTGCGCACGAGCGATGACATATGTGTGATGATCAAAGCTTAGTGTATCTTTTGGGTTTAGCACCTCCTACATTCCATGTCTTGAGACCACATCTTTCTCAGCTCTAGTTTCAAAGAAAATACACCCTGTTACAAGGGTATGTTTCTCTCCTCTCATAGATGGGTCCCACCAACTTGTGAGAGGAAGGAAGCATACACTCGTAACAGGATATACTTCCTCCTAATTTCGTGGCTCTACAATAGACTTGCCATTGTTTGAAATTTAGAAATGATGCCTCATGGGGCAGAATTTTGAGCCCGTAAATCCCAAAATAAAAATTCGACCTTGAAATTTTTCCATTGCAGAATTTTATATTCCATAAAATGACCAAATCTTGACTGAAAATTCCTTACCCAAACATAGTTACTAAATGATAGGCCACAAACTGAATGACCCCTTGTGATAGAAATTAATTAATTAATTAGCCAAGTTATTAATTAATCAATTTATCATGCAAAAACATGGTGGCACAAACAAATCACCAATAAACTAATTATGCAGCAGAAAATAAATAACACGGTGATTTGTTTACGAATGGGGAAAACCTAACGGCAAAAACTCTACCAGGTGGTTTTCAGATCACCACTCCCGAAACTCCACTATTATCACAACAAGCGGTTACAAGTAAAGGAATCCCAAGAACCTTACCAACCTATAGTTGAACCCTTACCCCAATACCCAATTGGACTTGTTCTGTAATGACAGTTTCCCTTTCTAATGCACAACTCCCAAGTACGTGACTAACCAATTGCGTGGATCCCAATACGCAACTTCAATCATCAACTAAGAAAGTTGGTTGCAAAGTTCTTCAGTTCATCCACACGATAAAGATCAAGAAGATTCTTGGTCACAAAACCCTACGATGCACATACACAGCAACTTCTTCAAGAAAAAAAGATGAACTAGGGCAAAAACTTCGTCTTCGGTCACAATTTGTTTGAAGCGAGTTTGCACAATGTTTGTGCAACTTGTGAATTGTTTGTGACCCTTAAAACAATCCTTTTATATGTCTTGGGTTAGGAGAAAAGAAAGGCCAAAGACATATTCATGGATCTCAAGAAAATCATATTTGAATTTTGAAAATCTTAAACCTCGACAGATAGAAGGTGTCGAGTAGCTGTCAAGCAGGTGTTGAGCACATCGGGATTTGAACAGCTTTCTTAAGCTCGATTGATGCAAATTTGTCGAGTTTTAATGAATTTGCACTATCAACTTGTTTTCTTGGATAGACTTGAAGGCTTCAATATTTGATCTTGAAACATGGTTTCTTGAATTATTTAAACACATCATAAATCTACTCAAATACAAGTAAAGTGCGTTTTGTCAAAAGATAAGTCAATTACATAAAAACATGACATATGTTCTTAACATGTGAAACACATATGTCCTAACAATCTCCCCCTTTGGCAATCCGTGACAAAACCACAACAAACAAATGAACATATGAGAGAAGTCATAAATCACTCAACTCATATTCACTTGTTGAATACAATAAAATCTATCCTAACACAAACTCTTGAAAAACTTTGTAAGAAGAGAATTTATGGTAAGTAGACTTTGACAACCTGTATTTTTGAAACACTTTAAACAAAACTCATCAAGGCATCTTTGTGTGAAATAGAAATAATAGATTGCATACAAGTATAAGAAACATGTGTATTAAGGGAGAAAAGAAACAATACATGAAGGGGTAGGTGAAAGAAAAACATACATCAACATAAAATAAGGAGATAAGTACAAAGTATGTCTATAAATGGTCACAAGACCTCATGTACAAGAATAAAGTATCTAAAAAGAAAGAAAAGAAAAGATACATACTATCCTCACTACATCCCTCAAAACATATCAACACTCCCCCTAACAAAATGGTCTTATACTAACTCTCCCCCTAAGAATGACTACTCTCATATCAAAACTACTCTCTCTTTTTGTCACGAGTGATAAAGGGTAAGAGTGTCAAGTAGACATCTCATCAGTAGAGCTAGCATCTCCATCAGCATCATCGTCATCACCATCATCATCATCCTCATCCTCAGAATCAAAAGCCACAGGAGAAGGTGGTGAAAGAGTAGCCTCAGGAGCAAAACCACCCATGGACGCCCGTCACCATGCAATACGACCGACACGAACGTTCACACGATACAACTCCATAGAGAGTGTATCTAGGCGAGCATCCATGCACTGCAGCTGCGTCATGATGTCTCCTAAAGTCACATCGTCCGAAGAAGAGGGAGGAGCGGATGTGGATGGAGCAGAACAGGATGGAGCTGAATGGGAGGGAGGAACTGCTGAATGATAGAGGGAAGGTCGGTGTCGGCAAAGTCCGACAGAATGACTTGGCATTCCGAATGAATGCCTCGTCTAGAAAAGTTCTCCGAAAATGCCTTGAAGGCATCATCATCACGGAACCGAATATGAGATAGTGTAGGATCAAGGGACGAAGAAGCTCCGAAACGAAGAGGGTTCCGAGCTGGAGTGGATTTACGCTTAAGTGCCATAGACACGACTAACGTAAATAGAAAGAAAGGGAGAAAAAGAAAGACAATCAGAAAAGTCCCAAGCAATTTCAAATATAACAATTATATTGAAAAGAGTACGTATGCATAGGAAATGCATGAACATGTGACATGCAAAGGAAATTGCATCATGGGCTCAACCCAATCCCATCCTATCAGCACATAAACATATAACACACATCTAAATGCATGACAAAACTATTATGCTAATGTGATGCAATGTATGAGGTTTTAAACTCATTTAAGTGAAAATCCATCCCAAAATTTCAATAAAAACTCATCAATTTTGAAAAACCCCAAAAAATTTTCAAAAACCCCAAAACCTAGGTTTCAAAACATGAAATGCATGAATGTGAAAGGATTAGAAGCTTACCAAGTGAAGAAATTCTTGAAAAAGCTTAAAGAATCCTTGAGGAACAAAGATTGGAGTGAGATGAGAACGTTTGGGAGAGAAAACAGAGAAGTATCGAGAGAGAGATCGAGTGAAATGAGTTCCAAATAGCACAGAGAGCTTAAATAGTGTCAACCGTAAATCTCGATGAACGGTGTCAAGAGGTGTCGAGACATTTGTCGAGGAAGGTGTCAAGAAAATGGACGTCGGCGGTGAGGTATTGAGGAGGTGTCAAGGAAAAACCCAACAGAATCAAGAACAGAAGCTCAATCGATCCACCAAGTGTCAAGAAGCTATCAAGGATGCAGAACCATTCTCAATCGATCCACCAGGTATCGAGAAGCTATTGGGATTGCGATAAGAAAAAGCTGAAGAAGCTCGACAGACAGCAAGGTATCGAGGAGCTATCGAGGAGGTGTCGAGCCGACTTTTAAAACCAGTTTTTCGTGATGTGAAAAACACAGACATGAATGCAATCCAACGTGCAACTCAACCAATGATCCAATCAACATATTTAGCCTCAAAATCATCTCTTAATAACAATTTTAAGCACATGGATCTTCAAAAAGAAACACACACGCACACACTAAACAAGTCTAACCAATTTTATATTTCAAAAACAAGTCAAGACAGTTTAGTAAGCATACATTAACACATGTAAAACCTTGTGATGGCCAAATCACATTGTACCTACACATGTATCAAGAATAGCAAAAAATATTGCATGTTATGTGTGAAAAACATCGCAAGATTGCATAAGTGTATACATGTTATGACGATTTGAGATATGAGAAAATCACTTTAACTCACACACAATCATAATCGCTTAATGGGGACTATCACCTTTGAGGTACATCCTATAACTCCTACATCTCCTAAAATACACGCTTGCAATCATTTTTAAAGCATTTTTTATCTTTTTTCTTTTGATTTTTCTTTGCATATTTTTTTTCTTTTAAGCATATCATGCATGGGCATATTAGAGATAGAAAAGAAATACCCAATGATATTTGACATTTCAATTTTGCTATGCCTAAACATATAAATGTCATTGACATCGCATACTTTTACTATGCCGAAGCATACAGATGTCATATTATGATTGGCGGGCAACAGTGGTGAGATGGTTATTAATGCCTTTCTCTTAGGATTTTTTTAGTCCTTCCCGTCAAAAAGAGTGATACGAGTGTTAAGTACAAGAGACAACTTAATCTTACTTATCACAAACAAGAGCCACAAAGCTTACTTGCTTAATTGTGCATAGAGATACTCATCTAAGTTACAAATGATACAAAGTTTAGAAAACTTTATTTCAATGGCTATCCAAGGTACACAAGTACCAATGTATACAAAATACACACTGTTTTTATATTTTTCTAATTTTTCAAAAAAAAATTTATATGAAAAACAAAACAAAGCAAAAATTGGAAAAAAAAAAAAAAAAACAAAAACAAAAACAAAAACATGTTAAACAACCAAAGCACAAAAACTAGACTGACTCAAAACTTGAAAGCAAAACACATAAGTAATGCACATACAAAAACAAGAAGAGAGAAAAAAAAAAGTGACAGAATCACTTGGAGCCCTTTTCCTTCCACACTCTAGAAGAACCTTTCCTTTGATTAAACCCTTGAACCGGCGGTGAGGGGGAAAAACCGTTCAAGTTCGAAAGGAACATGAGGGATTTAAGAAGATCTCTAAGAGGAGCAAGAAAGGATTGAAGTTGATTATGGTTCCCAGATGCTATCATGCCGTTGCTCTGTTGAGTGGCAAGCTACTTGTAGCAATTTGGCCGAGTATGACCGGCAGCTCCACAATGATGACAGAGATGCTGCTTCTTTTGTTTAAGCTTTTGAGAGTTAGCCTTCTTAGCCCTAGGGTTTTTAACATCTTTCTTCTCAAACTTCGGGGGTGCTCCTAAGATAGATTTACCCTTATCTATGTTCTCAATTTTAACATTATTAGCAGGAGGAACAAAAACAGTAGTACTAGTAGAAGTAGTATTAGAGGAAGAAAGACCATACCCTAAACCTGTTCGATCTGAAGCAGATTTCTGAATGTTGAGCATATCATCAAGCTTTGCACTTGAAGTCCTCTCCAATTGAGTTCTGACTTGAAACTTGACTCGCTTTAAGCTTCTTGGTCTTCTCGGCCAAGAAATTGTTCTCGAACCTCGGTGCTCCAATACTACGATTAGCCTCATTAAACTTTGTGGAAAGCTCCTCACGATCAAGTTCCACATCATTGAGTTTCTTGGTGGTTAGCCTATACAGTTTCTCATGCTTCTCAAAAAGCTTGTACAATTTTTCATAGGCTGTATGAATGTCATCTTGATCTTCCATCTTCTCAAACTTAGATTCCACCAATTCTTCTTCTTCAACCACATCTTCAACAATCCCATCAGTAGGATTAAAAGTGGCCGTGAAGGCATTTAAGATTCCATCATCCTCATTGTCGGAATCACCCTCGGGCTTGGTGTCACTCGGGGTAACGACAAGTGCCTTGCTCTTCCCAATGCTTTTAAGATATGTAGGACACTCATTCTTCATGTGATCAAAGCCTTGACAGCCAAAGCACTTAGGTCCTGTGGGAACAGTTTCATCGACCACCTTCCTTAGCATCCTTCTTCCCTTTGTCTTGGCCTTTAAACCGAGAAGAACTGGATTGCCTGCAGTCCTTGTCGAAACCCTTTCCATTTGTGTTCTTCATAAACTTTTTGAACTGCCTGGTGATGTAGGACTTCATCTTGGAATCTTCATCATCGGAAGACTCATCTGTCTCTTTGCTCTTGGCCTTGAGTGCCATGCTCTGCCTTTACTCGTCTTGCCAATCCTTGTCAACCCTAGCTCGTAGGTCTGCAAGTTTCCAACCAGCTCAGTCAAAGGAATCTTATCAATATCCTTTGATTCCTCTATTGCTGTGATCTTGGCATGAAATCTCACAGGTAGAGATCTGAGCACCTTCCTTACAATCTTGGGTTCGGGAATGGTTTCTCCAAGATTGAAGGCTGAGTTCACTATGTCCTTTAGCTTGGCATAGAACTCATCGAATGACTCATCCTCCTCCATCTTTATCTCTTCAAAACTTGTAGTGAGCCTCTGAAACTTTGAATCTTTTACAGCCTTTGTACCCTCATAGGTTGTCCGGAGAATGGTTCAAGCCGCCTTAGAGTTTCAGTTGAGGATATCTTCTTAAACTCCTCATTGGTGACTACACTGAACAACACATTCAATGCTCTGCTGTTGAAGTTTGCCGCCTTAATCTTGGCATTATCCTAGTCGGCTAGTGGTTCTATAGGCTTAGTCCAGCCTATCTCCACAGTTTGCCACACTTTCTCATCTAAAGACTATAAGAAAACTCTCATGCATACTTTTTAGTATGCATAGTTAGTGTCATCAAATAAAAGAGGTATGATTAATGACTTTTCTCTATCCATGACAAATAGGGGTCAATGGATCAACACAGCAAAGATTAGACCCTAATCAGAGTGTGCCTGCTCCGATACCACTTGATAGGCCACAAACTGAATGAACCCTTGTGATAGAAATTAATTAATTAATTAGCCAAGTTATTAATTAATCAATTTATCATGCAAAAAGGTGGTAGCACAAACAAATCACTAATAAACTAATTATGCAGCGGAAAATAAATAACATGGTGATTTTTTTACGAATGGGAAAAACCTAACGGCAAAAACCCCTTTGGGTGATTTTCAGGTCACCACTCCCGAAACTCCACTATTATCACAACAAGCGGTTACAAGTAAAGGAATCCCAAGTACCTTACCAACCTACAATTGAACCCTTACCCTAATACCTAATTGGACTTGTTCTGTAGTGACAGTTCCCTTTTTCGATGCACAACTCCCAAGTACGTGACTAACTAATTGCGCGGATCCTAGTACGCAACTTCAATCACCAACTAAGAAGGTTGTTGGTTGTAAAATTTTTCAGTTCATCCACACGATGAAGATCAAAAAGATGCTTGGTCACAAAACCCTACAGTGCACATACACAGCAACTTCTTCAAGAGAAAGAGATGAACTAGGGCAAGAACTGCGTCTCCGGTCACAATTTGCTTGAACAAAGTTTGTACAATGCTTGTGCAATTTGTGAACTGTTTGACGGCCCTTAAAACAATCCTTTTATATGTTTAGGGTTAGGAGAAAAGAAAGCCCAAAGGCATATTCACGGATCTCAAGAAAATCATATTTGAATTCTGAAAATCTTAAATCTCGACAGATAAAAGGTGTCGAGCAATTTGTCGAGCACACCGGGCTTTAAACAGCTTTCTTAAGCTTGATAAATGTAGATGTTGAGCCAGCTGTCGAGCTTTAATGAATTTGCACTATTAACTTGTTTTTTTGGACAGACTTGAAGGTTTCGACACTTGATCTTAAAATATGGTTTCTTGAAGTATTTAAACACATCCTAAATCTACCCAAATACAAGTTAAGTGCGTTTTGTCAAAGGATAAGCCAATTACATAAAAACATGACATATTTTCTTAACATGTGAAATACATATGGCCTATCACTAAACACACTTGTTTGAAATTGTAAGAATTTAAGGCTCTCAACAGATAAAGTTCATGATCCAATGGTGTATTTTTGCTAATTATTTACACCGTTCTCCCAACACAAAGGACAAATGCAAAACTCTACTTCAATCTCTTTATTTTTCCAAGATTGTTCATTAGACTAAATTCACTATAAAATCTCTCTCCCCTAGCATGTTGACCCAATCTCCACACTCAATGGCAAGCCATTATCTGCCCTTCAAAACTAGATTTTTTTTTTTCCGTCCAACCTAATAATATTGGAAAAGTCACAAGTTTTGGGTATTTTTTATATCCTAATAGGTTTTAATACAAGTTTGATCACATTTAAGTAGAGGAAGAATGTCGTTTTATCCCACTTTGGAAGTGGAAGAGTGTTGTTATCACTTATAAAGTTATAATGTGAAAGAAAAAATCAAAAATTATTTGGAAAGTGCATTTATATTTTATATTGTCTAACAAATGTTTAATAAGATTTTCAGTTAACCAAATGTCTAACGAGTGTGTAATAAAAGACTCTGCCCGGAACTCGTTAGATACTTGCTTGACTGAATGTCTAACAAAATTGTATAATTTTAGCATAATTATTGACAAGAGTTGTGCTATTTGATAATTAAATGATTGTTAATGTTGGAGATTATTTCTAACTTTTTTTTTAGCAATTATAACACTTTATTTGTGACTTTAATGGTCTATATATAATGTATAAACTTTTATTATTCCCCATACTTAGAAAAATTTAAAAACACTAGATATCTTGTGGGGTTTTTTCAAATTTGTTAAAATTTATTTGATTGGAAGGATGGAAAATTGGGAAGCTAGAAGTGATTTTAGTTTTCTCTCATTGTGTTTGGTTGGGGGTAGAAAAATGGAGCGATAAAAAACTCTTTTGTTTGGTTGAGAGAAAAGTGAGAAGATGAAAAATGTAATTTATATTAAATAAGGAAAATATTACTTAATATGAATTAAAATTACTAAAATCACATTTTATAAAAATTAACACATTACACATATTATATTGTTTTATTAAAGAACATAGCACTAGTAGTATGAAAGAAAGAAAAATATGAAAAGAAGGACAAAAAAATCAAAGAGAGATGTCATTGCAATTTATGGCAAAAAAGGTAAATGAGAAGACTCAAGCAAAATCACTCTTATATTTTTCTTAATTTGGGGAAATTGATTTTTGATTGACTCAGTAAGAAAACTCCTCGACCCTATCATTTTCTTCCCCATTCCCCCTTCAACCAAACACTTTCTACTCCTATTTTTTCTCCACTTTTCTCTCCCAAATTTTCTATCCATCCAATAACCACCCCAGCCAAACAAGCCCTAATGTATATTGGGAACAAATTTGCCATAACATATTTGTGTTGTAGCAAATTTTTCTAAAGATAGCAATTTCATCATGCCTTTAAGCCATTAAAGATTTCTTGTTCATACCATTGCTTCATTGTTTCTTCCACCCTTTATCTCCAATTAAAATAGTCTTCCAATTAATCCCCCCTAAAATAATTAAACTAACACCGCAAGAAAACAAACCAAACGCTATAATGACAATTTAGGTTTTGAAGGTGTTTTCTAGCCTTTGTTGATGCTTTCAACGAAGAAAAATATATTTTAAACCATTCACTTAAGGATTTGAACATGTTATACTTATCTCAAAAAAAGAACATGTTATACTTAAATTTATTTTTCAACATGGACACATAAAACCTCAAAAATTCCTAAAATACCCCAGAATCTCCAACATGACCAAAAATAAGTCATTTTGGTGATTTCTAGGATATTTTAGTCATTTAGCTTTTCCATATAAAAAATGGATTTTTTTTTTCACATTCTATCAAACGTTAAAAAATGCAAAAAAAAAAAAAAAAAAAAAAAAAATCCTTAAGAAAATATTTTACGCTGAAACAAACATAATCAAAAGAGCTTCTTATAATTTTGAAATTTCTTAAAAAGGAAAACAAAAATAAACGGGTACATAATAAAAGTTGGGTACTAGAAACGTGATTACACTAATACTTGTTTAGACCCCCAATTTTAAATTACGGCTAGATTGCTTTTATTTTAATTTATCTAAGTGTGGAACAAGAGTAAATGAAGCGTAATAAACCGAAACTACTCTAGTGCATGAAAATAAGCAATAAACAATAAATGTAAAGCACAAAGAGTAAGGGAAGAGAGATGCAAATACAAGATAATACTGAGACGTGTTATCGAAAAAGAAACCGAAAAACTTGGCAAAAAACCTCTCTACGACCCTCCAAGTAGAAATCGATCTACTAATGAATAAGTTGGAGTACACGGATATCAAATTTCCCTCCAAGCCTAATCTACCCAATGTACTAATGCCCTCCAAGTTCCAGCTACTAACAAACTTCTCGAAGTCTTGTCTTCACTAGCTTTTCGAATCCAGTAATTTAGCCCGATTGCATCCGCCACTCAATGGCTTCTTCCAATGCTTCCCAAAGGCACCAAAACTTCTCTCAACACTCAGAATGGGTGAGGTAAATGTTTGGGCTAAAAACCTCTCAAGGATGTATAGATTGAGAGGTAGGAGTAGAGGAAAACCAAGAAAAAATGTGTAGATGATTATGGGTATGAGAATCTCTAACTCTCATGTGTTTTGCTAATGTTTCCTCTCTAAAAAGCACTTCTTACATTTCGTGAGTAATGAAGGTATATATAATGTGGGTAAAGAATTTGGTAAAACACTTTTCATTTTTACCAAACAGAGAGTTTTGCGGGTATCTCACAAGATGGCCTTTCTCATGAAGTACTCGCAAACTCAACTGGTTGGCATGACTCTTCAACTTTTAGTCATGTGCTTCACGCGTGGCCTTTTCCCGGGTTACTTTACTTGCAAGCTTCTCATGAGTTAGTCGCGAATCGCACCGATTCTTCTTTTGAAACTTAATTCTTCACCAATCTCTCACACTCATCCCTTATAAATAAACCCACATAAATACAAGAAAATGATTGAATGAATTACAACCAAATTTGACATGAAATTAAAGCCAACAAATACTAGTTGGAAATCACAACTTTATCATTCAGAATGGAAGTATTCAGGGCTTTAGATTGTGAATTTTGAATCTTTTAAGGATGATAAAAAGATCTTTCAGTATTGTTCTTTATGTAAGGTTGAATTTATTCAACCATCTAATTGGCTTTACTCCGTGCCAAATTTGCTTGTATTTCAGCATTTAGTAACCCTGTATTTAGGTGGGTTTGTTGTAAGGGTAATGAGTGAGATAGAGTGAAGTTAGTTCAAGAGTGTGCAAGAAAATAGAGACTCGCGGCTTGGCCTCGTGGGTGACTCGCGGCCGCAAGCCGCCGGATGCAAAGACACGTGCCAAGCATGCCGGAAGGTGAACAGTCATGCTAGCTTGAGCACTACAGGACAAAACAGGACAAGCGGCCATACGGTTATCTCACGACTGGATCTCCCGACTTAGTCAAGCCGCGAGCCACCCCTGTTTTGTAAAACCCGACGTTTCACATTCCTCTCTCACTCTAGTATAAATACCCCTTTTACCCACAAATGTAAGAGGGCTTTCAGAGAGAATTTTAAGAGAGAAACCCTAAAGAAAAACAAGATTGATTCACCAACAATCTATACATTAGAGTCTCTTCAAATTCCTCAACTCTCTTCCTCTCCATTGTCAAATCCTTGAGAGACATTTTACCAAACCTTGTTCTTACCATATTCATCACTGTGAGAGAGCTGTTTGGATTTCTAGGAAGCGATTAGGAATGAACCAATCTTCATTGGTTGATGCTATGGTCTAGTAGCGGAATCTGGGAAGTTAGAAAAGAAAAAGGTTCGGCGTAACCTCGTTGGAGCAAGAAGCTTGGAGGGCTTAGGTGCACTAGGTAGATTAGGCTTGGAGGGTCTATTGCTGTCCATGTATCCCAACTATATTTTCTAGTGGATTGTTTATCGCTTGGAGGGCGGTGGAGAGGTTTTACGCCGAGAGCTTCGGTTTCCTCTTCGATAACACATCGCGTGTTGTCTTTGTGTTTGTATCTATCTTCCTTCCCTTTTATCTTTGCCTTTTTATTAACTGCTGTGGGTTGTGTTTTTTATTTGGCTTAGATAGTTTTTTTCCAATTCCATATTATAGCTTATGTTAAGTTTCCGCACACTAGTTGTTTGACATAATGCTTGAATTGGTTAAGTTGTAATTTGGGGGTCTAAACGTTCAAGGGTGTTTATAAACATATTTGAACTTTCACTTTATAGTCGATCTTTTCAGATTAGATTGATGTTATTTATACAAAATGATGACTTGATGTGAGAATTTGTGTGCTTTGTATTGCCAATGGGCTATTAGTAATGCCTTTGATTGTGTTTGCAATGCCTTTTTTGTCCTCATTGTGTCAATCATGTAAAGGTTCAAACCACATGCAACAAGAACCTGCGGGGCTTGAAGGCCATTTGCTTGGTTGGTCATAAAGGAGTAAGAGGCATTGGGAGAGGAACAATAACTTAGTGCTTGTGTTATAGTAGTAAGAATTCATATTGCACTAGGAATTTAAAAAATACAATATCTATAATGTCTATTTTAGTATATAATGTGCAAGTCAGGTTTTTCATTGTACCATATTGCACTGGTGATTTGCTTTGAATGAAGTCCTATTTAAGTCATTTAAGTCAATCCATTGGTTTCAGGATGGGAGCATCCAAACTTGTACAAACCCTCTTGCCTCAAGCACATGGAGGAGGTACTACTTAGTTGGAACCAAATCTATTTCTCATTAAGGATCAGCTGTAATATAGGTTTCCCCAATGGATGCATTATATTGATTTCTCATTAAAGAGACAATTCAAATCGGCTAATACAGTTAAGTAAGCTATTTCAATGCAAGTAGATTCATATGCATTCTGTTTTTCTTTATAAGTTATTATGCATATTTTCTTAAGTTATTTGATTGTACTTATGATATTAAATGATAATTTTTCAATAGAAATGAATAAGCATTTTCATTAATCTGGGAAGTTCCTTTATCTATCATGTACTAACCCTTGATTTATATGAAAATTGTTCATGTGAATTAAGTGACTTAAACAGTCATTCACAACAACACTTGTATCTGGTTTTCCTATGTATAGTTTATGTGAATGGATAAACCCAAGTGACTTTGAAGAGATTTCTCACTTACTGTTAATTTTTCTAGGGAGAGTCTGAAACTCATTCATCATAAGAAATTCTCTTTCACAAAAATATGGCTTTTAGCTACTCAATTTGAGATCCGGCAGTTGAATCTCAAGGCTGCACTACAGATTCTAGGAAATGCAATTGGAAAAACTTCTAAGGATAAGGTAACTTACCGGTTGAGTTTAAGTATGTACTATATCATATTTTTCAGGAATGGAAGGTTGCACCACCAAAATCAGTTTTGAGGGAACTAAAGAGTTCTAGAGTGCGTAGATTAGATTATGAGAATGTATTATCATAGTGATGAAATAAAAATTCCTTCAAACCTTTAGGGCACAAGCAACAAAAACTATTGGAGGGCATGTGCTGCATTATACTGATGAGGCATGTCGTGTCATAAATTTTGGAAAAATTTTCCTTTTTCCCTTTTTATCAATGTAAATCTAAAATTTTTCATTTTTTCGGATTTCTTCTCCAGGACTAGAATTCTTCGTGCCAATCTTTTGCAGCCTTTGAAAGATATTGAAGCCATCAATGCTTGCCTTGATTGCCTGGTTAGTGTCAAATGTGGCACTCTTATATAAATTTCTCTATAGAAGAAGCTGTGTTAAATTTTCTCTATCAAACTCTCCCCAACCTTGTAGCCTTTTCAGTGCAGTTAAGATCCACCCTTTTAACTTTTTTTCCTTAGTTAATGTGCTAGTTGGAACTTGGAAGTTAGATATACGAATTGGGTACTCAGGTCCGCTCTTTTCATGTTGAATTTGGCAGAATGGCATATGTTTGGACAAGAGCCTTAGTGCTGCTTTAAGATTCTTTTGATAACCTTTTTTCGTCATTGTTGTATGGTATGTGGTCTTTAGACCATTTCTCATCTTTATTATTTGCAAAAGAGAATTAGTGTTGTTGTGTCCATAGAAGCCTTAAATTGCTTCAGATATAGTTTTATTCATAAATAGGTTTCTTTTTTGATAAGTCATATTCAGATATAGTTTTCATATTCCTAAACTAAATAATACTTGTTTTAGTTATGATAAATAATTGTGAATGCATGTGCTTGCTTTCGGGGTTTAGGGGTACTGAAGTTATGGGAAGGTTCACTGGATCTCGTTAAAGCATTTCAATGGATTTATTTTTCACTTTCTTTTGGGGTGTAGGGCCCTGAAGTTTTTGTTATTTACATTATAATTTTGCATGCAGTCCAGCATAGCAGTGGACACTTTGCAGGTCTTTGCTCCTCTAATGAAGCTTCTTGGGGTGTACCAAAATTAATTCACTTGTATACTCTTTTGTCACAATTGGTCCAGTAATTTTTTTTTTTTTTTTTATTGTTTGTTGATGCTGTCTCATCTGAGATTTGTCTTAATAATGGTTTTATATGCCATTGCAGGCAACAGAGGAGAGGTACAAAACTAAGGGGGCATACATCATCCTGGAATCTCCTAATTTTGATAATCAAAAGTTTCTCACCTTTGAAGTAGTTACTCCAAGGTCAAAGGTATGGAATATTACTCATTTGTACAAAATTTGTTAGAATTTTGGAACTATTGTAGACTATATATGTGGTCTTTTGTTATTTTGTTTTGATGTATTAAGTTTATCATGTCTAGGATTTTGGAATTATTGTGTATTTGGTAATTTTCAAACAGTGAAAGTGTTAAATGCAGGTCCTGATAGTTAGACAAGACATGAAGATGAAATCAAGAAAGATTGCATCTCAATCTGCAGTTAGCTATTCTACACTCAGAAAAAATGTTCATACTTTATACACTAAGACATAGCATTAGTGGGTTATTAGGCCTCATAAAGTTACAGATTGTAATTATATTCTTGTTGTCAATCAATGTACTCAAAGTTTATTATTTTAAGATTTGGAACTATAGTGGACTTAGTAATATGTAGTTCTTTAAAGTGTATTTGCACGGCTATGGTATTTTTTATAAAAACAAAAACAAAAAATTGAATTTCAATTGAAATTTAATTTTGTATCATATGTCTCATTTAAATTTTTTACCACAAAGGATCACACTTCTATTTAGATCAATATTGGGCATTTGGATGAGAATGGGTACAATGACTATGTGCAGGGGTGTAGCTATGTGTAAGGGTAGGGGGGCCATGGTCCCCCCAAAATTTTGAAAATATATATATAATTATTTTAATTTTTTCAAGATTTAGTCTACAAAAGAAGAGTTACCCCCAAAAAAATTGATTTAGTCTAATGATGCTCTTAAAAAAAAATTGGTCTAATATTTATAGAGACATAATATTATTTTTCGCAAGTCTATTTTTTATTGTAAAATATGCTCTTATATCTATTAAATATTTGATAAATTTTGGTATCAAACATGTTTGAATATATATCTTTTTTAAACCCATTATGTGGCAATTAACAAGTTATTGACTCATTAAAAAAATATTGACACTAAAACTACACATGAGATGTCTCTTTAGTTGCCACATAATGGATTAGAGCAAGATAGCTTGAAATATGTTTGGAGCTTAACTTCTTCCTCCAAGTTTTGAATCATTCATGTTTTTGAAAATTTTGTTACTTCAATTAAAATATTTTTTTACTTACTTTAGTATAAAATTTGATAATTTGTATCAAAAATGAAAATTTTTAAGAATTTCACTATAAATAGTAAAAATGAATTTTATTTTATGAAAGATAGCCATCAAACATAATTGTGACTAAAAATACTAAGTTCTTTTTTCTTTGGTGTGTGTATATATATAACTTATTAAATAAAAAAGTGTGTACATAATAATAAAAAACGTGTGTATATATGTGTATGGGGGGTTGTCTTGATAAATATATTAGTGCTACAACTTGACTCCCTCAAACAAAAATTCCTGGCTCTGCTCCTGCCCATATGTCTCATTTAAACAAGTTGATTTCCCTTTGTGTTTATACATGTAGTTTTCGGATGCTCTTTTTAGTTTTTCATTTTTTCCTTTTTATGATTAATTTTTGTTAACCCTTTCCCGGATCCATTTATTAGAACTTATATTAATTGTAAAAGTTTCTATCATGTTACAGAAGTTTTAGCTCATCAAACAATTTCAATGCAACATTACGTACCCACGCAGCTTGGAATGTTGACCTCCTTACAACAGCTATAATTTTTATACATATTTGGTAGTATACATTGGACTTTTGATGTATTTGGTTGTAGTATATGGTTTTTTGTGCAAGATTGTGGTTTTTTTTTTTTTTTTTTAAATCTTATTTTGAGGGTTAAGAGACACCTAAATAATCTTATTTATCAAGGATTGTGCATGTAAATCTTTTAACCCTTGGTAAATAAGGTTATTTAAGGATCTCTTGACCCTCAAAATAAGATAGAGCACTTGTTTTGAGGGTCACAAAGGCCCTTAAAATTTCATTTTTGACGGTATAAGTTTTGAAAGTTATCAAGGGTCAATTAGGCTCTTAAAATAATTTTTGTTAAGGTTTTTTAATACCTTTTTCAAGGATTTTGACCCTTGAAAAAAGTCAGCTTTGTGGTAGTGCATGCGTAAGCCGATTATGTTTGTGTATACATAATTTAATCAAGATCAAGCTCTATTAAAGGTTCAAATAAATCACTGATGTTTTAAAATGTTTATAATTAACATAAAAAAAAATTTTAAAATAATCGGACGAAAAGCTTTGCATAAACAACTCATGCAATAGGGTAGTAAAAAACTAAAAATTATTAATTTGGGCAAACTTTGAAATACGCAATCAACATTCTTATATTGAGCGTGCGTTTAAATTGGGATTATAAATTAAAATTATTTTACTATTCAATTTATTTTTGCTACTATTTATGGGTTCTACTGCATTTTTTGGTACTATTTATGAACCTCATTGTACTATTTCAACTAATTTTTATGTTTATCTACAATCATGTCAGTAATAAATTTTCAATTTTAACAAAATAAACGGTATCCAAACAAATCCCGAGCCTGGCAGCAGTGCCCTCTATCTTGCTGCCACATTGGTATTAAATAACAAAGTAATGCTATGACAATTCTTTAATTTTTTTTTCTTTATATTAATTATACTTGGTTGGATTTTGACAATTCCTTCACGACGACTATTTCTCACGCGGAATAGTGGCATGCAAATTGCAATCCGTACTAGCTCATATATTACAAAACAAACAAATTAAGGTGGACCCAGCTACGCATTTTCATGCCAATTAATTATTCTCCTACTTTACTTTGCTTTCCATATTTTATAATACTCCAAGTTCTACTTTTATCTATGATCACCAGACTTTGCTTACTCTTTCTCCAAATTTTGTCCTCACGTTGTGATCCTATATAGAGCGGAGTTTCACATACGACATTAATCTTTGGAAACAATGACTTTTAAAATATATATTAATTGATAAATAAATAAACCAGATCATAGAATTTGTAATATATATATATATATATATATATATATATATATTTATAATAACTTGGGGGAGTATATGTAGGGACGGAATTAAGATTCGAATTCGAGGAGGCCAATATAACTTTCTTGAGGGGGCATATATAATTTTTTTTGGACTTATTTTCTAAAATCTTAAATATATACCTACTATTTAATATTTTAAAAAAATTTGAGGGGTACAGCCCCCTTTTGTCTGTATGTAGTTTCGTCCCTGACTATATAGATGCTTATTTGATATATATATATATATATATATATATATATATATATATATATAATTTTTTTTTTTTTTTATGCCTATACTCCCCGCCCCCCTTAACTTCAAATCTTGAGTATGGTAGTTCTAAATGTTCCTAACATGTCCTTGTTGATATCCACCGAGCTACAAGATTTTATTGGTCAAGGTGGACATCTAAATATATACAATTAAGAATAGATTTATTAAAAATTATTTATAATATCATCATAGTTAGACCTAAGTTGAACCCCGATTTGACTTTAAAAAACTGAAATTCAGCCCGTTTAAAGTACTGAAAAAAAAAAAAAAAAAAAAAAAAAAAAAGAGGTTTCAATTTTTTTAAGTCAGACCAGGTTCAAAACCAAAATAATATAACCAAAAAAAAAAGAGTTAGGTTTTAAAAGTGAGCATAATAGCAATTAGTCAATATTCAAGAGACCCCCTTTTTTTTGTAGGCTTCAAGACAATAAATCACAAAGGCCAAAAAGTTTTTTGGTGGGATCTTGATAATATTTTTCTTCCTATGATCTCACTTAGTTCAAACCCTCATCAACCAATAGACCACATCAGATCACCACATGCATAATAATGAAATCCTGGTGATAGTTAGGAATAACCCCCAAATCTTGGCTACATTGGATGGTGTTGATATCTTGAGTTTGTCTTGACACTAGCCCTTCGCCAGTTCATAAGTTCTTTTAAATAGTTTTCAAACTAAAACTATTTTGCTAGTCCTTTATCTCTAAATCCATTGATATCTTACCTTATGTACCATTCTTGATGCATGTTTGATATCATGAGACAAAATTTGAAAAATATGCAAGTATTCAGTTTATATGCAAGTATTCTCGTGTTCTTTGCAGTGTGTGACTGTTGAATTCCATGACACCAACCAATTAAGTTCTAGTGGAACGTAAAACAATTGGGGCTGCAACTTTGGCGTATTACTATTATCGGAATTCTTGTTGTCTTTTTCTTTATATCAATTAATGGTTTACATTTGAGAATCCAGTTTATGCAAACTGTATTGGCTGTGAAAACCAAAAAAAAAAAAAAAAAGAAATGCTTTGACAATTCTCTTTTTTATTTTATTATTATTTTGTTGGTCAGACTTTGACAATTCCTTCTCGAGGGCAATTTCTCACGCGGAATAGTCCCATGCAATCTGTACGAATTATTACAAAACAAAGGTGAGCCCAGCTATTATTGCATGCCAACTAATTATATATTTTCCGAATTTACCTTGCTTTCCGTCTTTCGAAGTTCTATTATTCTAGCTACGACCAGCAGACTTTTCTTACTCTTTCTCCTAGTTTTGACCTCAAATGATCCTATAAATTGGTCTCATTCCCTTCACACAAAACCACAAGCCAAATCAAAAGCTTAGAGCTACTTCAATTCGTAAACTTGTACCACATACTTGAAATTACACAACTCCAATTTTAGCAAAAGCTAAAAGCTTAATTAACACACTCTCTTCCTGGTCCTTATCCTTTAAGTGCGTTAATGGAGAGTGCACGTTTGATCCAAACATCCCTTTTGGTGTTTCTCTTTCTCGCATTGAGTGTTTCTTATGTATATTGCCAAGTCACACGTGTTGGGTTCTACTCCAAAACATGCCCTCGAGCTGAATCTATTGTTCGCTCAACCGTTCAAACACATTTCAGATCTAACCCCAGTGTGGCTCCTGGATTGTTAAGGATGCACTTTCATGACTGTTTTGTGCAGGGTTGCGATGCTTCTGTACTTATTGATGGGCCTAACACTGAGAAAACAGCCGGACCTAACCTTGGTTTGAGAGGATATGAAGTTATTGATGATGCTAAGACTCAGCTTGAAGCTGCATGTCCTGGCGTTGTTTCTTGTGCTGATATTCTTGCCCTTGCTGCCCGTGATTCAGTTGTTTTGGTACTTAATCTACCTCAGGATTTTATGAATCATATTACTACTTTACTATATATATTTACAGGCTTTTACGTGTAATTAATCATATTTTGCATTTTTCTTGAAGACCAATGGACCAAATTGGCAGGTGCCAACCGGACGCAGAGATGGCCGGGTATCATTGGCCTCTGATACTACCAATTTGCCTGGTTTTACAGACTCCATCGATGTGCAAAAGCAAAAGTTTTCAGCTAAGGGTCTAAACGCTCAAGATCTTGTTACCCTTGTTGGTAAGCAACAATGCATAAAATCATTCAATAAGTCATTTTCAAGAATGTGTTTAACTTGGTTAACTTTACATTTCAACTAAGTCTATTATTCATTTATGTCATGACTAGGTGGCCACACCATTGGTACTTCAGCTTGCCAGTTCTTCATGTACAGACTGTATAACTTCACTACAACTGGAAATGGTGCCGATCCTAGCATCAACCCAAGTTTCCTCCCTCAATTACGAGCACTCTGCCCACAAAATGGTGATGCCACAAGGCGTGTTGGACTAGACACTGGTAGCGAAAACAGATTCGATGCGTCTTTCTTCTCAAACTTGAGGAACGGTCGAGGAGTACTCGAGTCTGACCAGCAATTATGGACTGATGCGTCCACAAAAACTTTAGTTCAGCGGTTTTTAGGCATCAGAGGCTTGCTTGGGTTAAGCTTCAATGTCGAGTTTGGAAGGTCCATGGTGAAGATGAGCAACGTTGGTGTCAAGTCTGGTACTGAAGGGGAAATTCGCAAAGTGTGTTCTGCGGTCAACTGATCGTAAAGGCTCCAGAAAAAGGATAACAACAATTAAACCCAAAAAAAAAAAAAAACAAAAAACAAAAAATGTAAATGTACTCACTTTGGTCTTGAATTTCATTTCCTTGTTGGTTTAAGTTAATTATAAGGTGATGAAAAACCATATGTACTCTATTTCTTTATATATTGGCGTAAGCCAATTGATCCAGGTTCAATCTTCAAAGAGATTTGCATTTTAATAACAATGAAAGTGACATCAAGCACTCTAGCTAACAGCCGTATTAAGGCAAGTTTTCTGTGACAAATCTTCAAATAATATTGACCGTTATGCATGGTGGACCACATAGGCTGACCTATCATTAATTAATTGCATGTAATCAACGTAGAGCGGAGTTTCACATACGACATTAATCTTTGGAAACGACGACTTTTTAAAATATATATTAATTAATAAATAAATAAACCAAATCATAGAATTTGAAAAAAAAAAAAAAAAAAAAATAATAATAATAATAATAATAATTAATTTAAACAAAATATGTTTATTAGGATGAAATTTTATAATAACATGATGGGTTCTATTGGGCTTAAACTAACGTAAAAAAATATATAAAATATAAAAATAGGTGAGGTTTTAAAAATGTACAAAGCATAATAGGCTAATAGCAAATAGCAATTAGTCAATGTTCGTGAAGTAAACCCCTCTATCTGTAGGCTTCAAGACCGTCAATCACAAAGGCCCATAAACGTAGAATGATGGGATCCTGTGTTAATATTTTTCTCTCTATGATCTCACTTATTTCAAACCCTCTTCAACCGATAGACCATATCATTCACCACATAATATAATGTGATCCTGGTGATAGTTAGGAATGACCCCCCAAATCGTGGCTACATTGGATGGTGTTGATATTTTGAGTTTGTCTTGACATCGTCAGTTCATAAGTTTTTTTAAATAGTTTTCAAAGTAAAACTATTTTGTTTGTCCTTTATCTCTAAATCCATTGATATCTTACCTTGTGTACCATTCTTGATGCATGTTTGATATCATGAGGCAAAAATTGAAAAATATGCAAGTGTTCAGTTTATATTGCATTATATAACATTACCAAAAAATAAACAAAATTTTTTACCCACTACGATTGGGTGCCACGGTAAGGTGCTTAAGACATGCCTTGATTTAATAAAGTAGTAAAACGTGAATAATTCATAGATTATCAATAGATTCATGGTAAAAATTCCTCTACAATACATTTTATTACAATTGTTCTGCTAATTCCAATGATGGTATTTATTGGTATACAGTTTCTATTGATGATAGACTGGAGGATTAGAATGATGAATATTGCTTTATAATTGGTTATTTTTGCATTAATTGCTATTTCATCAATATTACTTATTAGTGTACCCATAGTATTTGCTTTCTCGATGGCTGATTGAATAACAAAAAAATTGTGGGTGTAAACAAACCCCCACATATGTGAGTTTGGTTTGAGACATGGTTTGACCTTAGTTTAAGTGAGAGGAACTAAACTTAGGAGAAACCAATTCTTAAATTTAGGTAATTATTCACCTTATGAAATTTTTGTGCAAGCAAATATTAAGAAAGAGACCACCAACTCAAGTAGTCGAAACAATATATGCGTAGGTTGAGCAATACACATACCACTAAGAGAGACCACCAACTAACCACACACTAGTCGCCATTCCCCCATGAGTAAATTAAGATAGGCCAGCTCTGTTAAGCAATACCTGATGTGGGTCGATCACATACATAGGCCCGATAATTCACTACTAATTTTGGAGATTAAAGTGAAAGAAGAGTTGTTACCTGATTATATGTTCAGAATCTAATTTTAACCGCATAGCAAAGTTCCAATACTTAACTAGACTTAGGTCCAGAATTAAGGTACAAGTTTAGAAAAGTCCTAGGCACCCAAGCATGTTTGATCAAATGGATCAGCCTCCTCTAGTACCCTTAAAAAATTATAGATAAGGAAAATATTAGGGTGTATACATAATAGATGCTAGTGTATAATTTTATGTATAAATAAGTGTGGTTGTGTGCGCCAATAATTAATACAAAACCAATGAGCTTAGTTTAGTCATTTAGTTTAAAATATTTTTATAAAAATAATAACAAATAGATTATAAAAATTGCATAAAAATAAAAATGTTAGATAAACTTAACAAAATAAAATGATTTTAGGCTCATAGCTACCCACATTGGCAATAGATACTTATAATAAACTATCATATAACAATTCAAAATTTGAATACTTGTAGAAGGAAATTGTAAAACTTCATATATTAATTTTTTTTTTTTTTTTTTTTTTTTGGTTGATAACTCGATATATTCAAGTTTTTTTTTATTAAATTTTTTTAATGACCCCCCTAAATAAAATTCCTGGAGCCGCCACCAAATGTTGACCTCCTTACAACAGCTATAATTTTTATACATATTTGGTTGTATACATTGGGCTTTTGATGTATTTGGTTGTAGTATATGGTTTTTTGTGCATGATTGTGGTTTTTTTTTAAATCTTATTTTGAGGGTTAAGAAACCGTTAAATAATCTTATTTATCAAGGATAGTGCATGTAAATCTTTTAACCCTTGGTAAATAAGGTTATTTAAGGATCTCTTGACTCTCAAAATAAGATAGAACACTAGTTTTGAGGATCAGAAAGACCCTTAAAATTTCATTTTCAACGGTATAAGTTTCGAAAGTTATCAAGGGTCAATTAGGCTCTTAAAATAATTTTTGTCAAGGTTTTTTAATACATTTTTCAAGAATTTTGACCCTTGAAAAAAGTCAGCTTCGTTGTAGTGCAAGTAAGCCGATTATGTTTGTGTATACATAATTTAATCAAGATCAAGCTCTATTAAAGGTTCAAATAATAAAATGTTTATAATTAACATAAAAATAAAAAATAAATAAAAAAAACTTAAAACAATTAGATGAAAAGCTTTGCATAAACAACTCATGCAATAGGGTAGTAAAAAACTAAAAATTATTAATTTGGGCAAACTTTGAAATACACAATCAACATTTTTATATTGAGCATGCGTTTGAATTGGGATTATAAATTAAAATTACTTTACTATTCAACTTATTTTTGCTATTATTTATAGGTCTTAATGCAACTTTTTGATATTATTCATAAACCTCACTATACTATTTCAGCTAACTTTTTATCATTATTTATATTTCTACCAGTAACAAATTTTCAATTTTAATAAAATAAGTCAAACAAATTCTGAGCCTGCCAGCCGCGCCCCTCTATCATGCTGCGACATTGGTATTAAATAACTCGTTTGGTCGACATTTGACAATTCACTTTATGCAAATTTTCTTGACGGTGAACAAACAAAGTAATGCTATGACAATTCTTTAATTTTTTTTATTTCTTTATATTAATTTTACTTGGTTGGATTTTGACAATTCCTTCACGACGACTATTTCTCACGCGGAATAGTGGCATGCAAATTGCAATCCGTACTAGCTCAATTATTACAAAACAAACAATTTAGGTGAACCCAGCTACGCATTTTCATGCCAACTAATTATTCTCCTACTTTACTTTCCTTTCCATATTTTATAATATTCCAAGTTCTACTTTTATCTATGATCACCAGACTTTGCTTACTCTTCCTCCAAATTTTGACCTCACGTAGTGATCCTATATAGAGCGGAGTTTCACATACGACATTAATCTTTGGAAACAATGACTTCTAAAATATATATTAATTGATAAATAAATAAACCAGATCATAGAATTTGAATTTATATATATATATATATATATATATATATATATGTTTATAATAACTTGGTGGGACTATATATATAGATGCTTATTTGAAATTCCTTTTTTCCTTTTTAATGCTTGTACTCCCCGCCCCCTTAACTTCAAATCTTGAGTATGGTAGTTCTAAATGTTCCTATCATGTCCTTGTTGATATCCACTGAGCTACAAGATTTTATTGGTCAAGGGTGGACATCTAATATATTTATATACAATTAAGAAGAGATTTATTAAAAATTATTTCTAATATCACCATAGTTTGACCTTAGTTAAACCCCAGTTTGACTTTAAAAAACTGAAACTCAGCCCGTTTAAAAAACTAAAAAAAGAGGTTTCAATTTTTTAAAGTCAGACCAAGTTCAAAACCAAAATAACATAACCAAAAAAAAAAAAAGTTCGGTTTAAAAAGTGTACATAGCATAATAGACATTAGTCAATATTCAAGTGACCCCTTTATTTTGTAGGCTTCAAGACAATAAATCACAAAGGCCAAAAAGTTTTTTGGTGGGATCTTGATATTATTTTTCTTCCTACGATCTCACTTAGTTCAAACCCTCATCAACCAATAGATCACATCAGATCACCACATGCATAATAATGAAATCCTGGTGATAGTTAGGAATAACCCCCAAATCTTGGCTACATTGGATGGTGTTGATATCTTGAGTTTGTCTTGACACTAGCCCTTCGCCAGTTCATAAGTTTTTTTAAATAGTTTTCAAACTAAAACTATTTTGTTTGTCCTTTATCTCTAAATCCATTGATATCTTACCTTATGTACCATTCTTGATGCATGTTTGATATCATGAGACAAAATTTGAAAAATATGCGAGTATTCAGTTTATATGCAAGTATTCTCGTGTTCTTTGCAACGTGTGACTGTTGAATTCCATGACACCAACCAATTAAGTTCCAGTGGAACGTAAAACAATTGGGGCTGCAACTTTGGCGTATTACTATTATCGGAATTCTTGTTGTCTTTTTCTTTATATCAATTAATGGGTGACATTTGACAATTTAGTTTATGCAAATTGTATTGGCTGTGAAAAACCAAAAAAAAAAAAGTAATGCTTTGACAATTCTCTTTTTTATTTTATTATTATTTTGTTGGTCAGACTTTGACAATTCCTTCTCGAGGGCAATTTCTCACGCGGAATAGTCCCATGCAATCTGTACGAATCATTACAAAACAAAGGTTAGCCCAGCTTTTATTGCATGCCAACTAATTATATATTTTCCGAATTTGCCTTGCTTTCCGTGTTTCGAAGTTCTACTACTCTAGCTACGACCAGCAGACTTTTCTTACTCTTTCTCCTAGTTTTGACCTCAAATGATCCTATAAATTGGTCTCATTCCCTACCCACAAAACCACAAGCCAAATCAAAAGCTTAGAGCTACTTCAATTCGCAAACTTGTACCACATACTTGAAATTACACAACTCCAATTTTAGCTAAAGCTAAAAAGCTTAATTATCACACTCTCTTCCTGGTCCTTATCCTTTAAGTGCATTAATGGAGAGTGCACGTTTGATCCAAACACCCCTTTTGGTGTTTCTCTTGCTCGCATTGAGTGTTTCTTATGTGCATTGCCAAGCCACACGTGTTGGGTTCTACTCCAAAACATGCCCTCGAGCTGAATCTATTGTTCGCTCAACCGTGCAAACACATTTCCGATCTAATCCCACTGTGGCTCCTGGATTGTTAAGGATGCACTTTCATGACTGTTTTGTGCAGGGTTGCGATGCTTCTGTACTTATTGATGGGCCTAACACTGAGAAAACAGCCGGACCTAACCTTGGTTTGAGAGGATATGAAGTTATTGATGATGCCAAGACTCAGCTTGAAGCTGCTTGTCCTGGCGTTGTTTCTTGTGCTGATATTCTTGCCCTTGCTACCCGTGATTCAGTTGTTTTGGTACTTCATCTACCTCAGGATTTTATGAATCATATTACTACTTTACTATATATATTTTTCATGCTTTTAGGTGAAATTAATCATATTTCGCATTTTTCTTGCAGACTAATGGACCAAATTGGCAGGTGCCAACCGGACGCAGAGATGGCCGGGTATCATTGGCCTCTGATACTACCAATTTGCCTGGTTTTACAGACTCCATTGATGTGCAAAAGCAAAAGTTTTCAGCCAAGGGTCTAAACGCTCAAGATCTTGTTACCCTTGTTGGTAAGCAACAATGCATAAAATCATTCAATAAGTCATTTTCAAGAATGTGTTTAACTTGGTTAATTTTACATTTCAACTAAGTCTATTATTCATTTATGTCATGACTAGGTGGCCACACCATTGGTACTTCAGCTTGCCAGTTCTTCAGGTACAGACTGTATAACTTCACTACAACTGGAAATGGTGCCGATCCTAGCATCAACCCAAGTTTCCTCCCTCAATTACAAGCACTCTGCCCACAAAATGGTGATACCACAAGGCGTGTTGAATTAGACACAGGTAGCCAAAACCGATTTGATGCATCTTTCTTCTCGAACTTGAGGAACGGCCAAGGAGTACTGGAGTCAGATCAGATGTTATGGACTGATTCCTCCACCAAAACTTTAGTTCAGCGCTTCTTAGGTGTCAGAGGCTTGCTAGGGTTAAGCTTCAATGTGGAGTTTGGAAGGTCCATGGTGAAGATGAGCAACATTGGCGTGAAGTCCAGTAATGAAGGTGAAATTCGCAAAGTGTGTTCTGCCATCAACTGATTATAGGGGCTCCAAAGCTCAGCCACAACACAAAGATGATAACAATTAAACCAAAAAAAAATGTACTGAGTTTAGTTTGTTCTTTGAATTTAATTTCCTTATTGGTGTAAGCTAATTCTAAGGAGATAAAAAATAAAAAACTGTATGTACTCAATCTTCAAAGTGATTTTCATTCTCAAAAAAAATCTTCAAGGTGATTTGCCAAAGCTAATTGATGGAGGGTCAATCTTCAAAGTGATTTGTATGTTAATTTGCAAAATATATTGATTGTACAATGAAATAAATATCAAGCACACTAGCTAATGGCTAGGGGTATCCAAAAGACATTAGACACGCTGCCGACCGTGAAAAACTATAGGTTGAGTCAGATCGGGCTCAGGTGGATGGCGGTTGGACCCATCTTGACCAAGAGACAGAACGCAAAGACGAAACTTGGTACAAATTTCACAAATCTTAAGAACAAATCTACAAACCCAAATACCAGTAACCACAAATCCAAAGAACCCAAACAGAAGTAAAGAGAAATAATAGCAGATCCGAACTTGCATGAGACTAAAATGAAGAAATAAAGAGTGTTACTTGCAGATCGACGATGGTGCAATGAAGGAGAATCATAGCTCAGCGATGGTGGAGGTTCAAGATCTAAAGATTCAGATCGACAATGGTGTTGGTTGGCAATGGTGTTGGTTGTTGAGCGTGAGAGAGATTTAGAGCGTGAGACTCTGAGGTGAAATTAATGGCTTGTTTGGAAGTTTAAAAAAGGAGAGGGAGTAGAATAAAGGGAGGGAAAGTAATTCAATTACCTTATTTGGAAGTTTTTTAAGGAAGGAGGGGGAGGAGTTTGGAGGGGTTTCAACCACCTCTAACCCATCATTTTTAATTCCCCCAAATTGAAGAGATTTGGAGTGAGAGTAGAGTAGATAAATTTCTCAATTTACCCTTTCTAAATTAATAATAGACCAATGTTGCAAGTCCATTTTCAAATAGGGGTAAATTTTTCTATTTTAATCATTTCCTCTCCTCTTCATCCTAATTTTTAAAATATCCAAACAAGGGGAAGGGCTAATTACTCCCTTCCCCCTTACTAATTTTAAAAACATCCAAACAAGATAGAGGGAAATCATTCCCCTCTAATCTCCTTCCCACTACTCTTCTCCCCTCTACTCCCCTCTACTCTCATCCCTCTCTAAACTTCTAAACAGGCAATAAGAGAGAGTGGACAAAGAAAGCGAGGGTGAGTGAACCGGTGAGGGTCCGAACTAGAGTGGAGAATATAAAATGACTAAGAACTGTGTTATATACACGATTGGGTCGAGTGGGTCGGGTTTTGGAAGGGAATACCCGCCACTCGACCCACCGGAATTGGCTTGGGATGGTAGGGACCCACCACCGACCGCTAAGTAGTCGGGTCAGCTGGTTGCCAGTTTAGGTCCGGTCGATTTGGGCAGGTGGGTCAGGTCTGCAGTTTTGTTGGACAGGCCTACTATTGGCCGTATGAAATGAATATATATATATATATATATATATATATATATATATATACAGGAATTTTTCTTTATCCAATCTCCAATAAGATTGGCTTTTATGCATGGAGAAGCACATGGGCTGATTAGTGATTATAGAATGTAGTTAATTTAGAGAATATAATTTCACAAATCACGTTAATCTTTGGAAACACTAACTTCTAAAATATATCATATATCATTGCAAAAGCCTGATCCACAATAATAAACAAAATGGTTTGCAAAAAGTCAAAAACAGATTGGGACAGAGTTCGTCCAATAAGGCACAAAAATGGGAGAGAAAAATCTGTCGGCCAACTGTAGCTACATATATACTTGCCAAAGTCCAAGCCTCTATCACCATTAGACTACCGTACTTTCCAGTTTCTATCTGTATAGTCTTTGTTTTTTCATTCTTTAAATTTGAGGTCAAAGATGATTTAGGTCTGGGTATTTTGATTGGATTGGATTGCATTCTGGTATTTGGTTTGATTCAGTTTTGCCTAAGAAATTTGAGTTAGAATGGTTTTTAATATTCGTTATACATGTTAAATTTGTTTTTTTCTTTTGCATATTTGGGTTAAATTCGTTTTGAGTATGCGTCTACACTCTAGAGAAAAATCTTTGAAGATCTTCATGGATAGTGCTGAATTGCATGTTGCCAAAAAATAAAGCTTTGTCATTTCTTTTATGCTGTTTTTTTTTTTTTTTTTTTTTTGAAACATTTTTCTCCTCTTTATATTCTTTAAGAATAAAGTTTTTTCCTGGGTTATGATATAAAGGCCATATAATTCACAAATCACAGTACGTGATTGGATGAATTTTATTTTATTTTATTTTATTTTATAAGAATTCTATTTTTAATCGTATTTCTTCGCTACACACACTTTGTAAAGTTAGGGAATGATACGGTCATATTTGATCAATAAAGCAAATATTATTGCTAAACTTTGCATCTGAATTGGATTTTTGTTTCTATTTTAAGATGTCAAATATTTGAGCTTCAAGTCCCAATACCAATTTATTTCAAATCTTTGTTTAATGATGTGCTCTACCTGTTTGTTAAAAGAATTGAGTGAATATATTGTTCAGAAATTGTTGTTTCCTTTGAGGCATGAGATTAACGAATATCGATATGCGCAATATGTTTGAAGTACCCTTCGCTCTTTGGCTATGTAATCGTTGTTTTAATTTTATTGCAATATCCTTTCACTACAAAAATAAAAAACAAAAACAAAAAAAAGTCTATACAGGCTCTTCAAAAATGATGATATATCTCCTTAAAGCCCCAACATAGGTCCATTTGGCTATGTCGGCACCTTTTAGGAACGGTGTTGAACCGTCGCAATAGAGTCAAAGACCCGGCTCGGCCATACTGGCATTTTGAAAAGTGCCAATATAGGTCCCAACGCTTTTGAGAACCTATGCCGGTACTTTTCACAAATGTCGAAACAGCCCAAAAAATCTATACCAGTGTTTTTTTTTTTTTTTTTTTTTTTTTTTTTTTTTTTTTTTTAACTTTTAGGCGTGTTTTAGAGCACTCTAATCAGGTGTGTCAAATGCCAAATTTTTGGCATTTGACACACCAAACACCAAAAACACTACTTCATGAGGTGTTCTATATGTGCTAAAAATTTGGAACATGCTACAAGACGCTTCCATTTTTAACACGGTACAGACTAAAATGCTATTTACGTTTATTATTATTTTATTGGTCTCTCCCTCTGAAACCGATTAAAATATAATTCCTCTTTCACGTTCACAGCCACTCCTTTTCTGCCTCACATCTACACTCTCCCACACACTCTTTTCTTCTCCCTTTTATCTCTTTGCTTCACACCGCCATCTTTGCGACTTCACACTTTGCCATCTTGCTCTCTCCCATACTCCCTTCAGGTTCATCGGTTTTTTCCCTTTTTTCACCTTTTTTTTGGCTCTCTTCTCTCTATTCTATGATCTGATACACCGAATCGGCAACATTGAATCGAAAGTTCATCTCAATGTCGCCGATTCGCAGTTCAATCTGAGCCACCACCGATTTACTCTACCATCCTACAAATTCCACCATCCCCGATTTATAAAAAATCAGGTTCACCGGTTTTTTTCCCCATTTCTTCCCCTTTTTTTTGGCGATCTACCCCCTCCATTTCATTTATCTCACACACCGAATCGGGTCGGTTCATCTCAGACTCACCAATTCGCAATTCAAGCTCGGTATCGCCGATCAGAAGTTCATCTCGGTATCGCCTATCGAAAGTCATCTCACTATCGCTGATCGGAAATTCATCTCAGTATCACTATCGCCGATTCGCCGTGCAGGTAAGTTCTCCATCTTCTCTATGATTCTCGGTATTTCGGTGTCTACATCTATTCTTAGTATTTCGTTATTTAAGTGTGGCTACCAAATATACGTAGCGTACGTCTAAGTCATATTTCCTTAACATTTAACAGCAAAATTAGTTCAATACTTGAATATGATTGATATGTGTGTCCAAATTAGCATTAATATATGGTGTTATTATTTCATACCTGGGTTATCCGCTTGAAACCGAATAGCAACCCAACCCCTAGAAGGTACACCCATAGTGTTTCTTTCATTAGGGTCAACAAGATTAAACTTTGATGGGTCCTTATTGGGTGTTTCTTTGTTTGTGTCTTTGTGTTATTTAAATTTTTTTTTTTTTCAATTCTTTTGCATTACCGAATGATTACTTGGATGCAAATTTATGAGACACTACGGATTCTAAATTCTAGTTCTAGCATTTAGGCTATGAGACACTATGAATAATCTATTAGACACTACAAAATTCTAATAGTCCATGCTCTAAATTCTAATTCCAGCATTTAGGCTAAATTCTAAATTCTAATTCCAGCATTTAGAGCATGGACTCAAGACAGTATTCATCGTTCACCGATGTCTTACGGGGGAATATTAATAGTGAGGATGAACTTTTCGGTTTATCCGAAAATAGTCCTATGTTAGTCCAAGATTCTCCAATGGATGATGAAGTCGCCACTTCTAAGAAAAAAATTCACGTGGTGCGGCTTGATTCCGAGGAAGACAAGCTACTTGTAGCAGCATGGCTCAATACCAGTGTCGATCCTGTGCATGGTAATGAGCAACATAAAACAACGTTTTACAGCAAAGTTGCAAAATACTTCAAGGACCACAGGACTGACTCTACACGTAGTATTTCATCCCTAACAAGCCGATGGGGAGTGATTAATAGGGAAAAAGTTAAATTTTGTGGTTCCTTAGCTAAAATTGAAGCAAATAATAAAAGTGGAACCACTGCTGAAATGAAGGTATAAATTTTGCAATGGTCTTTAATTTTTTTAGATTTACAACACAAATGAAATGATTGAAAAAACTAATTATGTTATATTTATTTAATTTTTTTTAGATTGAGAAAGCAAGGGAATTGTTTAAAGAATTATACGGTTACTTTTTCCTATATGAACATTGTTGGCAAATGTTGAAGGATTTTCCCAAGTGGTCATCTACTATACCTAGGGAAGATTCAAGAAAAGAAATGCCTCAAACTCCAGATTCAATAGATCAAGGAGGGGGGGTTGGTGACACTATGAATTTCGAGAGGCCAATAGGTAGAAAAGCTGAAAAGGCTAATCAAAAGAGAAAAGATGATGGGAAAGATGTTGCAACGGAATATTTGAAAAAGAAAATGAAAATGCTTGACGAATCTTATGCACAAGAAAAAGAGAGAGTTCGTCTCAAAGCGAAAAAGGTTCGCTTGAAAGAGTTGAAAGAGAATGAAAGAATTATGATGCTAGACACAAGTGGCATGAATGAAGACCAAAGAACTTTTTATGATGGACTCAAAAAGGAAATCCTTGCAAAACAAAGATCAAGTAGTTCGTTGGGTTGAGATGATGTTGGGGATGTCTTATTTCAACCTTATTTTGGTAGTAACTTATTGTAGGCCTTTTTTTTTTTTTTGTTGGTAGGAACTTATCGTAGGCCTTTCTTTTTTGGGTAGGAACTTATTGTAGGCCTTGATATGTATTTTGTGGCATTTTTTGGATGTAGCTGATTTTAGGCCTTAAATATGTAAATTGTGATCTTAGCAAAAGGTCTAGACTATTTTATTATGTAATCCTAACATTTTAGCTTATATAAAATGTCGTATTTTCTATATTACTTATATTAGCTTATATTACTGTCATTTTAGAGTTCTACCATGAGGTTTTTACTTTTTTTGGAGACCTTTGCATGTTTGTGCCTAACATGCTTACTTATATATGTTATAATATGGTCGAACATGTTATTATACAAGCTTTAATTTATATAATAATGTGTATCAACTAATTAGAGCGGTTCATGTTAACATTTTTCACAAAGAATAATGTCTAGAAAAATGAATGGTTACTTTAACACAAATGCTGAAATTTGTATCTTATAATGTGCTAATGTTCTTAGCTTTTTCTTTTGGTCAAAGTTATCTTTTACTAACTAATAGCTAAAGAAATAATTTTTTGGTGTTACATGTATGAAAATAATACATTGAGTGATCAATTATTGTTGAATGAGGAATATCAAAATATTATTTTTGAAGAACGGATAGCCCTACAAGTAAGACATATTGAACATTGGTGTGTCTATATATATATATATATATATATATATATATAGACACACACACCCTTAACTTTATTTTATTTTATTAATTTTTTTTTTATAAACGTATACACCTTAAGCTAATAGCTAGGCTAGGGATGCATTACTTAGAGCATGTTAACGAATAATACCAACCTTAATTTTATAGTGTTTTGTGGTTGCATGGTTGGCTTTGGCTTTATTTTCAAATGTTTTATCTTGTTTGTGAAAAACAGTTGATGTCATATTATATTTATAAGAATATTATATTCATATTATGCCTTCTCTTATTAATTGCCCTTTATTAAGTACCAAGATATCTACCTACTATATAATTGTATAATTGTTGGCATGAGAATGTACGCTTTTAGCTCATTTACCTTTGTCCCCCACCTTCCTTGATACACATGTTCATGTGGCTTGGACTACTTATTAGTACGTGAATTCCCCAAAACCATATAATATTGGTGTAGGTTTGTTCCTTATGGTTACTTCACTAATTAGTGTTAATTTATCTATTTTTAGTGTTAAATGAAAAAGAAGAATGCACTTGCAGTTCTTAATTTTTCACGTAAACTTGTGCAATCATGATTGGTGATTAGCTGTGAATAAGTAATAGACTTCAACTCAGTAAATGAAAAGATTCAACAAAACTTTTTGATGGTGTTTAAATCCTTAGTGTAAAATTAGTTCATTACGTCACAATGGTTATTTATGTTGAACACCTTTTGTGGCCGCACTATTCTTATGTTAATATTTCTAGATGGTTTGCTGTTTGGTTTCGGTGTGTTTACATAAATTATTCAGCACTTAACTTTGTCAACCATGGTATCTTGTGATAAAGATGCAAGTGTTATGCCTATTTAAAACATTGAATTATTACTGCTTATATGTAATGGTATTTTTTTCCGGAAAATTTTAAATGAAGAAAAAGAAAGAAGGGAACAGGAAAGAAATGAATTTCTTTTGTGCATGGACAACATAATAAGACCAATAATGTTCTACTGTGAAAGTAATTTCTGATTGTATGAGCACTTACAAGAGATTGTTAACTATGCTTAATTAAAATTTCTCAAGAAACTGAAACTGCTAGATCAAAGTAGAATGATGCATTTCTAAAATAAGAGAAGCTCTACTTTAAGCTTTATGGTTTCCTTGAGAATTGTAAGTATATGAGATTCAATTATTTTGATTCGTTGTCCACTATGATATGCTGTGGGATTCATAGTTTTTTAAAGTCATCGATTTCATTTCATATTATGTTTCTTGCATCTATATTGATAATTGCTTTCCAATGTTTTCTTCTAGTTTATCTCCATGAGTCGTTCTTTTTTTCATAAATTGCTTAATGATGACTCGGATGAAGATGAGATAATTATAAAACTTCTCATGGGTGAGACATCACAACGTAAGCGTCGTCGGTATATCGACCGTAATCATTTGGCAGGCCATAAACGGCTTTATGATGACTACTTTTTATTTGTAGAACCTGTATATCCTCCCAAAGTATTTCGAAGGAAATTTCGAATGAGACGTTCTCTTTTTCTTCGAATTCTATCTAAAGTAGAAGCTCACAAACCTTATTTTATCCAAAAAAGAAATAATGCCAAAAAGCTTGGTCTATCTCCCCTTCAAAAGATGACCGCTACACTTAGGATGCTTGCTTATGGAGTAACAACTGATTTTTTGGATGAATATGTGAGAATAGCCGAAAGCACTGCAATGATGAGTTTGAAAAAATTTGTTGCAGCAGTGGTTGCTATTTTCTCAGAGCAATACTTGAGGTCACCAAACAATGAAGACATCGCTAGATTGTTAGCCCATAGCCAAAATCGTGGATTTCCAGGCATGCTGGGAAGTATTGATTGCATGCATTGAAAATGGAAAAATTGTCCAACCGCATGGAAAGGGATGTATTGTGATCATGTTCGTCGACCAACTATTATTTTGGAAGCAGTGGTTTCATATGACCTTTGGATATGGCACTCTTTTTTCGGATTACCTGGGTCCAATAATGATATTAACGTGTTGGAGCGGTCTCATTTATTTTCCGAGCTTGCACAAGGACGTGCTCCTGCAGTTAATTACTCGGTTAATGGTCATGATTACACAATAGGATACTATCTTACTGATGGTATATATCCAAAATGGTCAACATTTGTGAAGACAATCTCATCTCCACTAGGAGATAAAAGAAAATTATTTGCAAAAAACTCGGGAGGCATATAGGAAGGATGTAGAGCGTGCATTTGAAGTGTTTCAAGTGCGATTTGCAATTATACGTGGACCTGCACGGTTTTTCTATCAAGAAACACTACATGACATTATGAAAGCATGCATAATTCTTCATAACATGATTATTGAAGATGAGCGTGATGAAGCGAAGCGATGAGACTTCGATTATGAACAAATTGATGAGATTTCATGTACACCAATGTCACGTGAGCGGACAAATGAATTTTCGGAGTTCATTCAAGTTCATCAATGCATTATGGATAAAGAAGTTCATTCTCAACTCCAAAAGAATCTCGTTGATCATTTATGGCAATTACAAAGAGAGTTGTGAAAACTTTTGGTTTTGTTTATTTCTCTCCTCTTCTTTTTATGGAGTTGTCATTAAAACTTTTAATTTGGTTTATTTGTTTTATTTTGTTTATGAAGTTGCCATTAAAACTCATTGGCTATGTTGTTTCGTTATGTTAAGTTTAAGTACTAGCCAATTGTTGTGTTGTGTTAAATTTAAGTACCATTTGTGATCAAGAAAGTGGCAAGCTCAACTCTTTTTAATTCAAGTATTTGTGTAAATTTGATAGGTTGATGTTATTTCAAGTATGTCTGTTTGTGTAAATTTGACAGGTTGATGTTATTTAAGTACCATTTGTGTTGTGATAATTCAAGTATGTTTGTTTAAGTACCATTTGTGATCAAGGAAGTGTGTAAATTTGACAGGTTGATGTTGTTTAAGTACCATCTGTTTAAGCCAACTATGTGTGTAAAATTTGAGTTGATGTTATTGGATATAAGTTAATGACGGGTTCAACATTTTTTTTTTCTTGAAGATGACAGGTTACGTGAGGGTTATTTTTTATTTTTTTGATTTGAACGTGACAGGTTCCGCTTCAACATTTTTTTTTTTTTTTTCCTGAAGATGACGGGTTACGTGTGAGGGTTATTTTTATTTTTTTGATTTGCACGTGACAAGTTCTGGTTCAACATTTTTTTTTCTTGAAGATGACGGGTTACGTGTGAGGGTTATTTTTTATTTTTTTGATTTGAACGTGGCAGGTTCTGGTTTTTTTTTTTTTTTTTTTTTTTTGGAAGCTGACAGGTTCTAAAGTTTTTGTTTTTATTTTTTTAAAATGCTAAATGGAAAATATGGATTTAAAAAAATATGACAGTTGAATAGGTTGATTATTTGAAAATGTTACCGTTGGTTAGAACCAAAATATTTGAAAAAGAATGCAATGTTACCGTTAGAACAAGAATTTGGCCGGTGGGAACAAATAATAAGAAAGAATAAAATAATAATAAAAAAGAGTTAAGAAATAATATTTAAATGAAGTTGTAAAAATATAGAACATCCGATAAATGTTATGTTGTAAAATGGTGTGCTAAAATGATAAAGTAGGTTTTTGGTGTGTTAAAATGACATTTTTTTTTAGAGAGCTAATGAGAATGCTCTTAAAAATTGTTGTGCACTCCACAAAAACTGCTGGGCAGTTTTGTCACCCTGCTGTTTAACCTGTTGAAAAGAATGTGCATTAGAATTGTTTATTTTGTATATATAAAGAATTGTTCTTAACATGTTGCAAATCTCGCAGTTCGAACCCTTTCTCCTTTACACTTCCAAGTACTTTATATGTAGAGAGGTACCAATTCAGCTACAAAGCCCTTAGCTTCCATGGTCAATATTGAACTTGCATTATGTAACCTTTTCTAGGTTTAGGAATAGTTTTAACATTGGCTCATGACATTTCTAATATGTTTAGCAAATGAAAAAAATTATGAGCTTAAACAAGATGTTCAAAGGCATGGTTGTTGACAACTTTGGACCTACAAGATTTAGAGATGAAAATATTTGAAAGATTTTAATAAGTAGAACTTATCTTTTTATTTTAATTTTTTTTTTTTGGAATATGTGCATGTATTTATTTCAATTAATCCTATGTATACATATTGTTGTATTATGAGTTTTGTATTATTTTAACTAGCAAGAAAATACACTTATTTATAACTTTAGGAACTGTATACTGTAATGCATTCATATCAAATATTATAAATGCTATTTTGAACCTTGAATCTTAATATTTTTGAGGATGTAAGAAATTTTCTTGAGGAAAATAGTTGTATCACATTGCTATCAGTTTTAGATTTTGTTTGCGATTTAAAGTTAAGTATCAACATATATTCTCATTACAATTTATGGTATACTTTTGATGATTACTTAAAAACTATATAAACAATATTTAAAAATTTTATTTAAATATTAAAAATAAATAAAAAAATAAAAAAACTCGTGCAATAAGCTAGTAAATAGTAATAGATGACATGTGTGCTATTCTTCACTTGTCAACTCTTTAGGTCTTTAACAAATTGTAACAATAAGTTCCAATACAATTCCTATAAAAATTAATTAATTAACAATACATTTGTTCAATTGTCAATCCACAATACACAGGCATAAGAAATAGAAAATTCCTAACATTCCTTTTTCCCAAGACCGCCCATTCCAAATGTGAGACCTGAATTTTCTTTACCATTATAGCTACACAAAAAAAACCTTGGCTCCCTACCCTGATCTTTGTAAGTGGCATATCAACCATACTCATGAATTCCATTCCCACTAAAAAATGGTGTTTTGTGCTAGTAAAATATTACAAGACCAGGTGAAGCTACCTGTACTTGAGGAATTGCAAATCCAAATTGTGGAGTTGTATTTGATATTGGACTTCACAGACTAGGAGAGGTGATAGTAGATCAGGGCCATTAGTGGAGGAAGGAATGGGGATGAAGGTGATATGTGGCTATCGAGAGGAGAGCAAGATTGATCAAATGGTTTAGGTGAAGGCTGATGTAACTATCCTGTATAATTGGTGAAGTTCAATCCTCATCTCTCACTCTCTCGGGTTTGAGTGAAGAAGATGGGAAAGAAATGAAGCGTTATTAACATGAGAAAAAGAGATAATTGAGAAATTATTGAAACTTGCAAGGCAAGTGTATTTGCAAAAATTGTTTGTAAAAAGAACAACAATCATGTTTGGGGCACAACATTTCTTCACAACTTTAGTTGTTAAGTTATAAGTGATGCAACATTATTTCCACATGATCCTACTACAACATACAGTTTTTATGCATCAATTTAAATACTTTACTTTAACTATTATGTAAATCATTAGTGAAAATTTTTGTGTCACTTGACTTTATTTATAAACGTATTAAATTGATACTATTAGTTTGTGGCCCCTAAATTTTAAAATAAATTAGATGCTAATTTGTGCCTTGCATGATTTTGATAATGAGCTTATAGAATTATATATATTATATTAAAGTTGAAACGCAATCAAAATCCTTTTTTTTTCTTAGAAACAAACACACACATGCATAAGGGAGAGGGAATAGGGTTCCAAATCAATCAATAATATAAATATATATATATATATATATATATATATATATAATTTTATTTTATATATAAAAGCAAAAACCTCATGTGAAGGAGCATATAGTTCTTCCTCTATGACATTCTTTTCATTTAAGCTTACATCTCATCAAAGTTTAGAATTTTTATCAAACTATGAACTAATGGCAAATGCATTTATTTCAATGTATTAATAAAGGTCAAAGAATTTGTATACATTTATTATTTTAAATGCTTTGGATAAATACAAATAGATGTAAAAAGTCATGGTGGGAATTAAGAAAAAAATTTCAATTTTTTGCATAAGATTAACTTCAATTCAGAATTAATGCAAAATTGCAAAAGTCGGATTTAATGAATTAGGTAAAATGACTATTTGTCTCCAAATGATTGGCTTATGTTTTGTCGTGATTTCCATCCCTGCTATTGAAATTGAAGTAGATGCCATGTCTATTATTGCATTACTATCAAAAAATTTTGATTCTAATGGGGATCTCTCCTTGCTGATATTTTAGGGAACTTATGAAGCTGATTCCCTGATTTGTTCTGAACTACTTCCGGGAGGCAAATAAGTGTGCTAATCTCTAGCTAGAATGGGAGCCAATATGAATTGTAATTTTGTTGTTTTTGACTCCCCTCCCCTAAATGTTGTTCCCTTTTTGCTTTCTGATATTTTGGGCCTAACCCAGGATCATTTGTATAATTCGATGGCCTTAGCCTTAGCCACTTAGTGTTTTCTTTAATATATTTCCCCTTTTACCAACCAAAAAAAAAACTATATATTATGAATTTATGGTGCTAATGTAGAAAATTTAAGCTTTTAAAAGTTTACATAGCAACTTTCTCAAAAAAAAAAAAAGTTTACATAGCATAATTGAACTTAGTCAATGTTCATGACCATCTTTTCTACGGGCTTCAAGAACGTAAATCACAAAGGCCCAAAATTGCGAATTAGTAAATCCAATTGCACCGGAAACAATGAGATCCATTAGCTTCAATGTGGTCTAGCTCACGACCCAAGCCCGTAAACCTAAAATTCAACTTGAGATCCATTAGCTTCAACTCTTATTATTATTAAACCTAAATTCTTTAGATTATCAAGTTGGGTGGTCAATATTTTTTAAGATTAGACAAAACTTGTTAATTTAAATATAACTAGTATGTAACCCCGTGCTACCGCACGGGACTGGTTAATTGTAATGATGCTATTGGCCAATTTTTTTTTGTTTTTGTTTTTGTTTTTTTGGGTTTATCACATGGATGATAGAATTAAATAAAACAATAATAAATATATATTGCATATTATTATCTAAGTAACGCTATTGGTCTTTTTTTTTTTTTTTTGGCTTATCATACATAGGATAGCATTAGATAAAACAATGAATAAAAAAAAAGAATATTGCATTTTATTATTTAAGTGATGCTACAGTGAAGAAAAAAGAGGATATTGCATTTTATTATTTAAAATATATAAAGGGACATTAATGGAACTTTCTTCAAAAGTTTCTAATAAAATTGGACATGAATAGCATATTGGAATCAGAAGTGTGTTGCAATTCACGACTTTTAGTGGAGATGCCATCAGATAGCACTTTTCCTCTATAGACATGTCTAATATGCTGTCCTTGAGTTTATTTTGAGTACGTTTCAAGCCGAAGTCAATATTGTTGTCTCTTCTAACACTTCAAATTGCCATTGATCAGTTTCACAAAATTAAAATTTACAGAACATTTTACCTTCTTGTTTTTTCAACATCCGAAGGTTAAATGTTTCTATTAAAATCCAAAAGTTCACCTAACTAAAAATCATATATACATATCTTTCATCTATTGTTAATAGCTCTACAATCTATTTATGCACCAAAAGCAATGACTAACTTGAAAGAAGAGAAAGATTACATGTTAGCATAAACTATCACTTCCAAAAGCATCATTAATCAAAGATTAAAATGAAACTATAATTCAAAATAATTCCAGCAGTTGCCTATGTCCCAAATTGTAAGCTTCAATCTTCTCCCACCAATTGTGAGCAACTTAATCTCAAAATCCACACCTGAAAATGATTAAAACAATAATGAAAGTTCATAATACAATCTAAAGAATGAAAATAGTGATCCCTACAAAAATAGAAATAAAAGGACATGAAAGCTCTTGGTGCACCTAATAATACAGAGACTAAGGAAGCTCTTGGCCACCCTGATTAGGTCTTGGGTTTTCTCAAACCAAGATAATATTGACTATTTAACTCAAATGTTCGGATAGCACACAATGCAGAATTGTGACTGATGAAGTTTTAAAAAAAAATACAATTACATGAACTCCAAAAAATGAACTTAGCTCAGCAAAGCAAGCAATACCTTACCAACATAGTCTACACTTGTGATAAGCAAGAATCCAATGTGATATTTGAGTCCTATAGAGGATTTGCAAATCTATAATAGGATGAGATAAAGTGGGAATCGAGACTAAATATTACATATCACATGTCTAATGAAATTTCACAAAACGCATGTAATAATAACTAAAAAATGGTCTTCCAAGTGGGATAACCTAATGAAAGGTTGAAAATACTTTGTATAGTTGCAAGATAACTCCTAAAAACCCGACGTTTTAATTGAAGGCGATTTGGCATGTCTCTTTTGTTTATAATCTCTACAACAGTTGAAAATTTTAGTATTTTGCTTACCTTGACAGGAATGTAGCAACTTTAGAGAAGCATATATCATGACAAATTCCTACTCCAAAATGACCAACATCCGCATTGAACTCTTGCTTATTGGTGCCAACCAATTTTGAAGAAATTGCTCTTCAACCAATAAATCTAAAAGATAGATTTGTGTTAACTTTCAATATAATTATTTTCAAATTTTGTTATACCACAAATTCTCACAATTGGTCTCAAATGAACCCTCGATGATGGCACCTTACAAAACCACATCCACTTTATCTAAGTAGGCATAGAAGGAACAGAGCCAATCCTCTTAGAAGTATGGATAATACACATTTATGGTGAATAATTTCTATACAATCTTATCACAACAAATGGTAGTTATTTAAGGTTTGAGTCTAAATCACATACACCTATGTTTGGCAACCCAAATTTTAAAAAATCTGGGATAACTACATAAATAAATAACATATTGGAATTTTGTTTGTGTTTGTGTAGTAAAGGGAAAACAAAACCCATAGAGTATAATAAGAAGAAATATTAACCTAGTATCAACTATCAATTTTTTAATAAAGAAACTCTATGCTTCAAGTGCATCACAAAAAACAAAAAAATCACATTGGCATTTAAATTAGGGAAATCTTACTTATATACTTCCATTCGGGCAATCGACAAGACAATCGATGTATGAAATGTAACGAACTTAGAGTCATTATTCACTTCTCCAAAAACACAGTCCTTATTTACAAATCAAAGCAAATGAAAAAAATCAGCAATGAAAGAAGAATTTAAGCTACCATTATGTGATGTTGTTGATGAGTCTCGAGATAGCCTTAAAAACTTTAGTCTTGTTGCCTTATTAACCCAAAGACACACAAAACAAAAACCCGAGACAAACACATGGAATGGAAATGAAATTTTCTCAGAAAGCAAGAAAGCATAGGATACCTTACGTTAAGTTTTGTGAATGTGATACCTTATGCTTTATTTAAGTGAGGGTCGGATCTGATATCATTCATAAGCAAATAGATATCAAACGTAATCTGAAATAAAGCAAATAGATATCTAACTATCATAAAAATAATAAAAAATAAAAAAATCAAATGAAATTAATACAAACTTGCATAGTTATTAATGAAAGATTGTGTGCACCATTCCTACGCTTGAAGCCTGTCAATGAGACAATGAAATTAGGACAAGAAAAAAAAAGTAAGAAGTGAACATCAAATTTAATATTTAGTATTAAATTTTAGATTCAACATAGAAATTCTCACCAACAAAACCCATCAACAGAATTTCTCAACCAACCAAATAAATAAATAGAGCAATACAAATTCTGTTAGTTTCAATAGAAAACAGGCTAATTTACGTAACCAAATATTATATCTTAAAAAATCATTGCCTTTGAAGGATCTTGGAATCTGGTTGCTATCAAAATTAATCAATCTGTAAGTCCACGAAAGAATACCAAGAATCTCTTTGATGCAAATTCAACCTTTTTCCTCCGCCACAACAAAGGAAACTTGAGAACTATAAAACAAAACCTAGAAAAAGTATTTGAACTCTATGATTGATAACCAATTAGATGGCAGATTATGCGAGAGAACAATCAGCAAGGAAATGTTACCTTAGCTTTCTTCTACATAGAATCAACAAACTTCTCCTCATTCTGGCTCTTCTCTTATAAGCCACAACACATTAAAAGAATGAGACATGAGATATTTCCAAATAAACCAAAATAAAATCAGTTTGTTAGAGAGTGGTCACTCTTCTATGACCACCGATGGGAATATATAGAGGGTTATATATTGAAAGGAATCTATATTAGGTTTTGACTATACAAAATCTAAACCAATTTCTTAAATCAAAACAAACCAACCAACCAAAATAGCAAAACCTAAATCCAATTAAACGCACAAAATTAACATAAACGATTTTACTTGTAGCGAGTTCAAAGAATCGATATTGGGTTGGTTGTGAATATCAAAACCTAATCACAATTAATAAACAAATTTAAATTGAAGATAAAAACTCACCGGTAGTGGTTCCAGCCTCTCTTTATCTTAACAAATTATTAAATTTCAGAAAAGCAACTAAATAAAAGTGCGAGAATAAAAGAAAGGTCTTACTCTTTGGTGCTCCTTCTTTCGTAGTAGTACGTGCCTCCCCTCTCTTTATGCCTCCATTATCCTCTTCTTTTATAGTGAAGAACCCTAATTTCTTGTCCGCCATTGACAATGAGAGAAAGAGCTATCAAGGATTCTAGAAAGAACCCACCTCATCTCTGTAGAGAAAGGAATGTGAGATATAAATCCAAAATACTTGAAATCAAAAATCCGAATAACTTGAGAAAATATTAAATAAGAATAGTCACAACTGAAAAGCATTCATCATTGATCCCGAGAGATGCCTTTCAAATTTCATAGCATTCATTGAAAAAAGGGAATGGGTTATGAAATTGAACAAAAAATGAATGACCCATTATCAAAATCATCCATAAGATAATGAAAATCACTCTTGGATCATCCGCAAACTCCATCTACTCACAAAATAAATAAATAAATAATTACTTATGAATTATGATGCAGACAATGAAATTGGCATTTTTCAATTCACGATTAACTCCTATCAACTCCCTCGCTTCTATGAAGATGATATGTCATAAATCAAAAGAGAATCATAATAACAAAAAAAAAAGCTAGTGAACTTAGCCCAAAACAACCCTACATTTACTAAAACTCCAAATTTGATGTTCATAACTTTTCCTTCATTTTCTCTCGGGAACCAAACAAAGGCTATGAAATTGAACAAAAGCCGAATAACCCAACATCAAAATCAACAATAAGAAAATGTAAAAAAAAAAAAAAAAAAAAAAAAAAAAAAAAGGCGCTCTCGGACCATCCACAAAAACCCATCTACACACTAAAATAAATGAATAAATTCACAACATTTAGATAACCAAAAAAATCTAAAGAGCATCCAAATTTGATTTTCACATCTTTCCCCTTCATTTCCACAGGAACCAAACAACTTCTAAGAAACCCAATGACCCTTAATCGAAATCATCAAGAAGAAAACGAAAAAAAAAAAAAAAGAAAAAGCGATGGAATAGTAAAATACCAACAGTAACCAAACGCGGAGGTACCGTAAGTCGTTTTTGTAACGGCGATCGGAATCAAAGGTCGCGCGCATACCGCAAAAACCGTGGCGCTTCTCGTTCAAGATTTGACTTGCGAAGGCGTGAATCCTTCATCTTTCTCGATCCCTCTGTATATACAAAATGCCAAACAATCTTACTTTTTAAAACCATTAAAAGAGCTACCCACAAAGAAAGAGAGAGACATATTGGAGCCATGCGAGAAGAGGGTCGTTGCCGGAGTAGGATTTGATGTCCGAGATCAAGGAGGTGAAGAGATCGGTGTTGTTGTCGTTGTTGGCTTTGGCGGAAGGGGAGGTGAAACTGAAAAACAGGCGTGTTTGATATATAAAGAAGAGTTTTTTTTTTTTTTTTTTTTTGATAGGATATAAAGAAGAGTGTTTGATATATAAAGAGGAGCAGAAGGTTTTATTTAGCCAAAAATAAATAAATAAATAAAAGAGCACAACATTTAAATGTAGAACACAGATTTCTAGAAGGGGAGGTGAATTTGGTCTCCAATTTCAGATTTGAATTGAACAATTAGAAAAATAAATCTAGACATTTGGCATAAAATTAGAACTCTAATTGAAATTGCAATTTAAGATTCTCTCTGCTTCACCTATTATTATATATATATAGATTATGTATATGATTTTTTTTTTTTTTTTTTTTTTTGGCAAGTTAGGTGGTTCTATGACCACCCTAACTACTATGTGCAACAACAATGTTATTTCAAATTCAAAATATCCAAAAATTTTTGATTTAAATAAAATTTCTAAAACTCAAATTCTTTATGTCTTGTTAAATTTATATTAACAATTATCACAATTTTTTTAATAAAAAAAGTTTTTAACAGTTTTTGTTTTCTATTTTCAAAAACTTGTTTTTGGGAATATAAAGAGAAAACAATTTTCTTGTATTTTTGAAATCAAAAACATGTTTGGTTAGTTGAAATTGAAAAGATAGTTTTTTAAAGAAAAAAATAGAAAATATTAAAATATGTTGTTACTAGGATTTGAATTCTAATACTAACTCATTAAATGAGATAGATTTATTAAATTAAATGCATGTTTTCATTAACTTTTGAAAATTAAAAACTGAAAATAACATTTTACATGTTTTCAGTTTCCTTCACAAATTAAGTTTTGAGAACAGTTTTTATTTTCTGTCTATTTTGGGTTGCCAAACAAAGTTTTTAGTCTCGAAAATAAAAAATTATTTTTGAAAACAAAAAATAAGGGGAAAAACAGTTACCAAACATACCCTAAGTATCCAAAAAGAGTTGCCTATTTGTGTCATTTTCCTTTCTATTTCGATATAAAGTTATAAATATACATGTTTGACTTTTTTCCTCTTTATAGAAAGGGTTAAATATATGAATTAATAAAAATAGAAATAAGTCTATTATATGCAAAGAAGTCAATTCCATACCCGCATGCCCCTGTACACCGCTACAGATACACCTCTGTTTCGCATAGGAAAAATTATCGATCATCATACGGCCGCACACCGGCCGATCGACATAATCCCATTTGTTTCGGTAGGTAAATGAAAACAACGAAAACCCAAATGAGAAAAATGAAAAACAAGGCTACCCATTCGAAAACCTAGATGAGAAAAATGAAAAACAAGGCCAAGTCCTGTGAAGCTAAGCGTGTGTGTTATTTGAGAGAGTGAAAACCATAGACTTTGGCAATGAGACAAAGGAGGATTAAAATGTGTATTGTAGGCTTTTATAAGGAGGTTGACCTAATAATGGACGTCTGATTGGTTTTAGGGTTTTAAAGGCGCTTCTACACCATTTGATCTATTTTTTGTTAACTGTGTTTGCTTACGCGAATAGTTGGGGGCTGTTTGTCCAGAACTCATAATCCTTGAGCCACTGACTCATAATCCTTGATGAGGATGTGATGGTGACAATGATGTTGTGATCTGAAAATCTATAAATTATCTTTGCTAATATATATATATATAATTTATAAGTACCCATTTATAAGTTTAAAGTTTAAACTATAATAATAAGTTTAAAGTAATTTATAATTATCTTTGCTAATATATATATATATATATATATATATATATATAAATTATTATGGTCCTAATGAGTGTGTGTGTCTATATATATATATATATATATATAATAACGGTAAATTCGAAATAGTACATCGATATTGACCAATACCCAAAATATATCGTCTTGCTAGTCAAACCGGTACAACCTCCGGTACAGTGTTGACTTGCAGTGGGTTATCAAAAAGCTCAAAAGAAGAAAAGAAGTCCGTTCACAACTTTGCCAATGCATCAGATTTCACTCTCTAATTCTATAGACCAAATAAATAAATATATATATATATATATATATATATATACATAATTATGCATTTCTTTTTTTATTCCCTTATGATGACCGCAAATCTAGGAGTACTTTTAAGATGTTGAAGCAGCCAACTAAAATTGATTATTAGTAAATGATCTCACAGGCTAAAGAAGTTTGCAGCAGAAAATCAAATTGGAATTCTCAATTCGTCCAGCATAGTTCTTGGAAATTTTCCTGTGCCTTCTTAATCAGTAGCATAGCAGCCACAAATTTCAAAAAACCTCCTGATCACATTAGTTTGGATCATTCTATATTTTGTTGCTTCAAGAAAAAAAAAAAAAAAAAAAAAAAAAAAAAAAAAAAAGCAACATACCGTTCAAAATGCTGGAGGATGCTCTTGGGCAATGTCTAGAAACTCTCTCAGAAATTAGCAAGATAAAAGGTATATGGAAATATACAAGCAACAAGCCCTCGACATACAGTCACAGAGATCTAATACCTTATTTTCTGCGGAGTCAATAAAATTACAGCTGAACATGTCACAAAGATGCAATGTTTCATGAGCCAAATGAAAATTTGCTGGATTATTGCATAATGATTGAAAAAACAAGTGAATAAGTTACAGATTCTTCACAATGAAAATTAAAGAATATTTTTCAATATCTATCTATCCTGTGGCTACACTACCATTTAAATTCTTTTATAGACTGTTGGTAATCTTACACACCCTTCCTGCAAAAGAATGATACGTTTGACAACCCTCATAAGGCTAATCAGCAGAGACTTGTAAATTGAATCTCAACCGTGACAGAGTGATCTTGACATGGAACAAGATTAACTCAGTCAAAAATTCTCTCCGCAGTGGAAAACAATAAAAACACCAGACAACTAAAGATGCATTGAAACCCTGGTATGTAAAACACTAATTTCCAGCTCTCTGGACTTGAAAGATCTGGATTGGCAGTTTTCGCACATTCAAGAAGCCAGCCAGTGAAACGAACTCCAATAATGCCAGCAAAGGTACCAGCAGTATTAGAAACTCCCATAACAATCCCTGCATATCTCGGAGCAATATCCATGTGGTTCACTGCAAACCCAGCTCTTCCTAGTGCCAAGAAACCAAGAGCTACAGAAGAACAAAACACAGCCCCACTGGAAGTTCTGAAGAGAGGAAGTAATATGAATGCAAGAGAAGCAACTAAGAACCCTACAGTGTTCAACAACTTCCTGATTCTCGTCACAGACAAGATTCTCTTGGTGATTAAGTGGTCAGCAACTACCCCACCAATATTTGAAAATATAAACATGTTAAAATAAGGCATCATTTTAGATGACCCCATCTCCTGAAGACTAAGCTGCAGCCCTTTCTCAAAGTATGTTGGCAGCCAGTTCATCAACACGTACAAACCATAATGGAAGGTGAAATTATTTACCACAATTGCCCAAACTGGCAAGCTGAGTAAAATTTTTTTCCATGGTATGTTGGCAGTTTTGGCAGAAATTCCTCCATTCTCCACTTTCATTTTCTGGCTTCCTTTAACTGGCAACAAAGATTCACCAAAACCAGAGGCAGTGGCTTTTGGATGTTCAGAACGAGGAGGGTCACTAGCATACTTGAACCAAAGCATGCACCACATGGCACCTAATGCCGCCTCAACAAGAAATACGGATTGGGGTCCCCTATACTTTACCAAGCTTGGAAGGAAAAGCATTCCAGTAGCTGCACCAAGGTACATACCAGACATAGTTAGAGAAACAGATCTAGATCTTTCATGGGGTGGAACCCACTGTGCTAGCACAGTGTGGATGGAGGGGAAGATGAAGCCTTGTGCCACACCAACAAGCAAGCGAGCAATCACTAAAACTGTAACTCGATTAGGGTCTAGTGGGACTAATGCACAAGTCAATGACCATAACACAAAAGAAATGAGGAGGACCTTCCTTCCCCCAATTTTCTGAGCTGCCCATCCACCAGGCACCTGAGAACATGCATATCCACAATAGAATGAAGCCAGTACAGTTCCTTTAGTTGATTGGTTTACCCCAGCAGCATCAGCAGCAATTGTATATGCAATAGAGAAGCCCACACGTTCTATATAGCAAACAGATGTGCTGATGAAGGTTAAAATGACAATCAAGTAACGGTTTGGAAACGTCATCATCCTCATACTTCACCTTTAGTTTTGTCTAGATCTTTACTCAGTCAATTGTCTTCAAATGAGCCAGTCTAAAAACAGCTCTGTATCTACTACCCAGTCTAAAGATCTAGACAGCAACAGCTTCATGCCTATCACATTTTAGAAGAAAACTTAATAAATATAGCTCATACTTGTCAACAGGAGTACATTAACAAAAGAGAAAAACATGACTAACTTGCAAGGCAATATAAACGGTAATCTATTCACAAATAGCCAAAACTCTAAATAAAATTTTTTTACAAGATACCATGAAATGGAAAATATGGATTAGAGAAACCCACTACTTGTACTAGTAGGTGATCTCTTAACGAAAATCCAAAGAAAAGCTTTTGATTGTAACAATCCCATTTATCTCATTCTAACAGATGGCCATAAATATGTAGAACGAGATCTCAAGAATCAGATGATGATAAGTGCTATCACCAATAGATGAGTAAAGGATCTAGTGTTTCTCAGTCAAGAGTCATCAATCAGTGTGTGTGCAACAGATCTGCTAAATTGGAGACAGACATAAAGGCATTCAATCATAAACATGGGTTCCACCAGAAATACTAGGGAGAAGAGCAACAGGATTGAAAAAAAATGCCAGAAGAATATTTGATAAGCTATTAAACAAAGAAATTTGTTCAACCTTGAGATATGAAAGCAAAATATAAGCTCAGTAAATGGACAACAATGTCAAAGCCTAGAAATGGTAAAGTGATAATAAACAAGAAAAATGTTATGCAGAAACTTGTCAAAAAATTAAAAAAGTTATGCAGACAAAGTAAAAGGCCCTGAGATCTAGTTTCACCCATACTATAACATTGGACATGAATTCGGATTGGTTGTATGGTGAAGAAGCCATCACATAAGAAATTAAACATTGAAAAGTTATATTTATAGGATATATGTTGATCAACATTAAAAAGCTTCAAAATCAACAAATACACAACCCTGACCAAGGACTTCCCATTCCAAGGAATATATACAACCCTCACCACCTCACTCCCCCCCCCAAAAAAAAACAAAAATATAAAAAAGCATAGTAATTAAACAAAACCAGGAATTTTTTAAAAACATGAAGGGAAATGCATCTATCCAAGACTGTGGCAGTGGCAGGCTGGCAGCAGCTTATCACATTCTGAAACTAGCTCCCTCTGCCTTTTCTCATGAGACACGAGTCTTTTAACATTTCCTTACTTGGCAAAGGCACACTCAATGCACAATAAATCAATGTTCTAAAATTGGTTGAAGCACTAGACTCACAAAATTTGGCAATCATTAAACATGCTATGCTAGCAAATTTAGTTAGATTCACTACATGCCCTTGCTTGAGTGCCTCCTGCAATTACATTTATTAAGATTCAATATACAACTATCAAGTATCTCTTGCATATATGCCAACAGCCTTGTAGCCCAACTGACACCTCCTAGTGTTTCCAATAGAGACGTTCAGGTTCAAATCCCCCCCCACCCCCAAACCCCAACTATCAAATTATAATATATATATATATATATATATATATATGAATAAATAAAAAATCTTGCATATTGCTACAAATCCCATCTCAACCTAAGATCAAATTGTCAGCTCTCTCTGTCTGTCTATTATTAATGGGGTTTTTCCTAATTTATCAATCTCCATACTAAATCTTAGTTATTTGCCCAAATGTGCATGCCATCTCTAATCGGCCTGCAAACATACTTGACTTGTATTGTATTTGTACTAACCATTTCATCAAACATGTAGTGAAGACCTCCAAACTCTCTTCAAAACCAGAAAACTCTTAGAGATTTAACATACCCAGAAAGCGAAAACTAATCAGATTCAAAAACAATTCAGAAAAAACAAAATCTTATACAATGAATGAAAATGGGCTCACCATTGCTGTGATTTGTGAGAGAAGATCTGAATGGGGACACAAACAGATTGGCCTCCCCCACAAAAAAGACGAGAGAGGCAGAGAGTGAAGTCAGCGTAATTGAGGGGTTCGTAAAGTAGTTTTGTAACAGTAGTTGCTGAATTATAAGTGTTAACGAATAGTTTCACGTGCTTTACTAGGATTCTTCTCAATGGAGAGGAGAGAGAGAGGAACATGGAAGATGGATGTTACCTGCTCTGCTCTTCTCTCTCTCTCTCTCTCTCTCTCTCTCTCTTTCCTTTTTTATTTATGAGACTCTTACCTTTCTGAATCTCTGGTTGACTTTCTTTGGATTTCTATCTTTACCAGAGTTTCATAGCTATCCTACCGGATCCGGATCCTCTCCATTTCTATTTGAAATGGAGAGTGTCCATTTTATGGCTAGGATCCGTTTGAAATAAATCTAAGGTCTAAAGCATGCCACGTCAATTAAAATCCAACTGACTTAACTCAGCAAGTTCAACCGGGGTTAGCTGTAAAGGTTAACCCTTCTCTCTGTCTTTCAGCTACCCAAACGAACAAAAAACTCTCTCTTTCTTCAGATCTTTCTCTACCTAAAATTCAAAAACTCTCTCACACCATTGCTCAATCTCCATGGCTACAGCTAGCAGCCACTGCGTCCCACACCTCCACTATGAAATAATGGTGGAACGTTCTCGAAACCCTCGGATATGAAGAAGGATCTCAGATTTTCAGAGAAAGAAGAGGATCGGTGTAAGGAAGTGGAAGAAGAAGAAGAAGATGGATCGCTCGACCGCCTTCTGCTCGTCCAGTCCGATCTCTCCTCTCTCGTCCATCAGGTAACTACTCTCTCTCTCCCCTTGCGATCTGTTTGTTTCTCGAGAAAATGATTTCGAAAAACAAGGATTGCATCTTGCTCTGTGTATTTTACAATCTCGATGAAAAATTTGCTCAGTCTTTGTTTCATTCGGCTTTTGCAAGTTTGATAGGATTTGTGCTTGAGTCTCTCTCTCTCTCTCTCTCTGTGTCTGTGTCAACTTTTGTGTTTGTTTGGTTGCTCGGAAAGTGTGGGAGGCTATATTTGTGTTTTTGAATACTTAGCTTCAAATTGAAAGAGAAATTTACTGAGTGCATTTCAAATTGCAGATTGCACAGTGTTGTAGTTGTAGGTACTTGGATCTTATAGTATGATAAATCTTGTTCTTATTGTGATTTGGTTTTTGATTTTCAAAATGTTTAGGAGATGTTTAATTTAGGAAATGATTTAAAGGCGCAATTTTTATCCATATGTTCTCAATGGAATATCAGTTATTTTATAATTTGTTAGTCTTAGACAGTTGTGATAGTTGTTGTGTGGTGTTGTCTTTGACATCAGTCCAAAAATTATGTTGCTTTGTCATGAACTCATGATTTATGCTAAAAATCATTATGAAATTTCTCTTCTTCTTTTTTTCCTAATTTTTTTAGGTATCTGTTCCTTTTCTAAATTTGGATTGACTATGCAGATGGGTATTTTGCTGGTGGATAATATATTTTGTTTCTTGTAGTTCATTTTAAAGATATAAACTGTGGCTCTTGATAGGTAATGAGGTACAGTGTTTGTGAGCTTAGAATAATGATTCTTGATTTGTTACGCACAACTGGTTTTCTAAGCTATATTGCTACTCACACTCTTATTTGCTTATCAAAAAGTTTTTCCCTCCTTTCTTGATTTTTTTGTCAAAGATTTCCTCCTTTAATTTTTTTTTTTCCGTTTTTTGCTATAAATAATTTCTTTTTTTGAATTTTTTTCTTTCCTTTGATTTCTTGTTTTTGTCCAACACAGAAGCTTTAAACAGTTAAGCATACTGTGAGTTTAATTGGCTTGTCTTGAAATCAAATTCATGCCAAAAAATTTTCACCTGCATTTGCCACTAAATACCTTGGAGCTTGCCTTGGTCCCCTTTTCAGTTATTGGAGTGTAATTTTGCTTCGGCGCCTTTTTTTTTTTTTTTAGTAGGTGAATATCTCATCTTTGCTTCTCCTTAATGCAAAATACGTTTGTTATTGTCTGATTGCGCCCATTAAATTTGGGCTATGCAGCTATTATATTTTGTCATTGATTACAAAGAAATTAAAAGTATCTCTTGAACATTCAGACTATATGATCTGCTTTGTATTTCATAGTTTCACTTTTAATTTTGGTCTTTTAGCTGAGTTCTTAATATGGAAGTTCCTAAGCTAAACCCTCAAACAAATTTACATATTTAGTAGTGATAGTGATCTTATAGCTCCACCTGTGCCTGCTATTAGTTTGAAATTTTGATATATGTTTATCATTGAAATCACTCTTTGTTATTTTGTTAGGTTGAATGGCATGATTAAATGGATGCTATACCCAATATGGGAAGCTGCTTCTGTTGATGAATGGTTATAGAATGGCGGTCCTTATGAGCAAATTTTTCTACCACCAAGAGCGAGAAAAGGCAGCTGCTGGAGGTGGAGGGGTATTAGTGCTAAATTTTAGATTGTTTTTTGTTAGTGTAGACCACATGTTCTCACTCTTGTATAAGTTCTTTATACAAGTTCTACCATTCTGGTGAAATCTTGTAGAAAAATATATGTTTTGGATATATGTAGAAACTTTGTTAAGGTAGTGTGTGTGCTGTGCTTAGTAGTGTGTGGGTGGTGCCTAGTAGTGTGATGAGGTGTGCCTGTTGTGGTGATAAAGGGTGCGCGTACTTGGCTATAGTGAGGCATGTGCAGTGCAGGTGCATGATGTGAAGCTTAGTAAGTGATCAGATAGTGAGAGTTAGTTAGGCAGTTTTACATTTGGTATTACTGAGATTGTAATTGTATATAACCCCCAATTTTGGGATGATAATAAACAAGTTTGGAATCAATTCAGTTACTCTCCTTTCTTTATCTTTCTTGTTCTTACTCTGTTAGAGGTTGTTACCCTCGAAGTAACCAACATCTCATTCTTTCCATTCTCCAATTCTTGCCATTACTTTCTTCAACAATCAAGCTCTTAACAATCTTCAACACTAGTATGATTCAAAAATTGTTTTGAATGGAAGTATTTGCTTAGGCATGATCTTATTCATTACACTTGGCTTCAACTTACATCCTCGTAGAATTTGAGAATGTAATTTTTAGGTTCCATGAATGTGCATATTTTTAGGTTCTTTTTGAGTGAAATAATAGCCTTGTAATCAAAGTATACACTTTAACAAAGCTTTGTTTATTTTTGGATCAAACTCTTCCATCAATTTGTGACCGTACAGGCATCATCAAAATTGTTCAATTTGAAGCATTACAAGAAATTAGAAATAAAAGGCACACAATCAATTACATTTTATTACATTCTCAAACCAATATCAATAAAAGAATAACTATATTTTATTACATTCTTCATGGTTTGTACTCTAAATCCATGTAAAAGTTTTTGTGAATGAACATGAAAACTAGTAAGTGTCAAAACCAAAGAATACATTCAGTGTTTCATTGATACTGAAAAATTAGCCTATTGACAGCAAGATACATGGCTTCAATGCTTCATGGAATGCTTCAAAACATTTTTCTGGCAAGATCCATTGAACTTCATTGCAGCAGAGGCTAATATTTTATCCTGTTAATAAGAAAACAAGAGACATAGTTATTAGTTATTACTCCATACAACCCTTTTCAACAATAAATGGAAAATAAAAAAGTGCATAAACAAACTCTTGTTCATAAGCTCAATTGTGCCCAAATCCAACTGCAATTTCTGCTTTATTGTCTAAATTAGTACCATATTTGTATAACATAGAAATGCCCAAGTAGAATTAAAGTTAATAAATGAATACCATATCTATATAACATAGAAATGCCCCAGAAGAATTAAAGTTCAACTAGAAATATTTGACAATTTTTTATTAAAAGAAAAATAGCATCACCAAAATTTCAACATTCTTTCAGATTTTGCGGGTCTATGCATCAACACTTGGAACTTAGGCTACATAATCAATATGGACATTTTCATCAAGAATTATTTCAGATTTTGCGGGTCTATGCACTTGATTATTCCTGTAGCAATGGAATGTGTTCTGTCAAAGTGCAACACATAAAAGCAAGAAGGTGAACCAGCTACAAGCATCAGAAGAGAGGAAGTAAGCACAGGCTATACGACAGAAAGTATTTTGTACATATAGCAAAGCTGCAAGTCGTTTTTTGTTTCTTTATTTATCTTCTTAGTGTTCACACGTGCAACAACCATCTGTAACTAAATCTGCAGAAATGGTGTGAGAGTTTTTTTGTTTATCTCTCAAACCCTCATTCACCCAAACTGTCTAAGACTAACAAATTATAAAATAACTGATATTCCATTGAGAACGTATGGATAAAAATTGCGCCTTTAAATCATTTCCTAAATTAAACATCTCCTAAACATTTTGAAAATCAAAAACCAAATCACAATAAGAACAAGATTTATCATACTATAAGATCCAAGTACCTACAACTACAACACTGTGCAATCTGCAATTTGAAATGCACTCAGTAAATTTCTCTTTCAATTTAAAGCTAAGTATTCAAAAACACAAATATAGCCTCCCACACTTTCCGAGCAACCAAACAAACACAAAAGTTGACACAGACACAGAGAGAGAGAGAGAGAGAGAGAGACTCAAGCACAAATCCTACCAAACTTGCAAAAGCCGAATGAAACAAAGATTGAGCAAATTTTTCATCGAGATTGTAAAATACACAGAGCAAGATGCAATCCTTGTTTTTCGAAATCATTTTCTCGAGAAACAAACAGATCGCAAGGGGAGAGAGAGTAGTTACCTGATGGACGAGAGAGGAGAGATCGGACTGGACGAGCAGAAGGCGGTCGAGCGATCCATCTTCTTCTTCTTCTTCCACTTCCTTACACCGATCCTCTTCTTTCTCTGAAAATCTGAGATCCTTCTTCATATCCGAGGGTTTCGAGAACGTTCCACCATTATTTCATAGTGGAGGTGTGGGACGCAGTGGCTGCTAGCTGTAGCCATGGAGATTGAGCAATGGTGTGAGAGAGTTTTTGAATTTTAGGTAGAGAAAGATCTGAAGAAAGAGAGAGTTTTTTGTTCGTTTGGGTAGCTGAAAGACAGAGAGAAGGGTTAACCTTTACAGCTAACCCCGGTTGAACTTGCTGAGTTAAGTCAGTTGGATTTTAATTGACGTGGCATGCTTTAGACCTTAGATTTATTTCAAACGGATTCTAGCCATAAAATGGACACTCTCCATTTCAAATTTTGAAATGGAGAGGATCCGGATCCCTATCCTACCATTTGGGAAAATTTTCATTTTAAACCCTATATTTTTGGGTGGTGAAGAAATCAAGATCTAAACTTTAATAAAATAATAAATTATACCTCCACTTTTTTTAATGTAATAAATTAAGCCCTATGTTCAACTTGTCACTTGTAAAATTAAAGGGGGAGGCTAGTCACTTGTTAATTTTAAAGTCTAGGGTTGACAATTGACTCAATTGAATTGAGTGGGTCATTAAATGAGTTGGGTACTTAATAATAATAGTACTAATATATGTATATATATATTATATATATATATATAGAGAGAGAGAGAGAGATGGCAAACCAAGTGAGTTAGGTTGGATTGGGTTCAGGTTAAGTCAATTGAGTTCGGGTTGAAAATAAGTTCAAATAATAATAATAAAAAAAACCCATAATTTTAAACGAGTTAGAAAAAAGTTGAGTCAGATTCACCAGGTCGACTCGTATTTTCACTTTTTAAAATATGTGTTTACCACTTAGTAAGTCATGTAGCAAATTACTTGGTGTAAAATGCATTAATTTGAATTCAACATTCATATCAAGAAAGAGTTTAACTCAACAAATTAATACTTGTTCAATAATTATAAAAGTATACAAATCTCTACACGGTTAATCAAAATAAATAACATAAACACAAAGGAGTCTAGTCTATCATTTGAAAATCTAACTAAAACAAACACACAAGTTTCATTACTACACAATATCAACATCCCAAAATATATAATAAAATTACAAATGCCTAATTGGATAGCTAATTTGACAAAGAATAAAAATATATAAAAAAAAATTAAAATCCTAAAAAATAATCTAATAGTTGTGTTTAATTTTAAATGCACTGTGATTGGCACTCTATTTCGATTTGGAAATATACATCAAAGTTTGATTGTTTACTTATTTATATATGGTCTTTTTTATAAATATCATGTTATTGTTGGAAAATATTATCTTTTATTTTTTATAAATATCATCAAAGTTTGATTGTTTACTTATTTATACATGGTCTTTTTTATAAATATCATGTTATTGTTAAGTAATATATACTCTAGAAAATATTATCTTTTATTTTGGTTATGGACTATTAAAAAATAAGTCTAAGCATCCATAATTTATATCAATTTCATTGTTATACTTCAACTTTACTCTACTCAAAAAAAAAAAAAGTTTTACTCTTTTCACATTTATGAATACTTTTCATACATGTCTATAATTTCAGATATATGTTTTAAGTTTATCGCAACCAGATTTTCTTGGTATGTACTTTGTCATTTGATATTTAAAAATCTTTACTTATCATGTTATTCAAGCAAGAAAAATGTCTCAATCTTTACTTATTGCATACAATCACCAATTCGTTTGCATGTAACTAGATAAAAGTCTCCATTATTTTCTTGACATCATTGTATTTGAATGGAGTTAAATATAAATACATGTTTTTTTATTCAATGGAGTCATCCAAAAAAAAGTATTTTTAAAAATGGATTTTTTTGGGGGAAAAAAAAACGTGTATTTGTTAATTAAGTTTAGGTTGTGTAGTCCCACAACAAACAAGTAAATAAACTATTTCTTTATTTTATTTTATTTTTTTACCCAAAAAAAAAAAAACAAGTCGGGTAATAGGCTAATTGGGTCGAGTGGACCCATAAAAATAGGTCGTGTCACAAGTGGACCCATTTTATTCATGTCAAAAAATTTGTGGTCGGGTTAGGTTAGTGAATTTCAACCCCTTTTGCCATGTCTAATTTATATATATATATATATATATATATATAACAAAAATACTCCTAAAATTTCTAAAATGACTAAAATCCCTTGAATTACAAAAATTATCAAAATGCTCTTAAAACCTCTAAAATAACCAAAATACTCTCAAAACCTCAAAATGACCAAAATACTTTAAAACCTAGAAAATTACTAACTCCAAAATCTAGAAAATGACCAAAATACCCACTAAAACAACCGAAATACCTCCTAACTTGAAAATTGACCAAAATATCTCCTAAACCTTGAAGATGACCAAAATACCCTTAAACTTTCAAAATGACCAAAATACCATCGAAACCTCCAAATTTATCAAAATATCCCCCAAAGCATATAAAATGACCAAAATACCCCTAAACAAGGAAAGTACTAAAAATGACCAAAATAACCCTATTATTTTTCTTGTAATTTTCTTTATTATTAGTTTTTTTTTTTTTTTTTTGTTATTATTGGCATCACAGAAATTCTCAATTTCCATGACAACTGTTTTACCCCCTTTATGATGTCTATTATCTCAACACATAAGTGCACGTTTTGTTGCTGTTGGCTCCAATTTTGTTTTATTGGCGCATCATGTATGTAATATGCACTTGGACTTTGATTAAAGTTTTAAAGCTGAAGATAAAAAGGCTCATTGACCGGACTCTGCACCTACAGTGATTTTTGAACCCAAGTTGTATTAAAAAGCGCAATGCTACTTTAAAATGTAATACTGCAATATCTTAGTTCCTTTTAAGTTTTAACAAGGCAAGTCCTACACACACACACACACAAACAAAGCAAGGGAAATTTAGATTTCCTTTTTTACTTCATTTTGGAGCTCTTTGTTATGATTGGTATGTGCTATCTGAGGCCAAAATCAAGGTTATGAATGGCAAGTTTAAAACGAAGAAAAAACCACGCAAGTGTTCTCAAGCATATTCTTCGAAAGAAATGTTAAAAGAGTTGTTGGGTGTTACAAGCATCCTCAAATAACCACGTTGCTAAGGATGAAGATTTGCATGGCCACGTTCACAAGAAGATTTCCGTAGCCAGCCACGTTGCTAAAGAGATATAGATGACGTTTCCTGATATCACTTCTTGTTTAGATAGGTATTGATTAGTTTGGGTTGTTTAGATTAGTTTGATTTCAAGTTCCAATAAGCTAAGCATTATCTTAGCAAGAGTTTCAAATAAAGGATGAGCTATGATAGCTATCCGATATAAGTTGGTAGTAAGTTTATCATTATCTTGTAAGGTGTATTTATATTCAGAAGTATGAAATAGAAGGGCAGATCAGATTATTCTAATTAAATTCTAAAGGAGGCCCGGTTTCCCACAAAGAAAACCACTTAAAGCACATTCAACCACTTTCTAATATCTATTTCACCAAAATAGGTAAGAGAGGAAGAAGTAGAGGACGTGAAATCCAAGTTGAACATAACATTGGGCTCTATCAAGAATATAATTCAAAGATTGTATATATTTCAACTATGGTTCTCATTTTTCTACTTTTGTACTAAACCCTACGTTACAATTTGATCCAAAGTCACAGATATGTTGTTTTGTAAGTTGTAAAAAAAAAAAGATATTGGATCAATAATTGCAAAATTGACTATCATCTCCGTCACACCCCCAAATTTTCGAATTTTGGAAGACAAGAAGTTCTTTAGATTTCTTTTGATTAGAAACCCTGGCTCCCATAATCTTACAAACAGTCACTTCTTTTATTGAAGAAACTTTAAGGTTAGATGAACATCTAGTTTTCTCATTACCAACTTTCTCCAACCTGTCCCCCATTCTTTTACATTTTCATCTCCCATTACTTTCTATTTGAGTTCGTTGTTTTACTAAGTGAAGGTTCAATACAGAGCACACCTTCATAACGCATAGTGACCCGTCTTTGCATAGTAATCTCTCTTTAACTAAAATTTAATATTAAAATGAGTGGGGGAATGTTGTAGGTTTTTAATATTATCTAATTAAAATAGATTAATATTACAACATAAATATAAAGATATAAAAGTTAATATGGAAGATAAGGAGTTTGTGAAATGTTTAATCTCATATTGAAAAGGAGAGAAACTCTTTTATTCGTTTTAATTGTGGTGATTAATGAGCTAATATTTATTGAAGCGGATCTTGGGTTGGGCTAGATACATTAAGAATTATTTCCATATCCATTGGTAAGTAAATAACCTTTTTTTATCATGGAAAATGAATAGCCATTCACCCATTTAATGGACTAGCCGTTGGACCTATTTATTTTTAGAAACTCCTTATTTGATCAATTTAATTGTGCAACTCCAGCCTATCAGCATTATATCTAGCAATTAATCTTATAACACCCACCACATCAAAATTATAGACCTAAATAATCAAATTAATTTGGGTAATCAATTTTATGAGGCCCATTGACCTTATAAATAGACTCATTCAAACCCATTACAAGTTACAGCGTTATAACAATCTAAAAAATACAGCAATAACAAGCATTTTGTGTCATGGGAGAAACAAGTCGAAACTTGATGCATCGATTCAGGGGCGAAGCTATGGGAAATGAGAGGGGGCAACTACCCCCGACTACTCCTAAAAAAGCTCATGAGTACTAGTATATAGAAATCCATAAATGCTTTACCCCCTCCGACCTAAAGAAAAAAAAAAACAAAAAACAAAAAAGCAATTTCTACTTAAACAAGAAAATAACTCTTGACACCAAAGAAAGTGGAAAATTTCCACAGCATAGAGGCATTCAGGACACTTTATTCCACCTTTGAACCAAAACTGACATCACTATTGTTTTAAAAAACTTTTATCTTCTCCTAGGATTTAGCATGTCACTATTCACGGTACTTTAGATGTTTATCTTAATTTTTCCTTTTTTTTTTTTTTTTTTTTTAAGAAATTTCAATTGTTTGTGGCTCTACAACAAAGCATTTGTAGTGAGAAAAAAACAATATGATATATAATTATTGGGTCCATATAGATGCATATCAATTGCTACACTAATCAAACAGCAATCGACCATATTAAAGAACAAAACTGGGAAAATGAAAATTAGATTACATGACTCGAGTCCCTAAATATGAATAATTTGAAGTGTCACACTATCACTATATTATCAAAGTTGAAAAATACAAAGGTAGCTAAAAAGCAACTATCCTAACTATGAAGTAGGAAGGAATGGAAATGGAAGCATCAAATAGAGAAAACATTGCATTACAAAAGTTAAACAGTTGCATGGAACATACTTAATACATCATAAATTAGTAAGGCCACAAATAGAAAAGATTCCCTCGTGGCAAGATTTGACTTCTAAAAGCATCAGCATTGGCGATGCCAAAAATTTAGCAACTTGGCGCATCACAAAAAGCTACTTTATCTAATTTACCACTTCATTTTACAAAACACCCAACATCAGTGGTTTTATTTTAGCATTCAACGTAATAAAATAATATATTCATTACAATAAGCAACAACCACAAACACCACCACCCACAACTTTAATTTAAAGAAAAAAAAAAAAAAAAAAAAACAACAACAACAACAACAACAACAACAACAATCACCACCACTACCACAAACCCAACTCAACAACCACTACCCACAACTCTAATTTAAAAAAATAAAAAAATAAAAAAGCCACCACTAGGCTTGGGTCGCCGACTTGACTTGGCAAGTAGGGACCAATGTGTGGCAAGGAGTTGGAGGAAGAAAGACATAAAAAATGAAGGGGAGAAGAGAAGGGCTGGGTTCGGTGTAGAAGAAAGGTGAAGTAGAAAGAAAAAATAGAGAAAAAATGACTGGAGGAAAAAAAAAAAATGAAAGAGAGGAGAAGTGCTAGGTTTTGGTTCGGTGAAGAAGAAAGAAGGAATGTGAAGAAGAAAGATAAAAGAGAGAAAGAGAGAGAGAAAATATTAATTTAATAAAAGAAGAGGGAGAAACCAATTAATATATATATATATATATATAATAAATATTTTTTTCCTACTTTGGAGCTATAGTAAATTGGTATTGATACCAATTTACTGTAGCTTCATTGCTAAAAAAATTTAGCAATAGTACTACCATTGTAACTCTATTTTTGGTGTGTGAGTTGTTAAATTTAGCAATATGACTTTTTAGTACCACTAATACTAATTCTCTTAGAAGTCTAGATGATAATAAAAGTACAACATAAAACCAAGATGCTTCAATATTTACATTTAGCAATGTTGGACAAATTTATTTTAATGTCTTATGTATTTAAATTTATCTCCTGCATTGGTTGTTATTTGTTAGTATAATTTTTTAAGAAAATTACAGTTGCTCACAAAGGTTTATATCAATTTTTTTATATAAAAAAAAATTAAAAATATATTTACTTTAATTTTGTCCCTCTCAATTAAAACCTTGGCTTCGCCATTGATCGGTTACAAAAATTAGCCAACGGAGGGCTTGAATTTTCTCAAAGAGAACGAGTGTCACACCTTAATCCAAATAGTATTGTATATTTTTATCTCAAATAAATAATATTCAAGGTATTTATTCAATTTCTCTTTGCATTATTTCTATTATTATTGCGTATGCACTAACAAGAAATAATTCTTTATATACAGGTCTTATATTTTAATGAATAGATTTGTATAGATTTATGTGATATGTCAGTTGATTTTTTGAAGATTTTCCAACAAGAAGTAATTCTTTGTGTTCAGATCCTATATTTTAATTGACTTCAAAAAAAAATCTTATATTTTTTATTTTCCTAGACAAATAAAGCTTCTTTAAAAAAAAAGAAGAAAAAAATAGCAATGCAAATGTGCTTGACTGCTTGGCAGTTATCGGGTTAGATAACAAATCATGACTTGGTTTGTTTATTGTCACCGGCTCTTGTAGTATCGCAATGGCTTGAATACTTATAGCAAGGACCAAGACTTGGTTTATTTATCGGGTTAAAGACTTGGCTAAATAAAAAAAATCATGACTAGACTTGGGTTAAGAAAATGTGACCTTCAACAAAGTCATCGCCTAGAGTCTCAGTTGACAATTCAGTCAACTCAATTGTCACATGATTCTTGAATTGCCCCAACATCTTGTTTTTCTTCAATTTCACAATTGTATTCCTTATACACACCTTGTGTGTATCTTGTTTTTCTTCAATTTCACAATTGTATTCATTACACACTTGTAACACAAAAACGTAAAAAATGAAATGTGTACACATTCGTGCATAACAAAATGTGTGTAAAAGGATTTATACATTGGATTCTTGATCAATCAAACTTCTGATTTTACAATCTATGTATATTCTGATAAACATACCAATCCAGAGAATTACATATCTAGTAGGATTGAGTTGAAAACCAAGCAGAAATCCTAAGTTGAGCAGTGAGCACATGGTTACTTCCATCTCTATCAGATTATATGGTATTTCGACAATCAATCTTGATGCAATACTGGTTTGTGATATTAGGTGGATTTCACTAATTAGAAATTTGGGTAATAAATTGACCAGAGCTCGGTAGTCGCGGACAGAATAAAGATGTAAAATGGAAAACTTTTATCAAACACTCTTTAAGTAAACCATAGCAGAATCATTTTAAATGCTTATAAAAACAAGTTTGTCCTAGCGGGCGTGGAGTGGTGTGGGTTGCCTTCAAACAATTTTAACCGCAATTTGTAATTCCGTGTGAAACCATATATATAACCAGATTCCTTTTTCACAACCCAACATACCAAACTAACCAAAATCTCTCTTTCTCTCTTTTTCTTTCCATTCTTCAACCAACTAAAGAACAAAATGTGACCATGCAAAAACTTTCTAATATTTTCACACCTTTAACTCACCCACTGCCTATAAAGTATAACGTAACACCTGGAGACCCTCTAGTTCACACAGCTTAATCCTGTTCACCACCATGGCAGAAAGACTCAAACTTTTCTTCTGGGTTTTCTTTGTTCTTCTCCCAAACCCAGGAAAATCTCAACTTGATGAGCTATTCTTCAATGGGTTCAAAGGTGTAGATGTAGCTAGCAACTTGAGCTTAAATGGTGCTGCACAGATCCAAGACAATGGTGTACTTCAGCTAACAAACAAAACGCAGAGACTATTAGGCCATGCCTTTTACTCAAATCCAATCCAGTTCAAGAACTCCACGGATGGCAAAGCTTTTTCCTTTTCAACTTCCTTCGCTTTCGCTATGGTCCCCGAGTATGCTAAGCTTGGAGGCCATGGCCTTGCTTTCACAATCTCTCCGACCAAAGAGATTCCAGGGGCCCTGCCAAGTCAGTATCTTGGTCTGCTCAACAACACCGATCTTGGCAACTTCACCAACCACATATTTGCCGTTGAATTTGACACTGTCCAAGACTTTGGGTTCAGGGACATCAATGACAACCACGTTGGCATTGATATCAATAGCTTAGTATCCAACAAATCTGCCCCGGCTGCTTATTTTGATGTTACTAATAGTTCGATCCAAGTTCTCAATTTGAAGAGTGGTCAGGTAATTCAAGCTTGGATAGAATATGATTCTCAAAGTAATCAATTAGATGTAAAACTTTCACCTTCATCTACTAAACCAAGGTCTACACTTCTGTCTTTTCACGTAGACCTCTCACTAATTCTTCAAGAATCTATGTATGTTGGTTTTTCTTCTTCAACTGGTTTGCTCTCTAGCTCTCACTATATCACGGGTTGGAGCTTTAAGATGAATGGAGAAGCTAAATCTTTGTCTTTGGATCAACTCCCTCCACTCCCAGCAGAGTCTAAAAGAAACGATAACACAGGCGTAATTGTTGGTGTTTCTGTTTCAGCTGCATTAGTAATAATTTTGGTGAGTGGTTTGGCTTTTTACCTCATCAGGAAAATCAAGAAAGCTGATGTGATTGAGGCCTGGGAGCTTGATATTGGTCCACACAGATTTTCTTACAAGGAGCTGGAGAAAGCAACAAGGGGTTTTAGAGACAACGAGCTGCTTGGGTTTGGTGGGTTTGGTCGAGTTTATAAAGGGACACTGTCAAATTCAAACACCCAAGTTGCAGTTAAGCGAATTTCGCATGAATCAAAGCAGGGTTTGCAAGCATTCATATCAGAGATTGCTAGTATTGGTCGGCTTCAACATAGAAATTTGGTTCAATTATTTGGATGGTGTCGGCGAGGAGCAGATTTGTTACTTGTTTATGACTTTATGCCTAATGGAAGCTTGGACAAGTACATATTTGATGAGCCTAAAACAATTCTGAGCTGGAAGCAGAGGTTTAGTATCATCAAAGGTGTGGCTTCAGGGCTTTTATATTTACATGAAGAGTGGGAACAAACTGTGATTCACAGGGACATCAAGGCAGGGAATGTTTTATTAGATTCTGAGCTAAATGCACGGCTTAGTGACTTTGGTCTTGCTAAACTATACGAGCGTGGCACCAATCCAAGCACTACAAGGGTTGTGGGCACATTGGGTTATCTAGCCCCTGAGCTCACACGCACAGGCAAGCCCACAAAAAGCACAGATGTGTTTGCATTTGGTGCTTTGTTGCTAGAAGTGGTATGTGGTAGAAGACCTATTGAGCTTAAAGCATTGCCTGAGGAGCTCATGTTGGTGGATTGGGTGTGGGAGAAATGGAGACTGGGTGCAATATTTGAAGTTGTGGATTCAAGATTGGGGGGTGAGTTTGATGAGCTTGAAGCTGTTGTGTTGCTCAAACTAGGCTTGATGTGTTCCAACAATGAGCCTAAGGCACGCCCCACAATGAGGCAAGTGGTAAGGTACTTGGATGGAGAGCTACCACTGCCTGAGGCTGTGGAAGCACCACAGGAAGGGACCTAGGTGACACCGGCTTTTTAAATTTTCCATTAAACTCATCATGGACCCATGCGTTGAGTGTAATAATTTTTTTAGATTGGTTTCATTAAGTTTATCTTTTGCAAATTGGACTAATTTAATAAAGAGTAATGTATTTTATAATCATATTTTCATTTATTGTAGTTTCATTTATTATAGGAACAATTACAAATGTAATATATATAATTTTTGTTGTACCAATATAAAAACAACTAAATTTTTTAGAAGAGTTCAAAAGGTAAATCAACGAAAATATTCATTTTTTAATAAAAGTTATTCATAACATTTTGTGTATCATTAAAAAGTATGTAGAATTTAGAAATTATTCTTTTAATTTTAAACAAATTTTCTCAAACCCAATTTTTTCTACCCTACAATCCAAAACACCGAAAACCGTATCTCAAAAATTAATAAAACTCAGCCAAACTACAATTAAAAATAAAAGAAAAAGGGAAAAATAAAACCCACATCAAAATAAAACTCCTTCCGAATATGTAAAACATATTAAATGTGATGCGATCAAGCCAAATATCAAATACAAAATCAAATTCAAATTTTTAATAAGGCTTTGAAGTCAGACAATAAAAATAGGTGGCTGATCCCAGGCAAAAGTGCTAATTATATTATATACATGATGATTGTAGCTCTTTTTCCTTAATAATATATAAATAAATAGAAAACCAAGAGTACAATTCCAAAGGGGAAAAAAGTAGAGGAAAATTTTTGACAAAAAGAAGAAGAAATATTGTGTAAATATTTTCATAATCTAATCCAACACATGAATAATGAATAGATAAATAAATAATTTTAAACACAAAATTGAATTTATTTTCTTAAAAAATCTCAAAAATACACTAATAAGATAAGAAAGATGAAGAGCAATATAAATATTCGTAAATACTTTTAAAAATTACTCAAGTATCTAAGAACATCATATAACAAGGACATAACAATTTGATGCTAATTTGTTAATATTGTAAAGCCAATATATTTATATATTTAATATTGTCAAAAAATAAAAGGTAAAAAATAATGATGTGATGGATGAGGTTACTCAACAAGAGTGTAGTAATAATAAATGTTATGTTTTAGCTATTACATACACACACACACACACATATATATATATATATATATATATATATATATTCACTATATTCGATAATAATAAAAAATAAACACAATCTCACTATCCTTCAAATTTTGAATTTGTTCTCTCAAAATTTAGAATTGATGCCAAAATTTTGAATTAATCTAGTAAAAAGTATATTAAATTAGTAAAAAAAAAAAAAAAAAAAAAAAAAAAAAACCATCTAGCCATTACTTAGCATGTGGCCCTCCAAATACCAACAAATCCTCAAATCTCCTTTAAAATTTTCAAAATTATGGCTTATTTGGATTGAAGGGAGAGTAGAGTAGAGTTGATCGGATAATAGGCTAATTTTTAGATTGGTTGTATAGAGAAGAAGCCACCTCATACAAAATTAAACATTGAAAAGTTATATTTATAGGATATATCATAGATGTAGATCAACATTGAAAAGTTTCAAAATCAACAAGTGTACAACCCTAACCAAGGACTTCCCATTCCAAGGAATATATACAAACCTCACCGCCTCTCCCATCCCATCCACTCACACAACAAAAACCAGGAATTTTTGGAAAACATGAAGGGGAATGCATCTATCCAAGACTGTGGCAGTGGCAGGCTGGCAGCAGCTTATTACATTCTGAAACTAGCTCCCTCTCCCTTTTCTCATGAGACGAAGAGTCTTTTAACATTTCCTTACTTGGCAAAGGCACACTCAATGCACAATAAAATAAATGTTATAATACTGGTTGAGCACTAGCCTCACAAAATTTGCCAATCATTAAACATGCTATGCTAGCAAATTTAGTTAGATTCACTACATGTCCTTGCTTGAGTGCCTCCTACAATTACATTTGTTGAGATTCAATATACAACTACCAAGTATCTCTTACATATATACAAAGAACCTTATAACTCAACTAGTATCTTCTCGTGTTTCCAATGAAAACATTTAGGGTTCAAATCCCCCACAACCTCAACTATCAAATTATAAAAATAAAATTAAAATTAAAAATTAAAAAATCTTGCATATTGCTACAAATCCCATCTCAACCTAAGATCAAATTGTCAGTATCAAGTGTCACATCTTTTTTTTTTTTCTCTCTCTCTGTCTATTATTAATGGGGTTTTTCCTAATTTATCAATCACAATACTAAATCTTAGTTATTTGCCCAAATGTGCTTGCCATCTAATCAGCCTGTAAACATACTTGAGTTGAATTGTATTTGTACTAACCATTTCACCAAACATGTAGTGAAGACTTACAAACTCAATTCAGAAAAAATAAAATCTTATACAATGAATGAAAATGGGCCCACCATTGCTGTGATTTTTGAGATAAGATCTGAATGGGGACGCATTTCCTATGCAAATGGATATGATGCAGCAGCAGAAACAGATTGGCCTCCCCCAAAAAAAAGACGAGAGAGGCAGAGAGTGAAGTCAGCGTAATTGAGGGATTCGTAAAGTAGTTTTGTTACTTTTGTAACGATAATTATGAGGGTGTTTGGTCATTGATTTCAAAACATATTGTTTAATGTTTAAACGCTGAATACTATTGTTCAAAAACAAAAAAAAAAATATGTTTGGTAGATCATTCCGGAACAGGGGTGTTTGAAAAATATTGTTCAAAACATATGTTTAAAACAATGGTTTTTGAAATCACCTTTGGACCGATTTGTAACAACAAAAACTAGTGCTGAATGGTACTTTCGTAATTAGATTGAACAGTATTATGGGTCTAACGGTCAACTTTTTGAAAGAATGGGTCCACCGGTCAACAAAAACTACTCTCTCACCCACACAGAAAGCAACCCAGCAGTATTTAAAAAATATTTTTATATTTATTTTGTACTTTGCTCATTTAAAAAATATTTATTTTGTACTTTGTTCAAATTTTTTTTTTATCATCTAACACACACATACCAAACACATATTTTATATTTTTGAACACTGAAACATGTTATTTAAACCATGATACCAAACACATTTTTTTGTTTTATAAACACTAAAAACATGTATTTCAATAACACTTTTTAAACTACAATTTTCACATCTTTTTAAACAACAATTTTTGAACTCTATAACCAAACGGGCCCTATTGCATTTGAATAGAAATTATTTTTACCAACTTTTGCGTTTCCAAGGTTTTACTTTTTTTTTTACACGTGTTTCAGGAGACAAATTTTCTTGTAATGGTACTGCTTATGAACAATAGTAGTAATATTTGACTTTTCAGTCACTTTTCAACACATTAGTGGGACTTGTATACTGTTTATAAGACCCATAAATCTTAATTTTCAGCAACTTTTTCATTAAAAATAAATCTCATGCTACTATTCACACATTTAAAAATTACTCCCTCCATCCCATTTTGTTTGTCCTGTTTGAAAAGTCAAACTTTTTAAGGGAACATCATTTATTATCTTGTCCATCATTTAAAAATGTATAAGTTTCCAAAACTATCCTTAAATAAATTTATCAAAAATTTGAATTATTAATAAAATAGGGGTATAATAGGAACATTAATAAATTAATGACTTTTATTTTTACAAACAAGACAATATTTTGGGACATCCTAAAATGGAATAGAGGACAAACAAAGTGGGACAGAGGGAGTATTTTATTACAATATTTTCAGTTTTCAATTTTTAGTTATATCCAAATAAACCCTAAGTGTTAATAAAGAATTCGATAGTTTCACGTGCTTTACTAGGATTCTTCTCAATGGAGAGGAGAGAGAGGAACATGGAGGATGGGTGTTCTCTCTCTCTCTCTCTCTCTCTCTCTCTCTCTCTCTCTCTCTCTCTCTCTCTCTCTCTCTCTCTCTCTCTCTCTCTCTCTCTCATTGAACTTTCTTTGGATTTCTATCTTTACAGGACTATCATAGCTATTCTATCATTTGGGAAAATTTTCATTTTAAACACTATATTTTTGGGTGGTAAGAAATCAAGATCTAAACTTTATAAAATAATAAATTATACCTCCACTTTTTTTAATGTAATAAATTAAACCCAACTTGTCACCTGTTATTGTTAATTTTCAAGTAGGGGTTGCAATTGGGTTGGGTACTTTTATATATAGAGAGAGAGAGACATAAGAAATCAGATGAGTTGGGTTGGGTTTGGGTCAAGTCAATTGGGTTCGGGTTGAAAATAGATTCAAATAAAAAATGTCATTTCAAATGAGTTAGAAACTTAATAAGTTTAGTTGTATAGAAAAAAATTAGAAAAACATAGTACATTATAACATGATTTTGAAGTATATAGAACACCTCGTAAAAGAAAAATATCAATCAAACACACACAAAAAATAAAATAAATAATAGAATGATATATTGGTAGAGATATAAATATGTTAAATAATTTTTGAAATTTTTTATTTTGTAGGGAGAACAAATTATCTTTAATTAGAAAGAAAATTATACATTATATCACAATTACAAAATAATTATCTATTCCTATGCATCATGTGGATTTGCACAGGTTTACAACTAATTTTTTATTGCACGATAGATTAATGTGATATGTCAATTGGCTTTCTGAAAATTTTCCATCAAGAAGTAATTCTTTGTGTTCAGGTCTTTTATTTTAATTGACTTAAAAAATAAATGTTATATTTTTAATTTTTCTAGACAAATAAATCTTCTTTAAAAAAAAAAAAAAAAAGTGGCTATGCAAATGTGCTTATCGCAATAATGCTCAGTAGTTATCGGGCTAAATAACAAATCCTGACCTGGTTTATTTATCAAGCTAAATACTTAGCAAAATGAAAAACTCATGATCACCTCTCCGAGCTTGATTGTGATTCGATCAACTCAATTGTCACATGATACATGAATTGACGCAACATTTTGCTTTTCTTCACTTGCACAATTGGATTCGTTACACACAACTTGTTACCAAAAATAAAAATAAAAAATTAAAAATAAAAATAAAAAAGAAGAAGAAGAAGAAGAAGAAATGTGTGTACGATTGTATGTAATGAAGTGTGTTTAAAAGTGTAGGGGTATTGGGCCCAAGAGCTCATTTTCTATGTGTATATTGAGCTTAAGGCCCAAGTCGAGGATGGTGGGTCGTCCGAGAAGGAGTAAACATTGTCGGGAGAGCCTGTGTTAGTAAATGAAGAAGTTAGTTTTGATCATAATGGCCCAAGAGGTTGGGCCGAGGATGAATGCCTCCTCGGCTAACCAAAGCCGAGGTTCGTAGAGGTGGTCTATCGTCCAAGGGAGCACTCTAGGAAAGTTTCGTTGATACGGATAAGAATTAAAGAAACACAAGACAAGGAGGAATCCTAAAATATCTAAGGAGAAAACTACTACCACCGCATTGAATGTTCTCTGACTAACTTTCTTGCTACATTAATGTAGAGAAAACCCCTGAACAGTACTACATTGGCTACCCTAACGCACAGAGGGCCTAAGAGGATGTTCGATGGGACAAACACTCAAGTAGTGACTTGGATGGTCAACAAGTGAGGCCAAGATCATCTCAAGAGAACTATATAAAGGTAGAGACCTTTCATGCAGAGGGGATCAGGAAATTAAAAGAAAAACAATGTATATCTAAGAAGAAAACTGCTACCACCGCATTGAATGTTCTCTGACTAACTTTCTGGCTACATTATTGTAAAGAAAACCCTTGAACATTACTACATTGACTACCCCAACGCACAGAGGGCCCGAGAGGATGTTCGATGGGACAAACACTTAAGTAGTGACTTGGATGGTCAACAAGTGGGGCCAAGATCATCTCAAGAGAACTATATAAAGGTAGAGACCCTTCATGCGGAGGGGATCAGGAAATTAAAAGAAAAACACTGTAGCAATTTAGAACCAAATTTGTAATCAAACTTGTGAGAAATATGTAAGAGCTAATCTCCTTGGACTATGCTAAGGACAATTTATTTTAGTTTAAATCAATATATTTTCCTGTTCTTGTCATTTGAATCTACATTATTTGTTGTCCAACTCATTTTAGCCCAATTTTCCAACCTACTCTCTACAAATTCATTGTTTTGGGCTTTTTGAGCCTAAGTCCATCCGTCTTTTGGGCTAGAGACTCAAATCTTGTCCTTACAAAAAGGATTTACTCATTGGGTTCCGATGGGGTTTAGGTTGGATTCCAATTTTGATGGGATTTTTATTTTTATTTTTTGCTATGAATTTTTGTTTTTTGGATTCGGATGGTTGGATTTTGGATTCCGATTGGACTTTGGGATTTCGATGGGGTTTGGGTTGGGCTGGTGGGCATGGTGGTGGTGTGGTGGTGACTGTGGTGGGTCATGTTTGGTCATCGTTGGTCAATATGGTGGGTTTGTTTAGTCGTCGTTGGTTACTATGGTGGGTTTATTTGGTCATTGTTGGTCCTGGTGGGGTTTGTTCTTGTTATGTTCTTCTTTGTTCTTTGTGTTGGTTTGATTTAAAATGATTTTTATCATGGCTAAATGATTTGTTGTGACTGGGAAGCTCGACGATGGTAGTGGTGGTAGGTGGATGAGACAGAGAAAGAGAAACAGAGATTAGAGAGAAGTGAGAAATACTTTTTATTTTATTTTTATATTATTTTAATGTGTTGTATTATAAAATAAAAGTTAGAATATTGGGTGTATTATAAAATAGTACTGAAAGTAAGTTAAACCCAAAATAGTATAATATAATAGATAAAATAGCTTTCAAGATGGTAAAATAGAATAGTTTAAAAATAGTGATGCCTAATACTTTACCTATGTAGTAGGATTGAGTTGAAAACCAAGCAGAAATCCTAAGTTGAGCGGAGAGCACATGGTTAGTTCCATGTCTATCAGATTATATGGTATTTCAATAAACAATCTTGATGAAACACTGGCTTGTGATATTAGGTGGACCTCACTAATTAGAAATCTTACGAATAAATTGACCAGAGCTCGGAAATGGGCAAAGAGAATAAAGATGAAAAAATGGTAAACTTTGGTCCAACACTTCAAAGTAAACCATAGCAGAATCATTTTAAATGCTATTTTTTTTTTTTATAAGCATTTTAAATGCTTATAAAAACAAGTTTGTCCTAGCTCAGTTTCAAACCCTGTGGGTGGGCTTAAATTTAAATGGCCGGAAGTGATGTGGGTTGCCTTCAAACAGTTTCGACCACAATCTGAAATTCCATGTGAATTGATGGACCAGGTGGGGGCCCAAGGTGGCCCAGCCCCCGGGCCAAATTATTATTTTTTAATAAGTTTAGTTAGTCTCACTCAAATAATAATTATTCAACCCAAAAACTTAATAAAAATATTCACAATAATGATTGTATTTTAACATAAAAAAAAAAAACTATTTTATCGCCAAATAATCAAAAAAAATCATGTATTATTGAAGAAGTTAAAGCTAATTTTTTTGCAAACAATAAACTAATATTTATACCAGTTTACTATAATAAGTTGTTAAAAATAAAATAAAATAAAATATGTAGGGACACGAATCTTTAGCGGCCCAACAACGATGTTGGGCTCGAACGTGAAAGATCCCTCACAATAATATTTGTAGAGAGTGGGCTTGAAAGGCTAGCGTTGGGTCGCCGGGCGTTAGTTCAGGCCGGACTTTAGGTGAGCCTAGACAAGGAAAGGCTGTAATCTGGATATCCAGGCCTTACACCTTCATAACTTGAGGGATTTGGCTCCTCGGATCATGTCCGAGGAGCACTAATGTTTTCTCCGGTCACCTGACGGTGGGCTTTTCTTGGTGGCCTGCATATATTATCCGGGCATTCTCCTTCCTCAAGTTTTTCTCCGGAAGCGAGATGGGAGCCCCCTTCCCTTGTCATCTAACGTTCTCTTTTATACCAGCCTACGTTCGTTATCCCTCGTCCACGTGTAGGGTCGACCTTTCCGGGACAGATATTTGTCCCATCGGTATAATCCCGAAATTGTTGGAAATGATCAATAAAGCCTAAGAATCCGGCTCTGTTAGGTGCAGTGTCATATCAGGGAAGGGTATTAAGGACAACTTCCCCAAGATATTTTCTAATCTTTCAAGCTTGCTCGTGTTCCATTTTAATTCATGAGAATTGGGTCATTGAGGACTAAACCGTCCTCTACTGTATCTTGGGCCATTTTATGTTTTCTAGTTTTGAGCTTGGGCCTGGCCTCCTTGAGTTTGGGGCTGGTGGACTTCCCATAAGCGAGCGGGCCGGACCCATAAACTATTGGGCCCCACAAAATATTTTATTAAAATTATATCTCTTTCTTCAATTAAAAACTCAAATTCTCTCTCTTCCTTTATTATTTTAATGAGTTGTTTATATTATTTTAAATGAAGTAATAAAAAAAATATAAAATTTGATATTGGGTACATGGTTTCAAACTTGGACCGTTCAATGAATCGTAAAAATGAGAGGTTCAAGATTTTTAAGGTCGGATAGAAGTTAAACCGAGATCAAACCGTGCTAATGTTATAATTAATTAATAATTATTTAAAATATAAATTAATATATTATATTAATATAAATAGAAAAATTAACTAAAATAGTTCAATTAAAATAAAATTTCATATTTTAAATATGTGTTTAATATCATAAATATTACAAAATAAATAAATAAAAATATCAAAACCTAAGCAAATATAGATATAGTATTTCTTTATTTATTTATATGTTAATTAGTAAAACTATGATAATAATAATTGTAGGGGTGTTAGGCCCAACAATATATATCTATGTATATATTGGGCCAAGGGCCCAATCTAAGGACGTGAAGTAGTTCGAGGAGGGGTGAACATCATTAGGGGAGTCTGTGTTAGTAAGTGAAGAAATTAGTTTTGATCATAAGGGTTCATAAGGGTGGTCTAAGGACAAATGCCTCCTCGGGTGATCAAAGCTAATGTCCGAAGGAGTGGCCTACCATCCAGGGCAACGTTCTAGGAGATTCTATTGACACAGATAAAGGGAAGTCCTAAAATATCTAAAGAGAAAGCTGCTACCATCGCATTGAATGCTCTGCACCTAACCAATCGGCCGCATTAATGTAAAGGTGATACCTGAACAGTAATTTTCAGTCTTATAGCTAATACCATAGACTTTAAAGGTCTTTGATGAGACAAGGATTAATGCCAGCAATCTACCTTACACGTGGAAGGTAGGGATGAAAGAAAAAAGATATTATAAAATAGAAAGAAGACCCTAAAGGGAAAGGATCGGAGAATTAATAGAGAATTACTGTAGTAATAAGAAGCGTACTTGTAACCAACTTCAAGAATTATATACAAGAGCTAAGTTCCTCGGACCGTGTCGAGGACGATTTTCATGAGATACAACCAGTCTATATTTACTTTATTGTCGTTTGAACCCACTATAATCTTTACCTAACTCATTAAAGCCTAGTTTTTCAACTCACTCTCTATAAATTTATTGTATTGGGCTCTTTAGGCCTAGATCCTTTTAACTTTTGGGCTTAGGACTCAAATCTAGTCCTTACAAAAATAGTATAATAATTTTTTTTTTTTTTTGTAGTATAACAATTTTTATAATATAAGAACTTGTGGCAATACAAGTAACATCTTTTATTCAAAAAGTACTAATGGCTGAAAAGAACTTGTGGCTGAATCATTATAATATAAGAACTTGTGGCAAGTTACGTCACAGAACATTTGGATACCACTTATTTCTTTGAAAATCGAAAACTTATTAATGAAAACAATAAAAAAATAATTTTTGGGTTACTGTTCACTCCTCTAAACACTGTAAATTTACCTTAATGCATTGTTCATATCCCATGAATAGTGCAAGAGGCGCTGGTAAAAAAAAAAAGGCAAAAACACAGACACATGAGTTTTCATCCGTATCCAAACGATCTTGAAAAGAACTTATGGCAGAAACATTCATCTCATCTTTTATTCAAAAATTCAAAGTTTTCAACACTTTCAATGCAAGTGCTAGTCAGTAGTCACATGGAGGTTGAGGAAACTTCAAAAGGAAGGAAATACAAAGAGCAATGTTGGTGCCATAACTTATGGCACAACTTATATCACAATTCGCCCATGTGGCAAGTTGTGATTGGTAGGTCCCCACATGGACCCACCATCATCCTTCCACCAACCACAACTCGCCACATGGGTAAGTTGTGGCATTAGTATTAGTCAAATGAAAAACAAACCAAAGAAAGAGAAAGCGCATGTCACATAAGTTACATAGCGGTGTTTAGCAAAAACGAGAGAGAAGATTAGTCATTAGTATTACAAAGTAGTGGTGTTGGACAGCAAAAAAAGAATATAACAAAGAAAGAAGAAGAAGCTACTGCTTTGTGGCGCCACTCTTGCTTCATCATCTTCTTGTTCCTCTCTCTCTCTCTTTAACAAACCCTAAAGGTCCAAAGCATGAGAAAAATGTCTCAAAGTACCTGTAAATTTTTTTTTTCTTTCCTTTGACAATCTAATCCACAAAAATTATATCAAGTACTAATATCAAGAATTATCATAATAATTCCATTGAATATACTCTCAAAGTAAATCAGAGCTCTAAAAATTAATTACAATGACCATTGGCCACAAAATAATAGAGGTATGAATAAATAATTACATATTAACAACTTGTCCCATCAGTGGGAATAAAGTCACAACCACTATAATATATAAAAGAATGAGTCAAGCCTATTCTAAGATATACAACATCTAATATCTCCATTATAAAAGTTTAGCATTCATCAGTAGTTAGTCTAACTACTGTTAGCCACCAAAAAGCTGTCTCAAAATATTGTCGCCTACTCGAAAAGTTTATAAAATAATGGGATGAGACAGAGCCTAGTAAGTAGCATAATTAATAGGGGTGGGGGAAATACAAGTTTCATCTTCAATAATAATAATATGACAAGAATGATTTAATAATAAAACACAAAGTTTCTCAAGTAAATACCTTGAAACTATATACTATAATATGTGAGCATCAACAATATAATTTCCAAAGCCATAATATCTAACATAAGATAAATTATCACAAATATACCACACTACCACATAGACCGGTCAGGGGATCCACCCATTTACAACTGGCATGATATTGTCCTCTCTGGTATGCAGACTCTTGGCCCCATTGACAGTAGCCTCACCCATACCTTCAAGTTTTTTCTCTCCCCCCATGGGCAGCAAGCAAAGAGAGCGTCAAATAGGGCCTCTCTTGCATGAGGTCTCTTGGCCCCATGGGCAGCAGCCTTATCCATACACAATCAAGGAACCTCTTCCCCTCATGGACAACAAGGAAGAACGCGTCATCCAAAGTGAAAGAGCACTGACCTGAATTTGATTCCGTTGTCACAAAGACTACTGAAACCAAATCCGGTGATCACCAGGAAATCACACATGGCATGATATTAAAGCAACTCACAGGTTACATTACTTTGAAACACATAATTCATATCCAGGTAGTTTTAGAAAAACCTTAAATAATCTAACTTCTACAAAATTTGTAAGGTTTTCAATTTCATTCTTATCAAGAGATTTTCTATCGATTTCCCACATAACAAGATAAGATAAGCATCTTTAAATTTTCTAATATACCATAAAATCTAAGATTTCCTTATCTAAGATTAAATAAAAGATGCTCATTTTTCCATATCAACAATTCATGCATTTCTCCAAATGCAATACCAAATATAATGCATTTTTATATATATATATATATATATATATATATATATATATATATATATATTAAGGTTACGACACGATAGTTTTTTTAGGAAAATATAGTTTCCATAAGTAGTTTCCAAAAACGTGTCCAACCCCAAACAACATTTATGCAAAATGTTTATTTTTCAAAAATCCCATTAAAATGCTACTTACCTCGCAACCGCAAAATCCTAATTCTCCAAGCTCTAAGGAGATTAGCTAGAATCTAAATAATATCAAGTAAACCTTGTAAACACAAATTGTTCTCAATTGCAGAAAATCAAACAATTGAAAAGAAAATGTGGTTTGCAAATATAAATTTGTATTGATGAATAATGAGTACAATCTCTATTTCAATTCTTTTACAAAAGAATACCCTCTGGTTCTATCTTCTTTGAACGTGACTCGAACAAGAGATATTCTTAACTTTGGTTGGAAGATGGATTGAACGGTCTTCACAACAAATCTCTAACTTTGAGCTTATTAGAGATTTATTGTTCTTCAAGTATTCGAATGTGAAGACTCTAGGGTTAAAGTTCTTCGGGGCTTTAGAGGCTTGATCCGTTGAGCTTCAAAGATTTGGGTTTGTTGAGGTTTATGGAGACTTTTTAGCTTAATTCCAATAGAACTTCAAAGAACTCGAACAATAGATCTTCTTGAATTTGGTTGGAAGATGGATTGAATGGTCTTCTCAATGAATCTCTAGCCTTGAGCTTGATAGAGATTTGTTGTTCTTCAAGTTCTTCAAGCCCTTTGAATGTTCTTCAAGTTCTTGAAAGATGCTTTAAGTTCTTCAAAGATTCTTGAGACAGAATTTCTCCAGAGCTTGGACCCCTAGAAAACTTGATGTTGAAAATGAGAGGGGATGTCCTCTATTTATAGTGATTTCAGAGGATAGCTCCACTATGAATTGATATGCTTGAAAGTGTGTAGCAGACTTTTGATTGGTCCAAATTCTTCTTAGAGATAATTATCTCTATTTATCTATTTTGATAAAGATCATATTTTGATAAAAATAATAATCAACAAAGATAAATAATTATCTCTATTTAATTTATTTAATAAAGATAATTATCTACCAATTTTGAATAGAAAATTTATCTTTATTTTATTTATTTATTTATTTTAATAAAGATAATTACCCATAAATTTTGAATAGGAAATTTATCTTTTTCTTGTGGGCCAAATGACACATGGCAAATTTTGATATGCCAATGTGATGCCACATGTCATTATCTAATTTAATGACATTAATTTAGAATTTGCCACTAAACTTTGATGTGGCATTTTATAATTGGCTTAAAATTTTGCCTCTTACAAACCTATCACAATAAGTATAGAGCTTGAAATTGCATCTACTCACAATTTAGGAATTGCCAAATAATCACTTAATTAGGCAAGCCTAGTATTTAACCTCATCAATAATAATATATTCCACTTCCATAGTTTCTCAACAAATTGATTCACAAGGCATAAACTTCATTTTATAAAGTTAACCCATTTAATATCATCTCCAACATTATGACTAGCTTCCATAAAATTTACACTACATCATTAAAAGACCCATGAAAGCAAAATCAAAATATCCTCCGAGACAAGAAATTTAGAACTTCAACTAACTCTAAATAAACCCAATGGCAATGGAAAAATTGAATTCACCAACCATCACATGTTATAATTTAAAACCCCTAAATTTTTCCACCATACATAAACCTTAAGTAGTCATCAATAGCACAAAATATATACCCACTCATCAAATAATTCCACTTATACAAAACTGATGGTTTTTAGACCCCTTTAAAACACAATTGATTTAACCTAGGTAATTAGCCAAGTTGTTACTTAGTCCAATTTAACAAATCTAGGTTATCACAATCACAAAGATCATATTATGCAAAGCAACGGAAAGATAAATAACACAAGATATAATCACCAGGAAATCAAACTAGTAAAAACCTGGAGAGGATTTGACCTAGCTATCCTCAAGGTAAACTTGAATCCACTATCTTGAAATAATCGAAGTTCATACAATAAGACTTACAAGCCCCCACGCTCGACTTCTTATTACTACCAACCAAGAGAACTTACTGACACGACCACGTGCAAACTCCGAATCCACGGACTCCTTCTTTCTTGGATTCACCACCAAATACAAGTACACCCGCTTGTGTTTTCTTTAAACTTTAATGGCAGCAACCGAGTTGATCATCAAGGTGTAGATAAAATTTTCTCCTTGAAAACCCTAAGTTTGTGTAAAGGAAAGCTCCTCTAGATCTCACAAGAGATTTACATAAACCGCAATATGAGCAATACTAAAACGTGGTTAGGGTTTGCCTTTTATACTTAGGACAAATTAGAAAACCCTAAAACGTTTTAAACAACTAGGGCTGAGTTGGAAATCTACAGAAAAAAACATTCTGCCCGAGCTTTGATCGATCGAGCCTAAGCTTCGATCAATCGAGCCAGGCCAAAATGTATAATGCTTTCAGTATTAGCTCGATTCCAACTTTACATAAAATGTACAACTTTGAGCAAGACTAAAACACTTCTAAACACATTGTTTTGATCATGGTTTGCCAACAATACACATTAGAGTTCTAAATACATAAATACCTAAGTCTTTAGAACCTAACAAACTCATACTTAAAAACACATAAATATCACTTCCAATGCTCATAAATCACATGGGTATCATTATTAAAGTTTAGATAAAAATAACCTCAAGCAAAAGTGCAAAACCCACCAAAAAGATGAGAAATTTTTATCTCAAAAAAAAAGATGTGAAGGTGTTTATGGGTTCCTAAGAATTTTCCGGTGATCTTGCCGGAAAAATGATGGTGGAAATGGTGATGGTGGTGGTGTGGAAGTGTCGGTGGAGAGTTTGAAGGAGTGAAGAGTATGTTCTACCGAAAATGAAAAAGAAGAAAACGAAAGAAAAGAGAAGTGAGGGAATGAGCCAGCCAAAGGAATGAAAAAATAGAGTGATTGTGAGGTGGGTAGTGGGGTTAGGTGGGGCTTGGCACATGGGAACCCAAAAAATATCTGATCTTAACTTTTTCTTTTTTTGAGTGCTAATTGGGACGTTACACACACACTCTCTCTCTCTTCTAAGAAATCATTTGGTTCTAGATCTGAAAAAAAGGGAACTGCATTGAACTGCAAAAAGCGGCCCGCAGTTTATAAAACTGTATGGTTCGGCCGCGATTTGAGCAGTTTTGTGTTTTTTTCGTATAAAAAGGTTCTTAGAGTTAAAAGAACAATAATGATAATAGGTTCATGGTTAATCGGGTCAGACCGTATGGTCCAATCTAGATCTAAGAACCATGATTGAGTTTATTGTAAAGTGAGGTGATAAAATAGACAAAATAATTTTTTGAGGTACTAAAAGTAAAAATTTTTAGCAATATCTCTAACTTCAACAAAAATATATATATATATATATATATATATATATATATATATATTAGCCAGTCTAATATTAAAAAAAACATTATTTTGTTTTTTGTTTTTATCTTTATTAGTAAATAATTGCATTTTAATGTATTTAGAAACAATAATTTTATGTATTTATAATTATTTTAATAAATTTTATGTATTTATAATTTTTTAATACTTTTTTTTTTTTTTTTACTCCAACCCTAACAACCCAATATGCCAAAGTCTCTTTCTCTTTTTCTTTCCATTCTTCAAAGTTTCAAACAACAAAAGAACAAAATGTGCCCAAGCAAAAAATTTCAAATATGTTCACACGTTTAAAGTCACCTACTGCCCATACCTTAACACGTGAACACCCTCTAGTTATTTAGAAACAATAATTTGGTGTATTTATTATTTTTTTATTATAAATTTTGTGTATTTTTAATTTTTTTAATATTTTTTTTTTTTTTACTACGGCCGCCCTAAACAACCCAATATGCCAATGTCTCTCTCTTTTTCTTTCCATTCTTCGAAGTTTCAAACAACAAAATATCAAAATGTGCCCAAGCAAAAAATTCCAAATATTTTCCACGTTTAAAGTCACCTATTGCCCATACCTTAACACGTGGACACCCTCTAGTTCACACAGCTTAATTCTGTTCACAGCCATGGCAGAAAGATTCAAACTTTTCTTCTGGGTATTCTTTGTTCTTCTCTCAAACCCAGCAAAATCTCAGCTTGATGAGCTTTTCTTCAATGGGTTCAAAGGTGTAGGTGTAGCCAACAACTTGAGCTTAAATGGTGCTGCACAGATCCAAGACAATGGTGTACTTCAGCTAACAAACAAAACGCAGAGACTACTAGGCCATGCCTTTTACTCAAATCCGATCCAATTCAAGAACTCCACGGATGGCAAAGCTTTTTCCTTTTCAACTTCATTTGCTTTCGCTATGTTCCCTGAGTATCCTAAGCTTGGAGGCCATGGCCTTGCTTTCACAATCTCTCCTACCAAAGAGATTCCAGGGGCTCAATCAAGTCGGTATCTTGGTCTGCCCAACAACATCGATCCTGGCAACTTCACCAACCACATATTTGCAGTCGAATTTGACACAGTCAAAAACGATGAGTTCAGGGACATCAATGACAATCATGTTGGCATTGATATCAATAGCTTAGTATCCAACAAATCTGCCCCGGCTACTTATTTTGATGGTGCTAATAATTCGAACGAAGTTCTCAATTTGAAGAGTGGTCAGGTAATTCAAGCTTGGATAGAATATGATTCTCAAAGTAATCAATTAGATGTGAAACTTTCGCCTTCATCTACTAAACCAAGGTCTACACTTCTGTCTTTTCACGTAGACCTCTCACTAATTCTTCAAGAATCTATGTATGTTGGTTTTTCTTCTTCAACTGGTTTGCTCTCTAGCTCTCACTATATCATGGGTTGGAGCTTTAAGATGAATGGAGAAGCTAAATCTTTGTCGTTGGATCAACTCCCTTCACTCCCAGCAGAGTCTAAAAGAAACAATAACACAGGCGTAATTGTTGGTGTTTCTGTTTCAGCTGCTTTGGTGATAATTTTGGGGAGTGGTTTGGCTTTTAACCTCATCAGGAAAATCAAGAAAGCTGAAGTGATTGAGGCCTGGGAGCTTGATATTGGTCCACAGAGATTTTCTTACAAGAAGCTGAAGAAAGCAACGAGGGGTTTTAGTGACAAGGAGCTACTTGGGTTTGGTGGGTCTGGTCGAGTTTATAAAGGGACACTGTCAAATTCAAACACCCAAGTTGCAGTTAAGAGAATTTCGCATGAATCAAAACAGGGTTTGCAAGAATTCATATCCGAGATTGCTAGTATTGGTCGGCTTCGACATAGAAATTTGGTTCAATTACTTGGATGGTGTCGGCGAAGAGCAGATTTGTTACTTGTTTATGACTTTATGCCTAATGGAAGCTTGGACAAGTACATATTTGATGAGCCTAAAACAATTCTGAGCTGGGAGCAGAGGTTTAATATCATCAAAGGTGTGGCTTCAGGGCTTTTATATTTACATGAAGATTGGGAACAAACTGTGATTCACAGGGACATCAAGGCAGGGAATGTTTTATTAGATTCTGAGCTAAATGCACGGCTTAGTGACTTTGGTCTTGCTAAACTATACGAGCGTGGCACCAATCCAAGCACTACAAGAATTGTGGGAACATTGGGTTATCTAGCTCCTGAGCTCACACGCACAGGCAAGCCTACAAAAAGCACAGATGTCTTTGCATTTGGCGCTTTGTTGCTAGAAGTGGTATGTGGTAGAAGACCTATTGAGCTTAAAGCATTGCCTGATGAGCTCATGTTGGTGGATTGGGTGTGGGAGCAGTGGAGAGTAGGAGCAATATTTGAAGTTGTGGATTCAAGATTGGAGGGTGAGTTTGATGAGCTTGAAGCTGTTGTGTTGCTCAAACTAGGCTTGATGTGTTCCAACAATGAGCCTAAGGCACGCCCCACAATGAGGCAAGTGGTAAGGTACTTGGATGGAGAGCTACCACTGCCTGAGGCTGTGGAAGCACCGCATGGAGGGGCTTAGGTGACACTGACTTTTTAAACTTTCCATTGTACTCATTGTACACCTGCGTATTGCAAGCGATAATTTTTTTTACGTGATAAATTTTTTAGGGTCATTTCATTAAATTTATATTTTGCAAATTGGACTAATTTAACAAAGAGTAATATATTTCGTAATCATATTTTCAGTTGTTATAGAACAATCACAAATATAATATATATAACTTTTATTGTACCAAAATGAAAATAACGAAATTTTTTACAGGAATTCAAAAAGTAAATTAATGAAAATAATCATTTTTTTAATAAAAGTTATTTATAACATTTTGCGTATCATTAAAAAGTATGTAGATTTAGAAATTTTCTTTTAATTTTAAACAAACTTTCTTAAATCCAGTTTTTTCTACCCTACAATCCTAAACACTGAAAATGTAATTCAAAAATTAATAAAAACTCAAAAAATCTACAATTCAAAAATAAAAGAGAAAGGGAAAAATCAAACTCACACCAAAATCAAACTCCTTCTAAATATGTAAAACATATTAAATGTGATGCGATCAAGCCAAATATCCAACGCATAATCAAATTCAAATTTTTAATAAGGCTTTGAAGTCAGACAATAGAAATAAGTGGTTGATCCCAAGCAAAAGTGTTGATTATATACATGATGATTGTAACTCTTTTTCCTTAATAATATGAAAATAAATAAATAGAAAACCAAGAGTACAATTCCAAAGGGGGAAAAAGTAGAGGAAACTTTTTGACAAAAGAAGAAGAAATATTGTGTAAATATTGTCATAATCTAATCCAACACATGAATAATGAATAGATAAATAAATACTTTTAAACACAAAATTGAATTTATTTTCTTAAAAATCTCAAAAAATACACTAATGAGATAAGGAATATGAAGAGCAATATAAAATATTCATAAATGCTTAAAAAAATTACTCAAGTATCTAGGAACATCATATAGCAAAAACATAACAATTTGATGATAATTTGTTAATATTGTAAAGCCAATATATTTATGTATTTAATATTGTCAAAAAATTAAAGGTAAAAAATAAATAAGAAAAAAATAATGATGTGGCGGATAAGGTGGCTCAACAAGAGTATAGCAATAATAAATGTTACGCTCCAACTTTTAGATGCATATAGATAGATTTTCACTATATTCAATAATAATAAAAAATAAACAAAATCTTACTATCCTTCAAAATTTGAATTTGTTCTCTCAAAATTTAGAATTAATCCAATAAAATGTAAATTAAATTAGTAAAAAATAACCCATTTAGCCATTACTTAGCCCGTGGCCCTCCAAATACCAACAAAACCTCAAATTTCCTTTGAAATTTTCAAAATTATGGCTTGTTTGGATTGAAGAGGGAAGGAGAAGGAAATAGAGTAGAGTTGGCCGGATAATAGACTAATTTCTAGTCAATTCTACTCTACTCCTCTTGAATTCAAACAGACAATTAATATGTATACTACCCCCAGCTCCACTCCTACTCTAGTCCAACCAGTGGTACTCTCTCTCTCTCTCTCTCCTTCCCATTGCAGTAGTGTAAAGCGATTCGAGATGGCCGAATAGATTTGGCTCCTTCCCATTGCGGTAGTGTAAAGCGATTCGGATGGCCGAATAGATTTGGGCTTTAGTTGAATAGTTGTTTAGCATTTCTTATGAAATAGAATATATTTATTTGTTTTTATCTTTTTTTTTTTTTAATAAATAGTAGTTTTGTTAGTTTTATATTATATATAGAATAATAGTATTGTTAATAAAAACAAAAATATATTGTTATGTATTTATATATGGTAGTAACAAATTTTGTAAAGTTGTGTGATTTACAACTATTTTGTGTTGGCTTTAATTCTGTGTCAAATTTGATTGTAATTATGTTCAGTCTTTTGTACCCTGTATTTTATGTGAGATTTCATTATAAGGGTTGTGTGTGATAGAGAGTGTGAAGACTCAAGGCAATTGAAAACTAAGAAGTTTTTGCGGGTAGCTTGCGTGAAATGAAGCATGTGTTCAACACATGACTGGAATGCGAAGAGTCATGACAGATGATGACAAGTGGTTTTCCCGAGTGTCTCGCAAGTAAGGCCTTCCCGCGAGATACCCGCGAAATATTCTGTTTTGCCAATTTGTCGTATCTAATACACCCTATCTCTACCCACACTATATATACCTACATTACCCACATATGTTAAGGAGTGCTTTCAAAGAGAAATCCCTAGCCACAACCTTTAAGAGTTAGAGATTGTTATACCCATAATTCTCTACACAATTCGTTGTGGTTTTCCTTAACTCCTACTTCTCCATTTTCAAATTCTTGAGAGGTTAATAGTTCAAACACTTACCACACACATCCTAAGTATAAAGTGGGATTTTGGTGTTGCTGGGAAGTATTGGAAGAAGCCATTTGTTTGGTGGATGCAATCGGTCAATTGCGTGATCCAGAGAGCTAGAGAAGACAAGGATTGGCGAAGTCGGTTGGTAGCAAGAGTTTGGAGGGCTCGAGTACATGGGGTAGACTAGGCTTGGAGGGTATTTTGTTATTCGTGTACTCCAACTTATTCTTTAGTGGATTGATTTACCGCTTGGAGGGCGGCGGAGAGGTTTTTCACCAAGTTCTTGAGTTTCCTCTTCAATAATACATCGGCATGTTATCTTGTGTTTACATTTTTCTTTCATACTCTTTTAGCTTTCATTTTTTATTTGTAATTTGATGAATATGGTTTAGAGTAGTTATATTGTTTATCCGCTCGCATTTACTCTATTCCGTACTTAGTTTAAGTTAAAGTAAAATCAACAAAGCCGTAATTTTAATTTGGGGATCTAAAATGACTCTTGTGTTTTCACACAAATTCGAGCTTTCAAATTGTATTCTTGAATTGTTATCTTGCATATTATATATCTGTATATTATAACAGTAGAATGTTTTCAAGATAAATATAAATAATTGTTTAATTATTTGATTTTATCTAATTGCTTTTTATAACTAGTTTATAAAATTCAATATATATTGAGATTTTAATATATGAGTAAATTATGAAGAAACCATCCATAATTGATGTATATTTTAAGAGAAAAAATGTTCAAAATTTGGAGACCGCTATTCAAACCACTATTCCAAACTGCTGAAAAATTAGACGTTGAATCCTTGGAATGGCTCCAAAATGTGAATCTAAACAAATAAATATTACTCATATAATAGTATCATGTTAATCAATGCGATGAAATTCGTTTAGTGATTCTTAAAATCGTATCATATCAATAAAAAACTCAAGATTATCAAAACTTATTAAGTGATTCTTTAACTATGGACATTAAAAAAAGGATTATTAAAAAAAGTTAGTTCAAAATCAAGTATAATTAATTAGTCTGATAAAAAAAATATAATTAATTAGTAGTTAGTACAGTGAAAAAAACAGGTAAGACACAACTTTGTTGAGTTAGAATTAAAAAATTTTGCTATATTTGATTTGGTTCCCACAAGAAAATTTTCCTGTCTGCTACGGCTACTTGGACTATCCCCAAGTTTTTCGAAAAATTGCTTAATTAATTATATATATATAGAAAAATTTATAATTTGCCCCCAAAATGTGTGTTTTGGGCCTTTTGGCCCAGTTGTAGTTCTTTGTAGTAGCAATAAGCTGACATGGCATACGAGGATTGGACACCCAGTCGGTATGGAATTTAAACTCTAAAAGTTGGCCTCCACTCCCAAGTTCCCATCCAAACGAAAAACTAGCCGTTACAACTTTTCCTTCCATTTCTTCGACTTTCCCCTAATCCATTGTGAAACCCTAATTTAAAAATAAATTAAATTAAATTAAATATCCCAAACCCATTTCTCCTTTTCGGTAATTGAACAAAACCCTTCTCTTTAATTCAAGAATTAAATAGCAATTCTCACCCTTTTTGCCTTTTTTCTTTTCAAACAAAAACCTTTTCCCTATTGTCCTATAAATTCAACTTTTTCCCTTTTTCTTCTCCATCCATTTCAAAAACCCCTATATTCTCTGCGTTTGTTTCATCTTTCTTTGATTGAATCTTCATTTTCTTGGCTTAAACTAGAAAAAAAAAAAAAAAAGGGTGAGAGATTTATGGCTTCAAGAACAGTGACTAAAGATATTATCACCCTTCGTGGTTCAGCGGCAATTGTCAGCGAGTTTTTTGGTATGTTATTGTGTCTTATAGACCTCTTAGATAAAAACCCACTTTTCAAATTCAGTGTTCGATTTTCTTTATTGAGTTTTGTAGAAAATCTTGGCTGATCTTTGTATTTCTTTGCAATTCCTCTTTCAGGGTATGCTGCAAATAGGTAAAACTATATGTGACTTTTTTTTTCTTTGTGTTTTTTGTTTTATTGGAATGTAATTGTTGGGTGTTGAAAACTAATTTTGATTGAAAAATGTTTAGTATACTCTACAATCGCGGACTTTATCCGGAAGAAAGTTTTGTGAAGGTGAAGAAATATGGGCTTCCAATGTTGCTTACTCAGGATGAAAGTGTTAAATCCTTCATTGCCAACGTAACCGCTCAACTTTCTGGTAAGTTATGCCTTAAGAGTATTAATTATTTTTCTGTTCTGTTTGGTTACTAAGAAAATGTTTTAGGAAAAAGATTAAAAAGAACAAAGAATCAGGAAACCTTAGTGGGCAAAGAACCGTTTCATGGCTCTTTTGGGGGTTAGTATAAAAAATATCAATAGAAGTCATGGGACACAAATTTGTTTGTCGGTTTTATGTGTTTTTCATTTTCTGAGTATAAAAAACAAGAGAAACTCGGATTTATTTAATAATTAATTTTGTTTTTTTCTCTTTCAATTTCTGAGCAACCATACTGAGAGTCTATGTTTGATGCGTTGGTACAATTTTGGTGACTAAAATATTTGGTTTTTCTTGTAAAGAATGGCTGGAAGCTGGGAAGTTACAAAGGATTGTTCTTGTAATAATGAGTAAGGCCACCAATGAGGTCCTAGAGAGGTGGAACTTCAGCATTGAGACTGATAGTGAGGTTGTTGAGAAGGGGTAATTTAACTAAAACTTGATTTCTTAAGTTATTGCTTGTGTTTAGTAGTATGCTTTTTAAGAAGTTACTGATTGCTCTAAGTGTGGGTAAGAACTCGTTGTTTTAATCTGTTCTGGTTTCAGTGTCTCGAGGGAAAAGAGTGACAAGGAAATCATGAGGGAGATACAAGCAATCATGCGACAGATTGCTTCAAGCATTACCTACTTGCCATGCCTTGATGAAGCCTGTAAGAACCATATGTCATTCCCCAATTATTTCAATTGTGGTTGGTGTTTATTCTAATCAACCCCTTTTTTTCGTCTACTTTATTTTAGGTGTTTTTGATGTGTTGGCCTACACTGATAAAGATGTTGCAGTCCCATTCACTTGGATTGAGAGTGACCCCAAACTTATTGCTAATCCACAAATGGTCAAATTGCACTCCTTTGATACCAAGGTGAGTCTGCGATGATAATTTTGATGTGGTTGGAAATGACAAACTCTGGTTGGCTATTGTTAATACGTTTGCTTGGGTTATGCAGATTCACAAGGTTGATACTCTTGTATCTTACAAGAATGACGAGTGGGACGAGCAGTAGAGAGCAACGAAAGGGATGAGCGGTAGAGAGAGGCCACTTGCCATTTGTTTGTGTGTTACCTCTTTGTGGTTCCTTCTTCGCTTGAGTGGTTATTGTGAATCTTTTATTCACATTTTGTAAGAAATGTCCATTTGTGGTGTGGCTAATGAAAACATGGAGAAAAGAAATATGAGGTGCGTGCTCTGTTTGTTTAATTTGTAATCTCCCATGTCAGTAAATCTGCTTTGAATTCCATTATATATTTCTGTGTTAAGGGAATTTGAGCTGTGTTTGGTATTAGAATAAGTAGAACAAGAATGGTTCATGAAAAGATTGGACGTACAGAATTTGGAGTGTATTTTCAATCCATTCAGTCAGTGGCGGAGCCATGCTAGGATTTGGAGGGGCCATGGCCCCCCCAAATATTTTTTATAAAGTTGACAAGTTAGACTCTTGTATATCTAATTTTTATGGCTTCAATGATTGTATATCTAATTTTAAGTAGTCTTTAGTAATTTTTTATCTTAATAGGTTGCAATTTAATTTGAAAATCTGGGTTTACGAGCAAGTTAAAGACTGTGAATTATAAAGTACTCGACTTGTATTGTAAGTTTTGTTTGTAATACTAGTTTAGATTAGTATAAATAGTGTGGATATAATATATACAAAGAAAAAATTCCTAGCTCCGCCACTGCATTCAGTTGCCCCATTTTGTTCTATTTTCCTTTTAATTTTACAACTAGGAACATGCCTAGCTGTCTGTATCCAATGTAAGCTGCAGGAAATTTCAAGTGCTACATTACTGTTTAATGCTTACTGTATGCCAATTAATACTTGTGCACGCTCAGGCCACTATACGCAACCTGGTTTTTGGTGGTAAAAGTAAAACATGATTTTAGTAAATTACTTTGTTGTCATTGGAAATACATATTTACAGAAACAAGATGTTCAGGCCACTATACGTAGAGATCAGAATTTGTGCAATGGGCTTTTGCATGTGCTACCATAATACTTCAATTTTACGCAAATAAGCATATGGAGATGGTATGCACTGCTAGTATGTGATTGGACTCATCATAAAGACACTTTCTTGGCCAATCCTGCTGTTAAGAGGGGGAAAAATATTTATATCGATTCTTCCAAGTTATTGTCAACCCGTTAAAAGTTATAATGCTAGGTAAGGCTATTCGGCTATAGGAACATACTTGATTCAAAAGATCCAATTTCACAATTGTGATAATTGATCCCATCAATAAAAGCTGCTACCTTTCAACTATTTTATAGAATTCCCATCAAGATGAAGTATAGAATTCCCCAAAGTCATATCCCAGTCAAGATTTCCAATTATCTGATCCTCATCCTCGAACCAAAATATGCACTTGGTTCTCAACCTGAAAGCACATCTTATTGCTTCCTTGGTGGCAATAAAATGAGCCAAAGGCTCATGATCTCTAGTAGAGGCCTTGATCTCACTTGCTTAGGCAGGTTATAGATGAAAAGTGCTTACTATTAACAAAATGGTACTCATCCACTGATCCACAGAGCACCACTTGAAGCTAATCTCACAATACAGTGAGATTTAACTGCAAAGTAACCATTTCCTAGAGTTTCTCTCCAAATCCAAGGAGGAATGCCACTTGGTGCAACTGCTTCAGCTGTGGTCATGGCAAGAGGATTGTCCATCATGATCCCAACATCTCGACTGTTGTCCTGCGTGCTAGTAGCTGCACATGAGAAGGGGGGGTTGTGGGGGTTGAATAGAGGAAAAGAAAAAGAAAAGAACAAAAAGTGCAAATTCGTCAAGTAAACTTGGTTATTAGGCAATGAGATTGAAAAGGCCGTACGGGAGCAAGGTTGCGCAAAAGTATAATTTCAAACAAACAAATCAGAGATACATAGAATTCGGATGATTGCTTTGCTTAAACTTATACAGTCTCGAGTTGTATGATATAGATAAGGAGGTATCAAGAAAATACCGAACTATGGAAAAGGCAGTGACATCCTCAAGCCTCTGTCCTCTCTATTGGACCTACATACTATTCTTTGGACTATTGAACTGTCAGATTGGTATTTGCCTAGAGGAGAAACAACAGAGACGCCAATTACAAACAGTGGACCAATGGAATTGCACTGGTAAGTGTAGGTCTATGATTCTAATTACGGCTTTGTGTGTCCGTCAGTAAACCTCCAGAATTGGGCGCTTTTTGATTCCTTGGAAAGCTCATTATGTGTGCTAAAATTTACAAAAAGGACCTAAGGTGCTCCATTACCCAAAAAAAAAAAAAAAACCCCAAATTTTTAAAAAAATCCCCAGATGATTATACTTACTTTTTTAAAGAAAAAAAAAATTATAAGTTGGTTTTGCATTCTTTCTTCCATCTCCAAAAATACCTCTAAAATATAGATCTAGTAGAAATCCAACCTAATTTAAACCCTATATATGTTTAAAAATTGTTATATGCCGAATAATCATCAACAATTAATTTCCCTTAACAACTAGGGATTTCAATTTTTGTAAATCAATTTTCCGCGAGGTATATTATATAATCTTGATAAAATTATATTATTATTTAAATAAGGGTTGTGTTAATAGGCACTGTAAAGTGCCCGTTAACAACAGCTTTATGTCATTTTTTTAGGAGCCTTATAGGTTGTGGGGCCAGCTTTATAAGAAGAAATAAATATTAACATAGGTTGTGGGACCAGCTTTATGTCTTTTGTCTTTAAATAATATGTAAATATAAAAAAAATCTTACTTAAATTAATTGCCTTAAATCTAACAAAATATTGCTTATTTGAGATGGATATTCAACTTAGAAAAATCCTACTTGCAAGTTCCAATCGAAATGGGAAATGATTTTTGGTCTTATGCTTTGATACCAATCAAAGAAAATGAGTACTTATGCAACTATTATACATTGTAAATTGTGCCGTCATGACCTAAAGAGATGTTGGCTTGTCGCTAATGTTGGTGGTTGCTTCTAAAGCAAGGCACATAAAATCTACACCCAAAAAACCATGCCAAAGAGATTCCAAGAGCTTGAGAGAAAAGTAGAGGAGGAGAGATTTCATTAAGCTTTTTATTAGTTACACTAACACGAGGGTGTTTACACCCACGTTATATCCTAATCATGTAATTTATATTTTACAAGAGTCAAGCTAATATCATTTATATAGGCTAGCTTGATTGGGTGAGCCATACTTTTTGTTGGATTAATAGTTAAAGTAAGAGTCTAGTGGTCAAGCACTTCGTTCATCTCAGAACATGAATTTGATTTGTATGAGATGAATTAGTATTGGAGTTGTCAAAGACCATTTAGAACATTGATTCAATTTCTAACCATAAGGTCTATAACCAATGTGTGAGGAACTTGTGGTACCATGAGATGTAGAACATCCACCATGAACACAAACATTGGAATCTCCATCCCCTTTGGTTTGGTACTCAGTTGTCAAAACTCTCCCAACTACAATCGACCAGCTTCAAAAGTCAAACCACTTTACCTCGTAACTCTCACCTTGTCCAACCTTTTTCTTAACTAGTAGTATATTAGAAGAGGAATGCAAATAATAACAACAAACAGTAACACATTCTCACGCACGCAATTGCTAGCATTTTCTCAACAAAACCAAAACCAATGGCAATGGCAGCCTCAGCCTTCTCCAATTCACTTCTCTCATCTCCTTCTCCTCCTCCTCATAGACCCACCTTTGCTTGGTCTCCATCACGATCACAAGTCAATCTTCGTAGTACTGCTTTCAGATCGTATCCAACCCTTTTCACCACCCGTTCCTCTCTGGACGCTGCAAATGATACCAAGCAAGATACCCCTATTGAATTAAGTAGGTACTTTGCTTTAAAAATCTCTTTTTTTTCTCTCTTTCTCTTAATTGGGTTGGTTTCAATTTTTTTTACAGGATATGCTGCATTTCCTACAGTGATGGATATCAACCAGATTCGTGAAATTCTGCCTCACCGGTCAGTTCCACTGTCATTTTTCTAAATTCTCTTTTCTGTTCACTTTAAATCACTGTTTGAGAAGAAAGGTGAAGTAGAAAGAAAAAATGATTGGAGGAAGAAAAAAAAAATGAAAGAGAGGAGAAGTGCTAGGTTTGGGTTCGGTGAAGAAGAAAGAAGGTGTGTCAGTTGTTAAATTTAGCAATATGACTTTTTAGTACCACTAATACTAATTCTCTTAGAAGTCTAGATGATAAAAAAAGTACAACATAAAACCAAGATGCTTCAATATTTACATTTAGCAATGTTGGACAAACTGATTTTAATGTCTTATGTATTTAAATTAATCTCCTGCATTGGTTGTTATTTGTTAGTATAATTTTTTAAGAAAATTATAGTTGCTCGGAAAGGTTTATATCGATTTTTAAAAAAATTAAAAATATATTTACTTTAATTTTGCTTCTCTCAATTAAATTCCTAACTTCGTCATTGATCGGTTACAAAAATTAGTGTGGGGGTGGGTTACTCGGGAAGTATTGTTAAAAGCGGTATTAACTAAGTCTATGGCCCTATCCGAGGATGTTGGACCCTCCGAGAAGGCCCAAATAAGGCTATGCGTAGAATGAAGTTAAGAGAGGAGTAGAGGCAATGTGAGATGGGTCCAATAAGTGTCCGAGGACAAAAGTATCCTCAGCAACATGTGTCCGAGATGAATCTGAGTACCTTATCATCACGAACTTACTTGGGGGCTACGTCACGATTGAGGGTAGGACATTGGACTAGGGATAAGGATAAAAAGGCAGACAAATATCAACAAAGGCTGCGACCTCCGCATTAATTGCCTCTCACCCAATTCTCTGGCCGCATTAATGTGGAAGAGATGCCGAAACGATGATCAAGCAACCTTTGACTATTGGTTTATGGTTCCAGGAAATGTTGGATGGGACAGGAAGGAATCCCCCTAATCCAGCATACACGTGTATGGTAAGAATGACACAAAGATTGCAGTATATAACCTGGAAGAATGCATTGAAAGCAAGATGGGAACTCTGATACAATAGACTTCTTGAAGAAAACCATATGAAACTAAATAACATAGTTGGTTCCGAGGACAAATTCGATAATCTAGTCTGTGTCATATCATCTTAAATCGTGAAGTTTAATTGTTTTTCTTCTGGGATAAATCTAGTTCTTCTATCCACGCTCTACAAATTTATTGTTTGGGTCGTTAACATTTGAGCCCAATCCGGTTTTGGGATCAATACAATTTCGATCCCTACAATTAGCCAATCGAGGGCTTGAATTTTCTCAAAGAGAATGAGTGTCGCGCCTTAATCCAAATAGTATTGTATATTTTTATCTCAAATAAATAATATTCAGGGTATTTATTCAATTTCTCTTTGTATTATTTCAATTATTATTGTGTATGCATCAACAAGAAATAATTCTTTATATTCATGTCTTATATTTTAATGAATAGATTTGTATAGATTTATGTGATATGTCAGTTGACTTTTTGAAGATTTTCCAACAAGAGGTAATTCTTTGTGTTCAAATCTTATATTTTAATTGACTTCCAAAAAAAAAAAAAAAAATCTTATGTGCTTGACTGCTTGGCAGTTATCGGGTTAAATAACAAATCATGACTTGGTTTATTTATTATCACCGGCTCTTGTAGTATCTCAATGGCTTGAATACTTATAGCAAGTACCAAGACTTGGTTTATTTATCGGGTTAAAGACTTGGCTAAAAAAAAAAAAAAAAAAAAAAAAATCATGACTAGACTTGGGTTAAGAAAATGTGACCTTCAACAAAGTCATCGCTTAGAGTCTCAGTTGACAATTCAGTCAACTCAACAGTCACATGATTCTTGAATTGCCCCAACATCTTGTTTTTCTTCAATTTCACAATTGTACGCATTATGCACACCTTGTGTGTATCTTGTTTTTCTTCAATTTCACAATTGCATTCATTACACACCGTGTTACACAAAAACGTAAAAAAATGAAATCTGTGTACATTCGTGCACAACAAAATCTGTGTAAAAGGATTTACTCATTGGATTCTTGATCAATCGAACTTCTGATTTTACAATCTATGTATATTCTGATAAATATACCATTCCAGAGACTTACATATCTAGTAGGATTGAGTTGAAAACCAAGCAGAAATCCTAAGTTGAGCAGTGAGCACATGGTTACTTCCATCTCTATCAGATTATATGGTATTTCAACAATCAATCTTGATGCAATACTGGTTTGTGATATTAGGTGGATTTCACTAATTAGAAATTTGGGTAATAAATTGACCAGAGCTCGGTAATCGCGGACAGAATAAAGATGAAAAATGGAAAACTTTTATCCAACACTCTAAAGTAAACCATAGCAGAATCATTTTAAATGCTTATAAAAACAAGTTTGTCCTAGCGGGCGTGGAGTGGTGTGGGTTGCCTTCAAACAATTTTAACCGCAATTTGTAATTCCGTGTGAAACTATATATATAACCAGATTCCTTTTTCACAACCCAACATACCAAACTAAACAAAATCTCTCTCTCACTCTTTTTCCTTCCATTCTTCAACCAACTAAAGAACAAAATGTGACCATGCAAAAAGTTTCTAATATTTTCACACCTTTAACTCACCCACTGCCTATAAAGTATAACTTAACACCTGGAGACCCACTAGTTCACACAGCTTAATTCTGTTCACCGCCATGGCAGAAAGACTCAAACTTTTCTTCTGGGTTTTCTTTGTTCTTCTCCCAAACCCAGCAAAATCTCAACTTGATGAGCTATTCTTCAATGGGTTCAAAGGTGTAGATATAGCTGGCAACTTGAGCTTAAATGGTGCCGCACAGATCCAAGACAATGGTGTACTTCAGCTAACAAACAAAACGCAGAGACTATTAGGCCATGCCTTTTACTCAAATCCAATCCAGTTCAAGAACTCCACGGATGGCAAAGCTTTTTCCTTTTCAACTTCCTTCGCTTTCGCTATGGTCCCCGAGTATGCTAAGCTTGGAGGCCATGGCCTTGCTTTCACAATCTCTCCTACCAAAGAGATTCCAGGGGCTCTGCCAAGTCAGTATCTTGGTCTGCTCAACAACACCGATCTTGGCAACTTCACCAACCACATATTTGCCGTTGAATTTGACACTGTCCAAGACTTTGGGTTCAGGGACATCAATGACAACCACGTTGGCGTTGATATCAATAGCTTAGTATCCAACAAATCTGCCCCGGCTGCTTATTTTGATGTTACTAATAGTTCGATCCAAGTTCTCAATTTGAAGAGTGGTCAGGTAATTCAAGCTTGGATAGAATATGATTCTCAAAGTAATCAACTAGATGTAAAACTTTCACCTTCATCTACTAAACCAAGGTCTACACTTCTGTCTTTTCACGTAGACCTCTCACTATTTCTTCAAGAATCTATGTATGTTGGTTTTTCTTCTTCAACTGGTTTGCTCTCTAGCTCTCACTATATCACGGGTTGGAGCTTTAAGATGAATGGAGAAGCTAAATCTTTGTCTTTGGATCAACTCCCTCCACTCCCAGCAGAGTCTAAAAGAAACAATAACACAGGCGTAATTGTTGGTGTTTCTGTTTCAGCTGCATTAGTAATAATTTTGGTGAGTGGTTTGGCTTTTTACCTCATCAGGAAAATCAAGAAAGCTGATGTGATTGAGGCCTGGGAGCTTGATATTGGTCCACACAGATTTTCTTACAAGGAGCTGGAGAAAGCAACAAGGGGTTTTAGAGACAAGGAGCTGCTTGGGTTTGGTGGGTTTGGTCGAGTTTATAAAGGGACACTGTCAAATTCAAACACCCAAGTTGCAGTTAAGCGAATTTCGCATGAATCAAAGCAGGGTTTGCAAGCATTCATATCAGAGATTGCTAGTATTGGTCGGCTTCAACATAGAAATTTGGTTCAATTATTTGGATGGTGTCGGCGAGGAGCAGATTTGTTGCTTGTTTATGACTTTATGCCTAATGGAAGCTTGGACAAGTACATATTTGATGAGCCTAAAACAATTCTGAGCTGGGAGCAGAGGTTTAATATCATCAAAGGTGTGGCTTCAGGGCTTTTATATTTACATGAAGATTGGGAACAAACTGTGATTCACAGGGACATCAAGGCAGGGAATGTTTTATTAGATTCTGAGCTAAATGCACGGCTTAGTGACTTTGGTCTTGCTAAACTATACGAGCGTGGCACCAATCCAAGCACTACAAGGGTTGTGGGCACATTGGGTTATCTAGCCCCTGAGATCACACGCACAGGCAAGCCTACAAAAAGCACAGATGTGTTTGCATTTGGTGCTTTGTTGCTAGAAGTGGTATGTGGTAGAAGACCTATTGAGCTTAAAGCATTGCCTGAGGAGCTCATGTTGGTGGATTGGGTGTGGGAGAAACGGAGACTGGGAGCAATATTTGAAGTTGTGGATTCAAGATTGGGGGATGAGTTTGATGAGCTTGAAGCTGTTGTGTTGCTCAAACTAGGCTTGATGTGTTCCAACAATGAGCCTAAGGCACGCCCCACAATGAGGCAAGTGGTAAGGTACTTGGATGGAGAGCTACCACTGCCTGAGGCTGTGGAAGCACCACAGGGAGGGACCTAGGTGACACCGGCTTTTTAAATTTTCCATTAAACTCATCATGGACCCACGCGTTGAATGTAATAATTTTTTTAGATTGGTTTCATTAAGTTTATCTTTTTCAAATTGGACTAATTTAATAAAGAGTAATGTATTTTATAATCATATATATTTTCATTTATTATAGGAACAATTACAAATGTAATATATATAATTTTTGTTGTGCCAAAATAAAAACAACTAAATTTTTAATAAGAATTCAAAAGGTAAGTCAACGAAAATATTCATTTTTTAATAAAAGTTATTTATAACATTTGTGTATCATTAAAAAGTATGCAGAATTTAGAAATTATTCTTTTAATTTTAAACAAATTTTCTCAAACCCAATTTTTTCTACCCTACAATCCAAAACACCAAAAACCGTATCTCAAAAATTAATAAAACTCAACAAAACTACAATTTAAAATAAAAGAAAAAGGGAAAAATAAAACTCACATCAAAATAAAACTCCTTCTGAATATGTAAAGCATATTAAATGTGCTGCGATCAAGCCAAATATCAAATGCATAATCAAATTTAAATTTTTAATAAGGCTTTGAAGTCAGAAAATAGAAATAGGTGGTTGATCTGAAGCAAAAGTGCTAATTATATAATATACATGACGATTGTAGCTCTTTTTCCTTAATAATATGAAAATAAATAAATTAATAAATAGAAACCAAGAGTACAATTCCAAAGGGGAAAAAAGTAGAGGAAAATTTTTGACAAAAAGAAGAAGAAATATTGTCATAATCTAATCCAACATGTGAATAATGAATAGATAAATAAATAATTTTAAACACAAAATTGAATTTATTTTCTTAAAAAATCTCAAAATTACACTAATGAGATAAGAAAGACAAAGAGCAATATAAATATTCGTAAATACTTTTAAAAATTACTCAAATAATCTAATCCAACATGTGAATAATGAATAGATAAATAAATAATTTTAAACACAAAATTGAATTTATTTTCTTAAAAAATCTCAAAATTACACTAATGAGATAAGAAAGATAAAGAGCAATATAAATATTCGTAAATACTTTTAAAAATTACTCAAGTATATAGGAACATCATATAACAAGGACATAACAATTTGATGCTAATTTGTTAATATTGTAAAGCCAATATATTTATATATTCAATATTGCCTAAAAATTAAAGGTAAAAAAAATAATGAAAAAATAATGATGTGATGGATGAGGTGACTCAACAAGAGTATAGTAATAATAAATGTTATACTTTAACTATTACATATATATATATATATATATATATATATATATATATATATATATATATATAGATTTTCACTATATTTGATAATAATAAAAAATAAACAAAATCTCACTATCCTTCAAATTTTGAATTTGTTCTCTTAAAATTTAGAATTGATGCCAAAATTTTGAATTAATCTAGTAAAAAGTATATTAAATTAGTAAAATAACCTAAAAAATTAAATTTGGTAAATTTTTTTTTAAAAACACCCATCTAGCCATTACTTAGCCTGTGGCCCTCCAAATACCAACAAAACCTCAAATCTCCTTTAAAATTTTCAAAATTATGGCTTATTTGGATTGAAAGGGGAGTAGAGTAGAGTTAATCAGATAATAGGCTAATTTCTAGATTGGTTGTATAGAGAATAAGCTACCTCATAAAAAATTAAACATTGAAAAGTTATATTTATAGGATATATGTAGATCAACATTGAAAAGTTTCAAAATCAACTAGTGTACAACCCTAACCAAGGACTTCCCATTCCAATGAATATATACAAACCTCACCGCCTCTCCCATCCCATCCACTCACACAACAAAAACCAGGAATTTTTGGAAAACATGAAGGGGGGAATGCATCCATCCAAGACTGTAGCAGTGGCAGGCTGGCAGCAGCTTATTACATTCTAAAACTAGCTCCCTCTGCCTTTTCTCATGAGACGAAGAGTCTTTTAACATTTCCTTACTTGGCAAAGGCACATTCAATGCACAATAAATCAATGTTATGATACTGGTTGAGCACTAGCCTCACAAAATTTGCCAATCATTAAACATGCTATGCTAGCAAATTTAGTTAGATTCACTACACGTATAACTACCAAGTATTTCTTGCATATATGCCAAGAGCCTTATAACTCAACTTGTACCTCCTCGTGTTTCCAATGGAAACATTTAGGGTTCAAATCCCCCACAACCTCAACTATCAAATTATAAAAATAAAAATTAAAAAATCTTGCATATTGCTACAAATCCCATCTCAACCTAAGATCAAATTGTCAGTATCAAGTATCACATCTCTCTCTCTCTCTCTCTCTCTTATTAATGGGGTTTTTCCTAATCTATCAATCACAATACTAAATCTTAGTTATTTGCCCAAATGTGCTTGCCATCTAATCAGCCTGTAAACATACTTGACTTGAATTGTATTTGTACTAACCATTTCACCAAACATGTAGTGAAGACTTACAAACTCTCTTCAAAACCAGAAAACTCTTAGAGATTTGACATACCCAGAAAGCAAAAACTAATCAGATTCAAAAACAATTCAGAAAAAATAAAATCTTATACAATGAATGAAATGGGCCCACCATTGCTGTGATTTGTGAGATAAGATCTGAAGGGGACACATTTCCTATGCAAATGGATATGATGCAGCAGCAGAAACAGATTGGCCTCCCCACAAAAAAAGACGAGAGAGGCAGAGAGTGAAGTCAGCGTAATTGAGGGATTCGTAAAGTAGTTTTGTTACTTTTGTAACAGTAATTATAAGTGTGCGTTCGGGTAGAAATTATTTCTAGCTACGTTTGTGTTTTCAACGTTTTATTTTTATTTTTTTTTTTTGGCATGTGTTTCAGGAGACAAATTTTACTATGGTACTATTTATGAACAGTAACGTAATATTTGACTTTTCAGTCACTTTTCAGCACATCGGTGAGACCGTGTATCGATCACAGGATTAACAAACCTCACTTTTCAGCAACTTTTTCATTAAAAATGGGTCTTATGGTACTATTCACATATTTAAAAATTATTTTATTACAGTGTTTTCAGTTTTCAATTTTCAGTTGTATCCAAATGGACCCTAAGTGTTAATAAAGAATTCGATAGTTTCACGTGCTTTACTAGGATTCTTCTCAACGGAGAGGAGAGAGGGGAACATGGAGGATGGATGTTCCCTACTCTGCTTTTCTCAATCTACCTACCTCTCTCTCTCTCTGTATTTCTAATTGAACTTTCTTTGGATTTCTATCTTTACCAGACTATCATAGCTATTCTATCATTTGGGAAAATTTTCATTTTAAACCCTATATTTTTGGGTGGTAAGAAATCAAGATCTAAACTTTATAAAATAATAAATTATACCTCCACTATTTTTAATGTAATAAATTAAACCCAACTTGTCACTTGTTATTGTTAATATTCAAGTAGGGGTTGCAATTGGGATGGGTACTTTTATATAGAGAGAAAGAGACATGGGAAATCGGATGAGTTGGGTTGGGTTTGGGTCAAGTCAATTGGGTTGAGGTTGAAAATAGGTTCAAATAAAAAATGTCATTTCAAATGAGTTAGAAACATATAGGATTGGGTTGGGTTGGTTGGCTCATATTTTTCACATGAATTTTTTTTTAACATGTATTTGTCACTTAGTAAGTTATGTAGCAAAATTACTTTGTGTGAAATTCATTATTTTATATCCACCACTCATATCAAGAAAGGGTTCAGTTCAACAAATTGATATATGTTCAATAATTATAAAATTATACAAATCCCTACATTGTTAATCAAAATAAATAGCACAAAGTCTAGTTTATCATTTGAAAATCTAATTAAAACAAATACAAAAGTTTCACTACCGCACAATATCAACATCCCAAAATATAAAACAAAATTACAAATGCCTAATTGGATAACTAATTTGACAAAGAATAAAAACATATAAAAATTTAAAATCTTGAAAAATAATATCATTATTTTAAATTGCACTGTGTTTGTGAATGCAAAATGGCAAAAGTTTAATTCTTAGAAGTTCAATATAAGTTTCGATAGTTTTAGATTCAACATTAGTTTGCCAAAATCCTTTAATTTTTAGATGTATTGTAGTTGGCACTCTATTTCGATTTGGGAATATATATCAAAGTTTGATTGTTTACTTATTTATACATGGTTTCTTTTATAAATATTATGTTATTGTTAAGTAATATATACTCTAGAAAATCTTATCTTTTTTTTTTTTTTAAAAGCCCTTTATTTTGGCTATGGACTATATAATTCTATTTTGGGTTAATATGTTCTGGTGTTGTGTTTTGAAGTTCCCTATCACAAGTAGTCTCTCTCCCTCTTATAGCTTTGGTTTGAGTTAATACTTAACTATTTTAGAAGTTAGAATTTTAACTAATATCAAAACATAATTTTGGCTATACATTTGAATTTTCCTATCAATTATTTGAGTAATATTAAGTGTAATTTGTTATAAGTTTTGATTATCATTATAATTTCTAGTAAGAGAATGGGAAACTTGAATAATTTATTTGAAACTTAAAAAGTTTAGTTGTATAGAAAAAAATTAGAAAAACATCGTACATTATAACATGATTTTGAAGTATATAGAACACCTCGTAAAGAAAAAATATCAATCAAACACACACAAAAAATAATAATAATAATAATAATAGAATGATGTATTGGTAGAGATAAAAATATGTTAAATAATTTTTGAAATTTTTATTCTGTAGGGAGAACAAATTATCTTTAACAAATTTTAGAAAGAAAATTATACATTATATCACAATTACAAAATAATTATCTATTCCTATGCATCACGTGGATTTGCACAAGTTTACAACTAGTTTTTTTATTGCCTGATAGATTAACGTGATATGTCAATTGGCTTTTTGAAAATTTTCCATCAAGAAGTAATTCTTTGTGTTTAGGTCTTTTATTTTAATTGACTTCAAAAATAAATGTTATATTTTTAATTTTTCTAGACAAATAGATCTTCCTTAAAAAAATTAAAAAAGAAAAAGAAAAAGAAAAGGCTATGCAAATGTGCTTACTGCAACAATGCTCGGTAGTTATCGGGCTAAATAACAAATCATGACTTGGTTTATTTATCGGGCTAAATACTTAGCAAAATAAAAAAATCATGATCACCTTTCGAACTTGATTGTGATTCGATCAACTCAATTGTCACATGATACATGAATTGACGCAACATTTTGCTTTTCTTCACTTGCACAATTGGATTCGTTACACACAACTTGTTACCAAAAAAAAAAAAAAAGGAAGAAGAAGAAGAAGAAGAAGAAATGTGTGTACGATTGTATGCAATGAAGTGTGTTTAAAAGTGTAGGGGTATTGGGCCCAAGAGCTCATTTTCTATGTGTATATTGAGCCTAAGGCCCAAGCCGAGGACAAGGGGTCGTTTAAGGAAGAGTAAACATTGTCAGGGGAGCCTATGTTAATAAATGAAGAAGTTAGTTTTAATCGTAATGGCCCAAGAGGTTGGGCCGAGGATGAATGCCTCCTCGGCTAACCAAAGCCGAGGTCCGTAGAGATGGTCTACCGTCTAGGGGAGCACTCCAAGAAAGTTCTGTTGATACGGATAAGCATTACAGGAACACAAAACAGGGAGGAATCCTAAAATATCTAAAGAGAAAGTTGTTACCACCGTATTGAATGGTCTACTGCTAACTTTTTGGCTGCATTAATGTGAAGAAAATCCCTAAACAAAGTCTTTGCATTAGCTACCCCAACGCACAAAGGGCCCGAAAGAGCATCCAATGAGACAAGCACTCAAGTAGTAGCTTAGATGGTCAACAAGTGGAAGGCCAAGATCGTCTAAAGAGAACTATATAAAGGAAGAGACCCTTCATGCAAAGGGGATTGGGAAATTAAGAGAAAAACACTGTAGCAATCTAGAACCAAATTTGTAATCAAACTTGTGAGAAATATATAAGAGCCGATCTCCTTGGGGTGTGCCGAGGACAATCTATTTTAGTTTAAATCAATCTATCTTCCTGTTCTTGTCATTTAAATCTACATTATTTGTTGTCCAACTCATTTTAGTGATTTTCTAACTCACTCTCTACAAATTCATTGTTTTGGGCTTTTTGGGCCTAATCCATCTGTCTTTTGGGCTAGGGACTCAAATCCGGTCCTTACAAAAAGGATTTACTCATTGGGTTCCGATGGGGTTTAGATTGGATTCCAATTCTGATGGGGTTTTGATTTTGATTTTTTGCTATGGATTTTTGTTTTTTGGATTCGGATGGTTGCATTTTGGATTCCAATTGGACTTTGGGATTCCAATGGGGTTTGGGTTGGATTCGGATTGGTTGGTTTGGGTTGGCGTGGTGGGCATGGTGGTGGTATGGTGGTGGCGTGGTGGTGACTATGGTGGGTCGTGTTTGGTCATCGGGGGTCACTGTGGTGGGTTTGTTTAGTCGTCGTTGGTTACTATGGTGGGTTTGCTTGGTCATTGTTGGTCCTGGTGGGGTTTGTTCTTGTTATGCTCTTCTTTGCTCACTGTGTTGGTTTGATTTAAAATTATTCTTATCATGGCTGAATGATTTGTTGTGACTAGGAAGCTCGACGATGGTGGTGGTGGCGGTAGGTGGATGAGACAGAGTAAGAGAAACAGAGATTAGAGAGAAGTGAGAAATACTTTTTATTTTATTTTTATTTTACTTTATATTATTTTAATGTGTTGTATGGTAAAATAAAAGTTAGAATATTGGGTGTATTATAAAATAGTATTGAAAGTAAGCTAAACCCAAAATAGTATGGTATAATAGATAAAATAGCTTTCAAGATGGTAAAATAGAATAGTATGAAAATAGCGGATGCCTAATACTTTACGTATATAGTAGGATTGAGTTGAAAACCAAGCAGAAATCCTAAGTTGAGTGGAGAGCACATGGTGAGTTCCATCTCTATCAAATTATATGGTATTTCAATAAACAATCTTGATGAAACACTGGCTTGTGATATTAGGTGGACCTCACTAATTAGAAATCTTACGAATAAATTGACCAGAGCTCGGAAATGGGTGACAGAATAAAGATGAAAAAATGGTAAACTTTGGTCCAACACTTCAAAGTAATCCATAGCAGAATCATTTTAAATGTTTTTTTTTTATAAGAATTTTAAATGCTTATAAAAATAAGCTTGTCCTAGCTCAATTTCAAACCCTGTGGGTGGGCTTAAATTTAAATGGCCGGAAGTGATGTGGGTTGCCTTCAAACAGTTTCAACCACAATCTGAAATTCCATGTGAATTGACGGACCAGGTGGGGGCCCAAGGTGGCCCAGCCCACGGCCGAATTATTATTTTTTTAATAAGTTTAGTTAGAGTGTTTTTACTAGTTAGTTTTTACGTGTATATTACGCGAAACATTCGCGAGCATACGTGACAAACAAAATGACTTCCGTTTCACGTTTTCATTCCAAAGTTACGGTAAATAACGCGTTTTATTGAAATGAGAAATTTAGTTGCCGTGAAATACGGACTACGTAAGAAACATAGACTGAAACACTAACAAAAAAAAAGATGGAGTAATTACAAAACTAAAGTAAAGGATAAAAGCTATTAAAGTTAGTGATAAAGTGATAATTACTTCCCCGGACTCATGTCAATCTATTAACAGATTGAAGAGACTAATATAATATATGAATATATCTGATAAACCGATAAGTGATAACACCGATTGATAACAATAAGGCTGCCAAAACCTAAGGTGTACGTGTAGGCATAGGCTATAGCCTATTATACTCAATTGTGAAGTTATACACAAAAAGCTATCTTCCATTCTACTCCACTAGGATAATTTCAATTGAGCCTTTAAGGCTTTGTCTGTGCATCCAGCCATCCAACGCCACTGTTACTGTAAGTGCAATCTATATTTTATGCTTAATTATTATTATTTTTAAATCTCTTTCATCCATTATACCATTGTATTTGAATCTTCCTTATTATAATATAGTTATGATTTAATTTTATATTCTATTGAATCAAATCAATCAATTATACATATATATATATATATATATATATATATATATATTCATTTATTATACAATATAAATATTTGTAATCTGCTAGCAACTAGTAAGTTGTCAATGTCTCAGCAAAAAAAGTAAGCTATCAAATGATTGAATAGTATGTCTCAAAAAAAAAAAAAAAAAAAAAAATATGATTGAATAGTAAAAGTCTAAAAGACATCAACTGATCAAAGTTTGATATATTTAATTCTAATCATATTATATTCATTATGTATTTATTATAGGAAAAAGAAATATGGTTAGAAAGAAAGATCACTTTTGGGAGTACGTTGAGGAGTTAGATGGTCGTTTCAAGTGTAATTTCTGTGAACGAGATTTTGTTGGAGGTGTTCCAAGAATTAAATCACACTTAGCAGGAGTTAAAGGTCGTGATATTGATATTTGTACAAAAGTTCCTGATGATGTGCAAGCTGAAGCTTATTTAGCAATGGGAGGGCATAGTAAAAAGCTTAAGATTACATCAAATTCAAGCAATGTGGAACAGAGCAAAAAAATGTCAACTTCAATGTCCAATGATTTGCATCAAACCACCATTTTAGAGATGTGCAAAAAGAAAGATAAAGAGTGCAGTGGACAAATTGCTTACCCAACATATTATATTGAATAACATATCATTTAATGTTGTTCAAACACCAGCGTTCATTTGCTTTGTGCAAGGTGTTGCTGAATATGGTCATGGATACAAGTTACCTTCTTATCCAACTCTTCGAACGAAGTTAATTCCAAATTCAAGGATAGAAGTTGAAGAATATATATTAAATGTTAAAAAGTCTTGGGTTACAACTGGCTGTACTCTTATGTCAGACATATGGAGTGATATGAAACAAAGAGCTTTTATTAACATTATTGCATATTCTCCTGGGGGAGCAGTATTTATGCGTTCAATTGATGTTTCTCAAGAGAGAAAAACTGGATTTTCTCTCAAACAGATTATTTCTGCAGTAATTGAAGAAATTGGGCCTAATCATGTTGTTCAGTTTATCACTGATAACGCCACAAATTTTGAGTCAGCTGGAGACATGCTTATTGGTAAGTATCCTCATTTGTACAAAACACGATGTGCTGCTCATGGGATTCAATTGCTTTTGAAGGATATATAAGAGGAAGTTTATTGGGTGCAAAAGGTAATTGATGATGCAAAATCAATTGTTGCATATATGTATAAGCACACTATCGTCCTGTCACTCATGAGAGCACACACAAACAATAAGGAGTTAAAACATCCTTGTACAACTAGGTTTGCTTCTAATTTCTTGATGCTCCAATCTATTTTGAATGTTGAAAGCGAATTGCGATTACTTGTTGCATCTTCTGGTTGGAGAGGATTAGATTATAGCAAAAAGGATATTGCCAAAGAAGTTACTAATATAATTCAAAGTACAGAATTTTGGAGTCAAGGACATGAGGTTCTACTAGTTTTGGAGCCATTGGTTCGAGTTCTTCGATTAGTTGATGGTGATGGGTCAACTGCTGGGTACTTATATGAAGCAATGGAAAGGGCAAAAGAAGCAATTCAGCAACGTTGTGGCAACAATCAAGAAAAATATATACGGATGTGGGAATTATTTGAGGGAAGGCGTACTCAAAATATAATCCATCCAATTCATTCAGCTGCAGCCTTTTTAAATCCTGCTTACATGTATAGTGGGACATTTACTGAGAATCGTGAGATGAAAGAGGGAATAAGTTTTATACTAGAGAATTTGGTGGCTCTTGAAGAAAAGATAGAAGTTATGGGACAAGTGCAACTTTATCGCATGAAATTATCAAGCTTGTTTACTGAAACTGCAATGACAATGTTGAAAACATCTCATCCTAGTAAGCTCAACAACTTTACTATAGTTTTAATATTTAAATAAATTATTTCTTTATTAATTTATGGGTACATATTAATTGTTACTTCATTTGTAGGAATATGGTGGGATTATTGTGGAGATAGTCTTCCTGTTTTAAAAAAGTATGCCATTCGAATTTTGAGTCAACCTTGTAGTTCTTCCTCATGTGAACGTAATTGGAGTGCATTTGAAGCAGCACAAACAAAGAAGAGAAATAGGCTGACACCTAAGATGTTGGATGATTTGGTTTATGTAAGAATGAACACAATGATGATGGAGAAATTCAATACCTTAGAAGCTCGAGATGTAGAGCCGATTGATCTTGACAAGCTTAATGAGCTTCCTGATCAACATGAATATGTTTCTCAAGAACAAGATATAGAGAATGACACACTAAGTGAAGAGGTTGAAAATATTAATGATGATGTTATAGATGATACAGATCTTTCATGGTTAAATTGATAGGGTTTTTTTTTTTTTTTTTTTTTTTCCTATTTGTTGATTTAGTTGTGATGGCTAATAAGTTAAGATCATTTATATTAGATCTTTGATTGTGTAGAACGTTATTTGATATATAATTTAATTATTAGTTTTTGGATGAATATTAGTGTTATTATTGAATTGTTAATGACTATTGAAATCATTTCTTTATTAATAAGTACTTGGTATAATGAACATCACTTTCAGCCATGCGAAACAGAAACCTACACAGTAAGCAAGCCATAGGAGTTTTGAGATCAGACCCATCTTGTTCAACCAAAATCTATTTTAGATAAATTTGTTCAACCCAATTCTTTAGAGTTTTTCATTGTATCTTTATATAAGATTAATTAGATCATAATGAGAAACACATATCCATGGATTGAATTGTTAGCTGGGAGTTCTTTCGTTAAAGAGAGTGACTTCTTGTTACCAGCCTCAATATCTTTCTTTTTTCTTTTTTTTTTTTTTTTTTTTTTTTTGATTAACAGGAAAATTTCATTGAAAAGACAACAAACAAAAAGCTAAGCCTGCTTAGTACTTACAATAGATTACTTCATATTAAATCCTTTATAATCTTCTATTAAACATAATAGAACAACTATTGTATTTATCTATAAAATAAAATACTTGACAAATATTTCCGTATTTTTTGTAGCGTTTTTTTAAAATATAAACGAATTATACACGTACTATACATGTACCGTTATTTATCCGTTCTCGTATTTTTCTGCCGAATTTTTCAAACGTATTTTTCTTAAAATGGTCGAATTATACACGTCCGTATTTTTTCTGTATATACACATACCGTATTTTACTAACTATACTTAGTCTCACTCAAATAACAACTATTCAACCCAAAAACTTAATAAAAATATTCACAATAATAATCGTATTTTAAAAAAAAAAAAAAAAAAACTATTTTACTACCAAAGAATCAAAAAAATCATGTGTTATTGAAGAAGTTAAAGCTAAATTTTTTTGCAAACAATAAAGCGATATTTATACCATTTCATCAGAGCAAGTTGTTAAAAATAAAATAAAATTGTGGGGACCGGCCCAAAATAATAAGCTAGCTGGGCCCTAGGCCCGTCCGAGAATGAAGCCCGTCCGAGGAGACATCGTGGCCCAAGCAATCCTTATTTAGGCCCTTTGGGGCAAAGGGAACATGTCCGAGGAGTAATTTCTCCTTGGACACTCCAAAATCCAGATCAAAGGCGCGTCCAAGCCACTACATTAAATCTTCCAAATACGTAAAAAGGAAAGAAACCCGAGATATCTCAGCAAATGCTGCCACCACCACATTAAATGCATTACAACCACTCTCCTAGCCACATTAATGAAGAGAAGACCCCGAACAGTCTTTGCCTTGGTTACCACAACTCACAAAAAATTGATAGGGGTGTACGATGGGACAGTGCTTAAGTAGGGGTTTGGATGATCAACAAGTGTAAAGCCCGGATGATATGAAAGGGCCTATATAATATGTAAAAAGTCCCCCAAGAAGGGGGACGAAGAAAAAAGAGAGAACACTATAGAGAAATCTTACTGCGATAATCTGTGTCCATTAATCAAGTTTTAGACCTTATCATTTGTGAAGGACCTCTCTTTACGGTGGCATTTTTCGTTCTTATTTCTGTATTCCCTTAACCCATGCAAGGAACCGTTTAAGCTAACTAAAACTAAGTTCTTTAGCCCATACTTTACAAAAAATTCATTGTGTAGGACCTCTTGGACCAAGACTTGACCGACAAGGATTGGGTCACTAAAATTGTGTCCTTACAATTGGCGCCGTCTGTGGGAAGAGCTAAAGTGTCGGTAAGCACAACGGTTGAGCATGGTAGGACTAGGTCCACACTAGGAAAATCCTCACCAGGCTAACCCTCAACAGACAGAACCCATTGAGTCTCGGCGGCAAAACGATCCCGCCAACCCAAGCAACTGAAGGAATCATAAGGGAAGTGTACATACTACCTAGACGAGCCAAAGTCATACCCAAATAGGTAGTCAAGTATCCCAAAGGCGAAACAATCATCAGGCTATGCGGTGAGAGATAGATGACCTAAAAAGAAAGTTGTGACGTGGGCAGCAAAAGCGATCTCCCTCCGGCTCGGATGCATCCTCTAACGAGGAGGACGTGAGTCATCGACAAAGGTCGAGAACACCCCCAAGTGAGACCTTTTCTTACAAGAAGGAGTCTCACCCCGTGCGAAGGTATGAGAGCCCGTCCAGCAAGGGTTTAGGAAATGACGCTATGAACAAGGCATTAGATGAGATCTCCGGATCATCTTTCGCGCACAAAATCGAAAGGGCTAAGTTACCTCGACGCTTTAATCAACCAACGTTTGCCATCTACAACGGCCGAGCGGACCTGGTGGAGCATGTAAGCCAGTTTAACCAAAGAATTGCCATCCACTCCCAAAATGAGGCTCTGATGTGCAAAGTCTTCCCGTCAAGCTTGGGGCCAATGGTGATGAGATGGTTCAATGACCTAGAGACAAATTCCATAGGCTCCTATAAGCGGCTCACTCGGACTCTTTGTTCTCGCTTTATTACGAATAGCGGGGTCCCTCGACCCCTAAGTTCGTTATTGTCCTTATCGATGCGCGAATGAGAAACCCTAAAGGCGTACTCGGATAGATATTGGGAGATATATAATGAGCTGGATGAGAATCACGATAACGTCGCTATCAAAGACATTCAAAAGTGGTCTCCCCACCGAGCATGGCTTAAGAAAATCTCTCTTTGGTAAACTCATTGCCAACGTTCATTAGTTAATGGATAGGATTGACAAATACAAAATGGTGGAAGAAGATCAGCTACAAGGAAAGGGAAAGGAGAAGATTGTTCCCCCCAAAGGGAATGATTTCAGGTTGAAACGATATAACCATAACCAGCCGAGGAGAGATTTTTCGAGATAGGCTGGACAAAGTAACATGCAAACAATTAATGCCATGTTCAGAGAGCCAGTACAACAAGTTTTAGAGAAAGTCAAGAACGAACCCTTCTTCGGATGGCCGGGAAAAATGGCTAGGGAACCTTCAAACGCAACCTTAACCTGTATTGCCACTATCATCGGGACCATGGACATACCACCGAGGATTGCAGGAATCTATGGAATCACCTAGATCGGTTGGTCCGAGAAGGAAAGTTACGTTACCTTTTACACTCCTCAAGCGGTCATCCGAGCCAGGCAATGCAAGAGCCTCGAAAAGATGTATCATTAAGACCCCCCACAGGGACGATACATGTCATACTCGCCGCTTCAGGAAGAACCGGTCATTTCCTTCCAGGGTTTGTCGTGGCTCGGCTCTATGTCGAGGACAGAGAAAGAGAATTTAAAAAGTCTAAAAAGGGAAGCTCTTTGATATTAGGATTCTTGGACGAGGATAAGAGGGGAACTATCCAACCTCACGACGATGCCTTAGTGGTCACGCCGAGAATCAGAGGTTTCGATGTGAGAAGGGGTCTTTGGTAGACCCGGGTAGCGCAATAGAGGTAATGTACCCCGATCTATACAAGGGGCTGAACACGAGGCCGGAGGATTTGACGGCTAATGACTCTCCCCTTATCGGCTTCGAAGGGAAGACCGTTACACCAAAAGGGCAGGTCGGACTACCCATACAGACCGGGTCAGAGGTGGTGGAGGTGAACTTTATCGTGATCGATGCCTACTCGCCCTACACAGCGATAGTAGCCAGGCCATGGATCCATGCCCTAGAAGCTGTATCTTCCACACTTCACCAAAAGGTAAAATACCCGTCCAGAGGCCAAGTAGAAGAGATTCGCAGAGATCAGGCCATGGCCAAGTAGTGCATGGTGGCCGCCATCTCACGTCAGTCCAATGCCGAGTCCTCGGCCTCCGAGAACTTATAGCAACCAGCCACCTCGACAGGGAAAGTTAGTGAGCCAGCCGAGGAGATAAGGTGTGAAAGTTTGGAAAAGTTTATCGTTGACAATGACCCAGAGAGATTTTTCCAGGTCGGCTCCGAGTTGCCTCCTCAAGAAAAAGAGGAACTGGTTGGGTTTCTGAGAAAAAATGTTGATGTGTTTGCATGGGACGCTTACGATACCCCGGGGGTTGACCCTAGCCTTATTTGTCACCACTTGAATGCTAACCCATCTTACATTCCAAAGAAGCAACCACCTCGACGTCCCTCAAAGGAGCATGCCATTGCCGTTAAAGACGAAGTGACAAAACTGAAAAAGGCGGGGGCTATCAAAGAAGTCTTTTACCCCGAATGGCTGGCAAATACGGTGGTGGTAAGAAAGAAAACAGGGAAGTGGCGAGTCTGCGTGGACTTCACAGACTTGAACAAGGCATGCCCAAAAGACCCGTTCCCGTTACCTCGAATAGACCGACTGGTAGATGCGATCGTAGGCCACCCTCGAATGAGCTTCCTGGATGCCTTCCAGGGCTATCATCGATATACCTCGGCATTAGAGGATCGGGAGAAAACGGCGTTCATGACACTCATCGAGAACTACCACTATAAGGTGATGCCTTTCGGACTAAAGAACGCAGGGTCAACGTACCAAAGGATGATGACCAGAATGTTTGAACCGCAACTAGGCAAAGTTATTGAAGTCTATATAGACGATATAGTGGTGAAAAGCAAGGTGGTGTCCAAGCACGTGAAAGACCTAGAGATCATTTTTGGCATCCGAAGGGAGCATAAGTTGTGGCTCAATGCTTCCAAGTCTTCATTCGGGGTCGGATCCGGGAAACTCCTAGGCTATATGATAACCCACAAAAGGATAGAGGTAAGCCCAGATCAAATCAAAGCGATTAATAGCCTACGGGCTCCTCAGAATCCGAAAGAGGTGCAGAAACTCTTTGGCATGGTTGCGGCATTGAACCGGTTCATATCACGATTTGCAGACCAATGCCGACCTTTCTACCTATTAATGAATAAGTGGAAAAGGTTTGAGTGGTCGGTGGATTGTGTCCTGGCTTTCCAACAACTCAAAGAATACTTGTCGCGACCATCCATTATGTCTAGCCCGAGGAGGACGAGGTAAGTCTTGTTTGCATACATAGCGGTAGCCCCTCATGCTGTAAGCCTGGCACTGTTATGGGATGATAATGGAGTACAAATGACCAGTGTATTATGTAAGTAAATCGTTACATAAGGCTGAAGTGCGTTACCTACCACCGGAGAAGGCAATTCTAGCAGTGGTGCACGCCACACAAAAACTCCCCCATTACTTTCAGACACACACGGTCATTGTTCTAACCCAACTTCCCCTTCGATCGGTGCTTCAAAACGCCGACTACACAGGAAGGATCGCCATGTGGAGTGCACTTTTAGGGGCCTTTAATATTAAATATATGCTTAGGTCCTCTGTCAAGGGTCAAGCCCTCGCGGACTTAGTCGCAGAATTGGCTGAACCCTCTGTAGAAACAATAACCGAGAAGGAAGACATGGATGGAAAATCGGTTGGCACAATCTCAAAGACGGAGACCTTGCGCTGGAAAGTCTACGTGGATGGCGCGGCCAACCAAAGAGGATCTGGAATTGGGCTAGTTCTAATATCGCCCGAAGGTATTGCCATTAAAAAATCGCTAAGACTTGAGTTCTCGGCTACGAACAACGAGGCCGAGCACGAAGCCTTACTTCAAGGAATGATGATGGTTCAAAAATTGGGCAGAAGGGCAATGGAAGCGTTCTCGGACTCCAAGTTGGTCGTTGGCCAAGTGATGGGTGAGTTAAAAGCTAGAGATGCTAAAATGCAAGAGTATCTCGGACGAGTCAAACGCCTGCAATCGGACTTTGAATCCTTTAATCTGACACACGTTTCCAGAAGTGGGAACACACATGCGGATTCGCTGGCCACTCTTACCACATCCTCGGCGCATGATCTACCGTGAATGATCCTTGTTGAGGATCTAGTCCAAACAAGTTCAATTAGAAGAGACATGACTTAGGTCCATTAGGTTAGAAAGAGTCCCAGCTGGATGGATCCTATAATGAACTTCCTCAAAGACGATACATTACCGGAGGGAAAACTAGAGGCCGAGAAGATACGGAGGAATGCTCCTCGGTTTTGGTTGTCGGAAGACCACAAGCTATACCGGCATTCCTATTCGGGGCCGTACCTATTATGTATACACCCAGAGGGGTTCGAGTTCCTGCTTGAAGAGCTACATGAGGGAATTTGTGGGAGTCATATAGGAGGAAGATCACTGGCGCACAAGGCACTCACCCGGGGATACCGGTGACCGAATATGCAGAGAGAGGCCCAAGAATATGCAAAGAAGTGTGATCAATGCCAAATATTTGCCCCAAATATCCACCAACCTGGAGGAATCCTTAACCCCCTCTCCAGCCCTTGGCCGTTTGCTCAATGGGGTCTTAATATTTTCGGTCCTTTCCCTAAAGCAGCAGGGAATAAGCGATACATAATAGTCGGCACCGACTATTTCACCATGTGGGTAGAGGCTGAACCTTTGGCCAACATCAGGGACGTAGATGCCAAGAAATTCATTTGGAAAAACATTATTACGCGCTTCAGGACTCCTCACACCCTTATCTCGGACAACGGTCTCCAATTTGAGAGTAAGAGCTTCAGGGAATACTGCAACGAATTTGGCATCACAAACCGATATTCCACTCCTACCTACCCCCAAGGAAATGGGCAAGCCGAGGCCGTGAACAAAGTCATAGTGAGCGGTCTGAAAAAGAGATTGGATGATGCAAAGGGGAGATGGGTGGAAGAGCTCCCGCATGTTTTATGGACCTATCGAACGACGCCGCAGCGGTCAACGGGCGAAACTCCCTTTTCAATGACTTATGGGGCCGAAGCCGTACTCCCAATCGAGAACAGCTTCCCCACATTGAGATCTAGTACTTTTACCCCAGAAAACAATAACGAGTTACTGGGGAGAAGTCAAGACTTAGCCGAGGAAAAAAGGGAAAAAGCGATGATCCATATGGCCTATTATCATCAGAAGCTAAAGCAAGGATATGATGCCAACGTAAAGCTACGACCTTTAAGTCCAAGCGACCTTGTGATGAGGAAGATTCTCGGCAACGCTAAGAACCCTTCCTGGGGCAAGCTGGGACCCAACCGGGAAGGACCGTATCGCATCACATCCGTGTCCGGAATAGGTGCTTATTACCTAGAAGACTTAGATGAAAAAACTGTACCTCGCCCGTGGAATGTAAATAATCTAAGAAGATGTTATTATTAATGAAAATAGCTCTGCCTACGTTTTGTTCCATGATCATCGCATACCTATTGGTCCATTTCCATCTATCCAAGTTTTAAACAGAACCTAAGTCCTGCATGGCTCCTCGGACCATAAACTTAGGGGAAATTAATAACTTATGGCATCTATCCAAGTTTTAAACAGAACCTAAGTCCTGCATGACTCCTCGGACCACAGACTTAGGGGAAATTAATAACTTATGGCATCTATCCAAGTTTTAAACAGAACCTAAGTCCTGCATGACTCCTCGGACCACAGACTTAGGGGAAATTAATAACTTAGGGCATCTATCCAAGTTTTAAACAGAACCTAGGTCCTACATGGCTCCTCGGACCACAGACTTAGGGGAAATTAATAACTTATGGCATCTATCCAAGTTTTAAACAGAACCTAAGTCCTACATGACTCCTCGGACCACAGACTTAGGGGAAATTTATAACTTAGGGCATCTATCCAAGTTTTAAACAGAACGTAGGTCCTGCATGGCTCCTCGGACCAAAGACTTAGGGGAAATTAATAACTTATGGCATATATCCAAGTTTTAAACAGAACCTAAGTCCCGCATGGCTCCTCGGACTACAGACTTAGGGGAAATTAATAACTTAGGGCATTTATCCAAGTTTTAAACAGAACCTAAGTCCTGCATGGCTCCTCGGACCACAGACTTAGGGGAAATTAATAACTTATGGCATCTATCCAAGTTTTAAACAGAACCTAAGTCCTGCATGGCTCTTCGGACCACAGACTTAGGGGAAATTAATAACTTGTGGTGTTTATACAAGTTTTAGACAGAACTAAAGTCCAGCATGGCTCCTCGGACCACGGACGTACAGGAAATTAACAAATTGGGACACTTGCACGATTTTAAGGTACATACGTAGTTTAACATAAGGGCATCTATCGTTCTAAGTTCGCCGCACGGCATTGCCTTCTCTCATTCGTTTATATTTTTTCATATTGTTGCAAACATTAAATAGAGGAACTGTATTAGCTTTGAAAAAAATAATGGAATTATATCAACGTCAATCGTAAGTACCAAAAGAGAATGGAAAAAAGAACGTTCTATATCAATAAGCCGAAGTCAATACACAGAGAGGTCTTTACAAAAGAACAAAAAATAAGACAACTCACATAAAAAAAATAAAAATAATAAAAAATAAAAAAGAGGAAAAGAAAATGAAATGAAATACAGTAATTAAAAACCCTACAGACTAAGCCTCGGCAGGAGGATTCTCTTTTCGCTCTGGTTGAGGAGGAACCACTTTGGCTTGGGAATCTGCCCCAAGAACCTCGGAGACGGACTCCTTAGCAGGATCCTTGGCCTTATCAAGCAAAGGGATGGCATTAGGAATAGCCATGGCCTGTTCGGAAGCTTCGGGAGCACCGTCGGGAATCTCTCGGATCTCCGGTGAGTAGAAGACCTTCTCGGGCAACCTCAATGCGCAGTCTGCGGGAACCCCTACAGCATCAAGGGCATGAGCCCACGAGATGCTGCAGTAATCCCCGCATACCTCGGGAATCTCCTGGAGAGCCCGGCTTCGGTCTCCTCCGCCCCAAGCTGATAAGAGGCCTTCATTTCAGTCTCGGCCGCTTCCCGAACTAGCCGAGCCTCCTCTTTAGCCAGCCGAATCTCCTCCTCAACTTTCTGTAGCGCAGCCTTGAGATCCAACACCGTTTGCCTCTCGGTGGCAAGCGGGTCTCGATCACGAACAATTTTTGGCACTGGTCCTCGGCTTGGGTTTCAGCATTCTTTAGCCTGGCCAGGGCGCTCTTGCGGGCTTTCTCCGACTCTTTGAACTTCTCCAAGAGTTCAAAATTCTCCTGCTTGAGGGACCCTATAGATTTCTCAACCTCGACACGAGGGCGAGCCTCGGCTTCAGCTAAGTTGCAATTGTTGCAGCAGTACTCCTCAACCACAAAACACTGCTGAGTGATCTGCCCAGAAAACAAGAAGACAATGTCTTAGAATGAAACAAGGTCTAATGATTTAATGAAGGGATAAAAGAGTCACTTACCATTGCAAGGTCCCTCTTGAGGGATAGGAAGAGCTAGGGCTGGGAGAATCGTCTGTAGGCCTCCATGTCCCGAGGAAGGAGCATCGGCTGCTCCAGGGCCTCGGCTATGTATCCTGCTCGGCCCCTGTTGTATTCTCGGACCGAGGCAAGATAGGGAATAGCGACCCTGTCTACCTCCGGCTTCGAGCTCCAAGTGCGCGGATTAACACACACTTCGGCCTGGTTCTCTTCCTCTCGGCTTTCTACGGAAGAAGCCTTGTTATTCTTCTACCCTCGGGTGGTTTTCTGCCGCTTAATCGGGCGGGGACCACCTTGCCTTCCTCGGGGGTGTCAACCGGCCTTTTCTTCTTTAGATCCGGGTTAACCTTAAGGCCGAGATCAGATGGGAGCCGAGGAGCGACCGAGGAGGAAGAAACAGTCTGCGGCGAGTTGGTGCTTTGGATGATTGACCCTTGCCTCGGGTGGCCATGAACTCTTTAAGGCTTTTTCCTTTGCCAGAGGCCATATTGTCTACCTCTTTGTCCGAGGAGTCTTCCGAGCAGGCTATAACCATTAGCGCACCGACCATCGAATTTCGGTCCTACTCTTCCTCGGGATCAGAAAGCTCAATCAGAGGAGCTTTGGGAATATCCTCTTCGAAGTAGAACTCGTCTATCTCCTCCTCTAGAGAAAGACGAGATGATTGAGCTTCTTCTTCAGGTTGTGCAGCAACCTCAAGATTGTCTGGTGGAGGCAATTGCGCAAGCGATGGAGGATTCCGAATGCCGGGTAACACGACAGGCTTGAGATCTCGTCGAGCCAAAAACTTGGGCTTGGATACGTCAATCCTAGCTAGCCTTGGACTACCAGCTCTTATGGCATGGCCAATGGCTTGAAAAGAGCGGGTTAGGGGTTGGTAGCCCAAAACCAAATGAGCCGCACGTAGCTGCCCGTCCTCGGTAACGTAGATCTCGACCTCAAAGAGATAGTTCAAAACCCGAACGTTTACGTGGCTCACCTTAGGAGCAACTAGAGCTCTATCTGAAAAATAGTCGAGAAGGAGATTAGAGTTAAGTTATAAAATTGTTTGATTCTTAAGCAAAAAAGGAAATGAATCCAAAGAGCTAAGCCCCCTCCCTAAAAGATTGTCCCTAAAGGCGCCGCACCTGGAATTTCTGCCCGAGTTGGACAATGAAAACCATCGCTCCACTCTCCCGAGGCAATGAGGAAATCATCCTTCATAGTCTTATTGGATATGGGGAGGTAGGAGATTAGCTTAACGACCTCAGACCGAGATTTAAGATAATACCCCCCCTTCTCGACGTAATGGCACTCGCACGGATGAACCACATCATGCTAGGTAAGGCCTAAACCCATCCGCTCGTTCGGGACATCTACGCAATCTAATATCCTGAACATGTTTGGAGCACAACGATGCGGCGTCAACCTATGGTGGTACAAGTAGTCCCGGGTGATCCTACGCATGGGAAGTGTCATTCTCCCTTCTATAAAGGCAATCATAGGAATGACGACTTGACCCACTCCTCTATCTGTCAATACTCCTTCTGGGGGATAGTACTGCAGAACCACCCCCTGTGGGATGTGATATTTCGCCCTAAAGGCCTCCATAGCAACCGGAGTGTCTACTAGATCCTGGAATCTACCCATCTAAGTTGAACTGGAGGGACGGGAAGAAAAATCGAAGTAAAAATTGAAATCCAAGGAGAAATTCGAAGTAATGAAATGAGCGGAACTTACGAGTATCTTCACAAACGGTCAACAAGATGCTTGGAAATCTTTTCAAGGGAGGATGCTTTGCAGAAATGGCTACAGAAATTTGGAGATCGGAAGTGTTCGTAAATCTCTGGGCGCTGGAGTTCTCTGGAGTTCTCTGGACTTCTAATATGCAGATAAAAAAGAAAAATGAACCTCTCTAGGGCTTTATATAGCTAGGTGGAAAAAAGGAGGTCATTCCCGCTCAAGAATTCAGGGAAGAATGTCGGCCGTTAGATCTATGTCTCATCGTTGGATAAGGGAGACACAAAGCCACCTGGAGTAAATAGCCGCGCCTCGTAAATTGTAGCGCGTCAAAAGTAGTTGCCCCCACACACGTGAACCAGGATCTAATTAATTCCATCATTTGTAATGTCAAAACCCCGCTTTTTTCCTCAGAAGGAGATCAAAAACCGGAGTTTTGAGGGGCTATTGTAGGGACCGGCCCAAAATAATAGGCTGGTTGGGCCCTAGGCCCGTCCGAGAATAAAGCTCATCCGAGGAGACATCGTGGCCCAAGCAATCCTTATTTAGGCCTATTGGGGCAAAGGGAACATGTCCGAGGAGTAATTTCTCTTTGGACACTCCAAAATCCAGATCAAAGGCGCGTCCAAGCCACTATAGTCCATCTTCCAAATACGTAAAAAGGAAGGAAACCCGAGATATCTCAGCAAAGGCTGCCACCACCACATTAAATGCATTACAACCACTCTCCTGGCCGCATTAATGAAGAGAAGACCCCTGAACAGTGTTGCCTTGGTTACCGCAACTCACAAAGAATTGATAGGGGTGTACGATAGGACAGGTGCTCAAGTAGGGGTTTGGATGATCAACAAGTGTAAAGCCCGGATGATATGAAAGGGCCTATATAATATGTAAAAGTCCCCCAAGAAGGGGGACGGAGAAAAAAGAGAGAACACTGTAGAGAAATCTTACTGCAATAATCTGTGTCCATTAATCAAGTTTTAGACCTTATCATTTGTGAAGGACCTCTCTTTACGGTGGCATTTTTCGTTCCTATTTCTGTATTCCCTTAACCCATGCAACGAACCGTTTAAGCTAACTGAAACTAAGTTTTTTAGCCCATACTCTACAAAAAATTCATTGTGTAGGACCTCTTGGACCAAGACTTGACCGACAAGGATTGGGTCACTAAAATCATGTCCTTACAAAAATATTTTATTAAAATAATATATCTTTCTTCAAATAAAAACCGAAATTCTCTCTCTTCCTTTATTATTTTAATGAGTTATTTATATTATTTTAAATGAAGTAATAAAAATATATATAATTTGATATTGGGTACATGATTTTAGACTTGGGCCGTTCAATGAACTGTAAAAATGAGAGGTTCAAGATTTTTAAGGTCAAATAAAAGTTGAACCGAAATCAAACCGTGATAATGTTATAATTAATTAATAATTATTTAAAATATAAATTAATATATTAAATTAATATAAATATAAAAATTAACTAAAATAGTTCAATTAAAATAAAATTCCATATTTCAAATATGTTTTTAATATCATAAATTTTACAAAATAAATAAATAAAAATATCAAATCCTAAGCAAATATAGATATAGTATTTCTTTATTCATTTATATGTTAATTAGTAAAACTTTGATAATAATAATAGTATAATAATTTTTATAATATAAGAACTTGTGGCAATACAAGTAACATCTTTTATTCAAAAAGAACTAATGGCTGAAAAGAACTTGTGGTTGAAACATTACAATATAAGAACTTGTGGCAAGTTACGTCACAGCACATTTGGATATCGCTTATTTTGCTAAAAACTGAAAACTTATTACTGAAAATAATAACAAAAATAATTTTTAGGTTACTGTTCACTCCTCCAAACACTATACATTTGCCTTATTGCATTGTTCATGTCCCATGACCAATGCAAGAGGCACTAGTAAAAAAAAAAAAAAATGGCAAAAACATAGACGCGTGAGTTTTCATCCATATCCAAACGGATCTTGAAAAAAACTTATGGCTAAAACATTCATCTCATCTTTTATTCAAAAATTCAAAGTTTTCAACACTTTCAATGCAAGAGCTAGTTAGTAGTCATGTGGAGGCTAAGGAAACTTCGAAAAGGAAGGAAATACAAAGAGCAATGTTGGTGCTACAACTTATGGCACAACCTGTATCACAATTCGCCCATGTGACGAGTTGTGATTGGTAGGTCCCCACATGGACCCACCATCACCCCTCCACCAACCACAACTCGCTACATGGGCAAGTTATGGCACCAGCATTAGTCAAATAAAAAACAAAGCAAAGAAAGAGAAACCGCATGTCTTTTTTTCTTTTCTTTTTTTGGGTTAAAGAAACCGCATGTCACATAAGTTACATGGCAGTGTTTAGCAAAAAGAGAGAGGAGATTAGTCATTAGTATTACAGAGTAGTGGTGTCAGATAGCAGAAGAAGAATATAAAGAAGAAAGAAGAAGAAGCTACTGCTTCGTGGCGCCCGTGCGCTCTCTCTCTCTCTCTCTCTCTCTCTCTCTCTCTCTCTCTCTCTCTCTCTCTCTCTCTCTCTCTCTCTCTCTCTCAGAAATCATTTGGTTCTAGATTTGAAAAAAATGAATTCGTACAAATCGCAAAAATTGGCCACGGTTTACAAAACCGCACGGTCCGGCCGCAATTTAAGCAGTTTTGTGCTTCTTTTCATATAAAAAGGTTCTTAGAGTTAAAAGAACAGTAATGGTGAAAGGTTCCTGGTTAACCGGGTTAGACCGCACGATCTAATCTGGATCTATGAACCATGATTGGGTATATTATAAAGTGAAGTGATAAAATAGATAAAACAATTTTTTAAGGTGCTAAAAGTTAAAATTTTTAGCATATTTTATATATATATATATATATATATATATTTTGTCAAAGTTAGAGATAATGCTAAAAATTTTAACTTATATATATATATATATATATATTAGCCAATCTAATATTAATAAAAAACATTTTTTTTTTGTTTTTTATCTTTATTAGTAAATAATTATATCTTAATGTATTTAGAAACAATAATTTTTTATAATTTTTTTTATAAATTTTGGGTATTTTTAATTTTTTGATACTAAATTTTTTTTTTTTTTTACTCCAGCCCTAACAACCCAATATGCCAAGTCTCTTTCTCTTTTTCTTTCCATTCTTCAAAGTTTCAAACAACAAAAGAACAAAATGTGCCCAAGCAAAAAATTCCAAATATTTTCACACGTTTAAAGTCACCTACTGCCCATACCTTAACACATGGACACCCTCTAGTTCACAAAGCTTAATTCTGTTCACAGCCATGGCAGAAAGACTCAACCTTTTTTTACTGGGTATTCTTTGTTCTTCTCTCAAACCCAGCAAAATCTCAGCTTGATGAGCTTTTCTTCAATGGGTTCAAAGGTGTAGGTGTAGCCAACAACTTGAGCTTAAATGGTGCTGCACAGATCCAAGACAATGGTGTACTTCAGCTAACAAACAAAACGCAGGGACTACTAGGCCATGCCTTTTACTCAAATCCAATCCAATTCAAGAACTCCACGGATGGCAAAGCTTTTTCCTTTTCAACTTCCTTTGCTTTCGCTATGGTCCCCGAGTACGCTAAGCGTGGAGGCCATGGCCTTGCTTTCACAATCTCTCCTACCAAAGAGTTTCCAGGGGCTCTACCAAGTCAGTATCTTGGTCTAGTCAACAACACCGATCTTGGTAACTTCACCAACCACATATTTGCAGTCGAATTTGACACAGTCCAAAACCTTGTGTTCTGGGACATCAATGACAATCATGTTGGCATTGATATCAATAGCTTAGTATCCAACAAATCTGCCCCGGCTACTTATTTTGATGGTGCTAATAATTCGAACCAAGTTCTCAATTTGAAGAGTGGTCAGGTAATTCAAGCTTGGATAGAATATGATTCTCAAAGTAATCAATTAGATGTGAAACTTTCGCCTTCATCTACTAAACCAAGGTCTACACTTCTGTCTTTTCACGTAGACCTCTCACTAATTCTTCAAGAATCTATGTATGTTGGTTTTTCTTCTTCAACTGGTTTGCTCTCTAGCTCTCACTATATCATGGGTTGGAGCTTTAAGATGAATGGAGAAGCTAAATCTTTGTCTTTGGATCAACTCCCTTCACTTCCAGCAGAGTCTAAAAGAAAAAATAACACAGGCGTAATTGTTGGTGTTTCTGTTTCAGCTGCTTTGGTGATAATTTTGGTGAGTGGTTTGGCTTTTAGCCTCATCAGGAAAATCAAGAAAGCTGATGTGATTGAGGCCTGGGAGCTTGATATTGGTCCACACAGATTTTCTTACAAGGAGCTGAAGCAAGCAACAAGGGGTTTTAGAGACAAGGAGCTACTTGGGTTTGGTGGGTTTGGTCGAGTTTATAAAGGGACACTGTCAAATTCAAACACCCAAGTTGCAGTTAAGAGAATTTCGCATGAATCAAAACAGGGTTTGCAAGAATTCATATCCGAGATTGCCAGTATTGGTCGGCTTCGACATAGAAATTTGGTTCAATTATTTGGATGGTGTCGGCGAAGAGCAGATTTGTTACTTGTTTATGACTTTATGCCTAATGGAAGCTTGGACAAGTACATATTTGATGAGCCTAAAACAATTCTGAGCTGGGAGCAGAGGTTTAATATCATCAAAGGTGTGGCTTCAGGGCTTTTATATTTACATGAAGATTGGGAACAAACTGCGATTCACAGGGACATCAAGGCAGGGAATGTTTTATTAGATTCTGAGCTAAATGCTCGGCTTAGTGACTTTGGTCTTGCTAAACTATACGAGCGTGGCACCAATCCAAGCACTACAAGGGTTGTGGGCACATTGGGTTATCTAGCCCCTGAGATCACACGCACAGGCAAGCCTACAAAAAGCACAGATGTGTTTGCATTTGGTGCTTTGTTGCTAGAAGTGGTACGTGGTAGAAGACCTATTGAGCTTAAAGCATTGCCTGAGGAGCTCATGTTGGTGGATTGGGTGTGGGAGAAATGGAGACTGGGAGCAATATTTGAAGTTGTGGATTCAAGATTGGGGGGTGAGTTTGATGAGCTTGAAGCTGTTGTGTTGCTCAAACTAGGCTTGATGTGTTCCAACAATGAGCCTAAGGCACCCCCCACAATGAGGCAAGTGGTAAGGTACTTGGATGGAGAGCTACCACTGCCTGAGGCTGTGGAAGCACCACAGGGAGGGACCTAGGTGACACTGGCTTTTTAAATTTTCCATTAAATTCATCATGGACTCACGCGTTGAGCATGATAATTTTTTTAGATTGGTTTCATTAAGTTTTTCTTTTGCAAATTGGACTAATTTAATAAAAAGTAATGTATTTATTTTGTATAATACTACATTCACAAATCCAACATCTTGGATGATGCTTTAGAATTTGAAGTTGTCATTGTAGTGGATAGAATGACTCATTTGTACAAAGTTATGAAATGTCACTCCTTCAATTGTTCATTGAAGTTAGTTGTCTAAGCCTTTTGTTGTAAAATTAGTACATTTAGCATTTTCTTTATTTTCGTACGCTTTCGTGCTTTGATTGGAAAGTTGTGCTAATGAAGTTCCTTATCAGTTTCTAAAAGTTCAATTAGTGTATAAAACACCTTGAACATTTAGACTTCCAATTTACAAATTACCAATTCAAGTTTAATATCAAACAATTAATGTGCGGAATATAAATATAAGCTTAATACAGAATTGATAAACAATCTAAACCAAATAAAATCACATCGACGGCAAAAATTAAATGGAAAAAATTAAGGAAAGAGAGATGCAAACACAAGGACAACACTCGATGTGTTATCGAAGAGGAAATCGAAGCTCTCGGCGTAAAACCTTTCCGTCGTCCTCCAAGCGGTAAACAATCAACTAAAGAATGTAGTTGGGATACATGAACAGCAGAAGACCCTCCAAGCCTAATCTACCCAATGTACCTAAGCCCTCCAAGCTCCTACTCCAACGAGGTTACGCCAAATCTATTTCTTCTTTAGCTTACCAGATTCCGCTACTTGACCATAACATCAACCAATATGAAATTGGTTCCTTCTTAATCGCTTCCCAAACACCAAATAACCTTCTCACAGGTATGAGTATGGTGAGAAAAGGTTTTGGTAATGTACCTCTCAAAGATTTGACAATGGAGAGAAAGAGAGTAGAGGAATTTGAATAGTCTCTATGTGAAGATTGTGGATGAATCAATCTTGTTTTTCCCTAGGATTTCTCTCTCAAAATTCTCTCTAGAAACTCTCCAAATATCGTGGGTATAAGGATATATATATATATATATATATATATATATATATATAGTAGGGTGAGAAGGAATGTGAAAAGTCAGTTTTTCCTAAACAGGGTGGTCAGCGACTTGACCTCACGACGGGGCTGAGTCGCGAGTTCCAACTGTGGGCTAACGACCTGGCCAGCCTGAGACTTTTGTCCTGTAGTGCAACTTGGTGACATGACTCTTCAGCTCTCCTACATGCTCCACACGTGTGCCAACTTTGATGGCTTGCCGATCGCAAGTCACCCGCGAGTCTAGCTGCGAGTCTCTGCATTCTCGCACAATCTTGAGTATTTCTTCACACTCTCTCACTCACTACCCTTACATGATTCCCACCTAAATATAGGGTTACTAATTGCAAAAATACAAGTAAATTTGGCACGGAATAAAGCCAACAAGATGGTTGATAAAATTCAACTTTACAATCTCTCCCTTTGGCTATTCCGTGACAAAACCCTAAAACAAACTCTAAACTTAATATGTATGTTGGGAACAGTTAAACAAAACTCACTCACACCTAACTCTAGAATTTGATAAGCTCTTGAATCATATGAACAAGAATCTCCTGAAACATAACAACACAGTATCATCATTGTATGCAGAAAAACTTGTAATTGCATATGAGACAAGCACAATACGATCAAGCAAAATTGGAATGAGAAATAAATCATGGCTTGACCAAACAAGCAATCACTATAAAATAGTGACCACAATGCTCATTCACACTTGAAATGAACATCCGGACATACAAGCCAAAAAGCTCAATGCAAATCACTTGCATGTCCAACACTCAACCAATGCACAATACATAAAGTATATGCATCTAGGAACAAAATCCTATAAGGGTACAAGAGTGAAAATACTTAAAGAAAATGCATTACATTTAGCTAGAAGTATTAGACAACAAAATAAAAAGGCTGCATAAGTAAGGTACAAACCATAAAAACCTACAAAACTTGGAAACAAACCCTAAAACCTTACAAAAACAACATGGGCACAAACACAAAATACTGAATATAAACTTAAACAATATACACTAAAAGTGCTTAAAGTTTCTCCCCTTCAAAATGATGAGAAACTGTGATGCACTTGGAACATATATACTTGTAACCTGAAATACTTGGACAAAACACATTAGACCCTCAAGGTAAAGTAAGTAATAAAATGACAAATATAATGTAACAAGTAAATTGCGATCAAGTAAACATGATGTGAAACATGTGAGCAACTTGATCATAGACCAAAACAGTCATATAGAAATGACTACAATGATCACATAACAAAGCAAATGATCATTCGAACATGCATTAAATGAAGTACAATAGCATAGGGATATATGCATGTCCAAAACATACAAACACAATGCAATACAAGAAAACAAACATAAAGAGAAACAAATAAAACAAAGTTTTCTTATTAACTCAATGTTTTCTCCCCTTTGGTATATGCATCTCCCCTATGGAATATCTCTCCCCTACAAATGTGCATGAAAAATAGAATTTATCCCCCTAAAGATGTGCACAAGAGTCATATAGAAATGACAAAAACACTCTGGTATACTCACTAAAGTATACTCTCCCTCTTTTTGTTGGGAATAAACAAAGGGTCAAGGAGAAAAAAGGGCAAGAGATGAAGGTATGAACAATAATAATTATGCATGAGGGGTGCAAGATGAATGAGAAAATGAAGCTCAAACCTAAAACAATGTAAAATGCTACAAAACATAAGGTAGACATGACATGCTAAGATGAAGAAGTAAGGTATAGACCAATGCATGACAAGGGTAGCAAAGGTGTGTGCAAGAGGTGGCTATGTGCAATGTATGACCAATGCATGAAAAATGCACATGTGGGGTAAGGTGTGTTAAATACATAATCAATGAACCAAATATGTTTCTAATGAGGAAACATGAGAAACTCTAAAGTTCGGTACTCAATGAAGTCCAAACAAGCGAGAAAATGCCTAAGAGGCATTTTATCAAACACTTAGCATGCACACTATGAACAACAATGTGAAACAATGCATGAACATCATGAACTCCACCCTTAATACATGTTCTTTCTGCCACAAGGGGCCAACATCCAATGCAAATCAACAAAAGAAACCAATCTCATGAAAAACATTTGACAAAAATTAAGTTTTCCCAACCCTTATGATAAAAATCTCAACCAAGAGTACAAAACTCTCCAAAACATAATCTAAGGATCAAAATCAATGAAAAGAGTTTAAAATTACCTTAGAAATGTTAATGGAATGAAAAACAATTCAAATTGGTTGGCTTTTGATGTAAAAATATTGAAAGATGGGTTTTAGAGAGGATGAGAGAGATTTAAAACAAGTTTCCCACGAAAAAGCTCTTTAAAAAGCTGATTCTGGGCGTTTCGTGATTGCGGGTCGCGAGTGAGTCGCGAAACCCTTCTATGTGAACTCACAGCTTGCAAGTCGCCAAAACGAGTAGCCAAAGCTGGCAGCTTGCTGGTAGCTCATGCAAGTAGCCAAAATGAGTAGCCAAAAATTCTGACACTTGTTTTTCAAAACAAAACATGTTTAAATAATGAAAAACAAAGTAAGCACTAAACATGAACACAAAGAGTGATAAAAATCACTTCCAAAAACATATAAAATGATTAAAAATATTTTTGGATTAATCTATATATGATTGAGCACACACACATCACATTTAGACAAGTACAATCTAACAAATGAATAAGACATTCATTTAACATTAGGCATGTGTGTTGTGTGTGTGTATCAAATATGGAATAGTCCTTAGTCTAGAGTGAAGCTTCAATGATCAATTTAATCAAGTCATACACAACTAGTACTAAGTCAAGTGGTCTATCTCAATTATAGAAATGAACATATATGATCTCCCACAAGAAAATGATTACATATCTTTGAAGCTTTTCATTTGGCTTCTTTACAATTCATAACATTTGATCATTTTGAATCAATACTTCTCATTTTGAGATTGATGCCTGAAATTTTTTATATTTCAATTTGATGAACAAGCCTATGGCTTTTGGGCATCATACATTTTCAATACAAGTCATTTTCCCTTTTTCCTAATCAAATACTAGTATGTGCAACGGCTTTTGCAGCTCATTATCTTTTCATTTTGAGATTTACATTTGTTAAGCTCTTTAAGCAAAAACAATAAAAAGTGTGGGAAGATATATAGGCACAAGTCTATGCAAGTATCAAAACCATTAAAATTATTGACCAATCATTCATGACAAGCTTGAAGATCGATTTATAACAATCACACATAGATTTCAAGATTTTTCCCACCAAGAAATAAGTGTATAAAGAACAAGCTAAGTTCGTAAATGCATAAAACCATTTGTATGAAAGTACAAGACAAAACTCACATGTGATATGTGCTCAAACATATACAATCAAACTTTTTTGAATTTTTCACTTTTTATGTGGTTTTGGATTTTTATTCACACAAAACTAAAACATAAAAGAAAGATCAAAACAAAAGCAGTGCATACAAATAAATGCAAAATGCACAAATGCATGAAGATATGACATTCAATGCATGAAGGGTCCTACAAAAATCGAAAGAATTAGATCAAGGACCTAAAAAGCAAAAACTCAACCATAGGAACCCTTCCTCATCCAAACGAAACGATTGTTTGGAATGAGTGTCTTAATAGAAGTGAGACAAGGGTTGGAAGAATGTGAACCGAAGATGCACATAGTCAAGGAGTTAAGAGCATTAAACATTTTCTTTAACAACATGCTATTTTCACTCAAAAATGGTTTACTCTTTTTAGCACAACTTCCAAAAAACTCAAGTTTCTCTTTTCTTTTGATTCTTTTAAGAGCATGAAACTTAGAGCAATGAAGTTTTAGATGACCAAAAACACCACAATGGTGACAAACAATGTGTTTAAGTCCACTAGACTTTTTGGGAAGGGATTTAACAACATGGTTTTGTTCCCTCTTCAACTTATGACATTGAGGTCTTATATGACCAATCACACCACAATGGTGGCAAGTTTGAACAAACTTAGATCCATCCAAAACCTTAGGTTGAGACCTAAACAGGAGCTTTGACTTAACAGCCTTTCTCTCCACCTTTTGATTTCTTTTATGTGGCGGAATGTACACCGATTTGTCCTTTGAGGTAGAATACACAATAGGCACAAAATCGGGTACCACAACATGATTGCAACAAATATTATCATCATTTTTAGTAATAGGTTCAGCAATCAAACACTTGGTATGCATCTTAAGAGATTCATTTTCATATTTTAGCTCGTCAATAAGTTTGTTAGACAAAACAAGTTTAGCATTCAAGTCCATATTCAAACATTCAAACTCATTTAGCTTTTCAAGAGAATTTTCAGCAAGTTTCTTATATTTTTCAACCAATTTGTTGGATTCATTGAGCTTAGCAATCAAATCATCATTTTCACAAAATAACTTGCTCAAATCCTTATTAAACTTCTTAGCCTTTTTCTTCAAGAGTTTGATGTTAGGAATATCAATAACATCCAAAGATTCATATAACATAGCATCACAATTATGAGGATTATCACTCATAGAGGCATTTTCACAAACACGTCGCATGTTATATTCATCATCAACCAAATCATACAAAGAGGTATACAAAGCACTATCCATGGCAAATAAACACAAGGGGTCAAGGATCACACTTAGATATTTAAACCACAACAAGTGCACCCGCTCTAATACCAATTGAAAGTTCAATTAGTTTATAAAACACCTTGAACATTTAGACCCCCAATTTACAAATTACCAATTCAAGCTTAATATCAAAAAATTAATGTGCGGAATATGAACATAAGCTTAATACAGAATTGATAAACAATCTAAACCAAATAAAATCACATCCACAGCAGAAATTAAATGGAAAAGATTAAGGGAAGAAAGATGCAAACACAAGGACAATACTCGATGTGTTATCGAAGAGGAAACCGAAGCCCTCGGCGTAAAACCTCTCCGTCGTCCTCCAAGCGGTAAACAATTCACTAAAGAATGTAATTGGGATACATGAACAGCAAAAGACCCTCCAAGCTTAATCTACCCAATGTACCTAAGCCCTCCAAGCTCCTACTCCTACGAGGTTACGCCGAACCTATTTCTTCTTTAGCTTACTGGATTTCGCTACTTGACCATAACATCAACCAATATGAAATTGTTCCCTTCTTAACTGCTTCCCAAACACCAAATGACCTTCTCACAGATATGGGTATGGTGAGAAAAGGTTTTGGTGAGAAAAGGTTTTGGTAATGTACCTCTCAAGGATTTGACAATGGAGAGGAAGAGAGTAGAGGAATTTGAAAAGTCTCTATGTGAAGATTGTGGATGAATCAATCTTGTTTTTCTCAGGGTTTCTCTCTCAAAATTCTCTCTAAAAGCTCTCTAAATATCGTGGGTATAAGGGTATATGTATAGTAGGGTGAGAAGGAATGTGAAAAGTCAGTTTTTCCCAAACAGGGTGGTTTGGCGACTTAACCTCGCAACTAGGCTGAATCGCGAGTTACAACCGCGAGTTAACGGCCTGGCTAGCCTAGGACTTTTGTCCTGTATTGCAACAACTGGCATGACTCTTCAGCTCCCCTGCATGCTCCGCACGTGTGCCAACTTTGACGGCTTGCTAGTCGCGAGTCACCCGTAAGTCCAAGAACGAGTCTCTGCATCCTTGCACAATCTTGAGCATTTCTTCACACTCTCTCACTTACTACCCTTACATGATTCCCACCTAAATACAGGGTTACTAATTGCTAAAATACAAGCAAATTTGGCATGGAATAAAGCCAACAAGATGGTTGATAAAATTCAACCTTACAGTTTCTATTGTATTTGGTCTATGTTTGTTTTTTAATATATTTTGCTAATAAAGTTTTAAATTTTTTTTCACATCGTTTGTGGTCATATTTGATTTTCTTTAGTTGTGAAAATTTTTTGAATTAAAAGTTTCTAGCATGTGTTGGATAGAATTCATGATAAATGTAATGTTTAATGAAAGTCACATATAGGTTCTTGCATTGATGTTCAATATTTTCAAAACATATTGGATCATCATCCCTAAGCCATCCATATTGCTTGCTTTTTGATTCATTATGATTATTCCTTTTTATTTTATTTTATTTTATTTGTGTGTGTGTGCGTGTTGAAATAAATGGTATCTTTCATAATTGCTTTATCTCTTGAATATAAGCAGTTCATGGATTTGTGTAAGGTATTCTTCCCATTGTGTCGGATGAGTGGTAAAGGGAGGGAAGTGCATACTAATTGCAAGCCTCCATTAACAGTAGAAAATTTATATTGATTCTTTTTATTTCCTTCTAAATGAATTATTTTTTAGGTATGAATTCCCTTATTTTGCAGATAATATTTTCAAGTGGAGATTAGGAGCTATACACTGGAGATTTGTTTTGCCTTTGTGTATAATGACCTTGGGAACTTCAAAATATTTATGTTGTATCTTTATTTACTTATGCTCTAGTAGTTTTTAAAGTTTTCGAGAGAAGGACTATTTATAACTTATTTGTATGAATTTAGTTATAAAATTATCTCTAAAAATAGTTAAATCATTAAATTATTATCCCTAAAGTTTGTTATGAGTTTCGTCCTTTATATTGTGCTCATGTAGAATATGAGTGTCATCTACTATTCTAGATTACAAAGTATAAGAAATATATTTTTTAAATAAGTCAAAAGATGAATAAACAAAAAATATCAAATGGAATATTTGCCTAAGCATTCATTTATTATATATTTTTTGTTCATCTAGATATTTTGCAATAATTGATATACAATTGAATTGTTTAGTTTCCTTTAATGTTTGATTACATTTCAAATAAAATTATACTTACATATTATGTTTTGAGCCATAGTAAGTAGAGGTGAATTCTTATTTGTTCAAGGTGATTATTTCTCTAAGCAAAGTAAATATATATGTTTTTTAAAAAACTACTCTATGCATCACACGGGTTAGCAACTAGTGTATTTTATAATCATATTTTCATTCATCGTAGTTTCATTTATTATAGGAACAATCACAAATGTAATATATATAATTTTTGTTGTACCAGAATAAAAACAACTAAATTTTTTACAAGAATTCAAAAGGTAAGTAAACGAAAATATTCAATTTTTTTATAAAAGTTATTTATAACATTTCGTGTATCATTAAAAAGTATGTAGAATTTAGAAATTATTCTTTTAATTTTAAACAAACTTTCTCAAACCCAATTTTTTCTACCCTACAATCCAAAACACCGAAAACCGTATCTCAAAAATTAATAAAACTCAACAAAACTACAATTTAAAATAAAAGAAAAAGGGAAAAATAAAACTCACATCAAAATCAAACTCCTTCTGAATATGTAAAACATATTAAATGTGATGCGATCAAGCCAAATATCAAATGCGTAATCAAATTCAAATTTTTAATAAGGCTTTGAAGTCGGACAATAGAAATAGGTGGCTGATCCCAAGCAAAAGTGTTAATTATATACATGATGATTGTAGCTCTTTTTCCTTAATAATATATAAATAAATAAATAAATAGAAAATTTTGAAATTTTTTTTATGATACTTGAGTTTAGGGAAATCGAGTACCATTAAAATTTTTCAAAATTTTTCCATGGTACTCGAGTTCTACAAACTCGAATACCATGGAAAATTCGATTTCGCCACACTCGAGTACCCAAAAAGTGGTAGATTCCTATATATTTTTAAAACAGTGGTAGTTTGCAACATAATTTGCAAAAATATGCTATTTAGCTATTTTTGCCGAATTATAAGTGTTAGGATCCGTTTAGATACAACTTATTTTTGTTGAAACTAAAAACTGAAAATACTGTAGCAAAATAATTTTTAATGAATAAATAGTGCCGTGGGACCCTTTTTTTCTGATGAATAGTGCACAAACAATAATGAACAGTGTACAAACATTGCATGAATAGTGCACTGTCTCCTAAAAGTTGTTGCGCGTGAATCAAAAAAAAAAAAAAAAGGGTTGGAATGCAAACGTGAAACGCAAGAGTAAACGTGGATCCAAACTCACACTTAATAAAGAATTCGATAGTTTCACGTGCTTCACTAGGATTCTTCTCAATGGAGAGGAGAGAGAGGAACATGGAGGATGGATGTTACCCGCTCTCTCTCTCTCTCTCTCTCTCTCTCTCTCTCTCTCTCTCTCTCTCTCTCTCTCTCTCTCTCTCTCTCTCTCTCTCTCTGTATTTCTGATTGAACTTTCTTTGGATTTCTATCTTTACCAAACTATCATAGCTATTCTATCATTTGGGAAAATTTTCATTTTAAACCCTATATTTTTGGGTGGTAAGAAATCAAGATCTAAACTTTATAAAATAATAAATTATACCTCCACTTCTTTTAATGTAATAAATTAAACCCAACTTGTCACTTGTTATTGTTAATTTTCAAGTAGGGGTTGCAATTGGGTTGGGTACTTTTATATAGAGAGAGAGACATGGGAAATCAAATGAGTTGGGTTGGGTTTAGGTCAGGTCAATTGGGTTCGAGTTGAAAATAGGTTCAAATAAAAAATGTCATTTCAAATGAGTTAGAAACATATAGGATTGGGTTGGGTTGGTTGGCTCATATTTTTCACATGAATTTTTTTTTAACATGTATTTGTCACTTAATAAGTCATGTAGCAAATTTACTTGGTGTGAAATTTATTATTTGAATTCACCACTCATATCAAGAAAGAGTTCAGTTCAACAAATTGATATATGTTCAATAATTATAAAATTATACAAATCCCTACATTGTTAATCAAAATAAATAGCACAAAGTCTAGTTTATCATTTGAAAATCTAATTAAAACAAATACAAAAGTTTCACTACTACATAATATCAACGTCCCAAAATTAAAACAAAATTACAAATGCCTAATTGGATAACTAATTTGACAAAGAATAAAAACATATAAAAATTTAAAATCTTGAAAAATAATATCATTATTTTAAATTGCATTGTGTTTGTGAATGCAAAACGGCAGAAGTTTAATTCTTAGAAGTTCAATATAAGTTCTGATAGTTTTAGATTCAACATTAGTTTGCCACAATCCTTTAATTTTTAGACGTATTGTAGTTGGCACTCTATTTCGATTTGGGAATATATATCAAAGTTTGATTGTTTATTTATTTATACATTGTTTCTTTTATAAATATTACGTTATTGTTAAGTAATATATACTCTAGAAAATCTTATCTTTTATTTTTAAAAGCCCTTTATTTTGGCTATGGACTATATAATTCTATTTTGGGTTAATATGTTCTGGTGTTGTGTTTTGAAATTCCCTATCACAAGTAGTCTCTCTCCCTCTTATAGCTTTGGTTTGAGTTAATACTTAACTATTTTAGAAGTTATAATTTTAACTAATATCAAAACACAATTTTGGCTATACATTTGAATTTTCCCATCAATTATTTGAGTAATATTAAGTGTAATTTGTTATAAGTTTTAATTATCATTATAATTTCCAGTAAGAGAATGGGAAACTTGAATAATTTATTTGAAACTTAAAAAGTTTAGTTGTATAGAAAAAAATTAGAAAAACATAGTACATTATAACATGATTTTGAAGTATATAGAACACCTCGTAAAGGAAAAATATCAATCAAACACACACAAAAAATAAAATAAATAATAGAATGATATATTGGTAGAGGTAAAAATATGTTAAATAATTTTTGAAATTTTTTATTCTGTAGGGAGAACAAATTATCTTTAATTAGAAAGAAAATTATACATTATATCACAATTACAAAATAATTATCTATTCCTATGCATCATGTGGATTTGCACAGGTTTACAACTAGTTTTTTTATTGCATGATAGATTAATGTGATATGTCAATTGGCTTTCTGAAAATTTTCCATCAAGAAGTAATTCTTTGTGTTCAGGTCTTTTGTTTTAATTGACTTAAAAAATAAATGTTATTTTTTAATTTTTCTAGACAAATAAATCTTCTTAAAAAAAAAAAAAAACAAGTGGCTATGCAAATGTGCTTACCGCAATAATGCTCGGTAGTTATCGGGCTAAATAACAAATCCTAACTTGGTTTATTTATCAAGCTAAATACTTAGCAAAATGAAAAAATCATGATCACCTCTCTGAGCTTGAGTTGACAATTCCATCAACTCAATTGTCATATAATACATGAATTGACGCAACATTTTGCTTTTCTTCACTTGCACAATTGGATTAATTTACACACAACTTGTTACCAAAAATAAAAATAAAAAATAAAAAATAAAAATAAAGAAGAAGAAGAAGAAGAAGAAGAAGAAGAAATGTGTGTACGATTGTATGTAATGAAGTGTGTTTAAAAGTGTAGGGGTATTGGGCCCAAGAGCTAATTTTCTATGTATATATTGAGCTTAAGGCCCAAGTCAAGGATGGTGGGTCGTCCGAGGAGGAGTAAACATTGTCGGGGAGCTCAGTATCATAATGGCCCAAGAGGTTGGACCGAGGATGAATGCCTCCTCAACCGACCAAAGCCGAGGTTCGTAGAGGTGGTCTATCGTCCAAAGGAGCACTCTAGGAAAGTTTTGTTGATACGGATAAGCATTAGAGAAACACAAGACAAGGAGGAATCTAAAATATCTAAGGAGAAAACTGCTACTACCGCATTGAATGTTCTCTGACTAACTTTTTGGCTGCATTAATGTAGAGAAACCCCTGAATAGTACTACATTGGCTACCTCAACGCACAGAGGACCTGAGAGGATGTCCGATGGGACAAACACTCAAGTAGTGACTTGGATGGTCAACAAGTGAGGCCAAGATCATCTAAAGAGAACTATATAAAGGTAGAGACCCTTCATGCAGAGGGGATCGGGAAATTAAAAGAAAAACACTGTAGCAATTTGGAACCAAATTTGTAATCAAACTTGTGAGAAATATGTAAGAGCTAATCTCCTTGGACTATGCTAAGGACAATCTATTTTAGTTTAAATCAATATATCTTCCTGTTCTTGTCATTTGAATCTACATTATTTGTTGTCCAACTCATTTTGGCCCAGTTTTCCAACCTACTCTCTACAAATTCATTGTTTTGAGCTTTTTGAGCCTAAGTCCATCCATCTTTTAGGCTAGGGACTCAAATCCGGTCCTTACAAAAAGATTTACTCATTGGGTTCTTATGGGGTTTAAGTTAGATTCCAATTCTGATGGGATTTTTATTTTTATTTTTTGCTATGAATTTTTGTTTTTTGGATTTGGATGGTTGGATTTTGGATTCCGATTGGACTTTGGAATTTCGATGGGGTTTGGGTTGGGCTGGTGGGCATGGTGGTGGTGTGGTGGTGACTGTGGTGGGTCATGTTTGGTCATCGTGGGTCAATGTGGTGGGTTTGTTTAGTCGTCGTTGGTTACTAATGGGTTTGTTTGGTCATTGTTGGTCCTGGTGGGGTTTGTTCTTGTTATGTTCTTCTTTGCTCATTGTGTTGGTTTGATTTAAAATGATTTTTATCGTGGCTAAATGATTTTTTGTGACTGGGAAGCTCGACGATGGTAGTGGTGGTAGGTGGATGAGACAGAGTAAGAGAAACAGAGATTAGAGAGAAGTGAGAAAAACTTTTTATTTTATTTTTATTTTACTTTATATTATTTTAATGTGTTGTATTGTAAAATAAAAGTTAGAATATTGGGTGTATTATAAAATAGTACTAAAAGTAAGTTAAACCCAAAATAGTATAATATAATAGATAAAATAGCTTTCAAGATGGTAAAATAGAATAGTTTAAAAATAGTGATGCTTAATACTTTATCTATATAGTAGGATTGAGTTGAAAACCAAGCAGAAATCCTAAGTTGAGCGGAGAGCACATGGTTAGTTCCATCTCTATCAGATTATATGGTATTTCAATAAACAATCTTGATGAAACACTGGCTTGTGATATTAGGTGGACCTCACTAACTAGAAATCTTACGAATAAATTGACCAGAGCTCGGAAATGGGCGACATAATAAAGATGAAAAAATGGTAAACTTTGGTCCAACACTTCAAAGTAAACCATAGCAGAATCATTTTAAATGCTTTTTTTTTTATAAGCATTTTAAATGCTTATAAAAACAAGTTTCTCCTAGCTCAGTTTCAAACCCCGTGGGTGGGCTTAAATTTAAATGGCCGGAAGTGATGTGGGTTGCCTTCAAACAGTTTTGACCACAATCTGAAATTCCATGTGAATAGACGGACCAGGTGGGGGCCCAAGGTGGCCCGCCCCGGACAATTATTATTTTTTAATAAGTTTAGTTAGTCTCACTCAAATAATAATTATTCAACCCAAAAACTTAATAAAAATATTCACAATAATGATTGTATTTTAACAAAAAAAAAAAAAAAAAAAAACTATTTTACTGCCAAAGAATCAAAAAAAAAATCATGTATTATTGAAGAAGTTAAAGCTAAATTTTTTTGCAAACAATAAACTGATATTTATACCAGTTTACTATAACAAGTTGCTAAAAATAAAATAAAATATTTTATTAAAATTATATCTCTTTCTTCAATTAAAAACTCAAATTCTCTCTCTTCCTTTATTATTTTAATGAGTTGTTTATATTATTTTAAATTAAGTAATAAAAAATATATAAAATTTGATATTAGGTACATGGTTTCAAACTTGGACCGTTCAATGAATCGTAAAAATGAGAGGTTCAAGATTTTTAAGGTCGGATAGAAGTTAAACCGAGATCGAACCGTGATAATGTTACAATTAATTAATAATTATTTAAAATATAAATAAATATATTATATTAATATAAATAGAAAAATTAACTAAAATAGTTCAATTAAAATAAAATTTCATATTTTAAATATGTGTTTAATATCATAAATATTACAAAATAAATAAATAAAAATATCAAAACCTAAGCAAATATAGATATAGTATTTCTTTATTTATTTATATGTTAATTAGTAAAACTATGATAATAATAATTGTAGGAGTATTAGGCCCAGCAATATATATCTATGTATATATTGGGCCAAGGGCCCAATCTAAGAACGTGAAGTAGTTCGAGGAAGGGTGAACATCATTAGGGGAGTCTGTGTTAGTAAGTGAAGAAGTTAGTTTTGATCATAAGGGTCCATAAGGGTGGTATGAGGACAAATGCCTCCTCGGCTGATCAAAGCCGATGTCCGAAGGGGTGGCCTACCATCCATTGCAACGTTCTAGGAGATTCTATTGACACAGATAAAGGGAAGTCCTAAAATATCTAAAGAGAAAGCTGCTACCACCACATTGAATGCTCTGCACCTAACCAACTGCCGCATTAATGTAAAGGTGATACCTAACAAGTAATTTTCAATCTTATAGCTAATACCATAGACTTTAAAGGTCTTTGATGGGATAAGGATTAATGCCAACAATCTACCTTACACGTGGAAGGTAGGGATGAAAGAAAAAAGATAGTATAAAATAGAAAGAAGACCCTAAAGGGAAAGGATCGGAGAATTAATAGAGAATTACTGTAATAATAAGAACTGTACTTGTAACCAACTTCAAGAATTATATACAAGAGCTAAGCTCCTCGGACCGTGTCGAAGACGATTTTCATAAGGTACAACCAGTCTATATTTACTTTATTGTCGTTTGAACCCACTATAATCTTTACCTAACTCATTAGAGCCTAGTTTTTCAACTCACTCTCTATAAATTTATTGTATTGGGCTCTTTAGGCCTAGATTCTTTTAACTTTTGGGCTTATGACTCAAATCTGGTCCTTAAAATAATAGTATAATAATTTTTTTTTATTTGTAGTATAATAATTTTTATAATATAAGAACTTGTGGCAATACAAGTAACATCTTTTATTCAAAAAGTACTAATGGCTGAAAAGAACTTGTGGCTGAAACATTATAATATAAGAACTTGTGGCAAGTTACGTCACAGCACATTTGGATACCACTTATCTTATTACTGAAAACAATAAAAAAATAATTTTTGGGTTACTATTCACTCCTCCAAACACTGTACATTTACCTTAATGCATTGTTCATATCCCATGAATAGTACAAGAAGCGCTGGTAAAAAAAAAAAAAAAAAAACAGACACATGAGTTTTCATCCGTATCCAAACGATCTTGAAAAGAACTTATGGCAGAAACATTCATCTCATCTTTTATTCAAAAATTCAAAGTTTTCAACACTTTCAATGCAAGTGCTAGTCAGTAGTCACATGGAGGTTAAGGAAACTTCAAAAGGAAGGAAATTCAAAGAGCAATGTTGGTGCCATAACTTATGGCACAACGTGTATCACAATTCGCCCATGTGGCGAGTTGTGATTGGTAGGTCCCCACATGGACCCACCATCATCCTTCCACCAACCAAAACTCGCCACATGGGTAAGTTGTGGCATTAGTATTAGTCAAATGAAAAACAAACCAAAGAAAGAGAAACCGCATGTCACATAAGTTACATAGTAGTGTTTAGCAAAAAGAGAGAGAAGAATAGTCATTAGTATTACAGAGTAGTGGTGTCGGAGAGCAAAAAAAGAATATAAAGAAGAAAGAAGAAGAAGCTACTGCTTTGTGGCGCCACTCTTGCTTCATCGTCTTCTTGTCTCTCTCTCTCTCTCTCTCTCTCTCTCTCTCTCTCTCTCTCTCTCTCTCTCTCTCTCTCTCTTCTCCAAACCCTAAAGGTCCAAAGCATGAGAAAAACGTCTCAAAGTACCTGTAAATTTTTTCTTTCTTTCCTTTGACAATCCAATCCACAAAAATTATATCAAGTACTAATATCAAGAATTATCATAATAATTTCATTGAATATACTCTCAAAGTAAGCCAGAGCTCTAAGCATTAATTACAATGACCATTGGCCACAAAATAATAGAGGTATGAATAAATAATTACATATTAACAACTTGTCCCATCAGTGGGAATAAAGTCACAACCACTATAATATATAAAAGAATGAGTCAAGCCTATTTTAAGCTATACAACATCTAATATCTCCATTATAAAAGTTCAGCATTCATTAGTAGTTAGTCTAACTACTGTTAGCCACCAAAAAGCTGTCTCAAAAGATTGCTGCCTACTCTGAAAAGTTTATAAAATAATGGGATGAGACAGAGCCTAGTAAGTAGCATAATTAATAGGGGTGGGGAAATGCAAGTTTCATCTTCAATAATAATAATATGACAAGAATGATTTAATAATAAAACACAAAGTTTCACAAGTAAATACCTTAAAACTATATACTATAATCTAAGAGCATCAACAATATAATTTCCAAAGCCATAATATCTAACATAAGATAAATTATCACAAATATACCACACTACCACATAGACCGGTCAGGGGATCCACCCATTCACAATTGACATGATATTGTCCTCTCTGGTATGCAAACTCTTGGCCCCATTGACAGCAGCCTCACCCATACCCTCAAGTTTTTTCTCTCCCCCCATGGGCAGCAGAGAGAGCTCGTCAAATAGGACCTCTCTTGCATGAGGTCTCTTGGCCCCATGGGTAGCAACCTCACCCACACATAATCAAGGAACCTCTTCCCCCCATGGACAGCAGGGAAGAACGCGTCATCCAAAGTGAAAGAGCACTAACCTGAATTTGATTCCGTTGTCACAAAGACTATCGAAACCAAATCGGGTGACCACCAGAAAATCACACATGGCATGATATTAAAACAACTCATAGGTTACATTACTTTGAAACATATAATTCATATCCAGGTAGTTTTAGAAAAACCTTAAATAATCCAACTTCTACAAAGTTTGTAAGGTTTTCAATTTCATTCTTATCAAGAGATTTTCTATCAATTTCCCACATAACAAGACAAGATAAGCATCTTTAAATTTTCTAATATACCATAAAATTTAAGATTTCCTTATCTAAGATTAAATAAAAGATGGTCATTTTTCCATATCAACAATTCATGCATTTCCCCAAATGCAATACCAAATATAATGCATTTTCATATATATATATATATATATATATATATATATATATATTAAGGTTACGACACGATAGTTTTTTTAGGAAAATATAGTTTCCAAAAACGTGTCCAACCCCAAACAACATTTAAGCAAAATGTTTATTTTTCAAAAATCCCATTAAAAAACTACTTACCTCACAACTGCAAAATCCTAATTCTCCAAGCTCCAAGGAGATTAGCTAGAATCTAAATAATATCAAGTAAACCTATCACAATAAGTATAGAGCTTGAAATTGCATCTAGGCACAATTTAGGAATTGCCAAATAATCATTTAATTAGACAAGCCTAGTATTTAACCTTGTCAATAATAATATATTCTACTTCCATAATTTCTCAACAAATTGATTCACAAGGCATAAACTTCATTTTATAAAGTTAACCCATTTAATATCATCTCCAACATTATGACTAGCTTCCATAAAATTTACACTACATCATTAAAAGACCCATGAAAGCAAAATCAAAATATCCTCCAAGACAAGAAATTTAGAACTACAACTAACTCCAAATAAACCCAATGGTAATAGAAAAATTGAATTCACCAACCATCACATGTTATAATTTAAAACCCCTAAATTTTTCCACCATACATAAACCTTAAGTAGTCATCAATAGCACAAAATATATACCCACTCATCAAATAATTCCACCAATACAAAACTGATGGTTTTTAGATCCCTTTAAAACACAACTGATTTAACCTAGGTAATTAGCCAAGTTATTACTTAGTCCAATTTAACAAATCTAGATTATCACAATCACAAAGATCATATTATGCAAAGCAGCGGAAAGATAAATAACACAAGATATGATCACCTAGAAAACCAAACCGGGAAAAACCTGGGGAGGATTTAACCTAGTTATCCTCAAGGTAAACTTGAATCCACTATCTTGAAAGAATCGAAATTCATACAATAAGACTTACAAGCCCCCATGCTCGACTTCTTATTGCTACCAACCAGTAGAACTTACTGACACGACCACATGCAAACTCCGGATCCACGGACTCCTTCTTTCTTGGATTCACCACCGGATACAAGTACACCCGCTTGTGTTTTCTTTAAGTTTCAATGGCAGCAACCGAGTTGATCATCAAGGTGTAGATAAAATCTTTTCCTTGAAAACCCTAAGTTTGTGTAAAGGAAAGCTCCTTTAGATCTCACAAGAGATTTACACAAACCGCAATATGAGCAACACTAAAATGTGGCTGGGGTTTGCCTTTTATACTTAGGATAAATTAGAAAATCCTAAAACGTTTTAAACAACTAGGGCTGAGTTGAAAATCTACGAGAAAAAAACATTCTGCCCGAGCTTCAATCGATCGAGCCTAAGCTTCAATCGATCGAGCCAAGCCAAAATGTATAATGCTTTTCGCATTAACTCGATTCCAACTTTACATAAAATGTATAGCTTTGAGCAAGACTAAAATACTTCTAAACACATTGTTTTGATCATGGTTTGCCAACAATACACATTAGAGTTCTAAATACATAAATACCTAAGTCTTTAGAACCTAACAAACTCATACATAAAAACACATAAATATCACTTCCAATGCTCATAAATCACATGGGTATCATTATTAAAGCTTAGATAAAAATAACCTCGAGCAAAAATGCAAAACCCACCAAAAAGATGAGAAATTTTTACCTCAAAAAAAAGATGTGAAGGTGTTTATGGGTTCCTAAGAATTTTCCGGTGATCTTGCCGGAAAAATGATGGTGGAAATGGTGATGGTGGTGGTATGGAAGTGTCGGTGGAGAGTTTGAAGGAGTGAAGAGAATGTTCTACCGAAAATGAAAAAGAAGAAAAAGAAAGAAAAGAGAAGTGAGGGAGTGAGCTGGCCAAAGGAATGAAAAGATAGAGTGATTGTGAGGTGGGTAGTGGGGTTAGGTGGGGCTTGGCACGTGGGAACCCAAAAAATATTTGATCTTGACTTTTTCTTTTTTTGAGGCTAATTGGGACATTACACACACACAGACACTCTCTCTCTCTCTCTTCTAAGAAATCATTTGGTTCTAGATTTGATAAAAAGGGAATCGTACGAACTGCAAAAACTAGCCACAGTTTATAAAACTGTATGGTTCGGCCGCGATTTGAGCAATTTTGTGTTTTTTTCGTATAAAAAGGTTTTTAAAGTTAAAAGAACAGTAATGATAATAGGTTCATGGTTAACCGGGTCAAACCGTATGGTCCAATCTAGATCCGAGAACCATGATTGAGTTTATTGTAAAGTGAGGTGATAAAATAGACAAAATAATTTTTTGAGGTGTTAAAAGTAAAAATTTTTAGCAATATCTCTAACTTCAACAAAAAATATATATATATATATATATATATATATATATATATATATATTAGCTAGTCTAATATTAAAAAAAAACATTAATTTGTTTTTTGTTTTTATCTTTATTAGTAAATAATTGCATCTTAATATATTTAGAAACAATAATTTTGTGTATTTATAATTATTTTAATAAATTTTATGTATTTATAATTTTTTAATACTTTTTTTTTTACTCCAGCCCTAACAACCCAATATGCCAAAGTCTCTTTCTCTTTTTCTTTCCATTCTTCAAAGTTTCAAACAACAAAAGAACAAAATGTGCCCAAGCAAAAAATTTCAAATATTTTCACACGTTTAAAGTCACCTACTGCCCATACCTTAACACATGAACACCGTCTAGTTATTTAGAAACAATAATTTGGTGTATTTATTATTTTTTTTATTATAAATTTTGTGTATTTTTAATTTTTTAATACTTTTTTTTTTTTTTTTTTACTCCGGCCGCCCTAAACAACCCAATATGCCAATGTCTCCCTCTTTTTCTTTCCATTCTTCGAAGTTTTAAACAACAAAAGATCGTGGGTTCCAGTTAGTTAAACTGGTAAAGTTTCTGATAGTTGTATAAGAGATCCGGGGTTCAATCCCCGCCTACATCAAAAACTGATTAGTATCTTGGTCTGATGATAAAGAACAATCATTAGAAGCGAATGTCATAAGTTGAAACTCCCTCCTAAAAAAAAACAACAACAAAATATCAAAATGTGCCCAAGCAAAAAATTCTAAATATTTTCCACGTTTAAAGTCACCTATTGCCCATACCTTAACACGTGGACACCCTCTAGTTCACACAGCTTAATTCTGTTCGCAGCCATGGCAGAAAGATTCAAACTTTTCTTCTGGGTATTCTTTGTTCTTCTCTCAAACCCAGCAAAATCTCAGCTTGATGAGCTTTTCTTCAATGGGTTCAAAGGTGTAGGTGTAGCCAACAACTTGAGCTTAAATGGTGCTGCACAGATCCAAGACAATGGTGTACTTCAGCTAACAAACAAAACGCAGAGACTACTAGGCCATGCCTTTTACTCAAATCCGATCCAATTCAAGAACTCCACGGATGGCAAAGCTTTTTCCTTTTCAACTTCATTTGCTTTCGCTATGTTCCCTGAGTATCCTAAGCTTGGAGGCCATGGCCTTGCTTTCACAATTTCTCCTACCAAAGAATTTCCAGGGGCTCTACCAGGTCAGTATCTTGGTCTAGTCAACAACACCGATCTTGGCAACTTCACCAACCACATATTTGCAGTCGAATTTGACACCGTCCAAAACCTTGTGTTCGGGGACATCAATGACAATCATGTTGGCATTGATATCAATAGCTTAGTATCCAACAAATCTGCCGCGGCTACTTATTTTGATGGTGCTAATAATTCGAACCAAGTTCTCAATTTGAAGAGTGGTCAGGTAATTCAGGCTTGGATAGAATATGATTCTCAAAGTAATCAATTAGATGTGAAACTTTCGCCTTCATCTACTAAACCAAGGTCTACACTTCTGTCTTTTCACGTAGACCTCTCACTAATTCTTCAAGAATCTATGTATGTTGGTTTTTCTTCTTCAACTGGTTTGCTCTCTAGCTCTCACTATATCATGGGTTGGAGCTTTAAGATGAATGGAGAAGCTAAATCTTTGTCTTTGGATCAACTCCCTTCACTCCCAGCAGAGTCTAAAAGAAACATTAACACAGGCGTAATTGTTGGTGTTTCTGTTTCAGCTGCTTTGGTGATAATTTTGGTGAGTGGTTTGGCTTTTAACCTCATCAGGAAAATCAAGAAAGCTGATGTGATTGAGGCCTGGGAGCTTGATATTGGTCCCCACAGATTTTCTTACAAGGAGCTGAAGAAAGCAACAAGGGGTTTTAGTGACAAGGAGCTACTTGGGTTTGGTGGGTCTGGTCGAGTTTATAAAGGGACACTGTCAAATTCAAACACCCAAGTTGCAGTTAAGAGAATTTCGCATGAATCAAAACAGGGTTTGCAAGAATTCATATCCGAGATTGCCAGTATTGGTCGGCTTCGACATAGAAATTTGGTTCAATTATTTGGATGGTGTCGGCGAAGAGCAGATTTGTTACTTGTTTATGACTTTATGCCTAATGGAAGCTTGGACAAGTACATATTTGATGAGCCTAAAACAATTCTGAGCTGGGAGCAGAGGTTTAATATCATCAAAGGTGTGGCTTCAGGGCTTTTATATTTACATGAAGATTGGGAACAAACTGTGATTCACAGGGACATCAAGGCAGGGAATGTTTTATTAGATTCTGAGCTAAATGCTCGGCTTAGTGACTTTGGTCTTGCTAAACTATACGAGCGTGGCACCAATCCAAGCACTACAAGGGTTGTGGGCACATTGGGTTATCTAGCTCCTGAGCTCACACGCACAGGCAAGCCTACAAAAAGCACAGATGTGTTTGCATTTGGTGCTTTGTTGCTAGAAGTGGTATGTGGTAGAAGACCTATTGAGCTTAAAGCATTGCCTGAGGAGCTCATGTTGGTGGATTGGGTGTGGGAGCAGTGGAGACTGGGAGCAATATTTGAAGTTGTGGATTCAAGATTGGAGGGTGAGTTTGATGAGATTGAAGCTGTTGTGTTGCTCAAACTAGGCTTGATGTGTTCCAACAATGAGCCTAAGGCACGCCCCACAATGAGGCAAGTGGTAAGGTACCTGGATGGAGAGCTACAACTGCCTGAGGTTGTGGAAGCACCGCAGGGAGGGACTTAGGTGACACTGTCTTTTTAAACTTTCCATTATACTCATTGTATACCCGTGTAATACACGTGGAAATATTTTTTACGTGATAATTTTTTTAGGGTGATTTCATTAAATTTGTATTTTGCAAATTGGACTAATTTAACGAAGAGTAATATATTTCATAATCATATTTTCAATTGTTATAGAAACAATCACAGATGTAATATATATAACTTTTATTGTACCAAAATGAAAATAACGAAATTTTTTACGGGAATTCAAAAAGTAAATTAATGAAAATATTCATTTTTTAATAAAAGTTATTTATAACATTTTGTGTATCATTAAAAAGTATGTAGATTTAGAAATTTTCTTTTAATTTTAAACAAACTTTCTTAAATCTAGTTTTTTCTACCCTACAATCCAAAACACCGAAAAATGTAATTCAAAAATTAATAAAACTCAAAAAATCTACAATTCAAAAATAAAAGAGAAGGGGAAAAATCAAACTCGCACCAAAATCAAACTCCTTCTGGATATGTAAAACATATTAAATGTGATGCAATCAAGCCAAATATCCAAAGCATAATCAAATTCAAATTTTTAATAAGGCTTTGAAGTCAAACAGTAGAAATAAGTGGTTGATCCCAAGCAAAAGTGCTGATTATATACATGATGATTGTAACTCTTTTTCCTTAATAATATGAAAATAAATAAATAGAAAACCAAGAGTACAATTCCAAAGGGGGGAAAAAGTAGAGGAAACTTTTTGACAAAAGAAGAAGAAATATTGTGTAAATATTGTCATAATCTAATCCAACACATGAATAATGAATAGATAAATAAATACTTTTAAACACAAAATTGAATTTATTTTCTTAAAAATCTCAAAAAATACACTAATGAGATAAGGAATATGAAGAGCAATATAAAATATTCATAAATGCTTAAAAAAATTACTCAAGTATCAAGGAACATCATATAGTAAAAACTTAACAATTTGATGATAATTTGTTAATATAAAGCCAATATATTTGTATATTTAATATTGTCAAAAAATTAAAGGTAAAAAATAAATAAGAAAAAAATAATGATGTGGCGGATGAGGTGGCTCAACAAGAGTAAAGTTGTGATTTACAACTATTTTGTGTTGGCTTTAATTCTGTGTCAAATTTGATTGTAATTATGTTGAGTCTTTTGTACCCTGTATTTTATGTGGGATTTCATTGCAAGGGTTGTGTGTGATAGAGAGTGTGAAGACTCAAGGCAATTGAAGACTAAAGAAGTTTTATTTGGTAGCTTGCGAGAAGCCTTCTCGCGAAGTGAAGTATGTGCTCAACACATTTGGAATGCGAAAAGTCATGACAGATTAAGACAACTAGTTTTCCCGAGTGTCTCGCAGGTAAGGCTTTCCCACGAGATATCTACGAAATATTCTGTTTTGCCAATTTGTTATATCTTATACACTCTATCTCTACCCACACTATATATACCCACATTACCCACATATGTTTAGGAGTGCTTTCAGAGAGAAAACCCTAGGCACAACCTTTGAAAGTTAGAGATTATTATACTCACAATTCTCTACACAATTCATTGTGGTTTTCCTTAACTCCTACCTCTCCATTTCCAAATCCTTGAGAGGTTGATAGTTCAAACACTTACCACACACATCCTAAGTATAAAGTGAGGTTTTGGTGTTGCTGGAAAGTATTGGAAGAAGCCATTTGTTTGGTGGATGCGATCAGGCTAAATTGCGTGATCCAGAGAGCTAGAGAAGACAAGGCTTGGCGAAGTCAATTGGTAGCAAGAGTTTAGAGGGCTCGAGTACATAGGGTAGAATAGGCTTGGAGGTTCTTTTGTTATTCATGTACTCCAACTTATTCTCTAGTTGATCAATTTACCGCTTGGAGGGTGGTGGAAAGGTTTTTCGCCAAGTTTTTCAATTTCCTCTTCAATAACACATCGGCGTGTTATCTTGTATTTACATTTTTCTTCCCTACTCTTTTAACTTTCATTTTACTACTGTGATTTGATAAGTATGATTTAGAGCAGTTATATTGTTTATCCGCTCGCATTTACTTTATTCCACACTTAGTTTAAGTTAGAGTAAACTCAACCGAGCCGTAATTTTAATTTAGGGGTCTAAACAGGTCTTGTGTTTTCACACAAATTCGAGCTTTCAAATTGTATTGTTGAATTATTATCTTGCATATTATATATTTGTATATTATATTATATATTTGTATATTATAACAGTAGAATGTTTTCAAGATAAATATAAATAATTGTTTAATTATTTGATTTTATCTAATTGCTTTGTATAACTAGTTTATAAAATTCAATGTATATTGATATTTTAATATATGTGTAAATTATGAAGAAACCATCCATAATTGATGTATATTTTAAGAGAAAAAATGTTCAAAATTTGGAGATTGCTATTCAAACCACTATTTCAAACTGCTGAAAAATTAGACGTTGAATCCTTGGAATGACTCCAAAATGTGAATCTAAAAAAATAAATATTACTCATATAATAGTATCATGTTAATCAATGTGATGAAATCCGTTTAGTGATTATTAAAATTGTATCATATCAATACAAAACTCAAGATTATCAAAACTTATTAAGTGACTTGGTTCCCACAAGAAAAGTTTCCTGTCTGCCACGGCTAGTTGGACCATCCCCATGTTTTTCGAAAAATTGCTTAATTATATAATATATATATATATATATAGAAAATTTTATAATTTGCCCCCAAAATGTATGTTTTGGGCCTTTTGGCCCAGTTGTTCTTTGTAGTAGCAATAAGCTGACATGGCATACGAGGATTGGACACCCAATCGGTATTGAATTTAAACTCTAAAAGTTGGCCTCCACTCCCAAGTTCCCATCCAAACGAAAAACTAGCCGTTACAACTTTTCCTTCCATTTCTTCGACTTTTCCCTAATCCATTGTGAAACCCTAATTTAAAATTAAATTAAATTAAATTAAATATCCCAAACCCATTTCTCCTTTTCGGTAATTGAACAAAACCCTTCTCTTTAATTCAAGAATTAAATAGCAATTCTCACCCTTTTTGCTTTTTTTTTTTCTTTTCAAACAAAAACCTTTTCCCTATTGTCCTATAAATTCAACTTTTTCCCTTTTTCTTCTCCATCCATTTCAAAAACCCCCATATTCTCTGCGTTTGTTTCATCTTTCTTTGATTGAATCTTCATTTTCTTGGCTTAAACTACAAAAAAAAAAAAAAGGGTGAGAGATTATGGCTTCAAGAACAGTGACTAAAGATATTATCACCCTTCGTGGTTCAGCGGCAATTGTCAGCGAGTTTTTTGGTATGTTATTGTGTCTTGTAGACCTCTTAGATAAAAACCCACTTTTCGAATTCAGTGTTCGACTTTCTTTATTGGGTTTTGTAGAAAATCTTGGCTGATCTTTGTATTTCTTTGCAATTCCTCTTTCAGGGTATGCTGCAAATAGGTAAAACTATATGTTACTTTTTTTTTCTTTGTGTTTTTTGTTTTATTGGAATGTAATTGTTGGGTTTTGAAAACTAATGTTGATTGAAAAATGTTTAGTATACTCTACAATCGCGGACTTTATCCGGAGGAAAGTTTTGTGAAGGTGAAGAAATATGGGCTTCCAATGTTGCTTACTCAGGATGAGAGTGTTAAATCCTTCATTGCCAACGTAACCGCTCAACTTTCTGGTAAGTTATGCCTTAAGAGTATTAAGTATTTTTCTGTTCTGTTTGGATACTAAGAAAATGTTTTAGGAAAAAGATTAAAAAGAACAAAAAATCAGGAAACTTTAGTGGGCAAAGAACTGTTTCTTGGCTCTATTGGGGGTTAGCATAAAAAATATCAATAGAAGTCATGGGACACAAATTTGTTTGTCGGTTTTATGTGTTTTTCATTTTCTGAGTATAAAAAACAAGAGAAACTTGGATTTATTTAATAATAATTTTTTTTTTATCTTCCATTTTCTGAGCAACCATACTTAAGTCTATGTTTGATGCGTTGGTACAATGTTGGTGACTAAAATATTTGGTTTTTCTTGTATAGAATGGCTGGAAGCTGGAAAGTTACAAAGGATTGTTCTTGTAATAATGAGTAAAGCCACCAATGAGGTCCTAGAGAGGTGGAACTTTAGCATTGAGACTGATAGTGAGGTTGTTGAGAAGGGGTAATTTAACTAAAACCTTGATTTTTTATGTTATTGCTTGTGTTTAGTAGTATGCTTTTTAAGAAGTTACTGATTGCTCTAAATGTGGGTAAGAACTCATTGTTTTAATCTGTTCTGGTTTCAGTGTCTCAAGGGAAAAGAGTGACAAGGAAATCATGAGAGAGATACAAGCAATCATGCGACAGATTGCTTCAAGCATTACCTACTTGCCATGCCTTGATGAAGCCTGTAAGAACTATTTGTCATTCCCCAATTATTTCAATTGTGGTTGGTGTTTATTCTAATCAACCCCTTTTTTCGTCTACTTTATTTTAGGTGTTTTTGATGTGTTGGCCTACACTGATAAAGATGTTGCAGTCCCATTCACTTGGATTGAGAGTGACCCCAAACTTATTGCTAATCCACAAATGGTCAAATTGCACTCCTTTGATACCAAGGTGAGTCTGCGATGATAATTTTGATGTGGTTGGAAATGACAAACTCTGGTTGACTATGGTTAATACGTTTGCTTGGGTTATGCAGATTCACAAGGTTGATACTCTTGTATCTTACAAGAATGACGAGTGGGATGAGCAGTAGAGAGCAACGAAAGGGATAAGCAGAAGAGAGAGGCTACTCGCCATTTGTTTGTGTGTTACCTCTTTGTGGTTCCTTCTTCGCTTGAGTGGTTATTGTGAATCTTCTATTCACATTTTGTAAGAAATGTCCATTTGTTGTGTGGCTAATGAAAACATGGAGAAAAGAAATATGAGGTGCGTGCTCTGTTTGTTTAATTTGTAATCTCCCATGTCAGTAAATCTGCTTTGAATTCCGTTATAATATTTTTGTGTCAAGGGAATTTGAGCTGTGTTTGGTATTAGAATAAGTAGGACTGTAGAACAAGAATGGTTCATGAAAAGATTGGACGTACAGAATTTGGAGTGTATTTTCAATCCATTCAATCAGTGGTGGAGCCATGCTAGGATTTGGAGGGGCCATGGCCCCCCCAAATATTTTTTATAAAGTTGACAAGTATAGATTCTTGTATATCTAATTTTTATGCCTTCAATGATTGTATATCTAATTTTAAGTAGTCTTTAGTAATTTTTTATCTTAATAGGTTGCAATTTAATTTGAAAACCTGGGTTTATGAGCAAGTTTTAAAGACTATGAGTTATAAAGTACTCGGCTTGTATTGTAAGTTTTGTTTATAATACTAGCTTAGATTAATATAAATAGTATGGATATAATATATACAAAGAAAAAAAAATGATTAGCTCATTTTTTTACTCCCCAAAAAGTAATTTCCTAGCTCCGCCACTGCATTCAATGTAAGCTGCAGGGAATTTCAAGTGCTACATTACTGTTTGGTGAAAAAGTAAAACATGGTTTTAGTAAATTACTTTGTTGTCATTGGAAATACATATTTATAGAAACAAGATGTTCAGGCCGCTATACGTAGAGATCAGAATTTGTGCAATGGGCTTTTGTATGTGCTACCATAATACTTCCATTTTACGCAAATAAGCATATGGAGATGGTATGCACTGCTGGTATGTGATTGGACTCATCATAAAGACACTTTCTTGGCCAATCCTGCTGTTAAGAGGGGGAAAAATATTTATATCGATTCTTCCAAGTTATTGTCAACCCGTTAAGAGTTATAATGCTAGGTAAGGCTATTCGGCTATAGGAACATACTTGATTCGAAAGATCCAATTTCACAATTGTGATAATTGATCCTATCAATAAAAGCTGCTACCTTTCAACTATTTTATAGAATTCCCATCAAGATGAAGTATAGAATTCCCCAAAGTCATATCCCAGTCAAGACTTCCAATTATCTGATCCTCATCCTCGAACCAAAATATGCACTTGGTTCTCAACGTGAAAGCACATCTTATTGCTTCCTTGGTGGCAATAAAATGAGCCAAAGGCTCATGATCTCTAGTAGAGGCCTTGATCTCACTTGCTTAGGCAGGTCATAGACGAAAAGTGCTTACTATTAACAAAATGGTACTCATCCACTGATCCACAGAGCACCACTTGAAGCTAATCTCACAATACAGTGAGATTTAACTGCAAAGTAACCATTTCCTAGAGTTTCTCTCCAAATCCAAGGAGGAATGCCACTTGGTGCAACTGCTTCAGCTGTGGTCATGGCAAGAGGATTGTCCATCATGATCCCAACATCTCTTGACTGTTGTCCTGCCTGCTAGTAGCTGCACATGAGAGGGGAGGGGGGGGGGGGGGGGTGTGAATAGAGGAAAAGAAAAAGAAAAGAACAAAAAGTGCAAATTCGTCGAGTAAACTTGGTTATTAGGCAATGAGATTGAAAAGGCTGTACAGAAGCAAGGTTGCGCAAAAGTATAATTTCAAACAAACAAATCGGATATACATAGAATTCGTATGATTGCTTTGCTTAAACTTATACAGTCTGATTTGTATGATATAGATAAGGCGGTATCAGGAAAATACCGAACTATGGAAAAGGCAGTAACATCCTCAAGCCTCTGTCCTCTCTATTGGACCTATATACTATTCTTTGGACTATTAAAGTGTCAGACCTGAACAAGAAGTAATTACAAGAGAGAAATAGATAAAATATCTACTCAAAGCTGAGATAATCAATAGAACTTTAGAAATACATTTTAAGTACCCTCCAATAAAAAGTTCTTATCAGGAAATATAGATTGGTATTTGCCTAGAGGAGAAACAACAGAGACGCCAATTACAAAGAGTGGACCAATGGAATTGCACTGGTAAGTGTAAGTCTATGATTCTAATTACGGCTTTTGTGTGTCTGTCAGTAAACCTCCAGAATTGGGTGCTTTTTGATTCCTTGGAAAGCTTATTATGTGTGCTACAAATCAGAATAAGGGTCCCCCACGTCCCCAAAATTTACAACCCCCCCCCCCCACCCCAAAAAATCCCCAAATTAAAAAAAAAAAAAAAAATCCCGGATGATTATACTTACTTTTTTAAAGAAAAAAAAATTATAAGTTGGTTTTGCATTCTTTCTTCCATCTCCAAAAATACCTCTAAAATATAGATCTAGTAGAAATCCAACCTAATTTAAACCCTAAATATGTTTAAAAATTGTTATATGCCAAATAATCAACTAGGGATTTCAATTTTTGTAAATCCATTTTCCGCAAGGTCTATTATAGTATAGATAAAATTATATTATTATTTAAATAAGGGTTGTGTTAACAAGCACTGTAAAGTGCCCGTTAACAACAACTTTATGTCATTTTTTTAAAAGCCTTATAGGTTGTGGAGCCAGCTTTATAAGGAAAAATAAATATTAACATAGGCTGTGGGGCCAGCTTTATGTCTTTTGTCTTTAAATAATATGTAAATATAAAAAATATCCCTTAAATTAATTGCCTTAAATCTAACAAAATAATGCTTATTTGAGATGGATATTCAACTTATAAAAATCCTACTTGCAAGTTCCAATCAAAATGGAAAATGATTTTAGGTCTTATGCTTTGATACCAATCAAAGAAAATGAGTACTTATGCAACTATTATACATTGTAAACTATGCCGTCATGACCTAAAGAGATGTTGGCTTGTCGCTGATGTTGGTGGTTGCTTCTAAAGCAAGGCACATAAAATCTACACCCAAAAAACCATGCCAAAGAGATTCCAAGAGCTTGAGAGAAAAGTAGAGGAGAAGAGATTTCATTCTAAAGCTTTTTATTAGTTACACTAGCACGAGGGTGTTTACACCCACATTATATCCTAATCATGTAACTTATATTTTACAAGAGTCAAGTTAATATCATTTATATAGGCCAACTTGATTGGATGAGCCATACTTACTATTGGATTAAGATGTTAAAGTAAGAGTTTAGTGGTCAAGCACTTCGTCTATCTCAAAACATGAATTTGATTTGTATGAGACGAATTAATACCGGAGTTATCAAAAACCATTTAGAACATTGATTCAATTTCAAACCATAAGGTCCATAACCATGTGTGAGGAACTTGTGGTATCATGAGATGTAGAACATCCACCATGAACACAAACATTGGAATCTCCGTCCCTTTTGATTGGGTACTCAGTTGTCAAAACTCTCCCAACTACAATCGACCAGCTTCAAAAGTCAAACGACTTTACCTCGTAACTCTCGCCTTGTCTAACCTCTTTCTTAACTTCTAGTATATTAGAAGAGGAATGCAAAAATAATAACAAACAGTAACACATTCTCACGCACACACTCGCTAGCATTTTCTCAACAAAACCAAAACCAATGGCAATGGCAGCCTCAGCTTTCTCCAATTCACTTCTCTCATCTCCCTCTCCTCCTCTTCCTCATAGACCCACCTTTGCTTGGTCTCCATCACGATCACAAGTCAATCTTCGTAGTACTGCTTTCAGATCGTATCCAACCCTTTTCACCACCCGTTCCTCTCTGGACGCTGCAAATGATACCAAGCAAGACACCCCTATTGAATTAAGTACGTACTTTGCTTCAAAAATCTCTCTTTTTTCTCTTTCTCTTTCTCTTAATTGGGTTGGTTTCAATTTTTTTTTTTTTTACAGGATATGCTGCATTTCCTACAGTGATGGATATCAACCAGATTCGTGAAATTCTGCCTCACCGGTCAGTTCCACTGTCATTTTTCTAATTTCTCTTTTCTGTTCACTTTAAATCACTGTTTGAGAAAAACCAATTTTGCAATTTGCTTTTCTGTATCATTTTTCTAAAATTCTCTGTTCTGTGCACTTCAAAAAATTGATTGAGGAAATAAAAAGCATGTTGCAAATTGCAATACATATATTGAGGTGTTCTTTTTTGTGGTTTTTGAATTGCCAAACAATGAAACATAGGTAGCTTCTTTTTTTAGGAGGAGCCAAAAGAAGTCTAGTAGTTGTTTTAAGTTTTTGTAAGCAATTTTCAACGTTTTTACTTTCTTTTTGTTTTGGATTTTGTTAGGTTCCCGTTTCTTCTAGTGGATAGAGTAATTGAACACAATCCTGGAGTTTCAGCTGTTGCTATCAAGAATGTCACAATTAACGACAACTTCTTTCCTGGTCATTTTCCTGAAAGACCGATAATGCCTGGTGTTCTCATGGTTGAGGTATTTGCTTGTTTCGCACTTTCGTTCCTTTCCCCCTTTTTTTTTCCTAAATTCATTTGTTTATGTTAGAGGGTTTGTTTATGCATTACTAAATATTAAATAGGTTTATTAACAATCATGCTATTGTGCAATGGTAAGATTGCACATTTAAATTAAGAGTTTCTTTTTTCAAGTGTTATGATGTGTTCTATGTTCATGAAACAATGAGGTTGTAAAACGGTTGAGGAGATTTTTATTTGTTTCTAATGACCCTTGATTGAACTTTGTGTTTGACCATCCTATCCTGAGCTTTCAAACCTAGGGCGTTATGGGTATCAAGATCCTTAGTCTTCAGGATAACATTTCACTTGGGAGTTGTCGTTGGTCCATTTACCACAGCTAGTTGGTGTTACAGTCATTTTTGCATGTGAACTTCTGGAGGAATTTGCATTGACAGTGTTATGAGCAATTGTAATGCCCAAATTGATTCAGTCAATGGTAGATGTGGTCCAACAGTACCCTTTGTAGTTACTGCTTGATGTCTTATGGGAAAATGTCAGGCAATTTCATACCATGTGCTCAAATTAATTGTTAGTGTCTGAATTACAATTCAATAATTCAGATTAGATTTGAAGTTTGGTAATTGAGCCAAGCAGTGATTTCTTCTTGAATTAGTTGGTAGAAGTTTGCTGGTTTTAATTGATCATCCAACTAGAATATTGTTAAAATGTTGCACTTGTTTGTACATGATTGTCAAAATATAGACATATTAGATGATGTTGAATGTTTCATACTCTTAAGTGCATCACGTGTTAAAAAGATGATGATTTTTGTTCTTCAAAGAATTTTAAAGAGAAGGTTGAACCTATGGGAGCCGTTTCAGATGGCAGTTTAAATTGAAAATCCTTAGGATAAAGTTCTTTTAGATAAATTTATGGATTGTTTATTTTGCCACAATAGAAGTATTCTTAATTGCTTAACCAGGTGCTAGAGCTATATTGGTTAGTTCATGAGCTTGATGTTGATAATGCTTTCCATTATTAAAAGTTCAACAAGGATCCTTTGGGATTTGAAGTTTTCTAGTTAAGCTGCCCCCTCCCTCTCCACAGAAGGGGATAGATTAGAAGTTTACACGGTTTTGTTATATTCAAGTGGGTTTCATGTTGCTCTCAGGGGTTGTAGAGTAGCAAAGTTTTACTTAGTGAATGTTGGCGAAATTGTGGGTGCTTGTGAAATGCCACAGAAAATTAAAGGTTTTAAGAAAACTGGGATAGTAATAAAACATTAAAGACCTGCCTCATTGAAGTTTTCTCTTAGAACTGGAAATGCAGTGCCTAAGAAGGGATTGCTTGTTTCCCAAAGGAAATAAATCCTGAATCTATACTGAAGTAAACTTTGAATAATTATTGAATGTAGTCATAAGTTGTGTGATCTAAGAAGATGCCTCTTGGTATTAATTTATTGTTGAGCTTAGCAAGCTAGTTAATTGTCTTTCATCAGTATGCTGGTTGATCCATTTTTCTTTACCATTTCCGACATTACATATATAGAGAGTGGTGTTAATGATTTTAAGCGTTTTACTTGGACTAGCACAGGTTCTCACAAGTACTAGAGTAAGTTGAGGTGTCTATGACAGATTTAGTTTACCAATAGTGCTTCAATGGGTAATTGCGTCAAAGGAGCAAAATGCATTTCATGGAGTTTATTTTTGATAGGTTTAAATAATATTATTGAAACAAGACTACTTAGTGATGATAAGCACGAAGTAGCCTAAAGCATACAATGAGAGAAATATCTACTCATGAATTGATTCGATGAAGGAGTGAATAGAGTTACTATCAGTAAGACCCAAAGCAAAAGACTACTCATAAACAGAATTAATGAAGGATGGTTGCAATAGAGATGACGTGCACTCCACATCTTCAAAAGTACGCCGATTTTGTTCCCTCTATATAGTCCACATCAAGCATAAAGGAATAAGATTCCATATATCTGAATTTGGTCCTCGACATCGCCCATTTCATGGAGTCTATGAACTCCTTTTGGCTGAGTTTTTTCTTTCTGGACTTGGCCTTTTCTAAAGGGCTCTAGAAGCTTACTCTGCCAACATTTTGGGCCACCGCTCAAGCTCCTTGACCTGACAATGTTCATAGAGAAGGACTTTTATGTCATTGAAAAATAAAAATGGGACCCAATGTTTAGTAGGGATATTGTAACCGAGCTTTAGTAAGCCAACTTAGTTGTTAAGGAGTTTGAAAGTATCATATTGTTCATAAAAAATTAGGGTGAATCAATTAAAGTAATTTAGGTTAAATTCATTGCCAATGTCTATGTTGTCTACCAAAAGAATCCTTCTTCAAAGCCGCGTCAATAGAAATTGTGAACCTGATTAATGGAGAATTTTGAATGGACTTGATTGCTAATTGGGAAAATCTAATTATTTAATTGCCAGAACTAGAGGTGTAGGGACTTAGTTGCAATTTTATTCTAAACATTGAAGTCATGTGCTGACAGATTTTAGGTTGTCATAGTTTCTTTCCTCTTTCATTTTCTTTTATATTAATTGCCATACCTCGTTTACAGAGGTGCCAAACTTATGCAGCAAAAAAAAGCTTATATCTGCTCTGGTACAGACTTGAAATAAGGGCACCACCTTTCTAGCTTATAGACATGTTAAAAGTAGGCATGAAGAAGAGATCCAGAAATAAAGCAATTGAAATTAGCTAGAATGCACCCCTGGAAATGAAGTTTGAACCTAAGTCTAGGTTCAAGAGAATTCAATAAGACAGCAGGTCTGGTTTTGGATACTTTGGTAAAAATTCTTGGACCAGCCTTTATTATTCATGCACCTTTCTAATCTTAGCTATCTAAGCTCATTAAAAGTCACTTGCTTTTCACATGAATTTTCAAAAGAACAGGAGTATAACAATATTAGTTTGTAAAAAATAACAATAAAAGATGACCAGGCAAGGACACTGACAAAGACTACAATAAAATAAAGAATCAACTAGTCGTGGCTAGTGGCTGATCGTAGTTAATTGGTCCACCTCTGTGCCTTGGATCACTTCTTGGGTGCTCTGCATCACTGATATACAGGCATATGCAAATGCAAGGAGCATAAGAGCATTTAGGTCTCCATAGCTGCACTGTTATACAAGGATTAAAACAGGATAGAGTTTTCAGTCTCACTTTTTGTTCGGCCATTGATTTTATAGGCCTTCTAGTTTACTCTGGGCGTCCTCTCAAATGTATCTTACCTAGAAAGCATGACATCTATTTGTAGTATTATTGTGGATTTGTAGTTCTTGATGCATTGCCTCAGTTTTCAAAGAGCCATTTTGAATTTACAACTAGGTTTAACAGTTTTATTCAAGCGTATGTTGAATGCTCTCTTCCTGGTTGTTTTCAGAATTTGATTTGTACTTTGCAATTTTCAGAAAATGATGTGAAAACCATATGAATCTTGAACGATAATTGATTTTGTGATAAAGGTTCTAAATTTGTAAAGTTTAAATATTAAAAATTAAAGAATCAAAAGTTTATTGATGGTTACAAGAATTTACATGTGGTTCCATTTTCTCCTGTGATACAAATTAGTTAAATTGACTGGGATACTAGGAGCCAAAGTAGAAACTTTTAAGGAATTCTATGGTTCATAGCATGTCCAATTTCTTAAGTATAAACAGTATAAGGTATGGTTTATGTGATCAGGAACAAATAAGTAAAGTTTGCAGCATATTATAAGCATAGAAGTCTTGGTCAGTGGCTGATGGGTTAAGGACATGAGTTATGTGTCTTTTGGTTCATACCCTTGCGTCTACAGTGCCTAGTTTTATTGTAGAAAATATGAATCCACCATTGATGGTTTGTCTTGGTCAAAATCATGGATTCTGCAAGAATTCACTCTAAAATAGCCAGTCCACAGATTAGAGGGCTGTCCATTCCCTAAAACCACAGATTAAGGGAGGGAGAACCTTCAGCACATGAAGGGGTGAATTGGGTTATATTTTGACCTCAGTAACTTGTCAGTTTATTTTATTTCATTAGATTTCTTTTGATAAAGCTCTTTCTTTCTTTCTTTTTCCTTTTTTTTTGTCTTTTTTTTTCTTTTTTTATGTTAAGCTGCCTATAAAGGAACAAGATCAAACAAAAGATTCATTTCTGTTTTCATGAAATTCATTTTTATTCCTAACATTAGAACTTTTAATTACCTAGTCTCTGATGGTGGTTATTATTTGTTTAGAGTCATTTTTATGACACACATGCTTGGTCTCATTTTGCGAGTAATTAAGATTAATTATGATGTTACACCAGAGTTGAATATTAGAGATCAATTGAGTCCGATTGGAGATACAATGATTCTTATTTTGGAGCTGTGAGTAATCCATACTCCTGTAGATGAGGACTTATGTATGTTTAACTTTATGACTAGTGTTGAAACTGTTCAAAAGATACTTTTGCTACAACATCATTGGAAATTCAAAGTGTGAGGTACTTTTAGTCATAAATCATGTCATGTTTGTCTCCTCTTTACTTCTTTCTTGTTTCATTGACTATATTTATCTATAAAGTCTTATATTTACATACTTTGCTATTTTCAAGGATCCCCTTCCATTGAATCCTCCAATTCTCTCCCATTTTTAGCCAAATGTGAGACGCGTGATATTTATTCGGTTTTAAAATGCTACATGTCTTACATCTAAATAAAATTTGGAAGAAATTGGGGGATTCAATGGGTGGGGGTCTGATGTCATCCCTTTATTTTATCAATATTTTGGCATGGAAAGGCATGAGAAGATGATTTCTTCATCATCTTAGTCTCTTACTAGACAAACAGTTAGCATCACCATCATCTATTCTAGACTAGAAGTACATATCTTATGCATCCTTTCATGTTAGAATCAATATTTAGTAAAAGCTGTCTCCATTATTTGGTTTTAGTGTCAGTAAATCAGATAATTAGCGACTAATGGCAATGTTTCTTGGATTTAGGCAATGGCACAGGTTGGTGGCTTGGTTATGTTGCAACCAGAAGTTGGAGGTTCCCGTGAAAATTTCTTCTTTGCTGGTATTGACAAAGTGCGATTCCGGAAACCAGTGGTTGCCGGTGACACCCTAGTTATGAGAATGACACTAATCAAGTTGCAGAAACGCTTTGGAATTGCAAAGATGGAAGGGAAGGCATATGTTGGAGGTGAGGTTGTATGCGAGGGTGAGTTTTTGATGGCTACAGGGAGTGAATAATTTGTGCCCTTTTTCCACCACTGGTTCAGGTTGATTTTATTTGTTCCCTTAAACAAAAAATTTAGTGTTTTAATGCAACTAGATGTTACTTATGAGAATATCAGTTTCGCTGGCAAGTCCATCATAGTTCACAAAGCTACAACTTCTTAATAATGGTTTGTATCATTTTTAATGCCCCCAATTTTGGTTAAATTGATCAAGGGGGTAGGATTGGGCTCGTACCTAGCAAAGACGATGAAAAAGGTTGTTGTTTCTTAAAATATGTCATCATTTATCTTGCATGTCTGAATACAATGAGAACTTTATTTTAAAGATTTTCTGGGTTTGAGTTTGATATCTTTAACATGAACATGTTGGTGGTGCGGGTCTATGTTCCAAACACTATGCCTATTATTGTTTGTCCCACACTGGTTTGAAGTGAGCCAAGTGTTTATAATCCATTGGTTGCCTTAAGAGATATCTTAAGATGGTGGGGGCTACTATGGAATTGGGCTTCTCATACCCATTTGCTCTTCTTCTTTGATTTGAGTGACATGAGTCAACCTTTAAGTACAATGCTATTCACGTGAATCTATAGCTTTATGAGATCTTTTTAAACTCTTTTTACTTTCTATTCTTGCTAATTTTTAGGGTTTCTATTGTTGAATCAAACTTGTTTTTATCTAAAATATTTCTAGCACATGTTGCATCTCACTTATCAAAAAAAGATATTGCATCTCTTTTTATCTTTACTTAACTGTAAAAGAATATTTAGATAGTATGGAGTCCGTGAGAGTATACAAAAAGCACACTGGTCGGTATACCCCATACCCTTGTTTAGGGTCTTTCTCCCTCTTGTCCAAATCTTTTCCTTTTAGTTCTTCTTGCCATTTAAGATTTTCTTATCATTTTCAATCTTCCTTTATTCGTTTTGTTTTCTCAGGCTTCTAGTATTTGATCTTTGGGTTAGTTTCCATACCATTGTTCCTTGTTTCTGTTTCCCACAGTTTTGTCGACTATCTATTTTTTTTTCTTGTTTTCCTGTGTGTCAGTCTGCTACGTGATATTCATATCATTGTCTGTAATCTCTCTTAATTTTTGGTTTCTATACTCGGTTTAATGGTAATCTTTTTTATTGTGTGTTCAATTAATTCGTTCTCTTTCTCGGAAAATTTTTTTCAACAGGCTGGTCTGATTGCAGTATGTTCAATTATATCATTTCTTCACCAACTCTCTTAGTTTTTTTTTTTATTATTTCTTTCCGTAACATTTACCTTTTCGGTATTCCTTTTCCCTCTATGTTATTTCTTCATGCAGATATTACATTAAAAAACATTCTTTCTTCGTGTTGTTCCATGTTAACCATATGCTACTTGTCCTAGTTCTTTTTCCATTTATCTTTATCCTCTTTTCTGTGTTATCCTGTTCTTTTCAAAATCTAGTCAACAGTACTCGTGTGAGACATTATTGGTCATGGTGAGCACTTAATCTATTGTGCTTGATGAAGGTTCTATAGTGACTGGCTAACTGATAATTCATAGCCCCAAAAAAATGATATTCCGGTATTGATCCAGAACATGAATGAGTCATTTTCTTGGAACCCATGGAATATGGAGACAATTCTAATTGCCATCCTGATATGGCATGTTCCGTTAATACTAGGGATGGTTTACATGTGGAGTGCCTATCTCTGCAGCTACCCTCTCAAATTCTTTCTTCCTGTTAAGTTGGGGATCACTCCAGACTCTTCAGAACATATGTCATTCTTTAATGTCACCATGCAGATGCTGGGAGTTGATTCCCAGGATCCTTCCCTATTTACACAACTTCTTGTTCCTAAATTTGTTCCCTCTCAAGTAGTGATCCCCAAAGTTGTGGGTTGTGGCTGCCTCACAACCTCAACAATTAGAACGGGGGTCTTTAATATTCAATCCATTTAACTTCAAATCCTTTAAGAAGTTATTTTCATTTCGTGTGTGTGTGTTTCAATTGCACTTAACATAATGTGGCTTCTCAACTGGTATCTTATTTTGAGTACTCTTTGGATGTTGGTATTTGGATGGAGGATTTGCCAGATCAGTTTATGCCGGCTGCGTTTTATGAACTTGTGTTGTAATATTGTCATATTAATAATATATTTCTGACTTTAATATATATATAAAAAAAAAAAAAATTTGAGCGTTAATTTTTTTTGTCCATAGTTTGAAGGGAGTGTGACCATAAATATTATATTTGAGTGGCGTTAAAAGAGTTAGGACTACAAATATCACATTGTGGCTCCCATAGTCACATGTATCCACGGCTACACTTGCATTTACACCTAATAAAACAGACCCTGAAATTCAATAGATTCAAGACCAATTTTTGGTAAAATCCAATTTTCGTTCCATTTAGAGAGGGTCCCTTCCCTAACAAAATTACAAAGAAGATAGGGGATTAGAGTAATAATAAACTAGCAACATTCATTTATCTTACAAACACACATAATTAATCCAAGAAGAGAAAGTATTCAGAATTCGAAGCTTGATGGAGGAACTCAGAGAACAATAAACCAAGGGTCTTGAATCTACTGTCTCTAATTCAGTTATCTACATTCCAAGTTTGAAACTTTTCTTTTTTTGGGTATTTGGGTTTACAAGCCTAGAGCACCAAGAGGAGTCTTCCCTTGTCCAGCCTCAAAGTAGAAAATTAGCATTGCAACCATGGCAAGCCTAGCATGCTTGATCTCAGCTAACTTCAGTCTCTCTAACTTCTCAAAATCTGGAATGTAAACACCATCCTTGAGAGTGCCAGCAAGACCCAAGGGATCAAAGAATTTGCCACCAGGGTAACCCTGCTCCCCGGTTGCATTGGCAAAGTTCTCAGCCGTCCTCGACCACGGTGTAGCCCATTCCACAGACTGTGAGTCTGGGTTGAAGAAGTCCACCCATCTCTTGCTCTCAACCCAGCCCATGAGGATGAGCTGAGTGCCTAGAAGAGAGCCAAAAGAGAAGGGAGCTATTGCACCAGGGGCAGCTCCAGCCTCAAACCATGGGATACCACTCCATGCCTGGCCTACAAAGATCCCAACCACTGCAGCCATTGCCCACCTGCCATGGATGAGCTCTGCTTCTCTGTACCATTTCAGGAATGCTGGGTCCTTGCCTAGTCCTAGTGGATCAAAACCATAGTCACCTGGGAGCCTGCAATTCAATATGTTGAGTTGAGACCATGTGTAATAGAGAAAGTCTAGCTGTGTCGGTGTCACAATGGCCAGAAGTATGACATGGTCGACTGTGAGTAATAGAGAAAAAGTTCATTCAAAAGACAGTTCAACAAGTCGTGACAAATGGTGTGATCATAGAAGAATTGTGTGTAATAGTTTTGCCAATGTAATTTAACATCTATATAAATATTTCACAAGATTTATAAGCTGAGAACTGATAACTTACGAGCCATCGAGCCACTCGGGGTCAAGAAAGTTGCCACCACCTTTAACAGCAGGGATCCAAGACAGCTTTGGTTTAGCAGCAGCCACCACAATGAACCTCTTAGGCACAGTAGCTCTGGCTCCAACACCAGCTGCAGACAACAATGTCTGGCTTCTGTTCCCTCCACGCAAGAAAGAAGATCCTAACCCATTTAGAACTGCACCAGAGGTAGTAGCCATCTCTCTTAGGTTGGTTGGTGCTTAAAAGCTTCTCTAGCAGAAAATGGATAAACTGGGAGGCTGGTTTTATCAACTGTGAGTCTTTGAGTCTGTGGGAGAGAATCTAAGAAGTGGGTTTTGAAGGAGCCATGTAGGATCATGAAATCTGGAGAGGCAATCTAGTATACCTGTCGTGGATAGATTTCGGACCAATGGGAACAAGACCTCCATCCGCATTCCAATTTTGCCTCCAACCACGTGGACCATGCTTTTGCCTCTAGTTTTAAGTCTTTTCTGCATTTTTAAAAATTCCCAACTTTTTTTTTTTTAATGTCATAATAATATATTAATATCAACCCCTATCCAATTGAGAAAATGGATAATTACTGATGACCCACGTGAGATTCGGCTCGAATTCATTTTGCGTAATTTTGCGTACTTGTTGTTTGAGAAAAAAATATACAAAAAAAAAAAATGGTATTCGTAAAAAAATTTATACTTTGTAACTTCAGTCTTCAACACAACACCTAAATTCAATAAAACACATGTACACCGGGCAAACGAGTTGGGTCAAGTTAATGGCAATCGAATAAAAAACAGATTGCAAGTGGGTGGGTTACACGTTGGCTCAAATTATTTCACATGTAAAATAATAATAATAATAATGAACAAAAAAATTACTAAAGTTCAAAAGTTAAATAATATATAAATATTCAGTTTACACAATAAAAAATTCACAAATGATTGTATCATCATAAGTGCCCAAAAACGACATAGTTTTGTTTTTTTAAAACTTGCTTACATTAAAAATAAAAATAAAAATAAAAAAATTAATATTATATATATATATATATATATATTTATATATAAATATAATTGTACAGTTAATGTCCAAAACTCTATTGACATTCTTGGCAAGATGTCTATTCATTGGGTTTGTGATTCACCGCCAATTATTGGGTTTCTTTAAGGTGTGATTGGTCACCTATGTCTATTTGGTTAGGTATGAAGACTTATGCATTAAAACATATCATACCAATTATGGTCCAAGACTTACATATAAGAGTCTTTTGACTAAATATTGTGTAAATTGGAGTTTATTTGTGATATAGATACCATTTAAAGTTATTTAGGAAAATGAGGAAAAATGTAAATTTCAGCAATGGTATTGCTAGAGAGAGAGAGAGAGAGAGAGAGAGAGTGACCTGACCAACTAACAAAAAAAAAACAAATAAATAAATTATGGCAATATTATTGCTAAAATAGGAGGAGAGAGGAGAGGGGAAAAAAAAAAAAAACTAAATTGCGGCAATACCATTGTTGAAATTCACATCTCTTCTTATTTCCCTAAATAATTTTGAATAGTACTTATATCACAAATAAACTCTAATTAACGTAATATTTAACCAAAAGACTCTACATATAAAGCACATCAACTCTCTCTATCTAAGTAATATGGGACTTAGTCAAGACCTGGTTCCCTTTCACCTCACCTAGTGAAGATGTCTCTTGGACTTTTAGGTCCCCACATTTTATGTAAACTTATAAATGTATTAAATGTTCCTTGTTGTAGTAGCATTAGTTGTGTGAAGAAAGGCTTTGGCAATTTTTGGAGCCCTTTCTCTAGCCTTTTTCATGTACGAGTCTCTCATTGGCCGATTCACCCTCCTCCCATGTGTTTTTTTCAAGATTTCAGTTTGGTATTCAATGGTTTGAAGCATGAAGTTTTGCTTCATGCATCCCTTTAATTTATTCTTAGATTTATCTTTTATTTGTCTTAGTTTGATTATCTTCTTCAGCCTATTTAGATATGATACGATTCCTTATGTTTTTTCTTCAGGGATTCAGTATTCTTGATTATGTATTCCAGCCAGATATGATACTCACTACAGTATTCTTGATTATGTATTAGATACAACTCATATTTTTCCTTAGATAAAAAATTTCAATTTAGTTTAGAAATCACCATGAACATTTTTTGATAAGCACGTGATTTTGAAGTTTAAGTATTACAAGAAAAAAAAAAGAAACTTGAATTATATCGGGTCAATGCAACAAGTTCCTAATACAATTTACCCTTAAAAAACTTATGAAATTATATTCAAATGTCATGTTTTTACTAGAAAACAAACTGTTTGATTTTCTAAACTTCCTATTGAAAAGTCTGGCGAAATTGACAAGCTCCACTGTACGTACGATTGACATAATCAAGTAATCATGTTAACCTTTTTTTTCTTTTTTTTTTTTTTTTTTTTTTAAGTGCAACTCATGAATATTTTCTCCATAATTTATTTTTAAAGTATTTGTATCAGTTTGTGTAAAAATTAGGAAATTTGTCCATTTAGCAAAAAACTTTTTCAAAACACTCACCGGTTATTTATTTTAAAAGTTATGTCAATAGAATATGCATTTTTTATTCATTTTTTATTAATATTATTTTACATAATCACTTTTTATATATAAAAAACACCCACATCACTCACAAAAACACTAATCGAAAAAGTGAAAACTTAGAAATGAATAAAATAATCTTTTTACACATGAATAATATTTAGATGGATACTATAACAGTAGAAGGAAATACATAATTTTAAATAATCTTATATGGGCGTTTTTTTTATTTTGTTGGCCAAAATTTTGCATCTAACCCATTTCACATGGGCTGATGCAAGTGTTGGTGGGGTGGGAGATTTGAGTGCGTATCCCCTCATAAGCAAGGTTCAATGCATTGTAACTCATAATTCTAATAATTTATACTTCATTTTTAATCAAAATTTTCAAGCATTTGGAAAGATGCAATAACATGCACCAATAAGAAATCTATGGTTCGCTCCATAACAGAATCCACAAATTGCCCCCTCCTATTTTATAGGTTGATTATTACAATGACCTAAATGGTAATGGCTGCACCATTTGCTCCATGTTTGACTTTTACGTTGACTACAAGTGTGCTTGCATATCTTAGCTAGGTTTATGATGATGCTGAAAATCGTCGATAAGTTATACGATCCTCACTTACTCGAGATAACACTGCGCAAAACAAAAAAAAAGAAGACCTTAAAAAAGTACTGGTGTGGTACTAGCCCAATACCCTCTGAAGGTCAAGTTAGAGAACTTTCACAACTCTAGAGTACTAGAACTGGGAGAAATTATGGGTACCTTAGTTTGTGAGAGTTTTGAGGTTTTTATAGTAAGTAGGGTTGAAATTTGTTCCTTGGCATAGAGGGCTTTTCCTTATAGGGAAGATCTTCATTAATATGTGTATCTTGCGGGATCCTTTCCTTGTAGGAATCCCCTGATTAGGGTTAGTCATGGAGCACAAGATGTTTCCTTATATATTCATGCGTGGAGGCCAAGCAAGGCTATGTCCGATCCGTCAAAGGTTTACTTATCCTCTTGACTTTCTTTCATCGAGCCTTTTTGTCCCATCTATGCATTCTGGTTGTCTCATTCAAGTGTTGTCATACTCGTCGGCCTTGAGATGGAACCGTCGGCTTTATGGTGTCATCATTTATGAATGCACAAGCAAGGTCGTCGAGTTCATCAAGACCGTCGACTTTGCCTCATGTGAACAAGTTTATCAAATTTTTAGAATAACTTTTATTATTTGCCCCCTACTCCATAGCTTCATCGGCCCTAGCTAACGGATTATGGAGTTTGACTTGTAACTTTTTTATCATTTTTTGTTTATTCAAAAAAAGAAAAAGAAAGGGGCATTTATTGATGATTCCTCAAGCAACCATTATTAAATGCTTAAACACGTGGCACAAGCTGGTTGGCCTTGTTTAAGGACAAGAACGTCACTTCATCTCTGGTGCATTTTTCATCCTATATATATATATATATATAACCTCCTCCCTTCATTTCTCTTGTTTCATTGCTGTTGATCTTAAGAGAGAGAGCTCGTCATTTTGTAAACTTTGCTTTTGTCAATCTTGTTGATCTCGTCACCTTTTTCTTTGCCGTCTTCTTGTTGAGGCCGTCATCTTTCAAGGAACCGTCTACTAATTCCGTAATTCCTTTTCCTTTTTCATTTTTTTTTTCTGGTTGGTCATTAATTCTTTAGAGAGGCCATCAACTTAGGTTCTTAGAATACCTCCATCGCTTGTAGGTGAATAGATGTTTAAAGAAACGACGAGTGAACAGTCGTCGATCGTCAGTGAGGGAATAGGCTACGATGAAGTCTTCTAGTCGGGTTATAAGCCCGAGGAAGGCTTTTCCTAGTTGTCAGAGAGGGAAATGTCCGCCCATACACCTGATGTGGAAGTAGAAAGTTATGATGGAAGGGAAGGTGAGGAGGAAGAAAGAGAAGAGGGTAAGGATGAGGGTGAAGTTAACGGGAGAGCCTCTGAGGAAGGAAGTTCAGGAAGCCCTGGGGATAGTTGTACTCTTCCATTTATTCTCCCCAAAATGTGGACCGTCAATGACTTTAAACCAACGATGACGGCCAATATCTTTAAGAATTTACGGGACGCTTATCAAATTCCCGACCATATCCTAATCCGTCTTCTTAGGAAGTTCAAGAAGTGCTACTCGAGGAAGATTGCAAACGTCGACATGTACGATGCCATGTTCAGGGCAAGGTCGAGGTTGCCACTAATGACATTGCACCGTGAGTTGATCAACTTTCTTGGATTATCCGTCAGCCAAGTTGCTCCTAATGCATTAAAGATATTCATTGAAGCTAAGATCTTATGGGGTCGTCTAAGTGATGGGAACCATTAGCTTTCACTGGATGAGTTCTTTTGGTGCTATAGACCCCAGCACATCATCTCATCCCAAGGGATATACCACTTTGCTTCTTGATAAAAAGAGCTTAGGCTCGTGTTGAACTTGCCCGATTCCAATAGGAATTGGAAGAGCAGATATTTCTTTGTTCAGGGGACGGATTGGGTATGCCGTCCGGAGGAGTGGGTCACAATGTCCCATGGTTTCGACAACACTTGGGGTATTGTCAAAGATTCAAGTTTAGTGCCGTCGGTTTTTACTTTTTACTTCTCTCTCTGTTTATTTGTTAAGTTTTTAACGTTGTCGTTCCTCTTTTTCAACCAATGTTCATCCGCGCATAATTGATGAGGGGAGGTTTTCATACGTCGGGTTCTTGAGATTCTGTTTGAGGAACAAATGCAAGGACCTCATTACTCTTGATACTCTGCACGCCTATTGTCTTGGTCCAAAGCTAACGTCTGCTGCACGTAGATTGAACACTTACTCTAGTCGGCATAAGTTCTTTCTTCATTACCTATTTCATTCAATCGTTTCCTTGTTGTCTATATGTCTAACTCCATCATTTGTACTTTGCAGAAATGGAGGCAACCAAGTTGAGGGCATTGGTCGGGACATCGGTTGCGGCGTGTAAGAAGGAGGAGGAGAAGAAGAAGAAGGGGAAAAGCGACCTAAGAAGCCATCGCCTCCTAAGCCAAGCCATGGAACTGGCAAAGGCTTAATGATGTCATCGAGCCCCGTCACCCAGGGAACCCATTGTCTTCTTATGCACAAAGGATACGCCGTCGAGATGGTTGAATCAATCATCAAGGAGACGGACGTGGATCCTTGTGCCGAGCGAGAGACGGAGGACCTAGAAGCATCGGGTCTTTTTTATCTCTCCAGGGTATGTTCTTTTCCTAAACAATTTTACTTTTTTGATTATTCGTCAACTAACGATTGCGTTCCATTTTCAGCATCGGTGAGCATGAAGGCGCTCCAAGACAAGTGCGTTGCTAAGGAGGGGGTAATCAATCGTCTCAAGAAGTGCAATGAAATGTTGACTAATGAACAGGATTAATACAAGGATGCCCTTCATACTCTCAACAAAGAGGTGACGGAGTTAAATGAGAAGTTGAAAGAAGAGACCTATCGGCGGGAGAAGGAGCAAGAGGCGAAGGCAACCTTGGAAAAGGAGATGACGGCTTTCCTCGGGCGGTAGAGACGGGCAGGGGTGATGCTATGATAGAGTTCAAGGCTTCATAGCCTTTCATTGACTCTTGTGCCGTCTACTATGGTGACGAGTTTGAGGATTGTCCTGAAGCAAGTTAAGTCCATCTATCCCCACTTAGATTTATCCAAGGTCACCATGGACAACCCTTGCCGTCAACTCTTCTTTGGCGACACCATCTTCGAGGAGACCGACAACTCCACCCGGTCAAAGTGGGATCCAAAAAATGGTGGTGTTGTTCTTGCTCTCACGGTTGTGGAGAAGCCCATCACTCCTCCGATCCCGTCCACTAAAGCTCAAGACGTTGAAAACCCTCCCTAGGATGCCCAAAATCTTCCTCCCAAAGACGATGAGAACCCCCAGGATGTCTAGGCCTCCTTAGTTTAGCTTTTTTTTTTTATTTTTAATGATAATTTATGTATTTCGTCCAATTTTCGGACAATATTAAGTGCCCTTCTGTGTTTTGGGCTTTTTTTTTTTTTTTTTGTAAGGATTTTACTTTATTTATGATATTACTTTTATATTCGTCGCTCTTTAGCATGTGTGTGTTGAAATTATGTGTATGTCCATCCATTCTTGTGCCTATGTGTTAGGACGTATTTGTCCTTTAAAGAACTTAGTAAATAACTAGGATGAACCCATCCGCTTTGGTGGATTTACCAATAAACTCTTCCACTTTTGGACTTGATAACTTTAAGGCATCCTCATGGGATGAGCCCGTCCACTTGTGGACTTTGTAATAAACTCGTCCACTTATGGACTTAGTGATTTCAAGGCATCCTTATGGGATGAACTCGTCCACTTGTGGACTATAATTTCAAGGCATCCCAATGGGATGAATCGTCCACTTGTGGACTTTAATAATCCCAATGGGATGAACTCGTGCACTTGTGGACTTTAATAATGAACTCGTCTACTTAAGGACTTAAAAATGAACTCATTCACTTGTGGACTTAATAATGAACTTGTCCACTTGTGGACTTAATAATTTCAAGGCATCCCAATGGGACGAACCTGTCCACTTGTGGACTTTAATTATGAACTCGTTCACTTAAGGACTTAATAATGAACTCATCCACTTGTGGACTTAATAATAAAACTCATCCACTTGTGGACTTAATAGTTTCAAGGCATCCCAATGGGACGAACATGTCCACTTGTGGACTTTAATAATGAACTCATCCACTTAAGGACTTAATAAAGAACTCATCCCCTTATGGACTCACAAAAGTAGTTTTGTAGAGACAAATATATACACAAGTAATATTTGAATAACTCCTTTTATTATGATAAATGCGTGCATAAGTAAAAAATTGTTTCTAAAAAGGATAAAAAAACCTACCCTTTGGGCTTAGAAAGCATTGTAAGCAAAATTCAACTAAAAATAATAAACTAGAAATGAGGAGTGTCACTCTTCCTCTTGTCATCTACTAGTAGTATTTCCTGAGATACTCGGTGTTCCATGGATGGTGCAATTTTTATCCATCTAGCGTCTCTAGGTGATAGGTGTATTTCCTCCGCCATGAAGTGATTTTGTAGGGTCCCTTCAGTTAGGACCGAGCTTTCCTTACGTAAGATCTCTAGTGGCGCCCATTACCTTCCTCAAGACGAGGTCCCCAACCATGAAGTCTCTGTGTTTGACTCTGAAATTGTAATGCTTGGCCATGAGGTCTTGTTATCGTGCAAGCCTATATTTAGTTGTCGCCTTGACCTCGTCCACTAGATCGAGCTATAGAAGCATGACCTCATCGTTCCTTCTTTCATCATGATTGTCCACCCTGTAACTTGTGAGTCCAACCTCAACTGGGATAAGCGCCTCACTCCCGTATGCTAGTCAAAATGGTGTCTCCCCCGTAGGTGTTTTGGCTATCATTCTATATGCCCATAGCACGCTTGGTAGCTCTTCTAGCCATATACCCTTTGTCCCTTCGAGCCGAGACTTGATGATTTTAAGCAAAGATCGGTTCGTGACCTCAACTTTGTCCGTTGGCTTAAGGCTGGGGGGAGGAGTAATGGTTCTTGATTTCCAATCGTGAGCAAAAATCCCTGAATGAGTCGTTGTCGAACTGTTTCCCGTTATCTAAGACCAAGACTCTAGGGATCCCATACCTGCAGATGATGTTTCTCCAAGACAAAGCTCCTCACGTTCTTCTTTGTGATGGCGGCTAAGACTTGACTTCTACCCATTTGGTGAAATAGTCTATGCCGACTATAAGAAACTTTAGCTGTCGTATTACTATTGGGAATGGGCCCATGATGTCTAGTCTCCATTGAGCAAAAGGTCATAGGGCCGTTATTGGGGTGAGCTTTTTTGTCGGTTGTCCGATAACATTGTTAAATCTTTGACATTTATCGTAAGTTTTGACATATGCCTAGGCATCCTTCTGCATAGTAGGCCAATAATATCCTGCTAGAATTAATTTGTGTACTAACAACCGCAACCCCGAGTGGTTCCCGCAAATCCCTTCATGGACTTCTCTCATGACATAGTCCACTTCTTGGGGCATAAGCACCTTAGGAACAAGCGGGAGAAGCCTTTCTTGTATCAAATGTCCTTTATTAAGACGAATCATGTTGCTTGGACCTTGAGCTTCCTTGCAACCTCCTTACTGTCGGGTAGTGTGCCATTTTTCAAATAGGAGACTAAAGGTGTGGTCCAATTGCTTTCAAAACCTATCTCTTGCTCATCGATGGGATCTATTAATGGTGAAAATTGAATAAAGGAAAGTACCTTGCCAGGGATGATCATGTGTTTTGTTGATGCGGCCTTGGCAAGACGGTTGGCCCGATCGTTCTCTCCTTTTGGGATCTAAACAATCTTGGCCTCGTAGGTCGTCCACCCTTTTCTTTACTTGCTCCAGGTACTTCTTCATCCTCTCACCCTTACATTCGTAATTGCCATTCACTTAGTTTGTGACGACTTGGGAGTCGCAATGAACAACCACACTCGTGGCCTCTCTTGCTTTAGCGAGATCTTGTCCTACAACTAGAGCTTCGTACTCTACTTCGACGTTGGTCGTAGGGAAGTCAAGTCGAACCATGCATTCAATCTCGTCCCCTTCTGGAGAACGAAGTATAATACCCGCTCCCCGGCCTATTTGTTGGATGATCCGTCTATATGGATACTCCAATGAGGATGCTCTTTTGCCCCCTGGCCCTCCATGTTAGTGAATTTCACAATGAAGTCAGCAACCACTTGTCCTTTAATGGTAGTACGCAGGCGGTATTGTACGTCGAATTCGCTCAAATCTATTACCCATAGTGCCATTCACCCGGACGGCTTCAAGATTGTTCATTGCTCGTCATAGGGGTTTGTTAGTCAAGACGACCCTTTGTGTGGGCCTGGAAGTATGGTTTGAGCTTGCGAGCTGCTATAATAAAAGTGAAGACGAAGTTTTTCCATCGATGGGTACCTCTCCTCAGCACCATGGAGTGCTTGGCGGGTGTAGTACACAAAGCTTCGTACCTTGTCTTCTTTTTTGACCAAGGCCGCACTAACAGCAACTAGGGATACAGCTAAGTAGAGGAACAATTTCTCCCTTGGTTTAGAGGGACTTAGCAACGATGGAAAGGAGAGGTAGGCCTTTAGATCTTTGAATGCTTGTTGACACTCTGCTGCCCACTCAAAAGACTTCTTCAACATGCGGAAGAAAGGTAAGCACTTGTCCGTTGCCCCGACAAGAACCTATTCAGCGTAGCTGCCTTGTTGTTGAGGCTTTGTACTTCTTTCACGTTTTTTGGGGGTGTCATCTCTATTATGGCCTAGATCTTGTCTGGTTGACTTCAATACCTCTTTAAGACACCATGGATCCTAGAAACTTCTCGGTCGTCACCCCGAATGTACACTTGCCCAAATTGAGCTTCATGTTATAAAGCGAAGGGCGTCGAAGATTTCCTTGAGATCATCCAAATGATCATCCTCCTTTCTACTTTTTACCAACATGTTGTCAATGTAGACTTGGACATTTCTTCCAATATGATGTGCGAACATCTTGTTCATGAGCCTCTGATATATCGCGCTGCGTTCTTGAGGCCGAACAACATCACTTTGTAGGAGAAGAGGCCTTAGATGATGATGAACGAAGTTTTCTCCCGATCCGCCTATCCATTTTGATTTGGATATAACTAGAAAAAGCATCCATGAAGCTTAGTAATGGCAGTCTTTGAGCAGTAGAGTCTACCAAGATGTCAACCCGTGGGAAGGGGTAGCTATCTTTAGGGCTTGCTTTGTTTAGGTCTATAAAGTCCACACACATTCTCCCCTTCCCATTGGCTTTCTTAACCATCACCACATTCACTAGCCGAGTCGAGGCAAGTAAACTTCTCTGATGAAGCTTGCCTCTTGCAATTTGTGAACTTCTTCCACTATAGCTTGGTCTCACTAGGAGGAAAGCTGGGCGACACATTTAACCTGTGCACAATGACTAAAGGGTCAATCTCGGGCATGTCTTCATTGCTCCAGGCAAATACATCCTGGTTCTTTTTGAGAAAAGTCTTAAGTAATTGGCGGACGGTGGGGTGGAAAGGGTGCCAATCCTAGTCATTCAATCTGGTCTAAAGTTGAAGAGAAGTATCTCTTCAAGTCCTTCAACAAGTTCTGCCACCGTCCATTGCTTTTCTATGTTCATTTTCTTTAGACGACCTTCTATCTCCAACATTGCCATGTAGCACTCGCAGACATGACCACCTTTGGATCTCCATGTACTTCTCCTACTCCATACTCGATGGGGAATTTGATCATTAGGTGGTAGGTAGCCTTCCACAAGTTAAGAGTAGGTCATTTTAGGATGGCATTGTATGCGGATGAGTAGTTGATAACAAGGAATATAACATCCTTAGTGATTTGCTAAGGATAATCACCAACCGTTATGGGCAACGTGGATCGCGCCGAGGGGGTATACTTTTATCCCTCCGAACCCAACGAGGGAGGCATTGGTCGAGACTAGCCGTTCTCTGTTAATCCTCATTTGTTGGAATGTCATGTAGTAGAGGATGTCGTGAGCTTCCATTGTCAACTAGGACCCGGTATGTGTTATAGTCTCCTACCCATATGCCGACGATGAATGCATCATCATGTGGGTGGTGGAGACGTCGAGCATCTTCCTCTGAGAATTCAATGATGGAGTTGTCGATCCGCATCATCTTCGGTACAAAGCCTGTCAACTGGACATTCTGGACCATCTTGAGGTAAGTCTTACGGGCCTTTTTTGACAAGCCAGAGGCCATTGTGCCTCCCACAATCATCCTTATGTCTCCTATGGGTGGCCTAGGACATTTATTCTCTCATCAAGGAACCTAATTTTGTGGTAGGCCCTCTCTTTCCTTATTGACTAACCTCCGCAACTTTCCTTGCACGATAAGAGCTTCTATTTGTTGCTTCAAATCGTAGCGATCGGATGTGCCATGATCATGGTCACGGAAAAGCAAATGATACTTATCTCTGGACCTCTTACTAGGATCTCCCTTTAGCTTGTCAGGGAATGTCGGGGCTCCTTCGTCTTTGATCCGCATCGGGACTCGGTCGATCGGGGCGGTCGGCGGGTGAAGCTTGTGAACCTCCCTATGGGGGCTTGGAGCGCCTGTCCTCCCGCCATTCTCTAGTCCTAGCCATCTTCCACCTCCCTTCTTGCCGTATGTCTTCTTGTCTTTCCCTTTTCTTGAGCTTCTCTTTTCAGGCCAATAGTGCATCTTTTGCGTTCATGTACTTAGTAGCCATGTAAGGCACATCCGACATGATTTTTGGGTCGTTCTTATATAAAAAAAATAAAAACTTACCCTTCTGTAGCCTATTCGTGAATGTGGCCATGAGTATCTTGTCATCGACTTCATCGATTAAGAGGGCCTCTTTATTAAAACAGGTTATGTAAGACCTTAGCATCTCATCCTCTCATTGCTTAATATTCATCAAGCATGTAGTGGACTTCTTATACCTGTGTCCCTCGATAAAGTGTGAGGCAAACTAGGCACTTAACTCCTTAAAGGTACTAATGGAGCTGGGCATCAATCCGCTAAACCAAATCCTTACGGGGCCCTTCAACATAGTGGGGAAGGCCCCGCACATAATCTTGTTTGCCACTCCTTACAAGTGCATCGGGGTCATGAAAGACTCTAAGTGATCTAGGGGATCCTTAAATCCATCGTAGGTCTCCACCTACGGCATACGGAACTTCGGTGGAAGGGGGAACAAAGTGACAAATGTAGTGAATGGTGAGTCAATTCGATGGACCAAGTCATCAAGGTCACTAGACACCCATCTTCGAGGTGTTCATCATAAAGTCCATCCGTTCCTTCATCATCGAATTTCCGCAACCATGTGAGGTGGAGCCATATATGCGGCAGATGGGCGGCTCATATCCTGTCGCTTTGGTGTGCTTGGGGAGTTGCTACCTTTCGGCCCCTCTTGGTCCCTTCTCTCAATGTTGATGCCTTTTTTATCCTCCTCCTAAGTGTTAAGCCCTACGTTCTTTTGGCGCATTTGCTCCTCTAGATCATGATTTTGCTTGGTAAGGTGTTCTACGACAGAGGTGAGAGTTTGAACCTATCTCTCGAGGGTGGTGGCGCATGGCTCGTCTCCTTGAACATTGTTGGTGGTCGTTATCGAGCGATTAAGCACTATGCAACTCCTTGTCTGGGAAGCGATAGTATGGCTTACAAGTCGTTTTATGTCCCACAAACACCGCCAACTAATGATGCCGAAAATCGTTAGTAAGTCACACGGTCATCCCGTGCTCAAGACAACACCTATGCAACACAGAAAAAGAAGACCTTAAGAGAGTACCGGTGTGGTACCGGCCCAATACCCTCCGAATGTTAAGTTAAAGAACTTTCACAACTCTAGAGTGCCAAAGATGGGAGAAATTATGCGTACTTTGGTTTGTGAGGGTTTTGGGGGGTTTTTATAGTAAATAGGGTTGACATTTGTTCCTTGGCATAGAGGGCTTTTCTTTGTAGGGAAGATTTTCATTATTACGCGTATCTTGCGGGATCTTTTCCTTGTAAGAATCTTCTCGATTAGGGTTAGTCGTGGAGCACAAGATGTTTCCTTATATATTCATGCATGGAGGCCAAGCAAGGCCATGTCAGATCCGTCAAAGGTTTACTTATCCCCTTCGGGTTCCTTCCGTTAGCTTCTTATCTCGTCTATGCATTCTAGTCATCTCATTCAAGTGATGTCGTACCCATCGGCCTTGAGATGGAACTGTCGGCTTTATGGTGTTGTCGTGTATGAATGCACAAGTAAGGTCGTCGGGTTCATCGGGACCATCAATTTTGTCTCATGTGAGCAAGTTTATCAAATTTTTAGAATTACTCTTATTAGTTTACATTGCAGCTTGACTTTTCTATTGAGCAATTTATCGGTTGAGAAGAAAAACCTATCAAAGAGGTAAAGTGAACAAATTAAACTTCCCTAAAGAGACATAATACAAGTAGAAAATTTGAACATAGAAATTTAATTTCAAACAATCAGAGGCATGCACTCACATCAAACAACAATATATATAGGAGTTTAATTGTGGTGAAGATGTGAAAGCACTCACCTGGTATTACAATAAGGATGAAGATGAAAAAAATGAAAGAGCAATAAACAAATTTGGGAGATTAATAATGTTTAACCTCATTCAAGGCAAAGAAACATGGCAATAGCAAGTATTTATAGTGACTTCATTATTATATGCTTTAAAGTTTATAAATTATTAGGACCGGCCTTATACCAAACTATAAGTCTTTTTTTTTTTTTTTTTTCCAACAAAAAAAAAAAAGTCTTTTTGTTTTTTTGAGGAGAAACCTATAAGGCAATTGTGCATAATAAAATGTAAAAGATTATTTAATGGAAAATAACCCCTAGGAAAGTAAAAGAACAGACACTTCTTTAATTATTGAACTCATCCTTGTCTTCACTTGTACAAACATTGTAAGTCTATTGAATTTTTTTTTTTTTTCCTTCCCTAGCAATCCAAATATATTAAGTTTAAAAAAAATACTACAGTTTAGGCAAGGCCTAGGGACCTTTTTGTGTGGAAATCCCTAAAATCCTATTTGGCACAATTTAGGGAAAGGGAATCTTTGGTTTATGAATCCTTGGCACATTCTATTTGGCATCACCTAGAAAGGAGAGGGTAGGAAAAAGAGTAAATAAAAGGAAAAGGAAAGAGATGGAAGAGATAAAATATTCCATTCTATGTGTTTGAATGTAAGAAAGAAGGGGTAAAATGGGCAAATGCCCTTTTTGCAAAAAATATACCGCGTTTTGCCCCCCTTTTCCAAACTAATTAGGGAAATGTCCTTTTTTTGAAACTTGATTTTTGAACAATCGAGTTATAATAAACTAAAAAAAAAAAAAAAAAAAAATTACTTGAACTCAAGCTCCATGAACTTGAGTTCCATGCAATTTTTTAAAACCCTATAGTAGCGTTTTAAAACATGCAAGTTTTTTTAAGTTTGATCGCTGCATAGGGAATCCTATAGTGGCATTTTAAAACATGCAAGTTGCTCTATAGGGAGCCCTATAGTGGCGTTTTTTATGGAACTCAAGCTCCATGAACTCGAGTTCCATGCATTTTTTTTTTTTTTTAAGTTTGATCACCCTATACTCGATTTTTTACAAATCGAGTTTTATATTGAAACTCGATTTTGAGAAAATCGAGTTACAAAAGAGGGACATTTCTCTAATTAGTTTGAGAAATGGAGCAAAACGCAATATATTTTGCATGAAAAGGGCATTTGCCCATTTGGCCAAGAAAGAAGGCATAGGACAATGGGAGAAAATTATGGTATTTTTTTTTTTTTTTGTTTGTTTAGTTAGTTTCTAAACAAAAGAAATGAATGGATATATTTAAAACTTAATTTTACTTTTATACATAGAAAAAAAAAAAAAAAAGAGTAAATGAAGGAAAATCTTCTTTTTTGAAGACTTGGTGGATGAGTAATAAAACTTCAGATTCGACTCTTCCTCGGAGCAAGGTTCGAGTACATGCACGTAACTTTTCCCATTCCAAGTTTAGGTTTTTTCCGGGTTCCTAAAAAGGAAAGCACAACTGTTTGAAGGCTCTACATGACTAGCAATGGGTAATTAAAAAAGAACATAATTTTTCTTATTCCAAGTTTAGGTTTTTTTGCGGTTTCCTAAAAAGGAAAGCAAAACTGTTTGAAGGCTCTACATGACTAGCAATGGATAATTAAATAAGAACATAGTTTAGTTACAACCTAACTTAATAAAATAAACATTATTACATATTTTGAAAATTTAATTGTTGAATGATATGTTTTTTACGCTTTTAATACACATGTCAAATTTTGTTTTAATTGGATATTATTTACTATATGATCTATAAAATTATATTTTATACATAATTTTAAACTATAAAAACTTGCAATTTAAACAATTTATTAATGACATAGCTATTTATCTTTAATTTTCTAAAAATTTTGCAAGCATGGAATATATAAGAAAAAGATGTATTCTAGTAGTGGATTTGTTAAAATTCACCTCAAATAAAAAGATATTGAGTAAGGTTGTAGTCTTAGACTATAACCAATTTTGTAACTAAAATTTATCCATTAAATAATGCAATTTAATCAAGAACAAAGTTTGGCTACAAACTTGGTTGTAGCTTAACACTACAACTCTCACTAAAAATAAATGAAATTACTATATATTTTGAAAATCTAACTGTTAAACTACATGGTTTTTATGTTTTTAATACACATGTCAAATTTCATGTCAATCAGATATTATTTACTATTCAATATATAAACTTATTTTTTATGAATAATTTTAGACTACAAAAATTTAAAATTTAAATTTTTGATTGATGACATTGCTATAAATCTTTAATTTTTTGAAAATTTTGCAGGTATATAAAATATAAGAAAAAAATGTAATCTAATGGTAGATTTATCAAAACTCACATCCAATAAAAAAATATTGAATGAAGTTGTAGTTTTAAGATACAACAAAGTTTATTGTCAAATTTCGTTCTTTATCAAAGATGACTTGCTATTCCTAGTAATTCTTGCTTGTTCAAACAAAGACTCAAGGTCTCTTAATAAATTTCTCTTAACCAAAAAAAAAAAAAAAAAAAAAAAAACAACAACATCAACAACAACGTACGTAATTTTGTAAAGAAATGACCTGATATTGTGACAATTTTTTTTTTTTTTTTTTTTTTGAGATGGGATTTTAAAGGAAATAGAGAATGTAAGAACAAGATAAATTATAATAAGATGTAAAAGATTAAATATTTATGACAGATGAATTTCTGAGATGAGATTTCCAAATGATATAGATTTTGACAAATGAGATTAATCCCTTCTTGGTGCAAATTGATTGGTGGGACATGATTTGCACAAAACAAATAAAAAATAAAAAGAATCTTCCTTGTTCAATCAAAAAAAAAAAAAAAAAAAAAAAAAAATTTTGAGATGAGAACTTTGAATTCTGAATGAAAGAAAATCCATTCTTAATTATGAAGGAACGACTCTTTTTGAAAAGTAATCTAGAAGAGTTTTTTTTTTCTCATAAACAATGACATTTTGAAATCCAGCAGAAGTTGAGACTATGCTCAATTCAAATGGCACAAAGAAACTATCTTAAATGACCCCACTACCTAATGATAAGATTTTTCAGCAACTATTACTTAGAGTTCATGGTCAAGAAAATTATTTAACTCGGAGATTTAAAAAATGGATAGAAAAACCATGGAAACTCTAGTTTTGCACATGCAAATTTAGATTCTCAATTGGTTCCAGTTAGCTCAACTATAAAGTTTTTATGGTTAAATAGAAGATTTGAAGTTCAATCCCCACTTACACTAAAAACCGATTGATATTTTAATATAATGATAAAGAACTATCATCAGGAGTGGACTCCATAAATTAAAAGTCTTTCTCAAAAAAAATTTAGATTCTCGAGTACATAGTATCAAGATTGCATGCACATTATATTAAACTTGCGTACATAGGCCAGAGTTGGAAGAGCCTTAAAGGAAAACTTCTTATGAAAAACGAAGTAAGACCGATTCTACAGTGCCTAAGAATAGCCTTGCACCCCCTTTTGATTATAAAAATCCCCTTTAGACACATTTTTCAAAACATGCCAAAATCACCTCAAAAAGTAATTCAGGGTAGAGTTTTCTAGTTAAATTCCTTCTTAGTTAAAAAATTTACTTACCCAAGACCTCTAAAATGTTTGGGTCCCCTTGTAAAAGGTTATTAAGAGCATTAGTATCAGTTGTTTAAAAAAAATTATTTTAATAAATTAAAAAATTATTTTATCTATTTTAACATAGCATTTAATAGTACCCTTCACATTTTATCTCTTACTTTTAACATATCACCATTAAAATAGCCTAAAATCAAACTTTTATTAAAAAAAAAACTCATCCACTAAGTAAAAGACTTGACCTTAAATTTGAAATAAAAACTCAACAACAAAATGAGAAACCTGGCATGTGAGAGGAGAGATAAAAAAAAATAAAAAATAAAAAAGAATAACTTGAGAGAAGAGAGAAAATGAAAAAAATGATAATAAAAAGATAATAGCATATGGTACACTTGGTAGAAGTGTACTATACCAAATGCTAAAAAATTTTAACATCTAGCACATCTGACTTAATACTAGTGCTCTAATCATCTATGGTTATCTTGAATCTTGATTTTGTCATGGATTAAGGGGAACAACTATCTCTCTCTCTCTCTCTCTCTCTCTCTCTCTCATTTTCATATTCATCCTCATGGACCTCAACCTTAATCTCTTCTTGGATCTTGATCCTCTTATTGCCCAAAAAATAGTGGGTTTCATTTAAATTTCTATTTCTATTTTAATTCTTTTTGAAATTTTTTAATATTAATTTTCCATGTTTTTTAATTAAAAAACTTTTTTTAAATCAAAATTACGTCGTTTTGGAGGGTTATTAATGGTGCAACTCTAACAGACACTAACATAATGACTAAATTGAATAAAATTGAAATTTAGATAACTTAATTAAAAAAATTGAACTTAGATAAAGAAAAATTTTAAACAAAGTTAAAGGGTGTAATTTGTAATTTAACCTATTTTTTTTTAGTAAAACTTGGCAAATACATGACTTCAAAGAGTAAGATTAGTCTTTCAGTTTTGTTAGTTGTGAGATAAAAAAAAATGGTGGGAGATGGAAAAGTGAAATGATAGAAAATATTTCATTTTCCCTTTTGTTTAGTTTAAGGTAGAAAAGTGAAAAGATGAAAAACTTTTTTGTTTAGTTAAGAAAAAAAAAAAAATGAGAGGTAGAAAGTGGTGTGTTACATAAGTTTACTCCCATACCCTTATTAAATAAATAAAAATAGTTTATAAGCAAAAAAAAAAAAAAATGAAGGTTTGAAAAAAAAATGTGGAGGGTGTATAGGGGTAAATGGGCAAATTCTCATCTAAGCCTCACTTTCTCCCCAATTTTTTCAACTTGGGGAGAAAACACCCAAACTCCAGCAAAATCACCCACTCCCCCCTTTTCCTTCCCCCCAGCACGAAAATAAGTCCAACTAAAGAATGAAGTACCATTTAAAGGGTATATGTATTTACTCTCTCACAGTTGATACTCAATTGATACTTAGCTGTGAAGGAGAGGATACATATACCCCTAACAGGGTATATTTTTCCCAACCAAAAAGGCCTTAAAGAGTTCAAGCCTTGCTAGGAAGCTTCTAATTTATCAGTGTCACTTTTTGTATCCACTTTTTTTTTTTTTAATTATAATATGTTGTTAACTTTGCAACTTGAAATACCAATTGCATTACAAGAATCTTAGCTTAGTGTCATTTTTTGTATTTTTTTTTTTTTTTGAGAAGATTGTATCCATTGCATACTTCACTAATTATAACTTGTCACATATTTATTTTACTTTCCTTAGGTACTGTTCTATTCTATTTTTCTCACATTAATTGTGGATTCTCTTAATTATATAGCTTATCATAAATATAAAAAATAAAACTTCACATCACAATAATTTGAAAGTTTTTAATAATTTTTCCTTATAAAATACTCAATTTAAAATAATAATAATAATACTAATAAATTCAAATACATGTGATATCTAATTAGTGGAGCATAATTAAAACAAATTTCTATCTCCTGGCAATTGAATTATTAAAAAAGTTGTGTATAGTCACTACATGCTCTTGGTGCAGTGATCACTCCACAAGTATAAATATTTGTGAGGTGTGGAGAGCAAAAGTCGGGTTCAAGTCTCCAAGAGAGAGCTTTACACACATATACATTTATATTAGATTCGCTAAAATTTGCGATCCTTAAAAAAAGTTAAACAAAATTTATACACATTCACTTTTATTGGTACAATCATTTGAAAATAATTCTAACTAATACCCAAATGTAAGAGACGTATTGACTTACTATTTAAAGTCTCTCTCAAGAATTTACACATATTGTGTAACTAAGCCTTAATTTCTTATCAACAATAAAAACATGGAAAGAAAATAAAAATTACAACAATTAATTCCATTATCTTTCATGCTATACTTTGTAATTGAAAGAAATTAAGTCAACTCAATTTTAAGTAGTTGTAATAAAATTGGCTTCTACTATTCTCTATTCTATAGAGATATGAACATATTAGATTTCTCAAACAATTGCGGTATTGCAATAAAATGATTTATTATTGAAAATAAAAACAAAGAAAATCATGTCCATAGCTTAAGAAACACAATATAATAAAATTAAAGAGATAAAATTTTTGGAGGACAAAATATTATAGATAATTTTAAAAACCCATTATACACTTAAAAGGGTTAGTAATTTATAGCATTTATCCCCACTATTAGTATCAACAACCAAGTAATTCTATTGTAACCCTTTGAAAGAACATTTCCCAATTGGACCCTATTAAAAAAAAAAAAAAAAAAAAAAAAAAAACACCTAATTAACAAAATTGATCCAAAAGGGTCTAAAAAGCATACAAAATCAATTCAAAAAACAAAAATATGAGACAAAATAATTACTTTCAACATAATTTGTATTCTGACAATGAAATTGTCTTTTGTATTCTTTGTTCCAAGTGCAACACTTATCTCTCTAAGGCCTTCAATTAACGAAAACACAAACTTCTCTTGAAATAGCAGTGAGTATTATGACCATCTATACACACACACAAAAAAACAAAATCAAGATAACTCACTATAACTCTATAGAAGCCTCAAAAATATAAAGAGAAATTAAAGGGGTTGAATTTGATATTTACGTTTGGAGAGGAGAGTTTCAACAACCGGCTTTATATTAATTTGAGAGAGGGGTAAAGCTAGGGTTTTGAGGGTAAGGTAACTTTAGGGTTTTGAGGTGTTATAATGTTTTTATTTTTATTTATTATTTTTAAATATGTTCTGACGTGGAAAATTGTTTATTATTTTTTAAATATTGTCTTTGAGCGAAAAAAAAATTGAAGAAGAAGAAGAAGAAGATGTTTGATTTTATATATATATATATATATATATATATATATATATATATATATATATATATATATATATATATTAGATTAAAGATGATAAAATTTTTATCTTAAAAAAAAAAAAAAAAAAAAAAAAAAAAAACAAAAACAAACAAACAAACTCAAGCCTAATCCATATCGAAAAACTCGAGTGCTCTTAGTCGTACATTTATGATGCCTTGACCCCACTCTCTCTCTCTCTCTCTCTCTCTCTCAAGGAAAAGAAAGAAATAATGCACGAGATCCCAGAAAGCACTGAGAGAAAAGTTTACTAGTTGCTACTAGTAAATAACCAAGCAGCCCATAAACCCAAGGGAAAGAAATGCATAATAAATAAATTATTAACTCTGAAGAAAAATGTCTCATCTACTATTCTTCTTCTCACACTCTCCCACAGCCACTGCCACACCTCGCTCTCTCACCTTCTCTTGCTTCAACTTTTTACCTTTACAAATACTTCAGCATCATCATCATCATCACCATCCACTTCCAATATCTTCTTCTTCGAAACTGAAGCTAAGTCCAACCCACCACCCGTTTCTTTCCAAACCCATCTCACCTTCAAGCTCAAGGCCTACTTGTTCATCCACAGAAGATCTCCACCTTGTTTCAACAACCGGTAATTCTATTGAAATTCTCTTTTTAAAGCTAACACTTTTACAATATATACTAACAACCCAGTTCTTGTTTTCTTTCTTTTCTATTTGATTTGGTGGGCTTTGGCAGAATGTTCTGATGGCAGTGTGTTGTTCCGGTTTGCCAATGCGAGTGAGCTCGAAAAAATTGAAGAAGAAGAAGAAGAAGCTGGTTACAATTACAAGGACTTTCAACATAATTTGTATTCTGACAGAGAACAAACAAGTAACCCATCTGAAGTGGATGATCAAACGTCTATAAGCAGAGAGATTACTAATACTGATACTGATAGCAGTGTGGTAAAAGCAGCAGCCGTATTACATACCAAAATAACTGATTCCTCTGCCAGTGTTATTCAGGATTTAGGAACCAATGTGCATATACAGAAGGATTCTATTGAAGATCTCCACCTTGTTTCAACAACCGGTAATTGTATTGAATTTCTCTTTTTAAAGCTAACACTTTTACAATATATACTAACAACCCAGTTCTTGTTTTCTTTCTTTTCTTTTTGATTTGGTGGGCTTTGGCAGAATGTTCTGACGGCAGTGTGCTGTTCCGGTTTGCCAATGCGAGTGAGCTCGAAAAAATTGAAGAAGAAGAAGAAGAAGAAACTGGTTACAATTACAAGGACTTTCAACATAATTTGTATTCTGACAGAGAACAAATAAGTAACCCAACTGAAGTGGATGATCAAATTTCTATAAGCAGAGAGATTACTAATACTGATACTGATACTGATAGCAGTGTGGTAAAAGCAGCAGCCGTATTACATACCGAAATAACTGATTCCTCTGCCAGTGTTATTCAGGATTTAGGAACCAATATGCATATACAGAAGGATTCTATTGAAGATGGTAAATATGTCATTATGAGTTCTAAGAATGAAGTTGATGCATCCAGTATTTCTTTGGTTCTGGATGTGGTTTCAGATTTTGGAAAGGTTAGTACTCCTTGTGAGGAAGTTTCAGGAGAGAAGATTTCTGGTGAAACTAGAATCCAATTGAAATCTTCTGAATCCGAGTCTACGGTTGATCAAGTATCCAGTAGTTATGCTTCTGAAACAAGTAACATGGTGAACGCTGATAAGGATCATAGTGTGGATACAAATACAATGGTGACTTACATGACTGATGAAAAAAGTAATGAAGGCAATGTCACTCAAGAGATGATGGATGTGTCTTCTTCATTAGAGGCCAAACTAGTTCTCGATAAGGAGATAAGCCATAATCCAGAGGATGAATCTGTTAATGCAGATGAAATTGAAAGCTCAACAGTGGTAAGTCCCTATATACTTTTCTTATAAGTAGTGAGCAGCCATTAGTCTTGGTTTGTGTCTAGTTGATTATTGGCAGCTCAATACATTCTTATTCTTGCTATTATGCTTGAAGAAGATGATAGATATTCAAATGGGGTAAATAGTATTATGACCATCAATTAACTGATATGCTTATAAATTTAAGTAGTTAGTATATAGTGTTCCTCTCCTCCAGTGGCAGAACCAGAAATTTCATTTGGGATTTGTAGAGTTGTTATATATTATTGAAAAATTGGGGACATATTGAAAAAATTGTGCAATCTTGGGGGTTCGTTTAATTTATATACTTTCTTAGATATGTTCTTATAGATTGTGGGTTCTAAGGGGGAATTAAAAAAAAAAATGGGGGCCATTGAAAAAGGTTTGGTGAAAAAATCTAGCAAGTGAAACTTTGTGATATCTCAATAATCCTTTCCTCCTTTCACTGTCACTAGCACTTTCCAGTGTCTCTTAAGCTGTCAATATTCCCCCTTAGTACTTGGAGCTTAGCACTACAAACTAGTCCATCTAGTTATGCTTTATATTGTTTACTCGGTTTGTATGTATTTTGACTGCATTACTAGGTATGGTTTAGTTATTAGGCTCTGTAGCATATTGTTTTCTGATCTGAAGCAGAGGAGATAACATTAAATGTGAGTTAATAGTGATTCGAAGAAAATAATTGTACTTTTAAGTTTTAACCCTTTCAGTTTGACCCAAAATTCTCCTTTTTCTGTTGTATTAAGAAAATGTCATAATTCTTATAATATAGCATAAAGTATGGGTAATATATGGCTTGTTAACTTTGCAACAGTTAGAAGACAAAGTTGCAATTTTAAGACAAGGGATCAAATAAAAACTTAAGTCAAACTAGGAAGGTGAAAAGGATTAATAGCCGTTAAAGATTTTGTAAATGGAGCAAAAGGAACCAAAATTCTGATGACTATGAAAAATATGAGTATAACAGTTTACATATGCAGATAATAACATGTGGCCTCCATTATTTATTAAGAAAGAGAAAAATGAGTGTGCCTTCTATCAGCCATTATAAATAAAAAATATTTATGATTAGTTGACAAACTTGTCAAGTGAAGCATCAGGAAATTTCTTGTTGTTAAATTAGAAGTATTTACCTGCAGGTGATGATGCCTGTAGCCACTTCATTAGAGGCTGAACCAGTTCTCAATGAAGAGATAAGCCATAATCCAGAGGATGAATCTGTTAATGCAGATGAAATTGGAAGCTCAACAGTGGTAAGTCCTTTACTTTTCTTATATGTAGAGTAGTGAGCTTTATTCTTGGTTTGTGTGGTGTTGATTATTTGCAGCTCAAAAAACCCTTATTCTTGTTATTATGCTTGTAGAAGGTGATAGATAGTGAAATTATAAAGAGTTGGATAGTATCATGACCATATATCAACTGATATGCTTGTAAATTTAAGGACAAAGAACTTTAAGAAATTCTTGAGTAGTCAGTATAGAGTATTCGTCTCCCCCTGCTGCCAAATGAGAAATTTCATTTTGGGTTTGTAGAGGTTTTATATATTGAAAATTTCAGTACAAAACAAAGGTAGAATAGAAATATCTATCATTTTGGGAGGCAACATTGTATCTGCATCAGATATGATGCTACAGTATTCTTGATTTTGTATTTGATACAACTCAAATTTATCCTTGAATAAAAAGTTTCAATTTAGTTTAGGATACATGATTTAGATACTTGCCAGATACACCATAGATACGTTTAGGATTTATTTGAGATTAAATTTTATTATTCATGCCAAAAAAGAAAAGGACTGTTATAAAAAATTTATAAAAAAAAATTATGACCATAGGTGTTTAAATTAAATTAATAAAGTCTTTTGAAATAAAATCAATAGGAAAAAACAAAGAAAGAGATGATTTTTATCAAACAATGTCAAAAACAGTTCTTTTCCAGACTTAGCTGCTCATGCTAGTCTTCTTTCACCTCTTCTCCAAAGGCATTCAATCATGCTCTTTTATATACATTTTTTTTTCCCTTTTAAATATCTTAATACTTTTTTTATAAAAATATAATATCTTTATATATCATGAAGTATCATATTCGTTTCCAAAAGATGTATTGATGTATTAGAGTTGTATTGTATCCGTATCCATATTCAAAAAGATTTCCATTTCCTCCTAATTGCACAATTCTTTCTACAATGGTTTTTTTATTATTATTTGGTATTTCATTTAGTTCTGCATCTGGCTTTGAGCATATATTATCTGAATGTTTGCTTCATACAATGTTTTGCTGTGATTGCCAATTTTCTCATTAGGTGATTTGCAAACTCAAGCAATTCTGTATTTTTGTCATATGTAGTTAAATGACAGTGCGCATTCCTTGTATTCAAAGGAAGAATTAACTGTATGTGATGCACATGAAAGCAATGTTGCTCAATTAACAAATCCGAAAGCTCTAGAATTGATTTCAATTGAGAGTACTCCTAATGGGTATGCTACTTTTTGACTCTTTCTTCCCTTCCCACATGTAATTTTCTACATTTTGGTGTTCTGGATGACTTTATTTACTACAGGACATCTGGAGTTTAACAGAGTTAACTACAGCAGAAAATTTTGCCCCTAGTTTTTACACCATTCCATATACTATTCGCACTCCATTTATGAAAAAATGTATAATTTTTAAGTGAATAAATAAATAAAGTGAAGAAGTGAAGGAAAAACTGAAAAAACATATAAAAATTGCCCATCAATGAAAGGGACGAAAAAATATCCTTGAAATGTTTCCATCATTTTCCATCAAAATAGGCTAATTGGTTTTACAGATATCTACTCAATTTTCACATGACAAAGACTGAAATCGTAATTATTCATTTTACATTCTTTCCTTTCCCACATTTTCTCTATGGCCATGCACTGAATTTTAGGATAAAATTTAAAAATAAATAAATAAAACCTTATATTTGAAAATTTATTGATGCTTCGCAATTGCTTGACCACCCAAGGAAACAGCCATGAAAGAAGTTGAAATGAAGGGCTTGCCTTGGGTGTTGTTTAAGCCAGTCTGCAACTCTTGCAAGTCACTGAATCCAACCACCATTGCTTCACCCAAGGAGACCAAAATATGAATTCTTTCCAACCCCCAACCAAACCCTCTATGTGTGTGTGTAATTGTCATAAGCCAAAAATGATTTCCTATCTTTGCCTTTCAATCTCTAAATTTCTTATAAGATTGAGAGGTAAGTAAAATAAAAAAAATAAAAATCAAAAATCAAAAGAAAATGAATTTTAAAGGAGGACTTGTTAAACCATACCAGCACCTTCTTCCCCACCCCAATCTTTTCTTTTTCCTCACTTTCTTCCAATTAATTTTCCCCTTTGTTTTCTGGATTATTTTTCTTGAATTTTCTGTTTTACAAGTCCTTGAAATTTAACAAAATAAAGTAACAGATGGCACATGTGGGTACTATGTCACATTTAAAATCACAAGCTGTTTGTATATGTAATAATGATATATGTATACACGAAGTACTTGCTCATAAGACATAGTAGTATTGCTCACCTTCTATAGAAAAAGCTGAGATCTTTGAAGAGAAGACCATGGTGAGCAATTATCCGGAGTTCTGAAAATTTACTCAGAAAGAGTTATGTACTATTCTGTTCCTCATGTTTGTTCATTGTATATACACTCAGGGAGCAAATTTCCACAGCAGGACTTGTCCTATATTCTGGTGCTGCTCTATTGCCACATCCCTCTAAGGTATGTTCTTAATTTCCTTGTATTATGACTTGTTCCTTCAGTAAATGTTATATAATATTTAGAAATTGTGGTATAGTATAGTATAGTATAGTATAGATGGATAGATAGACATGTTTTACATTACGCAGAGATCACTCGAACAAGTCTCCCATTCCCCTTCCCCCCTGGGGGCCACAAACTTTTGACATGTGCATTTGACATTTACACTTTGTATAAGGACAGGGTAGAGGGATGGAAAGACTTAAAAATGGGTAGGACAGAATAGGCAAGGGAGAAATAAAATCCATTTGGGATAGGATTTAGAGGGAGGACCAAAACCCTTCCTAACTCACCATATCCAATCCACCCAAAATAGATGGATTGAAACTCTTCTTTCATTCCTTCCACAACTTTACAATTTTTCCCTGTATTCTTAAGTAGAACACAGGATGCTATAAGCAAGTTGACAACAAGAGGTGGCTCTCCTTCCCTTCCTCCCTTTTGGACTCCTCTTCCTTCTTCCTCATTTCCCTTCCCCCTCCATCCCTCGTACTTTCTGTCCCTTCTATCAAACATTGTTTTAGTCAAGCTAGATGTTACAGTGAAATACTCGAACCGAGTAATTAAATGTTTTGAAGGTTTTACATGTGGGCAGTATAGTTGAGCTTTTGGGTTGATGTGACTTTTAGAAAAGCTCATTTTGCCTAAATATTGAAGTTAATATTCTTGAATTTGAGTGCTAGTGTCCTTCCATTTAAGAGTCAAAATAGATTTTGGATTACTTTAATATTTTTTTAAGTGATGTTTGGCTTGAATTTGAATATTAAGGATCAGTAATTCGAAAAATAATAATGACCAGGCATTGACAGGTGGAGAGGATGCTTATTTTGTAGCTGGCCAGAACTGGCTAGGTGTGGCTGATGGAGTTGGTCAGTGGTCACTGGAAGGTATCATTTTCATGATATGTACGTTTTGCATAAAGCATCTATTATATCAAATCATGCAATATCAGAGTTGACTTATTTATATTATGCTTCCACCTTATACCTCAGGGATTAATGCCGGACAGTATGCCCAAGAGCTCTTGGAGAACTGTGAAAAGATAGTGTTAGACTCCAAAAGTGTTCCAATGACCAAACCAGAAGAAGTTCTTATAAGAAGTGCTGCAGAATCACAATCTCCTGGATCATCTACTGTTTTGGTTGCTTACTTTGATGGTCAGGTATATATTTCCCCATACTTAAGACTTCAATATATTCCTATTTGTGGTTAGTATCAATAAATTTAGATGGTTTTTTGGTATTTTTAACCTGTTTGAGGATCTAAACACAAATATGCTCATTAAATCTCATTAGTGATCCTCTCCTTAGGTTGAGAAAATAATAAGTTTGATTATCAACTTAAATGGAATTGAATTCAGTATTACAACCTTTTTTCTTTATAACTAATAAAAATTTATTAAAAGAAACACAAACAGGTGCAAAACTTGAAAGAGTGATTATGAACAAAAGTTCAGAAAAGTTGGCTGACAAAACTCGGGAGAAGTTTTATGCTTCCTACAAGCCCTCTCACCTAGTAATGCTTTTACATCTCTAGGAAGAAATGGTTCTGCTTCTAGAGCAAAATGTTATTTTTAGGAACCATCAACTCAAAAGGTCAAGTTGTTTGAAAATGGACTTGCATGTAAATAGCTGAGCAAATGACCGAAATTATGGTACCCCAAGGTCCAAACTAAAGAACTCTCTGTCAAACATTACAAAAATTTCCAACATATTGTAAAATTACATTCCAATAAAATCAAATGGCATTGGCAAGGTAGGTGACAGAAGGTTTTGAACTACCCAAGACCATAACCAGATCAGACTACTTGAAAATTAGTGCAAAAAAAAAAAAATAATAATAATAATAAAAAAAAAAAAAAAAGGGCATAAGCTTTTGCATTGTTACGCCCACCCTAACCAAAGAAACTGCTTTCCAATACCTCTAGAGTCAAGATTCTGATTTTGGGAAATGTTTGTATTACCCTAACAGGAAAAATTCTTGTGACCTATAGTTTGGTTTTTATCAGTTTGAAATATAGCAGATGACCTCTAATCACATGCAAAATGCAGCTTTGAAAAGTGTAGTTGAAACCCATAAAGAAATTCATTCTCTTGAGATGCTATTTACGCATCAGTCACAAACTCTTGGCTGCTTTAGCAGATTGAAACCTAATAAGGATCATGCATGCTGCATGTTAAGGGTTTAAACCCTACCAGATGGCCTTGACTTGTACAGACTGCAGCTTTTAATAAATTACTATAAGCTTTATGAGAGACAAACTAGATGCTAAAAATCAAATTCTGCAGATGTTATTGTAAACATGTTAACAGCTGCTAATATCAGTAGGTGTAAAGTAGCACCTTGTGTTGTCAGATTTGATTCTGAGGCAATTTGACTTGGACGACTTACAGGGTTTAAATGAGTTCATTCAAAAAAATAAAGGGGAACAATGAATAAAATATCCTAACCACAAAAAGAAGAATTGAAAGAAAAAGAAGAATGAGAAGAATAGGATGATTTTAACCCAAAAAAAAAAAAAAAAACAAAAGCAAAACAAAACAGGAATTATCTTGTTTTTGTCACAAATCACATCACAAAACATTATTTTATATTCACCTTAAAATTTTATAAAAGCACCCATGGCTGAATACCTTTTAATATCACAAACCTATAATAACTATAAGATAAAGAATATTTGTTTAGAGAGAAGTGAAGGGAATAGGTTGAAGATGGAAGGGTAAAGTACCGAAATGATTATTGAAGTTTTATAGGAATTTTATGCATCCACATAACATAAATTCCCTAACTAGTTCATTTTCTATAGAAAATGATTTGGTTAGGTTTTGAGATTTTAGATTGACAAACCATGAACAAAACTGTTTTAGTTAGTACTTTAGAATGTCAAAGTGCTATTAAGATTGCTGCCTTGGTGCTGGAAGTTACCATGCTAAACTATGTTGCTCGACACCTGCTCAACCGATTGAGAAGTCAAGATTAAACAGATCAAGCTACATCTTGACCAATCGAATATCATGATTATTGAAACATAAAATTCAGCCCGTCAACCCATTAAGTGATTAGGGTTTTGTGTTAACAGCCTAAAGGTATTTAACAAACCCTAATACACATCCAAGAGACTTTTGGAGCTGCTCTATTATAGATCTGAAAGTTTTGTGCCTCTTGCTCACAAAAGTCACTATTGGAGATCATTCTACATACAATCTGAACCGGCAATATTGAAGTTGTGCAAACCAGTCATCTCATGTACTGGATCTATACCTTCAAGTGGAGTTTTGAAGTTGTGGACTGGAGGTTCATGTTGGAACAGGTCTATATCAAAGAAGTCCATGGATCTCGAAGCTGAGTTTTCTTTTTCTTTTTCTATTTTTTTAATCAAAGCTGAGTTAATTAGTTAACACAAACAAATCTAAATAGGGTGTCATTGTTTTGTCTGTCTAGCCATCAAGGTATTGGTTTGTTTGTCAGCATGAGTATGGAAAGCTGTGGGTTGTTGAGAAAGTAAATTTATCTAACAGATACTGGGCATTTCTTTGCTTCTTTCAGTGCTGGACAGTTATAAACTCTTACAATATGATGCTTCACGAACATTTTCTTGCAAGGCTGTACATCAACTATTACAATTTCAATTTATAGGTTCTCCACGTGGCCAATATTGGAGACTCAGGATTTATAGCAATAAGAAATGGTGCTGTCTTTAACAGATCATCTGCAATGGTTCATGGATTCAATTTTCCATTACAGATTGAGAGAGGTGACGATCCCACAGAATTCATAGAGGTACATTGGATCAAAGTCATTAGTTTTCCAACCAAGTCTTCTAAATTGTATAGGCACAATATTTTTAGAAATCTGTTACTAGTTAAAACAATAAGAACACTATTTCTTCACTTTATATCCCAACTCTTCTTGAAAATTGGTCTGTTGTACTTGTCCATGTTCAAGCACAAGGTGAAGGGCACAAAAGTTATGAGAGAAGAATAAACACAGAATTCTGCTAAATTATATGTTTATGTTTCAGGTAAACACAGTTGATTTTTATGGAGTTTTAGCATAAACATGTCTGTTTCAGGGTTACAAAATAGATCTGGATGAAGGAGATGTAATTGTCGCTGCAACTGACGGCCTTTTTGACAACTTATATGAGAAAGAGATAGCTTCAGCTGTATTGAACTCATTGCAAGCCAGTTTGAAACCTCAGGTCTGCATTTTCAACAATATCCAATGCTTTTAAAAAGAGAGAGAACTGATTGACATTAATTTCATCAAGCCATAGATAACATGTTATTGCAAAAGGCCTGTGGTGCATATAGCAATCAAATATGAATGGAAGCACACCATTGCTGTTCCCTTTTTGGTTCTTATACTGGATGCGTCCCTATTTGCAGCAATTTCATTTTATAGATGTCAAACAGCACCCTCCTTGACCGTTGGCCATCCAAAATTATCTCTTAAGTGGGAACTAATCTTCAGCTAACCTGAAGATATTTTAGGCCTTAATTATTAACAACCTTGCAGCAGTTTCTAAGATGCCTATTTTTGTGGCTCAGGATATAGCAGAGTACTTGGCCATGAGAGCTCAAGAAGTAGGGCGGTCAGCATGTGGAAGAACTCCATTTGCAGATGCAGCCCAGGCAGCGGGGTATGTGGGATATACTGGTGGCAAGCTCGACGATGTAACTGTCATTGTGTCATTCATACAAAAGAGATCCAGCTCTAACTCACAGTAAGTTTGACCTTCTTGATATCATTTTTCCATTTGTAAATACCAAAATTCCAATCTTTTTATTTTTGTGGAATGTAATATATGGTGATATTCATTCTTAATTATTGGATGAATGCTAGTAAGGTCATATTTTGCTCTTTGATTTTAAGCTTTATTGCTCTGGACACCTATAATGGAAGTAATTATTGAGGCTTAGATTTCTTTAAAATCAAAGGTCTATACATGGCACCATAGTTGGCTGGAAGCACAATGTGCTTGCATGGCTTTTTGTATTCCATAGATCTTTTTACGGTGTCCAAGGCTCTTATCCCCATTTAAGAGGGTGTTCTCTTGGTTTACATGTTAACATTCAAGTACTCTGGCCATGAAAAATCAAGAAACAGTGTAGAAAATGTGTTGCGTTACAGACATTGTACTTCACATCAAATCAGATATCTTTTTAACTTTTGTTCCCTTCAAATCTAATTTTTTGTGTTACATCTGACACTGAATTCTTAAACCAACCGTTACCAAAGGCAAATAAGCCTGACAGAACACTCTCTCTTTCTCTCTTAAATACTTTTGACACACCAAATAGAAATGAAACTGTGCAGAACAATGCACTGCAGGGATGACCACAATGCTAAAATTTAGGCAAAAGCTGGAACCTTTCCCAGTCTCCTAACCCAGTTAAGGCTGAATTTGTTATCAATGCCCATTAGCTTGACAACTAATCAAATCACCTCGCATATAGCTAACATTGTCCTCAGATGTTTAGTCAAGTATGATCATGGATTTTTCTCTTTCCTCTGATTCTTGTAATTAATATTAGGAGTTCTATATTTGGCCTTTCTTTTGTAATTGATACACAAGGAACTGAAGCACACTTGATCTGACGTCTATAATGCAGTCCAAAGTTGAATAAAATTCTATCAAAAATATTGTTGTTGAGTACACTTATCAGTTAGTCGAGCTAGTAATAAGGTCTCTAATTATGGTATAAGAGGCTTAGATTTCTGCTGTACACCAGAAGATGAGGTTTAAGGGATGGCTGAGGTGTTATATCCTGTTGTGCAACACATTTGTATTCATATTTTCTAATTTGTTATATTTGCACAAGAGAATCTTGATGATCTTTCTCTATCATTTCTGGTTAAGTACAGTTTGATTACATCCATTTCTGTTGGGTTAGTGTGTTTCTAATACTTAAGACCATGAAAGTGAGTTTGTGAGGATACTAGCCATTCCTTAAAGCAAGGTGCTCATTGACTGCCAATTGCAAGTTGGTCAATAACTTACTTCATAATATAGGGTTCCATATGAAATTTAGCTCTTTGGCAAATGCAAAATTTCTTCAACGATCAGGTCAGTAACAGTTTTTAGTTAATAAGCTGGTGTGCTGCCTCCTTGTTGTGTCATTTTTGTTATTAATTTCTGTAAGGTCACAATTTGGGACCCAAGCCCAAAATGTATAGAGTCTTAGTCCAATGAGTCCAATACAATGAATTTGTAGAGAATGAGTTGGAAACTTAGACCTTAGCGAATCAGATGATCAACCAATAGGTTTTGATGATAAAGAAAGAAAGGTGACACAAGTTTACTAGGGAAAGACGTCCTCGGATTTTACCCGAGGAGGTTGATTCTTAAATATTGTTCTTAATACTTTGTTACAAGTCTGGTCTCCAGATTTGCTCTGGGGCTTCTTTCTTCCCTTCTCCTCTATTTTATACTATCTTCCTCTCATTTCCACCGTCCACGTGTAGATTTAGATTGATAGTACTGATACTTGTCCCATCAACCCCTCCCCAAAGTCTTTGGGAGTGGTTGTAAAGGCTGAAAAGCATGGTTCACTTAGTTGCAGAGCATTTAATGCAATAGTAGTAGCTTTCTCTTAGATATTTCCATGTCTTCCTTTGTCCTGTTCTTTCTTAATACTTATTCTATTCCATGGAATGGTCTAGAGTGTCGCTCTCAATGGCAGACCATTTCCTTTATCCTCGGACTGGGCCCTTGGCCCAACATATACATAGGTATGGGCTCCTTGGTCTTTCACCCCCACACATAGGTATGGGCTCCCTGGTTTTTTCACCCCCACAATTTCCTTTGATCTTAATATTTGATAATAACATTCATGTATATGCTTGTAAACATTTGATGTGTGGATAATTAGGTTGTTGCCCTGCTTTCTCGATAAATTTTACTTTTTTAATTATCTTTTTGGCCTTTTAATTTTGGAGGAAGGCATCACACAAATGATCAGGTTGAAGATAAAATAGAGAAATATTTTGTGGGATGGGTTCAAAACTTCAAATACCATTTGGTTGGTCGATCAGATAAATGGGAAGGCATGGAGCTGGGATCTTTAATTTTATTGAGACTTTAATGATTGGGAATAAAAGTAAACAACTTCTTTTCTAAACTTTCTTTACTCAAATATACCTTGGAGAGAGGATTGTGATAGGCTGTGTTGGAGATTGAACAGGAGCAGCTAGTTTGATTCTTGTTCATTCTATATTGTCCTTCATGGTATTAGTGCAACTTCTTTTCCTTGGAAGAGTATTTAGAACCTTTTTCCCTCTCTCTTGTGTGTGTATTTGTTTCTCAAGAAAAAAAAAAAGGTTCGAAAGAGGGTTTCTTTTTTTTTCTTTTTCCTTTTTTTTTTTTTTAAATTTTTGTATGGAGAACAACTTGGAATAAAACCCTTACTTGTGACATTCTCAAGAAGAGAGGTTTTACTTTAGTGTAATATTGTGTTTTGTGTGCTAGTGCAGTGCAGCAGTGAGACAGTAGGTCATCTCTTGGTACATTGCTTTGTAGCTAGTAATTTGTGGAGTTACGTTTTTAGATCTTTCAGGATTTAGTGGGTGTTATTGAAGACAGTCATTGATCTCTTGTTTGGTTGGTGGAATTGGTTTGGGAATCATTCTTTAAATATTCATAATTTATTCCCTTTATGGTTGTTGTGGATTTTGTGGAGAGAATGAAATCCCACTTTGAAAATGCAGAAAGTTTGATGACTCAATTGCAAGCATTATTAATAGGAGTTTTGTTCGACTGATCTATTAGTTTGGTATTCATTTTATAGATTTACTTGAGCTATTGAAAATGATTAGAAATGTAATAATATATATGTAAATACAAAAATTAAAAATACATATTTGGCTCCTAAAATTCAGAGTTATTTTAATTTTGGCCCTTTAGGTTTCAAATCTTTCATTTTGGTATTTCATTTTCATAAAATTGAAGTAATCAATAAATTTTAAATCGATCAAAGTTATCAACTGTTAGAAAGTTAACATAAAAAATATATACAAGGATAAATGCAAAATAGAATAATAAAATGTAAAGATGTACCAACTCAAAACTCTTTCCAATTTATAATTAACTGAAGGCAGTTGTTTCAGGCTCTAACAGCAAAGAAATTATAAGTTCTTTCTGGACAAATGACGTGATTCACCATTCTACTAAAAGATTTCTATTTGTTTAAAATTGCTGAGTTAAAAAAAAATTAACAGAAATTAATTACTGATTAGTAATTTTAAACAAATGAAAATTTTTTAGTAAAATAATGAACAAATAACGTGATGCACAGTATTATATAATTTCTAACCACGGCATCAAACAAATAGCACTTTTATTGCGAAAAGCAAGTGGTTTTTATGTTTTAGAGATAATTTAAGTGAAAGAGTACAGTGTCTTTAATTTAATTGGTTTGGGCCCCTTGACATAACATGACATGCTCCACTGTCTGATGGAATCATTATCATGTTGCAATGCCAGAGACACATGGCAATTGCTTCAATTCGTGAAGGAGTCCACATCATTGACAAACGAGGGAGAGAGAGAGAAGCATGTTTTCTTACAAAAATATTTATTTCACACTCGTTCACACACTATTTCTTTTTTTTATTTGCTGAATCGTTCACACACTATTTCATGCATATATTTATACTCGATGTGAAAGAATGCATCACATTTTAAAAAATTCATATTTTACGCATAGAAATGAATGTAAAAACAAATTTAAAATAGTAGATGTGTAAGAATCAAAATCGGTTTTTTCGGGTAAGAGAATTCACATGGCATCGGCAATTTTGGGATCCGGATGCCAAAGCCGAAGTATAACTTGGCAGTTCTTTTTGACACTTTGACCTAATAATAATATACTATGGAAGGGAGCACATAATTATTTTTTGGGTCCACTCACTTGAAATCACATATGGGACTTCACGGGGCCAAGCAATCACAATTATGACGATTAGCCATGCCTAGCCAAAAGAAATAAACATAGGAGTAATATATAATAACATAGTATGTAGAAGAGAAAGAGAATGGTGCATTGCTGCGTGCATGGGTCACAAACGAAAGTGTCTTAATCATTTGGAGAGAAGCAAAGTTAGTATAATCATTGCATGGTCCAATTCTCACTTTTGAATTTTAAATTTGGAGAACTTTTGAAAGTCTCAAGTCTCAACACTCATGAAGCTCCTTCCAGCTTTGATAAGTCTCTTGCAAATAAAAAGAATTTAATATTTCTGTCACTCTCAGATTTGCTAAAAAATCTCTCTGCCCATATTTGTGGTGTCAGTCACTCTCTATTCTCTAACATTAATTATGTGTAGCATATATGTTTTAGGTTTTAGCTAAGGGAATTCAATTTGTGGTCCTTGGGTTAGCATTGGGGTGTAAAAACTAAAACCTCGGTTGCTATTTTACGAACCAACACTCCAAAAATTAAGTTTATCTGGGTATGTATTGCTATTTTTTTTAGCAATCATGAATAGTAACTTCTCAAATATACAACTTACTATTTATGTATTGTAAACATAAATATATATATATATATATATATATTATTGGAGAGAGAGAGACAAAGAGGAAGAGAGGAAAGAGAGATGGAATAGAAGAGAGAGAAACAATTTTTTTTATATAATTTGATTGCGTAGTTTATATTATACTATTTTATTAGGTTGTGTGTAATAATAAGAACTAAGATGTTGGATGCATTGTTAAACGGGTTAATAAAATAGATAAAGTAATGTTTGAAGTTATAAAATAAGTCTTTTTTTACATAATTAGATGTGATTGCGTCTTTAGGTGCCTTTTGGATATTAAGGATTTTTATTTTTTATTTTTTTTGAATAAATATTAAGGAATTCAATATGTGCTTTTAGCATATAAATTCTAAAGGAATGTAATAATGTCGACTATTAGTTTAGTAAGAATCTAACATTGAAAATTCTTAGAGATCCTATAGTAGCTAATTATTACCATTGAAAATGTTTCTATATGCTTTCATTTTAACATATGAAAATACTATAAGAATAGCCTATTTACTTATTTGTCCTATATAAAAAACATGGTCATCGTCTAAAGAAACAAACCGATATCTGACTTGCCTTTTTATTATTCCTCGTAGAGAAAGAGGCAATTACAATTATTATTTTCGTCAAACATCTGGAGGGGGAGGGACAATACTTCTTCTTGCCTTTCAAGTGAAAGACTGTTAAGGGTAAGACTTAAGATAAGAGCAAAACCGCTTCCCCCACCAGAAGCTTCTTTCTCATTGATAATATGAAAAACATAATTAAAAAAAAAAAAAAAAAAAAAAAAAAAAAAAAAATCTAGATTAATTTAGAGAGAAACCTATCAAACTTTTTTTTTTTTTTAATTGGATGTGAATTTTGAAAATGAAAATAGCATAAAAGTTAAAACACCATGGAGAGAACTTTGAAACACTATGTTGTTAAACTACATTTTTTAAGTTTTAGAGTCCGTTTGGTAATGTTATTCTAGTAACATTATTTGTATTTTTTGGAAATACATGTGGGTGAAAAAGTGTGTGAAAATACGTGTAATATTATTTAAAAACTGAAAACATGTGTTTAAACACATGTAACAAATTTTTTTGTAAACATGGTTTTTTCAAATTGCATGTTTTTAAAAAGACGAAAAATAAGTTGTATCAAACCATGCAATCATGCTAAAAAGATGAATTAGACAATAATTGCATGATTCTATTAGTTAAGGATGAGGGTGCTAAAGTTAAGTAATTTACCCTTTGAAGTTTGAGAATTTTTTAATTTAACACTCTAAAATTTCAGAATTTGGATTTTACCTTCTAAAGTTTTGGGATGTTTAGATTTTACATCCTAACATTTCAAAATTTAGATTTTACTTCCTAAATTTTAGAGGTGTTTGGATTTTACTTTCTAAAATTTTGGGGTGTTTGGATTTTACACCATAAAGTTTCAGAACCAAATACCCCCAAACTTTAGGGGATAAAATCTAAATTCTAAAACGTCAGATTGTAAAATCCAAACATCTCCAAATTTTAGATAGTAAATTCCAAATTTTGAAACTTCAGAGTGTAAAATTCAAACATAATTTGTAGTTTACCCAGTGAGTTGCTATTCTCTTTTCTTTTTTATTTGATTTTCTGGTATAGGCATTATGTGGTGATGGTGGTTGATGTTGGTTGTGATTGTTTTTGTGGTTGTGGTAGTTATAATTAATTTCTTGTTTGTGTGTGTGTGTGTGGGGGGGTGTGGCAGCAATTGCTGGTATGGATATTATATATGGGTATTATGCGGAGGTGGCTAGTTTTGATCGTGGGTGTGTGGTGTTTGGTTATTTTTGTGGTTTGGGTGTGGTGGTTGATTTTATTTGTGGTTGTAGGGGAGAGAGAGAGAGAGAGAGAGAGAGAGAGAGAGAGAGAGAGAGAGAGAGAGAGAAAAGTAGTTTAAATTATTTTATTAGTCTATCTATACTATTATTTAAGGGATTTTCCCTGTTTGGGATCCTCTTTTTTTGGTTCAAAAATGCCCCTACATCTCTATGTTTAAGTAGAGACAAAATTAAAGGACAATCATGTAAAAATACAACTCTAACTCCCATTAAAGTATTGTCTAAGATATAGTCACTCTCCTGTTGATTTTCAAATTTCTTTATCCACTTATAAATTAAATTTTCAAAAAAAATTATATATATAGAATAAAAACATAGGTTTTTTTTTTGTTTTTTTAAAGCCTCATGCTAATATTAATTTATTGGGTTATATATAAAAATAGAAAATGAGATGTTAGGTGAGTTGTAAAATAAAATGATAAAATAAATAAAGTAAATTTTTATGGTATAAGATATAACTTTTTTAGCATCTCGGATGCTAATGTTCTTAGGAAATAAAAAAGAAAAAAAAGATAAATACACTAAAAATATTTTAAGAAAAAATATTTACTTGGTTAGGTCGACTCTCATGCGATGGGATCCACCACATGAAAAAAGGGGACAGGAAGTCAGGAAGTGTGTAAACAGTAAACACTCTTTCGGTGTTGAAATAAGATCTGTTTACTCAAACAAGAATTAGTACATGCATATCCCCAATCACATGGATATAGGCTACTTTCTTAGCGTGGCCCTAGGAACAAGTAACGGCCGAATCAATCATATCATATGATTTGATGAACCTCAAGATATAGAATTTGTTAATTCCAACTTTTTTTTTTTTCAAATGGGCCGTAACTCTTGCATAAAGTTTGTTGATAAGTGTGAATGTGTACGGCCAGAAGCGACAGATAAACCGGGTTCATCCCATGTTCATTTCGAGATCTATTAATGCCAACATAATAAGAGGTAATTAATTCATGTCTTTTATGTGCATCACTTTTTTTTTTTTTTCCTTTTAAACAAAATATAAATTCTATTCCATCTTAATATTTGTAAAGTGACTATTAGTCTATTACATTAAGAGTGCATAGTAGTAGAAAAATTATTGTGTATTCTAGAATACCATAAATACATACTCTCTCCTCTCACATGAATGGTGGATCCCACTAATTAAATTCATGGTGGGATCCACCATTCATGTAAAAGGAGGGACTACGCATTTATAAGACTTGAGAGTACCTAATAATTTTCCATGATAGTGTGCATTACTTTTTCTTAATTCTTAATTGAGCTTATCGAAATAAAATTCTTAATTAAGGGTTTGGTTGGCAAGTTCTCTTATGACTTTTGTTAATGAATTATTTTAGAAAAAATTGGATATTACTTCTATGAGAAATATAAAAAGTTATAAAAAAATTCATTTACTTTTTTCATTTTTCATACAAAATTTCTAAAAGTATTTTTTTTAAATAATTGCTCTCATTTAGGCCATTTGTTAACAAAATCCCTTAATTAAAATTAGTAGAATGTCAGCTCAATGCACATATTAAATATATTAAAAAAATTGTGTAAATATTGGTGAATTTTTTTTAGAGTTTTATTTAGAATAAATTAGCTATTTTGATAATAATAAAGAAATGTTATTGGATACCCTAAGAGCATTAGTTTATGAATTATTTTAAAAAAATTATGGGAAAAGAAAAAAACAATTAATTTTTTTGGTAGCTTTTTTATGTTCTTCATGAGAGTGATGTCAAAATTTTCCTAAAATAGTTTATTAACAATTTCCCTAAGGCAATCCGTTAATAGAATCTTCTTATTAAGAGTCATGTTAATGAGTACTCTTAGAGCAATTTTTTTTTATCAAACCCTTAGGGCAATTGTTAATAGACTATTTTGTGAAAGTTTTGACACCACTTTCATAAAAAATATAAAAAGTCGTCAATATAATTAATTGCATTTTTCTTTTCCCATAGCAAAGTTTTTTAAAATAGTTCATAAACCAATACCATTAATAGTATTACAACCTCAAAAACACGTTAATTTTTCAATGCATATCCATCTTTCTCAATCTCAATCTCAACAAGACAACAACTTCTCTTCTCCCCCGTTAATACCCTTCACGAATTCACAACTTTTGACCCCAAAAAATAAAAATTCACAAATCAACCCTTTAAAAGTTTTAACCAAAACATTTTTTTTTTTTTTTTTTTTTGAAAGAGTTTTAATTTATGGTGTCTGCTTTTGATAATAATTCTTTATCATCAGACTAAGACACCAATCAATTTTTGATATGACGGAGATTGAACTCCAAATCTCTTATTCAACTATCAAATATTTTACTAGTTAAGCTAACCCGATGCTACTGTCAAAGCAAAATTTGATCCTGAATGAAGAAACATTTGGTCATGGGCATGAAAGCTGGCAAAAACAACAATTGGAGAAGCAACAAATGCAACTCGCACAACAGGGTTAAGGACATTGAACAATGTTGTTTGAGTCTCACTCCACATCTTCTTTCATAGAGCCATTTTGGATTTATCATCATTCACTTTTCACCACTCTCTCTCTACACCACGCGCCATGACAAGTGGCTAAATCACTACTTGTCGTTAGAGCCAGCCTTTTATCTTCGAAACCCATCGTGCAAACAACTGTTGACTGTTGTGGAGCTCTAAAGAGAGAGCCAACTGCCAAGAGAATAATGAATAGAAAATGAAACTTGTCAGAGAGGTATTAAATTTTTTATTTTTTATTTTAATAAAGTTTTAACCTATGAATCCTCTCGTTTGATAATAACAATTTATCATCAGATTAAGACACTAATTAGTTTTTAGTATAAACAGTGATTGAACTCCAAATCTCTTATTCAACTTTAAAAAATTTTACAAAGCCTAATTATTTTGTAAGCTTGTGTATCCTTTAAGAAAGGAGTCAAAATTTATGAGTTAGGGGAGGAGGATAAGCAATAAATAAATAAAAATTCTAAAATTCTAAATAAACATTTATACAGTATTAACAAAAATAAAAACATAAAATCATTAATTTTTAATACATAACAATGCAATCATTTACTAGAAAGATAAAGATACAAAAACACTACTATTTTTTACTACATTAAAGTATTCACATCATCTTGCACAAAATTCTTGTTTATTTTAGCATAAGATTTTTTTTAATATATATATATATTTATTTACTTTTTTAAAATCCTACTGTGGGGTCCAATAATCTATGGGTCAGGCCCACTTGCTCATGGGGAGTATAAAGGCCCAACCGAAGAAGACTATGGCCCAAGCTCAAAAATATAAAGCACAAAATTATTTATTCAGCAGACCCAAAGCTTCATTGATAAAAGTGGTATAGGAACAAACTTTAAAGATCAAAAATCTCGGGAAAGTTGCCCTTAATACCCTTCCCGGATAAAGATGCACCTAACAAAACCGGATTCTTAGGCTTTATCAACCACCCCAACGATTTTTTTATTATTATCCGAATGTAGGCTAGTATAAAAGAAAAGGTAAAATAATCAGAAAGGGGAGGAGGGCCAAAAAATAAAGCCTCCCATCTCACCTCCAAGAGAAAAACTCCAGGGGAGAGAATACCTTGACAATGTATGCACTCCACCACAAAAACCCAGCCGGTAACCGGAAAGAACTTAGTGCTCCTCGGAAGTTGAGTCAAATCCCTCAGCTAATTAGGACTTGGACATCCAGATCGAAAAAACTAAGTTCCCCAAAAATCGGTTCGTGATCAAAATTTTCAAGCCCACTCTCTACAAATCATATTGTGAGGGATCTTTCATGTGCGAGCCCAACGTCATTCTTGGGCCGTTAAATAATCGTGTCCCTACACCTACATTAGATTATTTATTTTACACTACATTTTATTAAAATAAATACTATTTTCTTATCAATTTTTTATTATTATCCTAAATTACATCTCTCTCTTCCTTAACCAAAAGCCATTGCCCTCAATTTAAAAAATTACTAAAATATTCATTTGCATAGCTACAGTAACTATGTAAACTTATATAATCACCGTAGTACAAATGTATTTTTGCAAAAAGATACATAGATTGCTGCGGGTGCATTTTGGGGTTAATTGGGCAAATATTGGCATTATGCTATTTTACAACAACTTATGCAAATACTTTTACAATGAAATCAATGTAAAACTATAAAGCATGGGGCCAATTGTTGAGAATATACCCTTTTATTTCTTAAGGTTAGGGGGCCCAAGCCCTAGCTCCGTCCCTCGTATGCCTAACCTAAGCTCTCTTTTCCTATATAAACTCTACTTAGAGTTCCTCAGAATCGTGAATTGAGATTATAGTAAAGATATAGTCGTCAAGCCTTTCTCTTTGTGGACATAGGTCGTTAGACCGAACCATCTAAATCTTGTATTCTCTCTCTTCTCCCTATACTCTCATAAAATATACAATCATAAAGAGTTTTTTTTTTTTTTGGTGTGTATAAACTATGTTTTGTTTTTTTTAGTGTTCAATTAATTTTTGCTTATGAGCACAATAATTTTCATATCTAATTCACAACTTACGAATTGTGAGTTGATAATGTAAAGTAGTGAGTCACATTTATGAGAAATTGTCAACAACTCAATTGTGCAAGTTGTCAAATTATAAAACTAATGTGCGATTGGTTATCTCTCCAAAATTATTTTTACTTTAATAAGCTAGGGCGTGAGTACTCAAACTTGGCTCAAAGCCTCAAACACGGCAAAGAGGGAATATAAAAATCACCTAAAACCTATCAAGAACAATCAAAATCTATGGACCAAAAAAAAAAAACAAAATCCTACAACCACAATTTTTGTGGTAACTTTTTTTTATAGAATTTTTTGTCGTAACTTATTTTAGTGGAACGGTAAAAACACGCAAGTGATGAAATAAACGTGTCGTGTTTATAAAGGCAATAACCCTACCGTTCACGCCACAAAATGTGGGTCTAATTTTGATACTAGTATTACTTTTTTTTTTTTTTTTTTGGAGAAAATGATAAGTGCACCGAGTAGGTGTGGGACATTGGTGTCCACATGGTGTGGACCCGGTTTGCTCCATTTGCCACTTCTCAAAGTGGTGAGAGAGATAATAATATGATTTGGATATGAGTCATGACCACCAGTCAAACACGTTTCCACAAACTTCAACAGTTGCCATTTACGCAATTTTAGCAAAGCATTACGTCCTTCGAAGGTCCGGCTTAAAAGTTTTCACTGGACACGTTGAATTTTGAACACATGTCCAAATCTTGTCGTGTCTAGTAAAAATTTTTACTGGACAGAAACCTTGCTCTCTTTCGAAATCTCTAAATTCACACTGATTTGATTTCAACTAAATTCACACTGATTTGATTTCAACTTTCTCGATCTGATTTTGTTTTCGTTATCGATTCTCTCTCTCTCTCTCTCTCTCTCTCTCTCTCTCTCTCTCTCTCAAAAGGTCAAAAGGTAAAAAAGTGAAACCGGGTTTTCTTTTTAACTTTCCAATCCCATCCCGGGTCAATAAAATAAACGCAGAGGAGCTAACAAAAATATTAATAAATCGAAATAGGAACCAAGAAGGCAAAGAACATATCAACTTATTAATTAAAAAAAAAAAAAAAAAAAATTATAAAAATTATTGTCTATGTAAGATTAGATTTGGTAGTTCGAGTCATTATTACTCCTATGCATTAAACCCGTCAAGACAACGATCTTATGATTTTGACGGATTTAGTGTGTAGAGCACTGGTCCATAATGGACCCAAGCTTTTTCCAACATTCCATTATTACTGGTCAGTGGTGTTATCAAAAGTCAAAATACAAATATTGTAATTTGTAGGGGGGTAATGTAGTTTATATTTTATCTTACATGAAGGTGATGATGATCAATTGATCATTCTGTTATCTTATATACACTATATTTTTAAGTGTGACATATTTGTTTTGAGATAGACGGTATGACCATTTTCTTCTTCTTTTTGGGCACCAGAGGTTATGATCGTTTTAATTTTGAAGCAATTTCCAAATATGCTAAATGGTTCACACTTAAAAAAAAACACACACACACCCTCACAAGGAATAGGAAATGAAATTCTAACACAAAGAAACACCGTAAACTTTACTAAAAAACTATAATAACTTTTAAGTTTATTGCCAAATATTTTATATTGAAATTTTAACACAAAGACACACAGTAAACTTCACCTCCAATATTTATATTCTATTATTTTATATTATTATTTTTTTATAGAGAACAATGATTATCCTATATTAAAATTTTATCACATCATATCTTTTTCAAATGTATAATAGATAATTTCATATACAAAAACAATCATAATAAATTCCTATTAATCACTACTGTAGGGATAAGAGTCCAAATCATATATTGGACCTTGAGCCTAGGCCGAGAGCATGAGCAATCCGAGAATGAGCAAATGGTAATGAATGATTCATGCTCTAGGTTTAGTGAGCAAGTTACAAATGGGAAGTTGGTCTAAGGAGGAATAACTCCTCGGATACAATAAGTACAATTCAAATATGTACTCCAACAATCGAGGTGACCTTCCAAGAAACTCCATTGATAGGGACATGCATCATGAACAAACGAAAAGGAGGAGAATCCAAAAATATCTAAGAGAAAGTTGCTACCACCACATTGAATGCACCTGCATGCCTACTTTTTTTGCCGCATTTATGTGAAGAAGACCCTGAAACAAGATCTTGCCTTGACCACCATAACTCACAAAAACTAGAGAGGGTGTGTGATGGGACTTATACTCAAGTAGGGGTTCGGATGACCAACAAGTGTAGGATCAAGATGATCCGAAGGGAACTATATAATGTAACAGATCTTCCATGAAGAAGGGATCGGCAAAGGAGAGAAAGAACACTGTAGCAATCTAAATTGCCCTTGTATCCAATTGTGATCAATTTATAAAAGTGTGACCACATCGGATTGAAAGTTCATTGATATCAGAACCTCTTATTTACGTTTGATTGTCATTTAATTCAATACTAGCCGTTGTCCAACTCATTAGGGTCTAGTTCTTTAACCCACTCTCTACAAATTTATTGTACTAGGCTCATTGGGCCAAGATCCCATTCATCTTGGGCTTGGGCTATAAACCGTGTCCTTACAACTACCATAACGATCAACTTTGACATTTAGAAAATAAAAAAATAGAGAAAATATCATATTTAATTGAACTTTTGCATACATTGCATGGGTCACTAACTAATTTATCAGAACTATCTTAAAAATTCATGAAGACCGAGGCAAAAGCACATTAAATTTAGGACATGTAATACATATGCTAAGTCACTTAAAGTAAGCACTCTATAAAAAGGATATAAGTTTTACCATATTAAAACATACAATTATGATAGATGACGACAATAATTAATTTAAATATTATAGATCTTATTTTAAAATTATTAAAATTTAGGGTATTAGAATTTTTTATGGAGTAATATTTATTTTATTTTTTATAAAAAAATTAGGTAATTACATAGAGTATACTACCCTAAATATGCTACTTTGATATTCTGTTAATAGATTTCCATCTAAAGTAAACTATTTTTATAAAAGAAATGTTATGTCCACAATATTTTTATAACAATTTCACAACAAATCATAAGTGGTAGATTATTCACCATACAAAAATAAAATATGTGGTAGATTATTTTGAGTTGTTATTAGTGAACAAAAAATGTGATTTTAGTACTAGATTTAAATCAATAAATATGTTTAAATAAAAAATTAGTGAGCCACGTGATAAGAACCTATTCCCCTTGTTTATCTAACCATGGCTCGAGTTGAATCAGTCAGATTAAGTTGATTATATTATTTATTTATTTGGAGAAAAAGTTTATTAAATGTTAAATTAAAGATATGAGATAATCTTTATCTAATTGTTTTTTTTTTACATACTAGTATATATCTAAATTTCAAAAACTTATCTCCTATTTTACTAAAAATTTATTACAATTACACATATTATTACAATTCTTACATGTGATTAATTTGTTCAAAATTAGTTCACTTTATTGTGGTTTTAATACACCCTATTTGTGACAAGGAAAAATCTATTGATTATTGTGTATATATGTGCAACAACCACTATAAATTTAATTTAATTTTATGTAGAAATGAGTTTGCAAAATATAGCGATGGTGAATACCGATGACACAGAACATCATCAAGAACGATGAAAATATTATGCTTGCTTGAGAATACAATGAGAAGAGAATGAAAGCAGAAATATTCGATTGGCAAGACGTCGTGCCAATTACTCAAGACTAAGACAACAAACTTTAGGTGGTAATCACATTTTATGATAGGTCTTGAGTTGTGTTGGGTGTAAGGTGTTGCGGTGTGCAAGTGTTGCATAGGTGAGTAAGTGTTGAGGCAAGTGCTGAGGAGGTGCAGTTTTAGAGCTATGAGTCTGTCTTTGAGTTGGTGGTTATGTTGAGCTATCTTTGAGTTGGAGTCGATTAGGGTAGTTATGCTATGTTGAGCTGGAGTCAATTAGTGTAGTTATTGAGATTAATTGCTGAATTAGTTCTTGAGTTAGTTAGTTAGTTGGTGAGAGGTCTGGAGGAACCAATTGCATATAAGATTAGTGAGTGGATTGTATAAGGCATCTAAGGAATAAACTTGTACTTCCCTTTCTTTTCCTAACTTTGTTCTTCTTCCTCCCTTTCTTCCATTCTCTTTCCCTAATTCTGGAGGCCTAGTTTCCCTCGAAGAAACTACCAAATTGTTCTCATTCTAAATAGCATTAATGACTTCTTATCATTTTAGTGGGAAGCCCAACAAATTTAAATGAAGAAGATGTTGTGCATTCTAATTCAACATCAACAAACCGATCACTAATACCACCTAATCACGAGGTTGGACGAAATTGTTGGCTTACACATATTCGTAACTTGGCATGCAATATAACAGTTGAGCATAGGGCCATGCAAGAAGTCAGTGGTGAGATTAAGTTTTGTATCTTTAAACATTCTTCATTGCTTGGAATCTTATTATTTTGAGAAAATCCCATAGTTTTTGGCATGTTAGTTGTATGTCAATGTAGACAAAGATACTAATGTTAGTTGTATGTCAATGTAGACAAAGATACTAACTTAATGTTTATAATATTAAATTTAGGTCTCCCTCCTACCTATCCAACTATAATGACAAATGACTTTGAGGCTGTACCAAGTCATTAACCCAAATTATAATAAATGCTCTAAATTAACCCTCACCCAAACAATAGAAGATCCTCTAAACATGCGTGTGGACATGTGCTCAAAGACTAGTCTAACTATGGCTCGAGTTAAGTCATTTAGATTAAGTTGATTATATTATTTATTTATTTGGGGAAAGATTTTATTAAATGTTAAATTAAAGATATGAGATAATCTTTATCTAAATGCTCTTTTTTTTTTTTTTTTTTTTTTTTTTTTTTTTTTTTTTAACATACTAGTATATATCTAAATTTAAAAATTATAAGAATTTATATATTAAAATTGAAAAATATTTTAATAGAAAAAGAGAAACACATTTACATAAAAATTTCCACTTTTTTTGTGTAAATAAAATGAGATATTTTGGTACTCCAAATATATAATCGGATAGGGAATTCAAATAGGTATAGTAGTCCCTTTCCTTAGGGTGTGTTTGTTTGGAGGTGAAATAGGATGGATAGAAAACTTTAGAGAGAAAATGGGAAAGAAAACTTTTTGAAGTGTGTTTGATTGGGTGAAGAGAAATGAAAATAAATGGTGGGGTCAGGGTGTTTTTCTCCTGGCCCCACCAAAACGTTTTCTTCCTAAAATGAGGAGAAAACTGAAAGGAAAAAATAAAGCTACTTAATGGATGAAAATGCTTATGTGCAAGTGCGCATGGGCTTCGTCTATGTCAATAGCCTTTACTTTTTCTTTTTTTTTTTGGTCCAATTGTTATTTTTACTTCTTTTTTTCCTTCATCCATTTGCACATACACCATTTTTCTGCTAAATAAATGTGTAACTTTTTTGTTTTATTTAATAAGGACATAATTTGATGATTTTTTTTTTTTTTTTGTCATTTTTTTTAATTGAACATTATTTTTTTAGTAAAGGTATAGGAATAAATTTATACGAATTCACTTTTTCTTTTCCTTTACTTTTTTACTTCCAAAAAAAAAAAAAAAAAAAAAAAAATTTTATCTTTCTACTTTTTCACCCTTTTATCCAAATAAATGCATTAATTGCAACCTTCCACATAAAGTGGGTTTTGAAAATATTGGCAACTTAAAATCAAAAATAAAAAATCAAATCTGGTTGGCGCATTGTGTACTTCAAACTCAAATTTAACTTTTTTTTTTTTTTTTTTTTGGCTGAGTGTTCAAATTATATAACTTTAATTGTGGCATAGCATGTGTCATCATATATCTCGGTGCATGTGATATTAACACGTGTACATCATGTCGTTATTACACCGACTATATCGTACACGTGTCAATATCCTAATAAATCTGTTTACCATTTTATGCTCTACCTTTACTTTTTGGGCTGTAATTTGAGCCGTCCGCGAACGCAACCAATTTCATTAGTTACGTTTCTTTTGCTGTAATTTGTGTTTTTATGAAAAATATTTTAATTATTTTATTGTATTTGTTTCATTGAAAATTTTAGTTAAAATAAAATACATTTTTTATTGATCATTATTATCTTTTAAAATGTGATAAAAAGTTTTACTTTTAAAATTTTGATAAAATTTTTTACAAAATACACAATATCGCTTCTTCCAATCTAGTGGCCAAGTCAACAATGAGGTGGTTGATATCAGCGATTTTGTTGTTGGAGCCAACGGTGGACCAGTGACTCCAATGGTTAAAAGCCACCAGTTTTTGTAATTTGTGCATGAAAATTTTTTTATGTCATATCAAATACCTAATAATATTTTATAGCGATACAGTTGGAGCTTAAATTTCACAATTTGGTTAATATTTTACAAGGAAACAACTGAAACTTAAGAATTTCACAATTTAGTTATTATTTGAGTAATTGTGAGTGGGCAATGGGCATGTTAAATATTAGCAACGCAATGTGTTATACCATATTATGTATGCTAGAGTGGATGCGGAAGAGGAAGCATAGAAGAGGAACATTTTTATTTTTTTACGGCCTACATCCACGGAGGAATCCCTTAAGGGCTACATCTTTATTGTATGAGAGTGTAGTACAATAACTCCCGTGTTACAATGAACCCTAACATGAGTATATATAGGTGACTAAACCCTAGACTAATAGACTTCTAGTACAAGTAGGAGACTTGACTTGCACATAAAGTAGAATTAGGGTTGGGCCTATTACATTGGGCTAATATGAATAATATATATCTCTAACACCCTCCCTCAAACTCAAGGCGGAAGCTTGATGAAGACTTGAGGTTGGATAAGCATGAGAAGATCACTTGGAGATGCCTTGAAGAATGCCTTTGAAGAAACCACAATGAAGAATGTGCCAAATGTCCAATTTCGGAGCTTCAAATGAAGAAACGGAGGCCAAAATCGGAATCTGAAAAATCGAGCAAGATAGGCCCTTTTGGAAATTTTGACTTTTGGTTAAAGGTCAATGCAAAAAGTCAAAGTCAACTGGTCCAGGTCAAAGTCAATCAAAGTGCTCATGGGTCGATCCGGGTATTGGTGCCGACGAGAAAACAAAAACTTCGATGACGTGTTGGCGGCGTTACTAGGGCCACGTGGCGGTGCTTGCGTGGGTGGCGGCGTGGATCGATGGCGTCATCCGGTGACGTCGATGACGTCAGCAGGAGTTTTTCGCGCGTGGAATGCACGTGATAGCGTCCACGCGCGCGTGGAGGAGAAGCCGAGAAACCCAGGTGGCGCGTGGAGGCGCGTCGGCGTGGCGTTGAAGACGATATTTTTCCGTAGGTAGATCGGTGGTCGACATGGCCGATTGAATGCGCGTGTGGCCAATAAGACGATCTGAAGTAATGAATACGAGACGGCGCGTGGGAATTTTTCCGGAGGCTTCGCGGCGCGTGGGGGCGTGGCAAGGATTTGGGTGACCGATTTTACGGGTTTTGGTCGCGAGAGATCTTGGAACACGTCTGTGGTGTTGGTTTTCAAAGCGAGGCTTGGATGAGATCGAGATTGATGTCACGGGTTTGCTTGAGTTTGTGGAATTGCGAGATGTCGTGGAGTCTAGATCAGAGAAGCATGCGTGACTTTCGATGGTGATGTGCATGTGATATTCTTCTTTGCTTGCTAGAGATGTTTGTTTGATGCCAAGAACGAAGTTTGGCTCTGATACCATGTTAAATATTAGCAACGCAATGTGTTATACCATATTATGTATGCTAGAGTGGATGCGGAAGAGGAAGCATAGAAGAGGAACACCGAGAACACAAGGGTTACGTGGTTCAGCCTTACGGCCTACATCCACGGAGGAATCCCTTAAGGGCTACATCTTTATTGTATGAGAGTGTAGTACAATAACTCCCGTGTTACAATGAACCCTAACATGAGTATATATAGGTGACTAAACCCTAGACTAATAGACTTCTAGTACAAGTAGGAGACTTGACTTGCACATAAAGTAGAATTAGGGTTGGGCCTATTACATTGGGCTAATATGAATAATATATATCTCTAATGGGCATAAGCAAATAGCGAGTAGGAAATTTTTATCACTCATAGCCATGCAGGTTAAGAAAACAAGTTAACAAATTGTAAAATTAAGGGTACCATTAACTATGTCCCTAAAATTATATACTATTCTGAGTATTTTTTTAGTTGTATTATACTGAGTACTTTTTTTTTAAGTGTTTTATATTGGAGTATTGGACTAAAAAGTAAAAAAAACTTATCACTTTTTTTTTCTTATAAGATAACTTTTTTTTTTTGGCTTAAATTCTGAAAAGATAACTAAAATTTAAAATGAAAACAAATAGTAGTATATGTTGATGCAAAAAAGAGTAATATACTGAATTTATATTCCCAAATTGCAATTCCTTTTCCACCTTTTTGAAAAAAGCTCTCACTCTCTCTCTCTCTCTCATAGGCACAGTTACACACACAGCTAGAGTCATCAGAGAATCAGAAAACCTCCTTTAACCACAACTTCTTTTCCCCTAAGACTCTCCAATCCCCTTATTTAAAGTCACCCCACATTCTCCAACACCTCACACACACACACAACACAACACAACACAGCACTGAACCCCACTTTCTCTCTACTTCTCTCTCACTCTGTACTCTGTTCTTGTGTTGTGTGTGAAAAGGAAAAAGAAAAGTAACTACAATGGCAGCAAAGCTAAACCTTTCAGTGATTCTGTGTGTACTAGCCATCTGGGTGGTTGGATACGCACAAGCTGGGTCCTCGCACCACGCACCAGCACCATCAGTGGACTGTTCAAGCCTGATTTTGAACATGGCTGACTGTCTGTCCTATGTGACAAATGGAAGCACAGTGACAAAGCCAGAGGGGACTTGCTGTGCTGGTCTCAAAACTGTGTTGAAAGCTGATGCTGAGTGTCTCTGTGAGGCCTTCAAGAGCAGTGCTTCTTTGGGTGTTGTCTTGAATGTCACCAAGGCCACTGCCCTTCCTGCTGCTTGCAAAGTCTCTGCCCCCTCTGCTTCCAACTGTGGATGTAAGTCACTTTTACATCTCTCCCTTTTTTCTCTGTTTTGAATGGAATTCATTTTTGGGAAAGTTTTTTCCAACTAGATTTTGACACCTTTTTTCTTGGAAAATTTTAGTATCTAATTTTTGTGAGGGGTTTTGTTGTTTTGCAGTGTCTTTGACTCCTGCAGGTGCTCCTGGTCCTGGTATGTTTTGAATCTTGTTACTATACTCCAGAATTTTTTTCTTCTATATATATAGATGTTTTTTAAATAAAAAAATTTTAAAATTAAAGGTGAATACTTTCTCTTTTGTAAAATAAACAATTACATTAGAGGATATTATTCAATTTAGACTTGTTGCATTCTGGATTTGGTTTTGGCACCTGTCATCACAAGATCACAAAGAAAAGAATTTCATAGGGGTTTAAGGGTAAGTCAAAACTTCAAAGGGTCAGTATTTTATGAGAACCCACCTGGGGGTTTGGTGAAAAAAAGAAGACTTTATAAAGCCAATATAATCTATGTGCTTCCTCCTAATAAGTCCTAAAAGAGAGAATTACCTTCAGTTACAAAAATAAAAATAATAAGAGAGAATTACCTGTGCCTACCCCCATACTTTTGGACCCACAGGTAATTGGTAATTATTAGAACCACTATCAATTAAATAATTTTATCTAATTTTCACTGTGCATGTTGATAAATATGTATAATCTTTTAGTGGCATTACTTTTCTAGCTATGATATTGGGTTGTTCTTAGTTGATACACTTACTATCATTATTAGGGAATCTTCATTTTGTTTGAAAAATATTTGTATACTTTAATAAATTCTTTTGCAAATCTGATCAATAGTTTGTTCTCTCCTCCAAAATATATAAGAATTGAAATTTAAAAAAATTGTCTTTGATGTGTCTATAATAATCTTTCAATTGTTTGACAATCAACACCTGACATTGCTGGACAAATGTTTATTATTGTGTGTAGTTTCAGACCTCACACCTAAACCTTCTACAACATCAGTTGCTGCCCCTCCAGCTACTGCAGTAGAGAGTGAAAAATCACCAGCTCCGGCTCCGGCAGCGAGCTCAGGCTCAGGTTCTTCTGTGCTCACTATTTCAGCTGGATCCCTACTTGTTGGCTATGCGGTCGCGTCATTTTTCTAGGCTTTGAGTGAATGACAGTGTCAATTTTGAGAGCAGAGCAGAGGAGGAGATGATGATATGAAAGGAAAAATTGTTATGTTTATCTTTAATCTATCGTTGGGGATTCTATATGGTTATCAGTTTTTTTTTTTTTTTTTTTTCTCTTTTCTGAGTAGATAATATTCATTATGTGGAGTTGAACATTAACCTGGTTTTAAGGTCTGGATTGTTTTATTTTAGTGTTTATCTATTCTTATATACTTGTTCTTCAAACATAACATATGTACATTTGCAAACGCATTGATGTTGGTGGTTGTGTGAAAAGTATGGTTGGGACTTGGGAGTCAGATATGCCAATTGTGATAAATGCCCATAGCAGAGTGAGTTCAGGTTTCCAATGACTGACCCTTCAATTGGAAACTGACTTCTTAAATATTCATTTTGTTTTGTGTGGTGTTTGTACTGCGAAAGAAGCACCAGGAATCAGCTTTACATTGATGACAGACAGTTGCAAAAATGGTCTTTACAATGTCGTTTTTAGAAGATGCATTTTTAGTTTGGACTGGAAAATGAATAATTGTTTTGAAAGCTGTTCTTGGTTGCCTGATGGTCCTGATCCCATGAATAGCTTCTGCTATTACCAGTGTCGCGTGGGCCACATATGATACGCTAAAGATTTTATTGTTTCTTCCGAAAATCTCAATTATATATAGTATTTATTTTTTAGATACCATAGTATTTCAAACTTATGAAGTCTGCATAATAGTGATTGTTCTCTTATTGTGAGGTAAAATTACTAATTAGTTTTTAGTGTAAGTAGAGATTGAATATCAAATTTCATATTTGATGATAAAAGATTGTTAATTAAGTTAATTGGAATTTTTTTTTTTAAAAAATGAGAGGTTCAATGGTACATAATAATAAATTAATGAGAAAAATTAACTGATGGAGCATTTAAGAAAATATTTTTAGAAGTCTTTTAGGAGAAAAGAAAAAGGCAAATAATTTTTATGACAACTTTTTTGTATTTCTCATGAAAATTGAGCATTAATACTTTCTTAAATGGTCTTTTTATTTTTTGAGATAAAAATTTGGTGTAGTCTAGAGACCCTTTACTAGATACCTTTTACCAATGGCAATGCTAATGGGAATCCAGATAATAAAATCAATTGATTCTTCGCTAATTTTTTTAACGTAATGTCATTTATTCTGCATTGAAGCTATATTTGTGTTTGTTTTTTTCTTTTAGAAAATCTATTACCGAAAAAAGGAAAACGAAAAACAATAAACATAATAAGTTATATATGCGACTTTCTCTTAATCTCTCTCTCTCTCTCTCAATAAGTTTATGTTGGAGCCATTTAACTTAGTTCGTTTTCTTTTTATTTTGTTTATAAGGTGAAGAAATTATTGATATTATGAATCTCAAAACAGAAGCAAGATTACCACAGAGAAAGTAAGAAGAAGAAAGATCAGCGAAGAACACAAGAGAGAAAGAGAGAGAAAATTTCTATGAATGAGAAAAATATCTTGCTTAACATTACAACTGATCAACAGCTCACTATTTATACACTCACTCTACCACTCTTAACTGAACAAATAATTAGATCCAAATTATGGGGATCAAGCTCGTAAATCACGGAAACAGGCACAGCTCAGTAACAACCTTTCACGCCCAACACTAACTGAAACTTGAATAGAGTAAACGACACCGTTTGCAGCGTGTCTTGTGCTTTCGGCTTAGGAGGCACCAACTCAAGGATCATGTAATTCTCAAAAACTATAAATATAATCTGTGATGAAGCTAGACTATTTTTTTTAGGGGGCCCAATGTGCAAAAACTAATATAAAATTTTTATTTTTCATAGAAAATACGAGGAGGGATTTTTTTTCAAAACCCAGGGGGGCCATGGCCCACCTCCCTCCACCAATGTATATAATCAAGGATCATATATTTTTTAAATGAGTTTTTACTAACATATACCTCTATGATATACATTAATAAACTATTTTAGGAATAAACTATTTAACAAAAATTATGAAAAAAAAAAAAAAAACTAACTTTTTTTTTTTTTTGACAGTTGTTTTTAATTTTTCATAATTTTTTTTTAAAAAATAGATAATTAATGCATACTGAACCTTTTTTAAATAAAGATCACTAGTTCACTTTAAAATCCTATTTTTTTGGCTCTGCTTGCCTTAAGAGCATCCCAGTAGAATCTTCAAATTTTTGTACTATTTGAAGAATGAACAGTGATTTTTGCCTTTTAATTACTCACTTTTTCAAATACACTTCCAATGATTTTCTATCCCATTCTCTATCTTATTTAAATATTATTTCTTCATTCATTATTTATTCTTTTTTTAACAACTACACATCTTCCAACATTTTTTTATTTAACACCTAATTATTATAATAGGAAAAAAGCATTTGATGAGCTACTGTTCATGAGCCAAAAAAAAAAAAAAAATCTGAGAATAGAGAGTCCATTGGAGAGCTTTTTTTGGGTTTCACTCTCTATTATAGAGAGAATTTTGGGTTTACATAGGCCATTGAAGATGCTCTAAGAGTAGCCTTAATATAGATTTACTATATGTTGCTTTTAGGCTGCCCTTTCACTTAGGATATTGGACAAGATTACTTGCTTCAACTGGTAAGTAACCTCTCCCTTTCACTTTCAGGCCATGGGTAACTCTAAACTGAGAGTTGACCAAAGGCAGAGAAGGGCCTACTCAGCTTCCGTTAGAGGCCAAAATCTGAAAGTTTGAAAAAAAAAAAAAAGAAAGTCAGTTGAACTATACTTGTAAGTCGTAAGTTGTAAACCCCTTCCCACATTAAAAACACAAAAAAGACATTTTTAATTTTTGCCTTTAACAAGTCCCTAAAAACTAGTTCCGGCTAAAAGAAATATTTTAAAAGCTAAACTTGTTCTAAAAAAATATATTCTGAAAGTTTGATACTGAATTGCGTAGCCACTAGCCGCCGCTATTGCCATTCACTCGCTTGTCAACCACTAATCACCAATCTCAAGGACTCAAGGTCCTCTCAATTGGTGCTAGGAAGGAGAGCAACCACAAAGACTAGTTTTTTTTTTTAAATAACTTGGCAGCAATAATTTATTTTCTAATTAGAAGAATGTTGAACAAATAATGAGATAATAAAAAGAAAAAAATTTAAATAATTTAGAAGTTAATTCTGGTGATTCAATATTTTCAATTTCTAATGTTGATATCCCAAAATTTTAAAATGCTTATATAAAATCTTGACAAATCAACCCCCCAAAAAATTGAACTTACTATTAGAAAGAGGATCACTCAAGTTTTTGCATTTAAAATCAAAACATGGACCAAAATATATTGTAAATGAACCAAACTGTTTATAAATAGTTTGAGCACGACTTAAGAAAATACTTGTCTATGTTTGTTTATTTGGCAAGAAAACCAAGCTCAAGCCTAAATTTAGGCTCAATTATTAAATGAATCAAGTTTGAACATTGTAATGTATTCATGAATAAACTCTTGAATATGAGACTTGATTTAAATATATAATATTATATTTTTATGTATATACTTGTCTAAAAATATAATATATAGACTTAAGATTGGATTTTATAAGCTTGTAAATAGGTCCATATAATATCAAAGTATTATTTCTAGTTTATTCAAAGTATTATTTCTAGTTTATAAAGGAGTAGAAAAATGTGCATTGAAAAAGTTTTACAATAATCGAATGGTCCTACTCCTACTAAAATTTAATAATGTTATCCAACGCAACTTTGAGTCCACAAAATTTTTTAGTTATGCAAATGCTACAACGTGAATCTCCTGTCCACGAATCTAAGTACCCACTTGAAGATTTTGATCCAGTCAAAGGTTATGGTAATTTCTAAGAAATTGTAGAGTAAATTATATTATGCATAACACACTTTCTTAATCATAATAATTTATCTATTATGATTATATTATACCATTTTATAGATGTTACTCAAATTTAAGTTTCCTTAAAGCCTACCAGCGATATTTGCTATATATTTTGGTTGCATCTTTCCATTGTGCCATTTTAGGGAGTTACACAGCTTCACTCTGTAGGTTATTCTTGAGGAGCCTATGAGGTGCTAACTTTGAGGAATATGGGGTGCTTTGCTGAGCATATATTCATGAATAAGTGGTACTTAAAATATTATTAAAACAGGATTTTGAAAATAAATTTTTTTTAATTACACAGTCAATAATAATCCCTCATCTACTTTTTTACGTCTATTTTCATGTTTTAAGTGTGGATATTTTAATTAAGCCTTTTAAAATGTCTACATCAACGTATCAAATTATCAATTGTAGATATTGTGTATAACGAAAGATGTAAAATAAGTATAAGAAAATATTTTCACAAAAAAAAAAAAAAAAAAAAAACATAAGAATTGGGAAAGACAATATTGCTATACCTCATCAATTACATACTAAACGCTCAGAAGTCAGAGTCCCAAATTTTGGAGGTGCTTCATGAGATTTTATGGCCAAAGCTAGCCCATGATTTTAGGAGAAAAAAAAAATTAATTGTTAGATCCACAATATTGCTACTAGAGGTTGATGCTAGAGTTTATTGCTGGAGCAATATTTTTTTTTTTTTTTTTTTGAGAGTTTCAACTTATGCCGTCCGCTCCTAATGATAGCTTTTTATTATTAAACCAAAATACTAATCAATTTTTGGTATAGGCGAGAATAGAATCTCGATTTCTTATTCAACCATCAGAGACTTTACCAGTTAAATTAATTGGAATCCAGTGCTGGAGCAATATTTAGTTGTGAATTATCATTATATTTTATCTATTATTTACTTTGAGTCTTTGAATAATGAGGGAAATTATCCTTATCAATTAGGAAGTCTTTGAATAGGAGTCGATAAGCACAATACTTATCCTTATCTGTTGCTTGGATTGATTAGTTGTTTCTTTCAATGGGAGTCTGTAAGTCTTTACAGGACGTGACATTAATAAAAGAAGCATTAAGAAAGCATGATTTTTATACCCATAGAATGGTAATTTGAAATATTTTGGGGTTAGCAAATCTGTTTTGGGCCTTATGGCCCGATAAATGATGTGGTGGATTTGAATTATTTATTTACAAGGTTTATTGAATTTGGATCCATGGGTTTGGCACTTGGCAGTCACTGTTGGCTGTTTTGGGTGAATGACAAATTGTCAAAGTCAATAAGAGAGTAAAAATGACATTCTCATATATATTTAACGCCAAAAATGTAGTAAGAGTTGATTGAAGAACTAAATTGCTCATATTTGAAAAGTGAGGATCTAAAATGATCAGATTAAAAATCTATGGACGAAAATAACATTTTTGTTTTTGGAAATTTTGAGGAACAAAATAATAGTTTAACCAAATATTATTATTAAATATAAGAGGATTAATTTTATAATTTTTTTTATTATTATAATACCAAGTATTTTAACACACACATTCAAAGATGAGAGAAGGTCTTAAAGAAATTGACAGTAGTATTAAAAAAATTATATAATATATAGTAATCTATATTTTGTGTAACCACACTTTATGTCTTATGAGCCAAGATTTAAAGTTCATTTGTCAATTACCTATCTTGATTTTTAATCAATCAATCTTCTCCGTAATAAAGAATGAGATCTTAGTCTTACAAATGAATAGTGGCGGCTGCAGATATACTTCAAGGGGTTCAAATGAATCCCCTGACTAAAAAAAAAAAAAAAATATATATATATATATATATATATATATATATATATATATATATATATATATAATATTGCTTTACTAATTTAATTTACTCTTAAAAATATTTTTGTACACTTTGTTTTAAATCTTGCACACCCTAATTATATATCAGCTTATTCCACAATCAAACAAGAATTTAGTGTATTATTTATGTATGGATGAGTGTGGTTGTGTGGGTTAATAATTATCCGGTGCAAGTGGGGTTGAGTTTTGTCATTAAGTTTAAAATATTTTGTTATAGAAACAATGATAAATATATAACCACAATTGTGTAAAAAAAAAATTATACAAACTTAACAAAATAAAATGGTCATACTTACATTGACAATAGATAATGACAACTAATAATAAACTATTATGAGACGGTTTCAAAATATGAAAACTCATAGAAGAAAATTGTAAAACTTCATGTATTTGTGTTTTTTTTTTTTGATAACTCAATATATTCAAGTTTTTTTATTTATTAAATTTTGTTTAGTTTAAGTTTCTTAATGACCCCTAAAAAAAAACTCCTAGCGCGGCCACTGCCAATGAAGCATTTCATAAAGCAATGCATTTACTGGATATTGTACAATTACAAATTTACAAGGAAATTGCAACAATGTACTAACATCTTTAGAAAGAAATTAGATATTTACTATTCAATTAAGTTATATCATTTAAAGATTTTTACTAACTTTCTATAATGTGTTATTATGTAACTGGATCGACAACATTCTCAGTATCCTTATGAAGAATAAATGTTGACAAGGATATTAGCATGTATTTGTAAATTTCTTTGGTGTGCTCTAAAACGTTCCATATCAAGATTTTTTTTCCACCTATTTATATAGATTCAGTGGTGGAGTCAAGATTTTAATTTAGGAGAGCAAGATCAAAAAACAAAATTAAAAGTAGAATTAATTTGAAAAATTAATCAATTTAATAACAAAAAATATATAAAAAACTATATGTTTATTTAATTTTATCCATAATACATATTTCATATCATCAAAATAAAGAAATCAAGAAAAATAAATTCATAATTAATAACAATCAAATTAAGAGAATAATTTAAATGCACAAAGTTTAAAAATATAATTTGATCCTCAAAATAAAATGAGAAAATAAATTAATATGAAAATGTTAAAGAATATAGCAAAATTTTTGTAAAGTTGTATACATGTCTCATTTCTTCCTTGAATGTTTTTATGTAGAATATGACCTTTCTTCCATTGTTATTTTAAGTAGCTAAATTTTGAATTTATATAAAAAGTTAGTATTTGAAACCCACACAAATATCAAGAGATGAAAGAGAAATGTTAGTTGACACTCTACAGTTTTAAACTTCAAACCATCAATAATGCTATAGATTTAACTTTTTCACAGTAAAATTCATACTTATTGAAGTGGTTGACTATGAGTAATGAAGTAAAAGTGTTGGATCCGTGAGTATCAATTATGTCTACTGTTCACCATTAATTACTTTAGCAATTGTATAATTTGTTTGTGAAAAATTGTGTATACAACATTAGTGTTGGTATACAAAGATATAGCATTAAAAAAAAAAAAAAAAAAAAAAACCTTTTGTGGCCCCACTAATACTTCAACGAAAGAGAGTCAAAACAAATATTTAATGGTCCGTTTGGTTGGGAGGATGAAAAAGTGAAAGGATAAAAAATAGGGAGGGAATGGAAAAGTGGGATGATAGAAAATATTTTAGTTTTCCTCATTTTTGTTTGGTTGAGAGGGTGGAAATTTTTTTTTATTTGGTTGAGAAGAAAAATGGGAAGATAGAAAATAAAATTTGTATAAATTTACTCATATTTCCTTATTAAAAATGATGCCAAATTAAAAAAAAAAAGCAAATAAAAAAAAATCACCCAAGTTTGTTAAAAAATAAAAGATATGCCTAGTACAAAAAGAAAAAAAGAAAAAGAGAAATTAAGTCAAGTTCAAGTAAAACCCAAAAAAAAAAACCAAAACGTGAAAGGAGGGGTAGATCTGTAATTTGACTGCAACAACTCTTTTCTTCTTTATTTTCTCCCTAAATTGAGGAGATAATGTTTTAGTAAGCTCATAGAGAAAACATATAGACTTCACCAATTAATTTTTTTTTTCTCTCCTCTATCCAACAAAACACCTACAAAATTTGTTTTCTCTCCCATTTTCTCTTTATTTTTATTATTATTTTTCAATCCTCCGTAAAATCCACCCAATCAAAGGTACCTTTAAATTTTACCTAAGCCCCCACAAATCACCATCTTTTATGCAGGAAAAGACAAAATGAGGTTGCTAAGTTGCTTTATGGAAGTGAATTGATTAGTGCAAGAGGGGGCAAAATAGTGAAATACTTCAAATAAGCACCAGCAAAGATCAATTTTTGGGGAGCTCAAGCCTCAAGGGGGACAATTGCCCCCTCTCGCCCCTTGGCTCCGCCAGTGGTTCCCAATACAAGTCTTTGCAAGTCCTGTGTAATTATAGCTTAGGGCCAATTCCTCATTTGTACAACAAAAGCTCTTCAAATGCTAGATCTCTTTCATTCTAAAACTCCAAACAACTAACACTTGCTATCTAAAGAACTTCATGTCGGTCTTAGTGCAAATGGGCAAGCTCAAAGCAATTTATGGTGAGGTATTTTATTATTGTTATCATGGCACTTGTGGCTTTTATTGGAAACACCCGAGTCTTTACTCTTTAGTTGAGATTCCTGGTTATCCTCCACAATGTGAATAGGTTTCATCATAGCCTTAACATTGGCAATTATATATAAAATGCATGGGTGAAGTGTTTTAATATATAAGTGGAAGCTAGTTGATTTCAATGTTTTCATAAAATATTCTTACAAATATAATTTTTTTGAAATAAAAGCCAGAGTGATTTCATTTATTTAATATAATGAGTAACAATGAGAGAGAAATAAGGGACATTCTTCAAGCCAAACAATGTTCTTATTTTCTTTATGAGCACTAGCAAGAGCTAGAGTAACTCTATTACATCTTAAAAGAACACTAACCAAAGAAATAGTACAAAAACTTTCACAAATAATAAAAATATCCTCTAAAATCTAAGCAACATCTAAAGGTAGTTCTTACCCTACTTCAACAACTCCACAAGTTCACGAAGACATTTTGCTACGAACTTTGGAAATCAACATTCTAAATAGAAAGACAATGCTTTCCACTTACATAACGAGTACATTTTTGCCAAAAATATGTTTTGCATTTTTGGGTGTTTGTTTGCTGGTAAAATGTGGTCAAATTTGTAAAATGCTTTTAGGTGAGAGAAATTTTATTTGTAGCCCTCTCTTTCTCTCTCTCTCTCTTCATTGACACCATTGATGGTGTTCGGGGCTGTAGGTTTTGGTGGTTAGGCCGCCGCTCATGAACTCTTGAAATGTTTCTACTAAAAATGTTGTATAACAAAATAAATGAAGTGTTTGAGATAAAACATTTTGCATTACCTATTTTATAATTTATTAATACGACAAGTTGTGACTAGTATAATATTATTTTTATATAGATTCGTTATTGATATAATTTTTATCATATATTAGTCATAAATTACAACTTTAACAACTATAAATAAAAAATATAATGAAAAATTTTGAGTGACTTTGGTCCCATTTAGTACGCAAGTTCAAACACATGTTTTCAGTTTTTAAACAACATTACACGTATTTTCATATATTTTTTCACCCACACTAATGGGGATAAAAAACATACCCGACAAGGGTGACGGCACATACCCGACTAGGGTGACGGCATACACCTGACAAGGGCGACAGTGCGGACTGGCAAGGGTGAGGTTGCAGACTTAGCAAGGATGACGAGATGGTCTTGCCGTCAGCATACTTTCTAGGCCGACGGTGACCTAAGGCTAAGAGAACTCCACATAGGGCCAAACTTCCTAAAGCTTACAGGATAAGCGTGGGTGACGGGATAACATAAAGCGACGGCGTCGGTCCGTGAAATTACCATTGTGCACATTTACGTGTACAAGTAAATAACTTGCTCCCCACGTTTCATGGAACCTAAGGACTCCTATATGGAAAGAATCCCGTAAAATACGCCCAAGGAGACTCCTATAAGGAAAAGACTTCCGCTCCAAGAAAAAGAGGGTCAGACCCTCTCTACTATAAAAACCCGAGCACTCTCACAAACCGAGGTGCACGCATAATTTACCCTCTCTAGCACTCTAGAGCGGTGAGAATAGTTCTAATTTGACCTTCGGAGGGTACTTGGCTGGTACCACACCGGTACCCCTCGCTAGGTTATTCTTTCTTGTTGTGTAGGTGCCATTTGCGATCGTACGAGGAACGTGTGACTCACTTTGGTGGGATTATTTCGGCATCATCGGTTGGCGCCGTCTGTGGGAATCGTTTTAACACGTTCTCGCTTCCAAGACAAAAGAGTTACATGGTACTCACTCGCTCAATGGCGACCACCAACGACGTCCTAGAAGAAGAGACCCCTACGATCGCACTTGAAAGACAGGTGAGGACGCTCGCTGCCGCCGTGGAGCGCCTCACAAAACAAAACCACGACCTAGAAGAGCAAGCGAGACAGAAAAATGCAACTCCCGACAACCAGGGAGCGGAACAAGAAGGAACTAGCGCCGACAGGAGAAACCGGGAAGGACCCCAGGCCAGCAACGCCCCGAGCAAACCAGAACGACAGAACACGAGCATCCCCTCCCTCGCGGAAATCGCTCCGCCGCTTGTTCTCGCGGAGATGCAAGCCATGAAGGAACAAATGGAGGTTATGATGAATGCTCTCAAGGGACGAGTATCAAGCGACCTTGACGACCTTGTCAACCGAATCGACTCGCCGTTCACCGCCACCGTCAACTCCTACCCTTTGCCAAGTAAATTCGCATGCCGAGAGATAGACGATTATGACGGGGTCAAGGATCCTCGACCACCTGGAGACCTTCAAAGACACTAATGCACCTTCAAGGAGTAGCGGACGCCATCATGTGTAGGGCCTTCCCTACCACTTTGAAAGGAGCGGCGAGAATTTGGTTGGTCGACGTGGCACCAAATTCCATCAACACCTTCAAAGAACTCAGCGCTCGAGTTTACCGCACACTTTATTGGAGGCCATCGATACAAGAAGTCTACGGCTTGCTTGATGAGCATGAAGCGGCGGGAAGACGAAACTTTAAGAACCTACATCTCCCGCTTCAACAAAGAGGCACTATCGATCGACGAAGGCTGACGATAAGATACTTGTCGCGGCATTTACAAATGGTTTGAAGAAGGGCAAGTTTTTGTTTTCCATATACAAAAACGACCCAAAAACCATGTCGAAGTACTTTATCGCGCCCACGAAGTATATGAATGCGAGGACGCCTTTGTTAGCGCGAGAAGAAAGGCCCAGGAAGAGAGAACGGCGGGAAGACAATCGGCGGGACCAGAGCCGAAAGAAGACAAGAACCGTGGACGGGAGGGACGAAAGACGCCCTAAGCCCCCGGGAGGAAGGTTCACGAGCTTCACTCCGCTAACAGACTCCGATAGATCAAGTCCTTATGCGGATCAAGGACGAGGAGTCGCCGACGTTCCCAGGAAAGCTGAAAAGCGATCCTAGCAAACGCTCCCGAGATAAAATCTGCCGATTCCACCGTGACCACGGCCACGACACAGCTGATTGCTATGACCTCAAGCGGCAGATTGAAGCCCTTATCGGACAAGGAAAGCTGCAGAGGTTCGTTAGCAAGGAGAGAGCGGATCCCCCCGCGCAAGACCAACACCCCCGACGGGACAATGAGCGGCCAAGGCCCCCGATTGGGGATATAAGGATGATTATAGGGGAACAACCGCGGGTCATCCAAGAAGGCCCGCAAGACCTATCTTCGGATGGTACAAAATGTTCAACTAACGGGAGCCGTGCCAAAGATGGCACGAAGAGAAGGTCCCGTAGTCGGATTCTCGGAAGAAGACGCACGACGCCTTCACCATCCACATGACGACGCACTCGTCGTCGGCTACGCGTAGGAGATTACAATATGCACGGGTGCTGGTCGACAACGGCGATTCGGTGATATCTTATACTACACCGCGTTCGAGATGAGGATCGACAGGGGCGGCTGATCCCGACAAACGCCCCACTTGTCGGCCGGCGGGAGCAGAGTATTCCCATCGGGCGCGATCACCTTATCCGTAATTGTGGGTGATTACCCCCAACAGATAGCCAGGGACGTGACATTCTTGGTTGTTGATTGCTCATCGACCTACAACGCTATCCTCGGGCGACCCACGCTCAACTCATGGAAGGCAAGTAACCTCCACCTACCACACGATGATTAAGTTCCCAACCGACTACGGAGTAGGGGAGTTCTTGCGGGAATCGAGATGGCGCGCGAATGTTACATTGCCATGATGGAAATGGAAGATCGAGTTCGGACTTTAAGTATAGAAGAGCACAGGACGGTAACGGAGCGGTTGAGAAGCTAGAAGAAATACCCCGCCAGCGAGTTCCGATCCTGGCGAACGACCAAAATTGGAACGCTCGCTAACCCCACGACCCGTCAAGAGCTCATAACATTCCTTAGACGCAATCAAGACGTATTCGCGTGGGGTCATGAAGATATGCCAGGAATAGATCCTTGATCATGGTGCACAAAGCTGAATGTGTCGCCCGCCTTTTCACCCGTCGGACAAAAGAAGAGGGTGTTTGCCCGGAGCGAGACCAAGCCATAGCAGAGGAAGTCGAAAGCTACGGGAAGCAAGCTTCATCGGGGAAGTGTACTATCCCGACTGGTTAGCAAATGTAGTAATGGTGAAGAAAGCAAGCGGGAAATGGCGGATGTGTGTGGATTTCACCGACCTTAACAAAGCCTGCCCCAAGGATAGCTACCCCCTACCGAGGGTCGATGTCCTAGTAGACTCCACGGCCCGACACCGATCGAGCTTCATGGACGCTTTCTCGGGATACAACCAAATCCGAATGCACGAAGCCGACCAGGAGAAAACGTCGTTCGTAACCAGCCAAGGCCTATTCTCATTACAAGGTCATGCCCTTCGGCCTAAAGAACGCAGCAGCAACGCGTACCAAAGGCTCATGAACAAAATGTTCGCGCAGCAAGATTGGGAGGAATGTCCAAGTCTACGTGGACGACATGCTAGTTAAGAGTCGGAGGGAGGAAGATCATCTAGGAGATCTCAAAGAAACATTTGATACACTCCGCTCCTACAATATGAAGCTCAACCCGGGGAAGTGCGCCTTTGGAGTAACGGGGGAAAGTTCTTGGGATTCATGGTATCTCAAAGGGGAATCGAGGCGAACCCGGATAAGATCCGAGCCATTATGGAAATGACACCGCCGAGAAGTGTAAAAGAGGTACAGAGCCTAAATGGAAAAATAGCGGCACTTAACGAGGTTCGTGTCAAGAGCAACGGACAAGTGTTTGCCCTTCTTAGGACATTGAAAAAATCCTTTGAATGGACCGACGAATGCCAACAAGCATTCGAAGAATTGAAGATTTACCTCTCCTCTCCACCGTTGTTGAGCCCGTCGCGCGGGAGAAGAGCTTTTTCTCTATCTGGCCGTCTCCCCATGGTTTGTTAGCGACCTTGATGAGAGAAGAAGAAAGAATGCAAAAACCCGTATACTCACGCAGCCGAGCGCTTCGTGGTGCCGAGGAAAGATACCCGCCGATGGAAAAACTTGCCTTCGCATTGGTTACGGCAGCCCAAAGCTCAAACCGTACTTCCAGGCTCATACGGTAAATGTCCTGGCGGACAAACCTTTACTACGAGGCGAGCAATGAGCAGCCCCGAGGCCGCGGGCGACCGGGCATTATGGGCGTCGAGCTGAGCGAATTTGACATTCGGTATCGTCCGCGGACCGCCATCAAGGGACAGTCGTCGCCGACTTCATAGCCGAGTTCACCCATGACGAGGACGAGGGGGGGCGAGAGTCCCCTCAATGGAGCATACATACGGACGGATCATCCAACAGGCAAGCCGTAGGGGGCGGCATTGTGTTGCTATCACCTGAAGGAGACACCATTGAATGTATGGTCCGTCTAAACTTTCCGCCACCAACAATGAATCGAGAATATGAGGCTCGATAGCGAGGACTCGACCTCGCCAAAGCGGCGGGAGCCGCAAGGGTAGTCGTCTCTCTGCGATTCACGAGTTATCACCAACCGGATAAATGGAGACTACGAGTGCAAGAGCGAAAAGATGAAGAAGTACCTTGATGAAGTAAGGACAAGAGTGGGCGACCTAGAAGCCAGAATCATCCAGATTCCCGAGAGAGGAAAACGAGCGAGCGCGACCGTCTCGCAAAGGCCGCCTCAGTGAGAACAAATGGTCGTCCCCGGTAATGTACTCTCCTTTGTACAGACTTTCCCCGCTAATAGATCTCGGCAATATGCGGGAAATATGCTCGAGCAGTGGTCAAGGCGGCGCCGTTGGTTTCATACCTAAAAACGGGGTCTTCTTAGGACGAAAAGGAAGCCGCAAGGAAACTTAAAGTCCGGCGGCAAGGTTCGTTCGATAAAAGACGTCCTATACAAGAGAGGTTTCTCCCGACCGTATCCGAGATGCTTGGGTACGGAAGAAGCGGGACTACGTCATGAGAGAAGTACATGAAGGAATCTGCGGAAACCACTCAGGGTCCAGATCATTGGTACACAAGCTTGTACGAGCGGGGTATTATTGGCCCACCATGCGAAGGGACGCCGAAGCCTATGTCGGGGCTGCGACAAATGCCAACGGTTCAGCAATATTATTAGACAACCGACCAAGAGTGACCCCAATGACGGCCCCATGGCCGTTCGCACAATGGGGATTAGACATTATGGGACCGTTCCCTCTGACTATGCGGGCGGCTGAAATTCTGGTAGTAGGCATCGACTATTTCACAAAATGGGTGGAAGTGAAGCTTTAGCCACGATTACGGAGAAAAACGTTCGCGACTTCGTTTGGAGATGCATCGTATGCGGGTTTGGCATTCCTAGAGTCTTTGTCTCGGATAACGGGAGACGATTCGACAACGACCGTTTCCGGGATTTTTGCTCACGATTGGGAATAAAGAACCACTACTCCTCCCCCGCCCACCCTCAAGCTAATGGACAGTCGAAGTCACAAACCGATCCTTACTCAAGATCATCAAGACTCGGCTCGAGGGGGCAAAGGGTATATGGCCCGAAGAATTGCCAAGTGTACTATGGGCATACAGACGGACGGCAAGAACACCCACAGGAGAGACACCGTTTGCTTTGACGTACGAAGCGAAGCGATCATCCCGGCGAAGTTGGACTTGCAAGCTACGGGGTACACAACCACGATGAGAGCGAAACGAGGAGGCTATGCGACTACAAACTGGACCTAGTGGACGAGATCGGGCAAGCAGCGAGAACAAAGGCTCGCTAGGTACCAAGATCGCATGGCCAAATCCTACAACTCTCGAGTCCGACACGAGAGACTTCCAAGTCGGAGACCTTGTTCTTAGAAAAGTCATGGGCGCCGCTAGGGACCCTACCCAAGGGAAACTCGGCCCCAATTGGGAAGGTCCCTACCGAGTCTTGTCGTGGAGAGGAAGGGTACTTACCATCTTGAAACATTGGAGGGACAGAAACTACCACATCCATGGAACACCGAGCACCTACGGAAGTACTACCAATAGGAGCTGACATGAAGACCAACTCCTTTTTTATTTTTCAGCAAATTATAGTCCAAACTCCTCATTTATCGTTTATTTTAGTTTTTCGCAACAACTTTTTTAGCCCAAGGGGCAGGATTTGTTTTTAATTGCTTTTATTTAATGCATGGCAATAAGAGGAGTTTTATTCAGAAATTGCTGAAGTGTATTTTCCTCCCGACGGTCCACTAAGTTTGCTGCCCAAAAACGACTAAGTCCTCAAAAGCGACGGACCAAAAAGATGTCAAATGACATCAAGGCCAAGGCCAAGAAAGCGACGGCCCAAAAAAGGCTAAAAGCCTAAAGGTCGACGGTCCAACAAGATGGAATAACCATCGTAGGAAAAGTCCTCAAAAGCGACGGACCAAAAAAGATGTCAAATGACATCAAGGCCAAGGCCAAGAAAGCGACGGCCCAAAAAAAGGCTAAGAGCCTAAAGGTTGACGGACCAACAAGACGGAATAACCATCGTAGGAAAAGTCCTCAAAAGCGACGGACCAAAAAGATGTCAAATGACATCAAGGCCAAAGGCCAAGAAAGCGACGGCCCAAAAAAGGCTAAAAGCCTAAAAGCCTAAAGGTCGACGGTCCAACGAGATGGAATAACCATCATAGGAAGTCCTCAAAACTTACGGACCAAAAAATGTCAAATGACATCAAGAACAAGGCCGAGAAACCGACGGCCCGAAAAGGCTAATGACCAAAGGGTCGACGGTCCAATAAGATAGAATAACCATCGTAGACAAGGTTCTCGAAAATGACGGACCGACAAAGATGTCAAAAAAAAAAAAAAAAAAAAAACACTTGTAAACCGACGGTCGTAAAGGCGACGAGATATTCAAACAGTTTAAAGAGATGACGTATTACAAGCAGACGGGAATTTCCAACAATTTTGTCTAAAATAAATAGATAAAATACGTGCAATTATACAAACGACAAGGGCACTTAAACATTACAATTGTTTAAAACTACAATTGTTTAAAACTACAATTATTTAAAACTACAACCGTTTAAAACTAAACATAACAACTGTTTTCAGAAAATTTGAAAAAGAAAAAAAAAAAAAGAAACAAAGCTATAATTAAGCGGCGGGAGGGTTGCGTCGGCAGGGGACGGTCCTCAATGTCCACGATAACCGCCGGAGAATCGAAGGCTGTAGGATTGACGGTGCAGGCTCGGGCTAGGACGACGATTTCTTTGTCATGCTCCGGGTAGGTTCGGGCTGAAGAGAGACATCGTCTCCATCGTCCATCGTAATCCCGGACAAGTCCAGATCTGGGAAGGCCGACGCGACTGTCAAGGCGATCATCAAACCCAGTGTCGTAGTATTGACCACATGAGTCGATAAAAGATCTGCGGCGTTTTGAAATCTCGATCGCGTCGGCCCCCGCCGTCTGTAGCTTCTCCTCGAGCCGTCACCTCTCCTTGGAGCTTGACGTTCTCGCCATCGCTTGGTCTCCGTCGGCTTAGTGTTAACATCCTTGACTCCTGGTTAAGGACACGGACGGCTTCCTTGTCACCGAGCTCTGCTGATTCAACAAGCTCTTGTTATGGCTGCGAACTCGACCGACGACCCCTCCTTCGCCTCGCAACGGTCACGAAGGGCTTTGACACGAACCAAGGCCTAAAAAAGCGTATCCGTCGGATGAAAAATACATCAAAACAAGATACGGCATGTTCAAACCAAAAACATGAGAAACTTACCTTGGAGAGATCAAAGAGGGCCGACGCCCCTAAATCTTCCGTCCCTACTTGATCACAGGGCTCCATGTCCGTCGGTTTTATAAGGGATTCAACCTCCCCGACGGCGTATTCCTTGTGGGTAAGGAGACGGCACGGGCCCTCGTTGACAGGACCGGTGGAAGTCATCACCCCCCTTTCCCGCGCCGTGGCCGTAAGTCGGAGGGGACTTCTCCTTCAATGGCTCAACCGACGGAGTGACGGCAGTCTTTTTTCTTGGACGGCCATCACTCCCGTCAGGCTTCCTCTTTGCCACCTTGGCGACGGCCACGGGGTTGACGAGGCTTCCCCCCGCTTCCTTGGCCCTCCTCTCTCTTCTTTCGACGAGTCAGCTGCGGCGTTCGTATCCTTTGTTTCGCGGACTCCATCTCTACAAAACAAAGAAAGACTAGTTACGGAAAGTGACGGAAATAATTAAAGCGACGGGAGTGGAAGTCTACTTACGTCGGCGCGCAAACTCCTCCAACTTGCGAGCCACACGACGGATCCGGGCCCCCACGGTATAAGTGGAGGGTGTCAAGGGTGATCAAATCCCTGCACTTACGATCCTCCAAAGGGATCTCTAGAATCCGTTGGATGAACCCCTCCTGCTCGTCGATTATCTCTGCGGACGGATATAAGCTGAAAAAGAAAATAACAAGTGTTACTACCGTCACTTCAAAAAACACACGAGCCTCATGGGTGACGGGATTGACCTGAATCTTTGACAAAGGCCCATGTGTTGTCAAAATAACCACCGGGCATCGTCGCCCACTCCTCCTGACGGCAGACCCAGTCCGTCCCCTCAACAAAGAAATACCTACTCTTCCAATTTCTATTTGAGTCAGGCATATCTGACACTAACCGTAGCCCTTTTTCTCGGGCGTTAAAGTGATACGTCCCCTTGGACGAGGCAATATGGTGAGGTCTGTAACAATAAAAGAACTCCCCTAGTGTAAGCCGACGGTGTCCTCCGCTAAGACTGCCCCATAGGATTTCGGCTCCTATAAAAGTCCTCCGGGCGTTCGGGGCAACACGGGTGACGGATATTCCAAGGAAATCAGCTAGTTGACGGTGCAATGCCGTCAACGGCAACCTCGAGCCCGCAGCAAACATGGCGTCATACATACCGAGCGTCACCTGTCCGCCCGGAGTAACACCTCTCACCCTCTCTAGGGAGACGGATGGGAATGTGGTGCAGGATCGATAACGAACCCGTAACTCCCTAAAGACCTTACCACTCATCCCAGGCAAAAATTTGTTGACGGCCCAATCCTCGGGAAGAATGAAGGGACGGTTATCTCAGGAACCCTCCGAGGTTCCTTCTTTGGACCTCTCATCCCCGTCACTATCTTCCCCGTCAATATCTATTTCATCCCCGTCAACGTTTATTCCATCCATATCCATTCCATCCCCGTCATTATCATCCCCTCTTCCCTCATCCCCATCTCCCTCAGCAAAACTCTCTTCACCATCGGGAGATTGGGCTGACGACTCTCTCTCCGACGGGAGGGAGAACTCTGACTCATTTCGAGAACCAAAGGTCTCGTCGTAGCCCGCTCCCTCGCGGACCGACGACTCGTCACAAGACGCGTCACTCGACATCTGACTACCTACAAGTGACGGGTTCAAACTAAGTACCTAGGCTGACGGCCTCACTAATGAGGCAAAAATAAAAAGAAAAAGAAGGAAGGAGAGAGGATGAAAACTCACCGGTATGGAAGCCTTTTGGACGGCTACAAGAACGGATAAAGCGACGGAAGTGAAGTTGACGGAAGGTGAGCGGCAGTCTGTCTCTCCACAAGCTCATTTGGGTTGAAATGGTGAAAAATGATTGAAAACGCTGTTTATATATGGAAAAAATGGCGCGGAAGACGAAGCGGCGTCTCGTCGAAGTGAGGCCAATGGGAACAAGCCCACTGTCCAAGGCATTAAATGCTCGGATCACGCAAACGATGTTTCGCCTCTTTTGAAAGCAAACTCCATAAACCCGTCGAGACGGAAGGTGACGGAGGTATGGAGTAGGGGGCAAATGATGGGGATAAAAACATACGACAAGGGTGACGGCACATACCGACTAGGGTGACGGCATACACCTAACAAAGGCGACAGTGCGGACCTGGCAAGGGTGAGGTTGCGGACTTAGCAAGGATGACGAGATGGTCTTCTTGCCGTCAAGCATACTTTCTAGGCCGACGGTGACCTAAGGCTAAGAGAACTCCACATAGGGCCAAACTTCCTAAAGCTTACGGGATAAGCGTGGGTGACGGGATAACATAAAAGCGACGGCGTCGATCTGTGAAATTACCATTGTGCACATTTACGTGTACAAGTAAATAACTTGCTCCCCACGTTTCATGGAACCTAAGGACTCCTATATGGAAAGAATCCCGTAAAATACGCCCAAGGAGACTCCTATAAAGAAAAGACTTCCGCTCCAAGAAAAAGAGGGTCACCCTCTCTACTATAAAAACCCGAGCACTCTCACAAACCGAGGTACGCATAATTTACCCTCTCTAGCACTCTAGAGCAGTGAGAATAGTTCTAATTTGACCTTCGGAGGGTACTTGGCTGGTACCACACCGGTACCCCTCGCTAGGTTATTCTTTCTTGTTGTGTAGGTGCCATTTGCGATCGTACGAGGAACGTGTGACTCACTGGTGGGATTATTTCCGGCATCATCACACACATATTTTCAAAAAAACTAAAAACGGTTGTTTAAACATCCTTTACTTTTTGGATCCGTGCTGATTTGGGTTGTGACTTGAAACCCATGTATGAAATATCCCCCCCAAAAAAAACATGTATATTGTTTGGACTTGGGATCCGAAAGTGTCCGTTATTGGTTTGAATTTTGAATGGGAACGAATTTCAAAACTTGCAAGTTATCCTTTGTTGCTTTTAATGCTTACAAACCTTTCACGTAATCACATGTGCTTGTGAAGATGATAGGTCTATATGGAATATAATTAAGTTTCCAAATCCAAAATTGTCCTATATGGTTCGAGACCCAGTAGCAGAGGGTACGTAAAAAAAAATTGTAACTTTCTGTAGTTTACTGCTTTTCTCAGCTAGCTAGGCAAGGCCAAAGTACAATTCATGTATTCACATCTTTTGGAAACTAAAACTACATCAAAGAATGGAATCAACTCTTAACTTCACCTTTCCTTATAAATTCAATAGCAACCAAGAACATAAAGTTTCTTGCCACAAAAGGAGAAACAAACTAAGAAAAGCAACCTATACATAATACATGTCAACATTTATATACAAGAGTCAGATATTAATCAAATTATCAAACAACTGCTAGCTTCCTCCTCTTGGCATTAGCAATAATAACAGGCTTGCTCGACTTGTAAACATGATATATAGACCGAAACCTCCTTTTGCTTCGATCGAAAATCTCATCATCTTCTTCAATGGTTTCTCTGATGTTATTAGTAGAACATACATCAGCTGCATCATCACCTTCGCTCTCTTCTACTTTCACCTCCGAGCTGTTCGCGTTGTTATCATCGTCATGGTTGTGGTTGTCGTCGGAATCTCCGCTGAGTTGTATTAGCTGCCGAGCCACGTCCATCTCTGACTCTGAGAAACTATAGCCGATATGCTTCTTCTGGGTTCTTCCATCTTTGCAAGCCAGTGATAGTTTTGCCATTATTTTCCCGATGAAATCGAGAGAGAAAAGACAGAGAGAGAGGAAAAATATCAAAGATAGGCATAGATGCCCTTATATATAGAAGAGGATAGAGTCATAGGTCGGTCAATTATTATTATTATATTTCAGTACGCGGCTGCAGATAAAGTAAATAATCCCTCCTTTCTTGCTTGAAAAGTAATCTATATTTTGCGTTAGCTTATCAAATATTCTGTTTTTTTTTTTTTTTTTTTTTTTTTATTACTAAAAAAGCTCACACGTCGGTCAATAATATGTGTTCTTTTTGGGCCTACGTTATTATACAGACTGGGCCTTCATTAACAATGTCCTAAAACTTAAAAAGTTTAGAATGGCATAAATCTTTTTGTATGGGCTACTATTTTTTGCATAGACTTCACCTGGCTAATGGGTCGGGGTAATCAGGTTCATGTCGAAAATGGGCCTTCGTTAAAAACAATATATGTTCTTTTTGGGCCTACGTTATTATACATACTGGGCCTTCGTTAACAATGGCCTAAAACTTAAAAGTTCAGAATGGCATAAATATTTTTGTATGGGCCACTTTCTCTTTAAAGGTGTTGCATACTTCTTGGTAAATTTGTTTGCACAGACTTCACCTGGCTAATGGGTCGGGGTAATCAGGTTCAAAAATAACAAAATACTCAGAAATAATAGTTAAATACTTTATAGATTAGGTGATTTTCTATTAAGTTCCAAAAAATGGAACTAGGAAACAAAGCTATGTAATGTTTCATGTGGGGGACATATTTGCATTGATGAGCTTGTCCAGGCATCTTTTTTTTTAGTATAATTAAAAACAATTATAATTACATGGTTTAATTATATATATTTTTTAAGAAGATGTTCAAATTATACATGGTATTAGTTTACAATTTTTTTAAACCATATATTTCTAAAATATGTAATGATTTCTCATATATATATAATTTAAAATTTAATTGGATTTAGATTCTTTGGATTTTCCACCCAATAATTTACTTGCCACAAAAATTAAAAAATTAGATGAACACGTGGCGCAAAATTGGATTTTAATTGAAATCCAATTTAAAATCTAATTAGATTTAGACTTTTCAATTTTTACACTTAATAATTTATTTGGCACAAAAATTTAAAATCAGATGAAACATGTGATGCAAAATTAATAATCCTATATATATATATATATATATATATATATGGCGAAGTCAAGCCTCATAGATACGTACTATGAGGAGAAAGTGATTCAAGTAGTATTCTTAGACATGGCAAAACAGGTCAAGGTCGGGTCAATTGGGTTACGGGTCAAATGAGTCACGGGTCATTTTAAGCGGGTTAAAAACCAGTTTGGGTTAATCGGGTTGCGGGTTGGGTTGGGTTGGGTTGACCTGTATTTTTCACATGAATTTTTTATTATATATATATATATAAAACAACATGTATTTGCCATTTGGAAAGTTATGCAACCAATTACTTGATGTAAAATGCATTATCTTGAATTCACTACTTATATCAAGAATGAACTCAGTTAAACTTATTAATACTTATTCAATAATTTTAAAATTATTCAAATCCTAACATTGCTTTCTAAAACAAAATAACATAAAGATAAGTAAAACAAATAAACAAATTTTATTTCTACACAATATCAATATTCCAAAATATAAAACAAAATTACAAATGACTTATTGGATAACTCATTTGATAAAGAATAAAAACATATAAGAAAGTTACAATCTTGAAAATTAATTTTATAATTTATTATCAATTGTGGTAGGCACTCTATTTCAATTTGAGATATACATTAAAGTTTGATTGCTTACTTATTTATACATGGTCTCTTTTATAAATATCATATCATTGTTAAGCAACACACATTCTAAGAAATATCATAATTTATTTTGAAAAACCATTTATTTTAAACATAAATTGTTAAAAAATGGGTCTAAAGCATTCATAATTTATACTAATTTGATACTTTGGCTTTATTATTTTCACACTTGTGAATGTGTCTCACATTTCTACAATTTTAAATCAATTTTTAACTCTACTATAACCAGATTATCTTGGCATGTATTTTGCTATTTGATATCTAAAAATCTTTACTCATTACATAATGCTCAACCATTTATCTTTCAATTAATTTGCATACGATTATGTAAACATAGCAATTGTTTCCTTAAAGCGCACAATAAACAATTAAACTAATATTGTTTTAATTTCACTATTTTTTTTTACGAAAAAAAAAAAAGTTTAAAAAAATAGTTCGAGTTCAGGTCGGGTTGCGGGTTGGGTCGGGTTGACCCACAAAAAACACAGATTAGGTCACGGGTCAACCCGTTTTTGCTTCGGGTAAAAAAATTGAGTTCGGATCAAGTATTTTTGGGTCGAGGTTAGAAAATTCTAACTCATTTTACCATGTCTAAGTATTCTATTGAAAGAACATTTATAAGTGAGGTTTTCTATAGCAAATCTAGAGGTATAAATCCATACTTGATTATCTCAAAGTGTAATTGTTTTTACTTTCATTTCCATCAAACTCAAATCACTTGAAATAATCGCAACACAACATCCCTTAAAAATAAAAAATAAAAATTTAATGAAGACAAAATAGGCAGTGTCCAGTGTCCCTACTTCTAGTTTCTAGTTTATTTGATAGATCACAAGAAATTGATTTATTTTTATTTATAATTTTTATCTATCCCCAATCACTCATAATCCCACATAATGGAACATATTAAAAATTAATAATTGATTGAAAGTTAGGTCAAAATGGGCATTTGTCCCTTTCGCTCAAAACAAGTAACAAAATATCCCTATTTTGAAACTATCTAACAAAATACCTTGTTTTGAAACTCAATTTTTAAAAAACTCGTTTTTTAAAAAAATCGAGTTTTAATAAAAAACTTCGATTTAATGAAAATCGAGTTACTTGCAAAATCTTACATGGAACTCGAGTTACATGTAATTTTTTTTTTTAAAAGTTTTTTGCCTATAACTCGATTTTTAAAAAATCTCGATTTTTAAAATAGAGGCATATGGCTAAATAGTTTCAGAACATGAGCATTTTGCTACTTGTTTTGGGTGAAAGGGGAAAATGTCCATTTTGTCCTTGAAAGTTAAGTTAAAACATAATATTCAAAAAAAAAAAAAAAATGATAGATTGCATGAACTTTGTTTTATCTATACCCAATCACTCTCAATCCCACATATACGATGGAACAAATTACGGAAAGCCAACATTAATAAGTGATTAAAACTTTGAGAGTTTTTTTTTTTTTTTTTTTTTTTTTTTTTTTTTCTTCGAAAGTTGAAACATAATCTAAAAAAAAAAAAAAATAATTGAAATATACGATATTTAACAAAATTATACAATATTTTTGATATCAAGCCAACACTTGATTATTTTAAGATATGTATTGTACGTATATTTTTTTTTCGTACATGGGCACCATGTAAGCGAAACCCTTTATTTTATTTTTTTTATTTTTATTTTTAAATTTTAAAATTGATTTGTTTTGATTTGCCAAAAATTAACGAATAATTTGACCATACTGGCCGTTAATGGAAGCATGGGTGTTCACATTGTTTTGGATGAGAACAAATGAAGAGGACTCCCTACTCACATTGGTTATATTAGTCAAAGAGGGCTTGAAGTGGGGAAGGGAGCTGTGTATGTTTGTAGACACCCTATTTCGTTCCTTGATTATAATGCATACCTTTTGCGCATGCATCCCCCTAATAATGAACTAATTAAATGACGTGCATAACTCTCTAATCTCTCTCTCATTTGACACTTTATTATTTTATTTTTCAACTCCTTTATTTATTTATTCATAGTTTTTACTATCAATCTTTATTTTAATTGCATTTGAAACTACAATTTTTAATCCATGCACGCTTGTCTTTTTTTCATTTTTCCACAAAATCCTCAATTTTTGAAAGTTATATCCAAAAAGATCAAGCTATGTCTCTCAAGCTCCTTCTGTTAATTTAACTTAATGAAATGATTGCATTTTATTTCAAATATATTGACAAACCCAGCTTTAGTGGTCAAAAAGAAAAGGACAAAAAAAAAAACCTAATGGTGAATGATGAAACGTACATTTTGGGTACAGGGATAGACACCTCCCACACTAAGCAAGTTCGGTGTGCCCTCGGTTGCAAAATTTTTGTCTTGGTTGTCATTCCATTGTTCCAATCGGGCAGTAGAGGGTGTGCAAACAAAAACAGATAGTAGGTACATGGATTTTAAAATTTGAAAATAGAGAGTGGAGACCATATAAGGACGGAAAATAACAAAAGGAAAGGGGAAGAAAATTTAAAAAACAGAGAGGGGAGAAGATAGAAGGGGGGAACAGAGTAAAAAGAAAAGAAAAAAAAAAAAAAAACTAGAGAGAACAGAGGATAAACATGGGGACTCCATTTTCGATTGATTTGAGAACTATGATGTACTTGTTGTTTTTTCATCTCCTAAAATCATTTTCACAAATCTCTTTGCATTCTAATTTTCAAAAAGCCTAAAAAAAAAAAAAAAAAAAAGACATTGAGAGAGATTGAAATTTCTTGGGAGAAAACCCAATTTTGAGGGGGACAAATCTAAAGCCAAGCTAACAAGTCCAATATCCAAGTTCTTTTTGTTAGCCAGGCCCACGTTGTACACAGCTAGTTCAACACCTCTCCATCAACCATCGCCGGTGGAGCGTCGCGTGGTGGGGGACCATCCTTTAGAGAACGTTGTTGTCGCCGCCATTCATCTCATTGGAGTCATCATCAAACTCGTCCAAGGAATTGCTGGGTATGTTTTCAACCTTCCCACTTCTTATTCTTGCGTGTTTCAGTCATTTGAAGCTTGGTTGTTTTGTTGGGTATTTGCTTTTCAGTTTGAATGTTAAAGCTTGAAGCTTGGCTGTCTTGTGAACAAAGAACAAAACTTGGTTGTAATAAAAGAAAGCTTTTATGATAACCTGTCAGAGGTAATAAAAGAAAGCTAAAAGTGAAAAGTGGGGTTAAATCATGTCATGTGACTTTTTAAAAGATGTGATAGAAGACATAGCTTTATCTTTTTTTTTTTTTTTTTTTTTTTTTTTTCCTCACTGTAGCTAATCTCTACATGTTGCCTAGTCCCATGTTGTTTCCAACAACTTCCATGATTTCAGTTTCTACAAACAAAATAAAAAAAATATACTTTGTTTTGTTACTTCAAATTAGAGGCAAGTTCATGATTTCGGTTTCCACAAACAACAATAAAAATATACTTTATTATTATTACTTTTATTATCATCATTATTTTATTATTATTATTATTATTATTATTATATATATTTTACTTCAAATCAAAAGCAAGTCTATGTTTTCGGTTTCCACAAATAGAAATAAAAATATACTTTATTTTTACTTCAAATCAGAACCAAGTCACAAGTTAATATGATTAAGCCCACTCTTCTTTTAGAAAAAGTAATCCCACTAGTTCCCTTAAAATGAAATCTTCTCATGTTGCTCGGATCATGACTTGGAAGAGTTTAAGCTTACACATTTTTTTTTTTGTTTTTTTGTTTTATATATATATATATATATAGTAGTTGTTAATTTCTTTGTCATCATTTTGTTTCGTTATTAATTTGCTGCTTAATTTTATTATCGTTATCTTGTCTTATGATTTAGCTTCAAGCCACCATGTCATAAAATCAACTACTTGCTTGATTTGGTGTAATGAATTTGATTAATAATATTGTGCCCATTGAACGATTAATTGAATATCAAATAGTCCTTACTTATTTAGTAGAGACCAGTAGACATACCGGGCGTGTGTGGGTGTCTCATACCTTCTCACGACATAATTTGACATCCGAACTTGTCCTTGGTGGATGTAGACCATTTTCCTTATCTATTGAGTCAATCAAATAAAAAAGAAAGGGTTTTATTTCTTGTTTTATTTTCCCTTATAAAAAATAATAAAATAAGTGGCGACTCCTCAACTTTTTTTCAAACTCATGATTTTTCTAATAAAAGATACTCTCAAGATCAAACCTTTATTTTCTTAAAAACCCATCCCAAGGGGTGGGCGTGGCCATGTCCATAGTGTTCAATTCTTTTTTTTTTTTAGGAGAACACTCGACATTCTGTCATTCTTTGCTCCTCCCTTTAATCCATTCAAAAGATTGCCTCGTACCTAGTTTGAACTATAATTCAATATTTGGCTTTTAACCCTAATTATTTAACACCAAAACAAAGCTATAAAAAGAAACTTGAGGCTCACAAACACAATCTTTTAGTCAAACTAAAAAAAAAAAGATAATTTACATGTCTCTGCAATGTTATTATTGTGTACTCCAAGAGTATACTTTCTCCCTCTCACATATGGGTCGTGGGTCTTACTCATTATGGGATCCACTTTTATGTGAGAGGAAGAGAGTATACTCCCAGACTATTTAATAGTTTTCCATATCTACATGTTGTAAATTCGTAAGCTGTATTGATTAGAAATTAATTGGTTATGGTTTTGCAATTAAAAGATAAATATTTATTGATATATATATTAGTTTTCATTAAATTTGCAGAATTAATTTTTATTATGGATGGCAAATGTGAGGCGGCTGGTGTTAGTTGAGGTGATTGGATCTTAGGTCAGTGGTGTATGGTATTAGTTGGTCAATTTTGGGTTCTAAGAGACTTGGTATTTGTGGATGGCTGATTGGGTGGTTGTGGAAATTATGGATGGGTTTGACCACCACCAAAACCAAAGTGGTGAGCAGCATATATAGACATATAGGTAGGCGGTTTTGGTTTTATATTTTTATTTTATTTAAAAATAATAATAATGGACGTCATTTATAGATAACTTACAATTGGCATTGTGGTTAATCTTTCTTAATAACATATGAAACTTCAATACTAACATAGATATTGTCAAGTGCCTTTTAACTCAACTAGCACTTTATATTGTTTTTTATAGAAATATTTATAGTTCAAATCTCTCTCACAATTATTTGAATTATATAAAAAAAAAAAAAAAAAAAAATCTAATATAGACATCTCAAATCTCACAATTCTCTCTTGTTGCTCTCTTAAAATCTAAAATAATTATATTCTTAAAATAAGTTGTGAAAAGCTTTATAGTTTAACCGTCACATTCTAGTGTTTCCATCAAGAACATTAAGAGTTTAAATCCCCCCACCTTTACTATCAAATATTAAAAAAAAAAAAAAAAAGGCTTATATACATCCTTTTCATTTATATAGGGTGGGGACTAGAATGGCAACTAGGAAAGAAAATGAAGAAAATAAAAAGAGTATAAAGAAATTGTAAGAAAGAATTATCGATTTTTTTTTTTTTTAACACTAACATTTAATTAAAACTTTTGGTTGTCATATGTGCAATCACATCATATTATTATTAAGCAGTTATAAAGTGAAATTAATTAGGTACAATTCATTAGGATCCTCAATTAAATTCAAAGACATGTTTATATTAGCTAATGAAGCACAAATAATATTTTCTTTTCAAATGAAAATTAAATTCTATGCAACTATGTCTTTGAATTTAATTGAGAAACTTAATGTATTGTACGTAAGAAATTGTATTTAAGTTTTACTTAAATAAAATGTTAAAGATCATATTTATATTGGTTTATGTTTATTATGTGTAATGGCCTAAGTGGCCTGATTCAGTATAAACTATAAACTACACCTAACCTTAGACTTTCTATTTTTTTGTGAAACACCTAATCCTAGACATTATAGCATCTATATATGCCCTACTAAGGTTCTTTATATTACACATTGATGATAATAAACATGTACCCATCTAAAACTTCTATATCGTGGACGTAGGCCATTAGGTTAAACCATGTTATTCTCTTGTGTCCTATCTTTCTTTCCTTGCTTTCACATCTTCTTTTCAATAATTTTAACATAAAATAATCGTATTGGTATAGGTTTTATGAAGTAAGAAGTAAAATTAGTAATTAACTAATATGATTGGGCATATTAAAGAAATTGATTTATTCTAAAACTAATAACTTCAAAATATATACCCATACAAAAGAGCAGTTTTCATTTCAATAATTAAGTGTTAGAGAACATTTTTTTTCCCACAATGATCTTAATGGTTAATTATTAATAAATTATCTAATATATCAACGTATACGTAAAATACAATATTTTTAATATACTTGTTATAAAATTGTGAGTTTGATGTGAAGGAGGGGAGTATGATGTTTTACCAACACTAGATATTTAATTATTATATATATTTATATTATATATATATATATATATATATATATATATATTCTTTTGTAAACACGATTAATTGATATAAAAAAAAGTGTAAAATAAATTGAATCAAAACACTTGAAGGCCGCACACCACGATAACACCAATCGATTCGATGCTTACCAAGGAGAAAACGCGTTTAGTTTCGTAATTACCAACTTCACCACTTTTTCAATCTCCATGGCAACTTCAAGAGCCAAGTCAATGTTTTCATGCCGGGCACATTCATTTCCTTTAATAAATAAAGAGACTAAAACCACAAACCCAATAGACTGTGCTCCCTATATATAAGGATTGACATATTCCTCTTTCTTTCAAGCTTTTGCTTATTAAAAGTCATGGCTTTTTTGCTAAGTTCAAGCCAAACCAGTGTCAATTCATTGTTCTCTCTTTCACTTCCCATTAAACAACAGCGGCCTCGTGTGCTTGTCAATAGTGTTTCCTGCAGAGCCACCAAAGTTATTGGTAGTGAAAATAATTCAACCAATTTCTATGAGCTCCTTTCTTTGAGTCCAAACAACGCAAACATAAACGAGATAAAGAAAGCATACAGAAGCAAGGCTCTTCGATATCACCCTGATGTTTGTCCACCTCCCATGAAGGAAGAGTCGACCATAATGTTTGTTCAACTGAATGCTGCATACAAGACTCTGTCAGATCCTATGTTGCGCAAAGAGTATGATTGTGAATTGTTGGGGCTGAGAAATAATTATGGATCAACATTGAAGATGGATGTGGATGTTGCAAGAACTAGGTGGCAAGAACAAATTAATGGATTGAAAAGGAGGTCAAATCGTCGTACGGCTCAAAAGGAGGGGTCAAGGGGTAGTAGAATAAGGGCTCAGAATATGAGGAACAAGGACTAATATTTTCATTTAAAAAAAAAAATTACATGTCAATAGTTCTCAGGGTCTGGGCAATTTATCTGTTGTATTTGTTATTACTTTGTAATAGTTTGTTCTAAATTTATTTATTTATTTATTAACATTTTACACGTAAATATGAAACCACGTACAATACATCGTACGGAAGAATTCTTTATTTATTTATTTTAAAATGCCAAATTCACAAACTTTTTCATTTCAAAATGTTGATGTGGTATGTAATTATTAGTAAGTAAAAAAATGATATTAGTGATATAGCTTAAATGAGAACTAGTAAGAATTTGCCATGTCAATAATTTATAAAAATATTATAAAATAATTTACAATTTTAGCATTATTATTTATTTTTGAATGCTTCGATTTTTTAGCATAGATATCGACGTGTGAAGTATCTTTGATGTGTGGGGGTTATTGTTAAGATAATGTAATACCCATTCTTATTTGTATGTATGGTTTTGAACTTCAAAACTCAAATTAATTTATGCTGAAAATAGTTTCACAAATAAATAAGTTTTTATTGGACAAGTGTAAACCAAATAATTAGTACGTAAGAACATAAAAATAAAAAATAAAAAGAGAAGTTTAGGAAAAGTTGTATAGAATCATGGAAAAACGTTGACCTTAAAGGTTGATTTGTACAATCCAAAATAAAAATTTGGTGTGATTGGTTCTCAGCACTAAATAACATCCTAAGATCGGACTATAGTATTGACTTTTGTATTGGACTCACTTCCACACGCAAGATTTCAAGGAAAACCTTTTAATGTGCCTTTCCTTTACAATACATATGGTAGAATACTATTCACACAAGAGAAAATACATGGGAGATTGAAGAATAACACTTTCAAGAGAAGAAAAGTACAGTGTTATTGTTCAGAGAGAGAGAAAGAGAGAGTAATTAGTTCTAATGAAAATTAGGTGTTCTGATGGTGTGTAAAATAAGCCACTAAGTTAGTTAGATAACAATAAAATAGTAGCTTAGCTTAAAAAGAAAGCAAAATTCAATGTGCAGAAATAAATCTTACTTGCTCAAAATATCTTGAAAAAATAGCAAAAGTAAAAGTCCAAAGTAAAATTGATCTGGACCTAGATGTTTGAGATGAGACAAGGTACGTACACGTGTGTTATAGATAAAATACAAGTTTATACTAGACCCATATATTAATATATCAAAGGAGGTTCATAATTGCTCATAAATACACGAATGAGCTCACTTCAAATGAATGTGAGTCTGAGTCTCTGACAATAAACTCAAAATATTTGGAACATGTGCACAAAAACAATTTATTCGAAGAAAAAGAAAATCTTATAAATAGGTGCCCTAGAAAAGAATAAGCCAAAACCACAAAAGACATCCACATTAGCCAAAGGTGAAATATTTCTCAAATATGAAATTGTCAAAACTGGAGGTTCATGGAGTAATTGAATTTATTTCAATGAAATTTAGGTTATGTTTAAAAAAGAATGGGTAATTATTACAAAGAAATTTATTACTCCTATAAACAGTCGTCTTTGTTTCTTAGAGATTATTCAATAGAATTTATATTTATTACCAAATCCCTATTAATTATTGAATTTTAATGAGACCATATGCACTTTGGATAAGTAATCTTGCTGACCGCAAAAATCTTTATTTCTCTTCTCTTTTGTGCTTGTAATTTTTTTTTTTTTTTTTTTTTTTTGAGAAGAAGTAATTTTCTTTATTTGATTTTATGGGATGGGCTAACAGTACTATATCATACATACAAGAAATCTAAGAGCAAATAACCTATATATAAAATAAAATAGATGGGGATCGTTGTCTAGATGGGGATCTTAATTTAGATGAGCATCATTGCCTTCCAGGTGAATAGGGGAGAAAATCATCAAGATGCAAAATACTGACAGTGCATTTGGTTGGGCAGAGAAATGAGAGAATAAAATGGGTATAGAGAAAATAGACAATAGATTGATAAACATGATCCCTTATTTGGTAGAGTATAGTGGAAGAAGGGGAAAAAAAAGTGAAAAATGATTATATTTTATTCGGACCATAATTTCTGATCTTTCTAAAATGTTAGTAAATAAGAGAGAAAAGTCTTACATAGATGATTTAGCAATCTTATTCCTTTAGTTTATTATATTACAAATACATTAATAATAATTTATATAAGATTGGTTGATTTCTCTGCACCTTTTTCTCAAACCTTTATAATGATAAACTTTATACACTTTAATTTCTCCTCTTTTTCCCTCAATCTTCTATCCACTCTACGAAATAAAACCTAAAAAAAATTGATTCAAAGGAAAGGAATAACAAAATAAGTACAAAGAAACTCAGAGAGTCAGAGTTCATTGAAAAGAAAATGAGTGGATGAAAAAGAAAAAAGCAAAAGACAAAAGAAACAAGATGCCCAACGACCAACGTTATATGGCCATTCTACTTAAAAAGATTAGGGCTCCCCAGAACTGAAAATAAATTTGCTAACAGCTATGAAAACTATCAAACACTCCACACTATTTCACAATTTAAACACTACCCCAGCTTCACACCTTAACTAGCTATTTGCATTCTTTCACAACACCCTCGCTCGTAATATATATTATGGCAGTTCTTTAATTCTCGGCGACAGCATTTCAATAGCATCTGCAACTGTGAGAAAGATCATGTCTTCACCGATCTTTTTTGTAAACTCGGATGTATGCAGCTTTTCGGTCACGATTGCCCCAGGGTTTGCTAAAACAAGCTGTTACAAAACCATGATCAAATTATTGTCACTAATACTTTTGGTTCTCTAATAAACTTCACACTGATGAGTGAAATTCAAATCTTAATTCTTCTCATAAAATGATAACATATAACTTAAATTGTGCTACAATATTCTTGGCATATCTGTTAATGAGTAAAATTATAGTCTAGCATGTAGAAAAAAAAAAAAAAAAAAAGAAAATAAACAAACCCTACAATTAAAGTGTTTAAATGGGGTATGGTTTTCATCAAAGAAGTTTATTTAGGATTATTCAGAAGAAATATGAATTGTTTGCCATAACCAGCTAGGTAGTTACATATAATTTGAAATTTATTAGATTATAAGGAAATTTAATTTTGGTGAAACGTGTTGTACATGTTAGGTAGCTAGGTTTACTTGTCTAACAAAATTTAGATAATTAATGCTTCAACTTGGAGTATTCTGTGTTGACAAAGAAAATGCAGTGGATGTAAATCAATGCCAATTAGTGAACATATGATATATGAAACAGTAGAAGTCCTAGACAAATATCAAGATATATCTAAACACAGTTGAGAAAGCAAATAATAGGCACATAATTTCTGAGTTTAAATTAATCTTACCTTAACATCTCTGTTCTGAAGTGTCTTATGTAACTCTTCGAAGGAATGGATGCCACTGGTGTCAATATCAGTAACAGCTGCAAGATTGTGAATCATATGAATATATTCCTCTAGTAAGTATTAGAACCAATTCCATAAGGACCATGACTAAACAAATTGCTTACGTGACATTTCAACGACGAGATATTTGATTCTGGGTCCACTGTTTATCTTCAAAACTTCTTCTTCATTGCTTAGCCATCTCAAAATCCTGCAAGAAATTGGATTTAACAACTGTCTACTGGACTAGAGTTCTTACTTTCAATTTTTCCATTGTAGTCTATTGAACAAAACTAGGCCATTTTTTTTTCCCTTTCTATGACTTTGGAGGTTCTTATGTTTGCTAAAAGTATTCCTTATTATATGTAGAAATTATCACAAAACTTCCATGAAAAAGTCCGGGGATCATAACATACACAAAAGCCCTACATGCCTAGGTAATCGTTTATTTATGTGCAAAATCTATGCTTTTTATGCTCACATGTGGGCAGGAGGAGGTAATATCTTATGTTTGGATTGCATGTAGTGGAAAGGTAAAATCCTTTTTTCGGAAGATAGGGGGCCATGCCCTCCAATTGATGAAAAAAAAAAAAAAAAAAACCCTTAATCTAAACAATTTTAATTCGGCAAAAAATATATATATATACAGGGCTGTTAATTTGTCATAGAAAGAGAGTCTCAAAATACCTCTCCTTAATATAGTTGGAGTTTGAAAAGTAGATAGCAGAATCAACTCGAATAATCAGAATTCCAGAAACAGTTTTTGCAGTAGAATATTGTTCCACATTCCTGTAAACATGAGTCCCTGGGAGATTCCCAAGTACAGCAGTTCGTGGCCTTGTAACCTGTAGGAGGATTTTGGCAAAGGATATAGCCACCTACCATAACAAAAGGTAAGAGTTTTCAGTGAGAAAATCAAAAGATGAAACACTCAAAAATGGGATTGAGTATTTTTATTCAAAACACAACTTTTGTTGAGTTCTTACATACCGCAATTAAAAGGCCTATCTCCACACTTTTAAAGACCACACCAAAGAAGGCTCCCATACAAGCAAGAAAATCGAATTTATCAATCTTCCATAGTAGTATCGCAGCTGGAATGTCAACTAGGGGAAACACCGCTGCAATGATGATAGAAGCAAGTACAGCATTTGGGGTGTACTTAAACAATGGTGTGATGAGTTCCAATGTTAGAAGAACAACACAAGACATCACAATGTTGGCAACTGCTGTGTTGCAGCCAGCCATGAAATTTACTGCAGAGCGAGAGAATGATCCTGCATGCACACGATGAAGATGATTAATAAAATGTTGAAAGAAATTAATCTGTGATTAAAATTTAGAGGCTCAGAAATATATAATTTCAATTTGAGTACATTTTTACACACCTGTAGCTACATAACAAGATGTCATGGAGCCAACAATGTTCATAGTTCCCATTGCCACCATTTCTTTGTTCCCATCCACATTGTAGTCCTTCACAGCAGCAAATGTTCTAGCAATCGCTATAGCTTCCTAGAATCCAACAGATTTGGCTTTAATATTGGAGAGTATTATTAGGCTGAGTTCTCTTAATGATTGTAAAGAAATTAGCTTACCGTCAATGCTATTAAACCAGCAACCACACCGATCTTAAAACCTTTGAGAAGTAAATCTCCAGTCCAATAGATTTCATGAGCAGATGATGGGTTTATGCCCTTTTTATATATTTCACCTGACACAGTAAAAGAAACCGCAATGTGAGCTTGCCAAATCCTTTTGTGGCAAGCTAAACACAAAATCAAAATGATAAAATTAAGAGTACTTACAATTGCTACACCTTCCTTATCAGCACGAGTAATATATACACAAAATGTGGCTACTATGACGGAGGTCAATGGAGCAATAGCAGATACCCAAAATAATTTGGGGTATTTTTTGGCCTGTGCCAATATCAAAGAAAAAGTCCATAACAATGAAAATGATTTAATTTAGGTAACATAGGAATTGAAGAATAAAAATCCTCTACCCACATAGTATTCTAGTTTATATTCCACCAAAGAATTTCTATTTTTTATTTTTCTTTATGAAGTAGATAAAATGAAAATTAAAAAAAAAAAAAAAACCCTATAGTTGAGAGAGTATAAAGTGAAATATCAAGAGTGAAACATAGTATTTTTATTAGAAAGAGGATACTTACAATGTACTTGGTGAGCAAAAGGAAGGCCAAGAATGACAACCCAATTACTATGGTCTGCCAGTTCCACTGTACAACAAGTTAGAAAGTCATTCACACTCACTCATGGGATTTTCCGACCCATAATAAACATTGACATCATTTGATGAAGAGAGAGAAAAAAATAAAAATAACGTTACAAATTTCTGTACCCCATGATGTACTGATCCAAAAACTGAATGCATCACTGAAATAATGTCAGTCTTCTTTGTGAAGTTTGTTATACCAAGAAGACCTTTGAGCTGTTGAAGGCCTATGGTAATGGCAGCCCCAGCCATGAATCCAACAATGGCAGCATGAGACAGAAAGTCAATTAAGAAACCCAATCTGCAAGCAATGGTCAAACCATCATTTTAATGTTAGGGAGATTACAAATTTTATTTTATAACAAAAAGTAATTTAACCATTAAATGAATGTTAAAATCTAACAATTATAGCTATTAAAGTCAAATATGTAGTACCCTTTAGCATTTTCAACTTGATATAGCTATCTAAAAAGTCTATAGCTGAATTGTCAAAGAACAACAGCTAATAAAAGAATAATATACCTGAAAAATCCAAGTGCGAATTGAGTGACTCCAGCAAAAAAGGTAGCAGTGAATACAAGACGCCTATAAGCAAGAGCATTTTTCTGTGGATCAATCTCATTCTGCGCCATAGTTCCAATCAAAAGAGACACCACGGCCACTGGTCCTATGGCAATATCTCTGGAGCTACCCATGAAGGCATAAATAAGAGGTGGAACAAAGCTAGAGTCTAGAGAAAAGTCAACAACAAACAACATTAATTATTGATTAATAAAGCAGAACATATTGTAGCAAAAAAAAACCGAGGATGTTTATGAGAAACAAGGAAACTCACATAACCCATATTGGGGATCAAGATTTGCAAGCTTTGCATATGCAATATCCTAGTAGGAAAAATATTTGAGCATCATTAGAAATGGAAACTGAAAATTAATATATATAGCTAAGCTTATTTTGTTTTATGGAAATATTTTTCACTCACCTGAGGGACACACAGGCTAGCTATGGTGAGTCCAGCAATCAGGTCACCTCTGAACTTTTCCAGATTGTAGCTTCTTGCCCATTCAAGAATCGGGAAAATAGCTTGGAGTACAAGAAAAAACCTTGTATGACTTTTTTGGCCCCGAAAAGCTTTTAAGGGTTCATCGTGGAAGAAAGTTTCCTTGATAACAGTTTGAAATTCAGTGAGAAGATTTTGCTGAGGAGGCCTTTCCACCTTGTGAATATGAGAAGAAGGTTGTGGATGGCGTCGCGATGAAGGGCCGCTCCCGATCTCCATCTCGTGAGTAACACGCCCACTCATTTGAGCCAGAAACTAGTTAGCTCTAGTATATGTATATCAAACCTATATTAAAACAATGGGGCAGAGAAAATTGATTAGAACTTAGAAAATACTGCTAAAAATGATTTTATTCAACGGAAGCAAATTGTAACAAGTTAATGGTTACTAACTATGGAAAGTAAGGCTGAGTTAAGCTGATAGATAAAGATGAAAGTACAAGGTACAGGGAAGTAAGTTCTTACAGGGAACTAGGGAAGTAAGTTCTTATTGCTTATATATATAGGCAAGCCTAAGCTTTTTGGTTTATTTATTATTTCGTCTGATATGACCAACTACTTAGCATCTAGCTGCCACGAATATGATGTATACAAAGGTTGACTTTCTCAAAAATTAACCTACAATTAGCGATTAATTTCAAGCTTTCAATAATATGATTGGATTTGTTTTTAACTGTCACTCAATATTATTATTATCAATTTATTTCTCTTTAACTTTTTATTTATATTTTATGGTACCTTTATCATTCTTGTTCCCCTTAAAAGAATATATATATATATATATATATATACAATACTTACGTATTGTTCCTTAGATTTTCTTTTAAAAATCTGTCATGTGAATTTTTCTTTATGGGATAGAAGTGTATTTTTTAGTTAAGTAGCCACATGATTCAATTTTAAGTGGAAAATTTTTAAACAGCACTTAATGTATTGTACCTAAATTTTGTCATATATATGTGTGTGTATGCGCACGCATGTTTATATTATAAGTACTATTTTTAAAGGAAAATGAGTGGTTGATCATAAAAAAGCATTAAATGCGAAGATATAGGTAAACGTGGAGGGTTGGTGGAGACAAATGTATTTGATTGAGTTTAGGTAGCGGAGGTGGAGACAAATGAACCAGAGCCCTTTTGATTGAGATCAATATTGAGATTCCACAAGGACAGAAGCGGGAATAGCAGGAGCGCTCTACAACAAAATGTAACTATAGTGACGAATTTTAGTGGCAAACATTTTTTGGCCACAAAAAAGTACCAAATAGAGACGAAATTTATATTTCGTTGCTATTTATAAAAAAAAATTAGTAACATTTAACAACGAAACTTAGATTTCGTCACTATAGGTTGTGTTGAATGAAACCAAATTGATCTACAGTGACGAATTTGTTCGACACTAAAAGTTTAAATTTTTTGCGACAAACACTTTTGTCACTAACCTCGTTTAGGAGGAAGGAATGGAAATGAATGAAAAGAATCATTTTAGAATATTCTTCCATTCCTTTATTTGAAAGTTTTAATGGAGGGAATGGAAAACCCATTCTCTTGTTTGGGAGTTTAAGTAGGAGGGAGCACTCATTCCTCTCTATTCCCTTAAAACCTCAAATTTTCATTCCCCCCGAAATTGGGAGGAATGGGAGGGAATAAAATTAGATTTAATGATTTTTTTATTAAAACTCCCAAATTACCCCTATATATTCAATTCTTTATTTTAAAATAGGGGTCTAATAGTAATATTATCATAAAATGATTCCATTCCATTCCCTCCATGTTACTCCCAAACAATATTACTTACACTCTATTCATTTTCATTTTTCATTCCTTTATTTTAAAACATCCAATCAAGGTTACTTAATTCCATTCCATTCCATTCTTTTCCATTCCTTTCCCTTACTTAAATACATTCCATTCCATTCCATTCTATTCCTTTCCATTCCCTTATGATCATTCAATTTCATTCATTCCATTCCATTCCCTTATGAACTCCCAAACGGACAATCACGAAGAAAATAAGTCATCATTGAAAGGAAAAACCAAAACATTAGTTTTATTATCTACGATGAATATGAGTTCGTTGCTAAAGGCAGGCAATAGCGACGAAACCCAAGTCATCACTAAAGAGGTCATATATATATCACACATTCATCACCCCATTTTTTTTTCACTTCACATTCAGCTTTTTTTTTTTTTTTTTTTTTTTCCACTCATTCTCTCCCTCACACCGTCGACTCCCAGCCTGCTGACGCCGACTTTGACCCAGCCCATCGGTGTCGACCTAGCCCCCTGCCAGTGACGCCGACCCAGTCCCTTGTCACTTTTGCCGACCTTTTTTTTTTTTTTTTTTTTTTTTTTTTTTTTTTTTCCCGCTCACTCACTCCGATTCACTCTCACTCACTCATAGCGCCGATGCCGATGCCGATGCTAACCTAGCCCATCGGCGCCATCAACAACAACGACATCCCCAACCTCTCCCCAAATGACGCCGTTGAGCTTGACTCCTACATCGCCGTTCAAGAGATTCAACGGTTCTGCTCCCACTCCCAAAACAAGGTACCCCCTCATCTCATCTCATCTCTTTGTTGCAATTTTCAGATCTCGAGTTTTATAGATAAAAATCCTCTTGATGATTAAAAGAGAAGATGTATTTTTTTTTTGTTTGTTTGTTTGTTTTTTTTTTTTTTTTTTTATTTTATATATATTAATATTTTGGACATGCTTGAGGTACTTTTTGTCTTTTAGTTTCCTTTATGTAATCAAAGTTCTTGCATTAGCAATTTGGCATCATTAGCAAATGTGTGAGAAGATTCGTGGAAAAAGGGTATTGAAAGTTTCAGGTCTATTTGGCTTGGTGGGGATTAAAGAGAAGCTACTTGGAAATTGCTTGATCTTTAGCTCCTTCTCATTTTACCCAACATTTTTTTGGATTGGAGAGACACCACCAAAAATAGGAAGCTTATAATTTATTTATGGAAATTTATTATTGTTATTTATGGATTGGAATGTTATATGATAAGTACACAAGAAGCATCAATTGATTCAATTATATATATATATAAATGTACAGGTATCTTAATTGCCATAAATATTCCAAATTGAAAATTGAAGTACAATGAGGCATATACTAAATAAATATTCTTGGAATGTATATTGAATTTTATAAAATTATTTTTCTTTTTATGATTGGTCTTGGTTTTAGTAAAACTCCTTTTTAAGTTTATTCATTCTGTGTACTGTTATTTCTTGATTTTTGTTTCTCTACCAAAGAAAAAAAATGGAACGTAATAAAAAGAGAGAATAAATTAGAAAATCAAATTTAGATCAAGCTTTCTAGTCTTTAGTAGGAAGATGCTTTTAGATGATACAAAATTTGCTGTCAAGATCAAAATTGTCCAATACTATAAGGACATAGCCTTGAAGTGATACTTGCATTTTTGAACACATATCTTGCCCATGTTGCATCCATTACAATTGAGCACTTCCCTTGGTCAGCTTCCAACCCCCATTCCCTTTAGGTTTTTACCTTTTTAGTTTAAAGACACAACTTTTGTCATGACTATGAAATTGTTGGTTGTAACTTTTAAATAGTGGAGAAAAAAGTAGTGAGTTCATGTGAAAGTAATTGTCCACCACTCATAGTTGACCACTTCATTAAGTTGTGACAAAATTTCTAATTATAGAAGAACTGTTTTACCTTTCTATTGGTTACATTTTTTTGATGCTCATTGAAAGTGCAACGTTTATTTTTTTTTTTTTGGTTGTGAATTTCGATATTAAAGGAGTCGACGATCTCAAGTTTGAAGGGGTGGTTGGCAAATCCGGTGATTGTGAGCAACCCGATTCTGAGGTTGATTGCTGGGATTGTGTTTACAATAAGGCTCTTAAGCACACCAACGCTGGTGGCACTATGGAACTATAAGTCTTAAATTTTGAAAAAAAATAATTTGGGATTAAGGTTGTTGTTTAGTATTAGATTAGTAGAGTTATTGATATAGTAATAAAAGACTAGAGTAGGAATAAATCAAAATTAGACATTTTTGTGCTTCACAATAAATCAAAGAGACAAGAGCTAGGGACCAAGAGGAGCGAGCTAGGGACAAAGAGGTGCGAGCTAAGCAAGAAAATGTTCAAAAGAATATTCTTAAATTTTTGAGGAGCAAGGGTTATGATGACACTTTTACCTATGGGGGTGGTTCATCTTCAAGTTAAAACAGTTATTGGTTAGTACTTTTTTTTAGCAATTGACTCGTACTACATTGTGTGACTACTTTTTTTTTATGCATTATTTGAAACTAATTGTATTATATTACACTTGAAAATCTATATTTGCTTTCTACAACTTATACATTAGGAGTTGTGGCTACTCTTAATGCATTGTTAGAAATGTTTCTTATAATATAGTTAATGTTTTTACTTTACAATTTTAATGTAGTATTGTTTTTATATTTGTGCAGATTTCTTATTGGTGGCTTTTAGGAGATTTATTTTTGGCATTACTTGAAACATAGAGGACATCTTCCGTTGATTCTAATTATATTATGCTACACTTTTTGTATTGTTATAAAACATCATGTGTTATTGTATGTGTTGCAAATAATTATTGTATGAAAGAAGTTTGAATTGAATACTTGTTTTATTTTTTACTTGTGGAATGTATGGATCATTTTTTTTTTTTTTTTATAAATGTGTTGTTGAAATAAATGTGTTATTTAAATGTGATGTTTTAATAATGTAATTACAGGTTACAAATTAATATCAAAGCCATGAAAAAAATAAAAATAGAAAATAAGTTTTAGCGACTAATTTTTCCATCACAAATATAGCAACAAAAAATTGTTTTAGTAATGAAATATTTCGTCACTAAATGTAGCAGAATTTTGTAAGAAATGGTTTTAGTGACAAAAATTTTCGTCACTATAATTCTGGTGATTCAATATTTTCAATTTTTGATGTTGATATCCCAAAATTTTAAAATGCTTATATAAAATCTTGACAAATCAACCCCAAAAAAATTGAACTTACTATTAGAAAGAGGATCACTCAAGTTTTTGGATTTAAAATCAAAACATGGACCAAAATATATTGTAAATGAATCAAACTGTTTATAAATAGCTTGAGCACGATCTAAGAAAATACTTGTTTATGTTCGTTTATTTGGCAAGAAAACCAAACTCAAGCCTAAATTTAGGCTCAATTATTAAATGAATCATGTTTGAACATTATAATGTATTCATGAACAAGCTTGTGAATATGAGACTTGATTTAAATATATAATATTATATTTTTATGTATATACTTGTCTAAAAATATAATACATTTATAGACTTAAGATTGGATTTTATATGCTTGTAAATAGGTCCATATAATATCAAAGTATTATTTCTAGTTCATTCATATTAGAAGTAGTCTAATTTTAGTAAAAATTCATAGATTTGTAAAGGAGTAGAAAAATGTGCATTGGAAAAGTTTTACAATAATCAAATGATCCTATTCCTACTAAAATTTAATAATGTTATCCAATGCAACTCTGAGTCCACAAATTTTTTTTGTTATGTAGATGTTACAATGTGAAACTCCTGTCCACAAATCTAAGTAGCCACTTGAAGATTCTAATCAATTCAAAAGTTATGATAACTTTTAAGGAATTGTAGAGTAAATTATATTATGCACAACATACTCTCTTAATCATAATAATTTATTTTTGGATAATCATAATAATTTATCTATTATGATTATATTATATCATTTTATAGATGTTACTCAAATTTAAGTTTCTTTAAAGTCTACCAGTGATATTTGCTATATGTTTTGGTTGCATCTTTGCATTGTGCCATTAATTTAGGGAGTTGCACAGCTTCACTCTGTAGGTTATTCTTGAGGAGCCTATGAGGTGCTAACTTTGAGGAATATGGGGTGCTTTGCTGAGCATATATTCATGAATAAGTGGTACTTAAAATATTATTAAAACAGGATTTTGAAATTTTATTTATTTATTTAAATTACACGTTCAATAATAATAATCCCTCATCTACTTTTTTACGTCTATTTTCATGTTTTAAGTGTGGATATTTTAATTAAGCCTTTTAAAATGTCTACATCAACGTATCAAATTATCAATTGTAGATATTGTGTAAAATGAAAGATGTAAAATAAGTATAAGAAAATATTTTCACAAAAAAAAAAAAAAAAACATAAGAATTGGGAAAGACAATATTGCTACACCTCACCAATTAAATACTAAACGCTCAGGAGTCAGGAGTCCCAAATTTTGGAGGTGCTTCATGAGAATTTATGGCCAAAGCTCGCCTATGATTTTAGGAGAAAAAAAATTAACTGTTAGGTTCACAATATTGCTACTAGAGGTTGATGCTAGGGTTTATTTCTGGAGCAATATTCGTTTTTTTAGAGAGTTTCAACTAATGACATCCGCTCATAATGATAACTATTTATTATTAAACTAAAACACTAATCAGTTTTTGGTATAGGCAGAAATAAAATCTCAGATCTCTTATTTAACCATAAGAGACTTTTGTTGAGCTAATTGGAATCTATTGCTGGGGCAATATTTAGTTATGAATTATCATTATATTTTATCTATTATTTATTTTTGAGTCTTTCAATAATGAGGGAAATTATCCTTATCAATTAGGATGTGTTTGAATAGGAGTCGATAAACACAATACTTATCCTTATCTGTTGCTTAGATTGATTAGTTGTTTCTTTCAATTGGTGTCTGTAAGTCTTTACAGGACGTAACACTAATAAAAGAAGCTTTAAGAAAGCATGATTTTTACACCCATAGAATGGTAGTTTGAAATATTTTGGGGTTAGCAAATCTGTTTTGGGCCTTTTGGCCCGATAAATGATGTGGTGGATTTGAATTATTTATTTACAAGGTTTATTGAATTTGGATCCATGGGTTTGGCACTTGGCAGTCACTGTTGACTGTTTTGGGTGAATGACAAATTGTCAAAGTCCCAATTTTATTGGATGTCCCGGCAATAAGAGAGTAAAAATGACATTCTCATATGTATTTGACACCAAAAATGTAGTAAGAGCATGGTTTTAAAAACCGAACTGGACGAAGAACCGCTTTTTTTTAAATTTCCAGTTCAACCCCGGTTTTTGACCGGTTTTTCGGTTATTGACCGGTTTTGGGGTTTTAAACCGGACCGGATTGCTCCGGTTCCGGTCGGACCGGCCGGTCCGGTCCGGTTTTTAAAAAAGTGAGTAAGAGTTGATTGAAGAACTAAATTGCTCATATTTGAAAAGTGAGGATCTAAAATGATCAGATTAAAAATCTATGGACGAAAATAACATTTTTGTTTTTGGAAATTTTGAGGAACAAAATAATAGTTTAACCAAATATTATTATTAACTAGTATGTAGCCCCGTGTTACCGCACGGGAATAGATATATTATTAATCATGAGTTTATTCATGTTTAAAAGGCTCGATTAAGTCTAAATTCATATTATTAACCAAAAAATTTCATTAACAAAACTTAGCAGTATATATATTTTACATAGAAAGATGAACCTTGGTGACAATGTTTATCCAAAAGATCTATTCACGCTTTTGAATCTTCAATCTCTATTGATGATTGAAATTTTCGCAACTTCAAAAATTTAAATTTAAAAAAAAAAAAACCCTCAGAGTTGTACTTATTTTGTTGTTTTACAATGGGTCATTTTGTAACATGATGGGCATTTGTGTGAAGAAAAAACCTCTCAAGTTCCATGGCTGATAACATAAATTCTCTCCAATCTCTTTTTATAGAAAGATGGGTTTGTGCGTGTTTTTATACATCCTTCATAGTTGTATTATCACGAAGTAAGTCCAATGGATTTAGATTGGTACTACCAATTCCCAAAGCATGAGTGTTTAATGTGTTATTAATTTTATCTCATTGGCTTCTGCACATGACAGCAAAATTAAAAATAATTAGATTGTACACGTGTATAGTAAAATTGGACTTCAATTTCATATTCTAATTGAACAATTGAAATGATAATATATGATAGTAACAACAATAGGAAAATTCAAATAAAATTTCGAATTAAATTATAACAATTTGAATAAAAAATTCCAGTAGAAAGACAGGGTGGAGTAATCTACTCCAAGAAGGCGACCAAACTTGCGTAAATATAGAATAATAAATCTCTCTTTAGAAAATTTACATTTTTCATAACCTTTACCTTCACTGAACATTTTAAAAACATAGTAACTCACATCTGCCATCCGGACATCTACAGCCGAGTCCTCTCCAATTTGCATGAGATTCCATTGATCACTAAGTTCCTTTGCAGACTGCAAAAAGTATCATCCATCGGTTCACAGCAGTGCTTTTTTCATTGTTATAGGTGCCCAACTTGAACAAAAAACCAAATATAAGGATAGTGAATTTTAGGCATAATGTGCATCTAATCACATATTAGCAATTTATAACAAATGTAAAGATGCAAACTTTGTAAGTGAATAGTAAACAAAACTCGATTGTCAAAACCAAGAAGAAAGCACTTTAATTTGAAACTCAATGCAAATGTAAAGATGCAAAATTTTGTAAGCAATTTATAACAAAGATGCAAACTTTGGCTTTGCTATCTTTTTGAAATTATGCAATGTACCCAAACCAAGTTCTTATCACCGATATTAATCTCTTTGGTTTTCACGTTTGACTACAAAATCAAGAAAAAACTTAATTAGCACAAGAACTCACTTGACCCGATATATAGAAGTGGTTTTAATGAGAATGAGCCCACATACATTTAGCCACATGATGCAAAATTCAACTTCAATTTCATATTCTAAACACATGGCACAAAATTAGAGTTCTAATTTGGAATTCAATTTCACACTCTCTCTGCTTCACCTATTATTTTATATATAGACTATAAGAGGATTAATTGTATAATTTTTTTTTAGAATGCTAAGTATTTTAACACACACATATAAAGATGGGAGAAGGTCTTAAAGAAACTGATAGTAGTCGTAAAGAATTTGTATAATATATAGTAAGGGAAAAATGCCCACATACCCCCTGAACTTTGAAGTAGTGGCCAAATTAAGAGAATAATTTAAATACACAAAGTGGTGGCTCTGAACTCGACGATTTGTGCCATGGTGGCTCTAATTCTACGATTTCTCTCTCTCCTCTCTGCCACCGGTCGGACTTAGGTTGTTCTTCTTTCTTTGTTGGTTTTTTTTTTTTTTTTTTTTTTTTGGTAAGATCCGTTGGGTTTCAATTTCATGGGATGAGTTCATATTTTAAAGTTACATGTGAGTGTCACGTGACTATTCTGTTAACACATTAATAGGAGACTAACTAAAGTATTGATTTGACAGTTGTGTAAAGTTTAAGGAGTAAATTGACTAATATAAAAGTTGAGGGGGTGTTTTGGCCACTAGCCTAAAGTTTAGGGGGTGTATGGGCATTTTTCCCCTATATAGTAATCTATATTTTGTGTAACCACACTTTATGTCTTATGAGCCAAGATTTAAAGTTCATTTGTCAATTACCTATCTTGATTTTTAATTAATCGATCTTCTCCGTAGTAAAGAATGAGATCTTAGTCTTACCAATGAACAGTGGCGGTTGCAGATATACTTCAAGGGGTTCAAATGAATCCCCTAACTTAAAAAAAAAAAATATATATATATATATATATATATAAAATATTGCTTTACTTATTTAATTTACTCTTAAAAATATTTTTGTGCACTTTGTTTTAAATCTTGTACACCCCGATTACATATCAGCTTATTCCACAATCAAACAACAATTTAGTGTATTATTTATGTATGGATGAGTGTGGTTGTGTGGGTTAAAAGTTATCTGGTGCAAGTGGGGTTGAGTTTTGTCATTAAATTTAAAATATTTTTTTATAAAAACAATGATAAATATATAACCACAATTGTGTAAAAAAAAAAAGAACATTATAGAAGCTTAACAAAATAAAATGGTCATACTTACATTGACAATAGATATTGACAACTAATAATAAACTATCATGAGACTTTTTTAAAATATAAAAACTCATAGAAGGAAATTGTAAAACTTCACGTATTTGTGTTTTTTTTTTTTTTTTTTTTTTTTTGATAACTCAATATATTCAAGTTTTTTATTTATTAATTTTTTTTTTTAGTTTAAGTTTCTTAATGATCCCCTAGAAAAAAATTCCTAGAACCATCATCGCCAATGAAGCATTTCATAAAGCAATGCATTTACTGTATATTGTACAATTACAAATTTACAAGGAAATTGCAACAATATACTAACATCTTTAGAAAGAAATTAGATATTTACTAATGAATTAAGTTATATCATTTAAAGATTTTTACTAACTTTCTATAATGTGTTATTATGTAACTGGATTGACAACATTCTCAGTATCCTTATGAAGAATAAATGTTGACAAGGATATTAGCATGTATTTGTAAATTTCTTTGGTGTGCTACAAAACGTTCCATATCAAGATTTTTTTTTTCCACCTATTTATATAGATTCAGTGGTGGAGTCAAGATTTTAATTTAGGAGAGCAAGATCAAAAAATAAAAAATTAAAAGTATAATTAATTTGAAAAATTAATCAATAACAAAAAATATATAAAAAACTATATGTTTATTTAATTTTATCCATAATACATATTTCATATCATCAAAATAAAGAAATCAAGAAAAATAAATTCATAATTAATAACAATCAAATTAAGAGAATAATTTAAATACACAAAGTTTAAAAATATAATTTGATCCTCAAAATAAAATGAGAAAATAAATTAATATGAAAATGTTAAAGAATATAGAAATTTTTTTGTAAAGTTGTATACATGTCTCATTTCTTCCTTGAATGTTTTTACGTAGAATATGACCTTTCTTCCATTGTTATTTTAAGTAGCTAAATTTTGAATTTATACAAAAAGTTAGTATTTGAAACCCACAAAATATCAAGAGATGAAAGAGAAATGTTAGTTGACACTCTACAGTTTTAAACTTCAAACCATCGATAATGCTATAGATTTAACTTTTTCACAATAAAATTCATACTTATTGAAGTGGTTGACTATGAGTAATGAAGTAAAAGTGTTGGATATAGAGTATCAATTACGTCTACTGTTCACCGTTAATTACTTTAGCAATTGTAAAATTTGTTTGTGAAAAATTGTGTATACAACATTAGTGTTGGTATACAAAGATATAGCATTAAAAAAAAAAAAAATTGCGGCCCCACTAATACTTCAGTGAAAGAGAGTCAAAACAAACATTAAAAGGATCCGTGAGGTTGGAAGGATAAAAAATAGGGAGGGAATGGAAAAGTGGGAGGATAGAAAAAATTTTAGTTTCCCTTGTTTGTGTTTCGTTGAAAGAGTGGAAAACTTTTTTATTTGGTTGAGAAGAAAAATGGAAAAATAGAAAATAAAGTTTATATAAATTTACTCATATGTCCTTATTAAAAATGATGCTAAATTAAATAATAATAAAAAAGCAAATAAACAAAAAAATCACCCAAGTTTGTTAAAAAATAAAAGATATGCCAAGTACAAAAGAAAAAAGAAAAAAGAGAAATTAAGTCACGTTCAAGTAAAACCCAAAAAAAAAAAAAAAAAGGAAAAAGAAAGTAAAAAACAACCAAAATGGCAAAACATGAGAGGAGGGGTAGTTCAGTAATTTGACTGCAACTACTCTTTTCTTCTTTCTTTTCTCCCTAAATTGAGAAGATAATGTTTTAGTAGGCTCGGAGAGAAAACATTTAGACTTCATCAATTTTTTTTTTCTCTCCTCCGTCCAACCAAACACCCACAAAATTTGTTTTCTCTCCCATTTTCTCTTTATTATTATTATTATTATTATTATTATTTTCAACCCTCCGTAAAATCCACCCAATCAAATGTACCCTTAAATTTTACCTAAGCCCCCACAAATCACCATCTTTTATGCAAGAAAAGACAAAATAAGGTTGCTAAGTTGCTTTATGGAAGTGAATTGATTAGTGCAAGGGGGCAAAATAGTGAAATACTTCTTGTAAAGTGGTGGGTTGTGCTAGTGGTGTTGGGCTGCTTTCTATGGCACTAGGCCCAAGTTTTTTCGGATAAGGGAGTTGAGACCGGTCCAGTTGCAACTCAAGTTGGTCCGGTTTGTGCGCAAACTAGGCCAGGTTTACCAGGAACGTGCTTGCGGTAGACAAAAACTGTCTCGAGACAAGTTGTGACAGACATATATGATAATAATAAAATAAATAAAATATCTGGCCACTCATTGGGAAATGACCAAACAACCCTCAAACACAACTACAGCAATGATAATCACTTTTACGGAAGGAAAAGAACAGAACGAAAATGAACAAGTATTAATATGTATGGGTTAATTAGAATGTTAGGAAATCAACTAAAATTTGGTCCGCAGGAGCAAAGCTAGAGAGGAAAGAACGTTCTTTCTCAACACAATTAATCTCTTAGGAGAAGTCCTACCGTGGAGATTAAGCGCCCGAGAGAAACGGACCTGAATGGTTTATGCACAGAGGCTCCTTGTGATTTTCACAGAGAGCAGGACTTCGTGAGGGAGAAAGGGAATCAATCTACCGATGCATGCCTACCGTTCTAATTCTCACTTTATTTTCTTTCTAGTTGTTTTCTTCCCTTCCTTCCCATTCGTTTCTTTTTCTATTTCTTGATTTTTCTCTTCAAATTCCTATTTCTTAGTTAAGGTTCCCGTTGTTGCTCCATTTTTCTGTTCACAGCAAGACCTTCTTTTTATAGTGCCTGCTGTGACCGGATTTTACTATTTTAGCCCTTAACCTCCTTTGTCTGGTTTGGGTGTTTGGCCAACCATTACTATTCCGTCTGTGTGCCACCCCCCATCACCGGACAAAGAAGGGTATTTTGTTTGCTTATCCGCCGTGGCACCCTTTCCTGCTATGGTCTAGGTTCTTTCTCTCTCCCTATCCCTCATGGCATGCACGTAGTGGTTCCAACTCAGCTTGCTTCTTTTGGGTAGTAAGTTATCCAAGCAAGACACCTCCCCGAAAGAGCTTGAGCCGGAACCTCAAAAATAGATTTTTCCCCTCTCCCCACCACCAAACCATGCTCTCTGAATCTCTAACCCCGACCTCACCATGCTCTGTATTGGTTGGGTGCAGCCGTGGTGGTGCCCGGGTCTTACGCGTGCCTTCCTTCCATATGTGTCCAAAGTCCGCTCACGCCCATTTGTCTGTCGTGGTCTAGAGACTTGCCTACATAGCCTACCGTCCGTTTTCTTTGACTTTCTATGTGGACTACTTTTTGATTTCCCGCTCCTCTTAGGAGTTGGGTCTTATTTGATGATGGACCTTATATTTTTTTGGCCCACTTCTTGATTTCCCTCATTTCCTGCCATATTGTTCTGTTATTCCCTTTGTAATGACTCAATTCTGCTGGGCCTCTTTAGGCCAGCCATTTACTCTTTCTTCCCGGTGACTTGGTATGACTTTGGTTTTTCCTACTTATAGGCCCCTATGTCCCTTTTGTCTTTCTCTTGGGCATCTTTGGCCCATTTGCTTTCCATGGGCTTTTACAAACTTCATTGGACTTCCTTGGCCCAATTACCTTATTCTCATCCTTGGGGTTCATGGGCCTGCCATAAACCCCTTACTTTCTTAGTTTGCATTACTTTGGGCCTGTGGCGACCTTTTCTCACTTTTCTACATCATATACTGCCTATGGGTATGTTATTTCTCTCTTTCCGGGCTTCTTTAAGCCCACTTGCCTCTTCGAGGTCCATTTGTTTATTTCATGGGCCTGTGATTTATTATTCTTACCGCTTGGGCCTAATGGTTTTGCTATCCGCTTACCAATTCTTTGCTGCCCTTGTTATTGGGCTTTTCTTCTTTCTACTTGGATTCTCACAAATAGCCCTCAACACTTCTAATAAGTAATAAGCACTAGCAAAGATCAATTTTTGGGGAGCTCAAGCCTCAAGGGGGACAATTGTCCCCTCTTGCCCCTTGGATCCGCCAGTGGTTCCCAATACATGTCTTTGCAAGTCTTGTGTAATTATATCTTAGGGCCAATTCCTCGTTTGTATAACAAAAGCTCTTCAAATACTAGATCTCTTTCATTCTAAAACTCCAAACAACTAACACTTGCTATCTGAAGAAGTTCAAGTCTTTCTTAGTGCAAATGGGCAAGCTCAAAGCAATTTATGGCGAGGTTTTTTATTATTGTTATCATGGTACTCGTGGCTTTTATTGGAAACACCCGAGTCTTTACTCTTTAGTTGAGATTCCTGGTTATCCTCCACAATGTAAATAGGTTTCATCATAGCCTTAACATTGGCAATTATATATTAAAATGCATGGGTGAAGTGTTTTAATGTATTGATAATATAATTTCAATGTTTTCATAAAATATTCTTACAAATATAATTTTTTTGAAATAAAAGCCATAGTGATTTCATTTATTCAATATAATGAGTAACAAAAAGAGAGAAATAAGGGACATTCTTCAAGCTAAACAATGTTCTCATTTTCTTTAGGAGCACTAGCAAGAGCTAGAGTAACTCTATTACATCTTAAAAGAACACTAACCAAAGAAATAGTACAAAAACTTTCACAAATAATAAAAATATCCTCTAAAATCTAAGCAACATCTAAAGGTAGTTCTTACCCTACTTCAACAACTCCACAAGTTCACGAAGACATTTTGCAACGAACTCTGGAATCCACATTCTAAATAGAAAAACAATACTTTCCACTTACATAACGAGTACATTTTTGCTAAAAATATGTTTTGCATTTTTTTTTGTTTGCTTGTAAAATGTGGTTGTTTTTTGAAATTTTATTTGTAAAATGTGGTCAAATTTGTAAAATGTTTTTAGGTGAGAGAAATTTTATTTGCAACCCTCTCTCTCTCTCTCTCTCTTCATTGACACCATTGATGGTGTTTGGGGTTGTAGGTTTTGGTGGTTAGGCCACTGCTCATGAACTCTTGAAATGTTTCTACTAAAAATGTTGTATAATGAAATAAACGAAGTGTTTGAGATAAAGCATTATAAACTACCTATTTTATAATTTATTGATACGACAAGTTGTGATTAGTGTAATATTATTTTTATATAGATTCGTTATTGATATTGAATGCGCGAAAATGTGTGAAAACACAAGAGTTATTTAGACCCAAAATTAAAGTTATGGCTTGATTGATTTTACTTTAACTTAATACTAAGTGCGGAATAAAGTAAATGCGAGCGGATAAACAAACAAGCTACTTTAACCCATAAACATTATAACACAGTAGTAAAATGAAAGGTAAAAGAGTAGGGAAGAAGAATGCAAACACAAACTAACATGCCGATGTGTTTTCGAAGAGAAAATCGAAGAACTCGGCGAAAAACCTCTCCGCCACCTTTCAAGCGATAATCGATCCATTAGACAATCGGTTGGGATACATGGGTTAGCAAGAGACCCTCCAAGCCTAATCTACCCGATGTACCTAAGCCCTCTAAGTTCTTACTCCAACAAGGCTTCTCGAAACCATGTCTTATCTAGCTCTCCGGATCCCGCAACAAGCTCCATGTTGCATCCGCCATCCTTGGCTTCTTCCAATGCTTCCCAAAGAAAGACCAAAACCTCATCGAATACTCGAAAGGGTGTGGTAAGTGTTTGGGCTATCAACCTCTCAATGGTATGGAAATGAGAGATAGGAGTTGAGGAAAATCCACAAGCAATTGTGTAGAGAAATGTGGATGTAACAATCTCTAGCTCTTAAGGTTTGTGGCTAGGGTTTTCTATTTGAAACACCCCTCAACTTTTGTGGGTAATGTGAGTATATATAGTGTGGGTATAGAAAGTGTGTATCAGATAACACAGTCTGGCAAAATAGAATGTTTCACGAGTGTCTTGCGGGAAGGCCTTACCCACAAGCTACTCGCAAAAACACGCTTGTTTTCATCTGTCCCGACTCTTCGCATTCCGGTCATGTGCAGGCACATGCATCATTTCGCGGGATGCTTAGTTGCGAGATACCCGCGAAAACTCTTCTGTCTTGAGTTGCTTGAGTCTTCACACACACTCTCTCTATCACACAACCCTTACAATTAAATCCCACAATAAATATAGGATACAAAAGATTGAATAAAATTACAATAAAATTTGGTACATAATTAAAGCCAACAAAACACATAGTTGTAAATTACAACTTTACAGATATAATTTTTATCGTATATCAGTCACAAAGTATAACTTTAACAACTATAAATAAAAAATATAATGAAAAATTTTGAGGGACTTTGGCCCCATTTGATACACAAGTTCAAACACATGTTTTCAGTTTTTAAACAATATTACACATATTTTCACATATTTTTTCACTCACACATATTTTCAAATAAACTGAAAACTATTATTTTAAATAAACTTTTGAAAACTGACTTATTTGAAGGGTTTGAAATATGAAATCGTCGAAAATCAAAACACGTAGCGAAATTATTTTTAAATGTGTAAAACGTGAGACATTTTTAATTTTTGGAGCAGTACTGATTTGGGTCCTGACTTGAAAACAGAAATGTATGAAATATCCCCCCCAAAAAAACATGTATAGTGTTTGGACTCGGGCTCCGAAAGTGTCCGTTATTGGTTTGAATCTTGAATGGGAACGAATTTCAAAACTTGCAAGCTATCCTTTGATAAGATTTTATCCTTTGTCGCTTTTATTGCTTACAAACCTTTCACGTAATCACATGTGCTTGTGAAGTTGATACTATGTCTATATGGAATATATTAAGTTTTCAAATCCAAAATTGTCCTATCCTATATGGTTCGAGACCCAGTAGCAGAGTGTACGTAAAAAAAAATTGTGACTTTCTGTAGTTTACTACATTCATGCATTCACATCTTTTGGAAACAAAAACTACATCAAAGAATGGATTCAACTCTCAACTTCACCTTTCCTTATAAATTCAATAGCAACCAAGAACATAAAGTTTCTTGCCACAAAAGGAGAAACAAACTAAGAAAAGCAACCTATACATAATACATGTCAAGTGTCAACATTTATATACAAGAGTCAGATATTAATCAAATTATCAAACAACTGCTAGCTTCCTCCTCTTGGCATTAGCAATAATAACAGGCTTGGTCGACTTGTAAACATGATATATAGACCGAAACCTCCTTTTCCTTCGATCGAAAATCTCATCATCTTCTTCAATGGTTTCTCTGATGTTATTAGTAGAACATACATCAGCTGCATCATCACCTTCGCTCTGTTCTACTTTCACCTCCGAGCTGTTCGTGTTGTTATCATCGTCATGGTTGTGGTTGTCATCCGAGTCTCCGCTGAGTTGTATTAGCTGCCGAGCCACGTCCATCTCTGACTCTGAGAAACTATAGCCGATATGCTTCTTCTGGGTTCTTCCATCTTTGCAAGCCAATGATAGTTTTGCCATTATTTTCCCAATGAAATCGAGAGAGAAAGACAGAGAGAAAGAGGAAAAATATCAAAGATAGGCATAGATGCCCCTATATATAGAAGAGGATAGAGTCATAGGTCGGTCAATTATTATTATTATATTTCAATACGCGGCTGCAGATTAAGTAAATAATCTCTCCTTTCTTGCTTGAAAAGTAATCTATATTTTGCGTTAGCTTATCAAATATTATTTTTTTTTTTTTTTTTTTTTTTTACTAAAAAAGCTCACACGTCGATCAATAATATGTGTTCTTTTTGGGCCTACGTTATTATACAGACTGGGCCTTTGTTAACAATGGCCTAAAACTTAAAAGTTTAGAATGGCATAAATCTTTTTGTATGGGCTACTTTCTCTTTAAAGGTGTTTCAGACTTCTTGGTAAATTTTTTTTGCATAGACCTCACCTGGCTAATGGGTCGGGGTAATCAGGTTCATATCGAAAATGGTCCTTCGTTAACAATAATTAAGTTCTTTTTGGGCCTACGTTATTATACATACTGGGCCTTTGTTAACAATGGCCTAAAACTTAAAATTCAGAATGACATAAATATTTTTGCATGGGCCACTTTCTCTTGAATGACCTGTTTGGAAGGAAGGAGTTGAGGGGAGTGGAGTAGAGTTAGCTAAATAATAAAATACTCAGAAATAAAAGTTAAATACTTTAGAGATTTTTAAATTTACACAATTAAAAGTTCACTAATAATATCATTAATATAAAAGTTAGGTGATTTTCCATTAAGTGCCCAAAAATGGAAATAGGAAACAAAGCTATGTAATGTTTCATTCTAAAATGAAACATTACATAGCTTTGTTTCCATTAATAACATTACGTACTTCCTCTTGCCAATTAAGTTGTTGTCCCTTTTTCCTTGGATCAATCCATGGATATCTCACCTACTTGTTAGATAGAATTGTGCTTGTTATTGTATTTATTAAAAAAAAAAAAAAATCACTTTAAAAAACAGTTTGGGTATGAGTTGACCCAACCTAACTCAACTTGACCCAGAAATTAACTGGATTGAGAATGGATCAACCCATTTTTTCTCCAAGTCCAAAAAATGGGGATCAAATTTGGTCAGGATCTAATTTTGCTAGGAGGATAAATGACACTAGTGTGTAACCCTGTGTATTTGCATGGTACAATTAAAAACAATTATAATTGCACGGTTCAATTATACATTTTTTAAAGAAGATGTTCAAATTAAACATGGTATTAGTTTATAATTTTTTTAAATCATATATTTCTAAAATATGTAATGATTTTTCATATATATAAAATATAAAATTTAATTGGATTTAAACTTTTTGGTTTTTGCACTCAATAATTTATTTGCCACAATTTTTTTTTTTTTTAAAAAAATTAGATGGATTCTTTGCGCAAAAATTGACTTTAATTAAAATCTCATTTAAATTCAATTTGGACTTTTCAATTTTTACACTTAATAATTCATTTTTAATATATATATATATATATATATATATATATATTTATAGATGTATGTATATGTATGTATGTATTTAATTGGCAGAGTCAAGCCTCATAGGTACAATGAGGAGAACGTGATTCAAGTAGTATTCTGTTGAAAGAACATTTATAAGTGATGTTTTCTGTAGCAAGTCTAGAGGTATAAATCCATACTTGATTATCTTAAAGTGTAATTGTTTTTACTTTCATTTCCATTAAACTCAAATCAAGCGAAATAATCGCACAACACAACATCCCTTAAAAATAAAAATAAAAATTCTAATGAAGACAAAATAGGCTGTGTCCAGTGTCCCTACTTCTAGTTTCCACTTTCCAGTTTATTTGATAGATCACAAGAACCTTTTTATTTTTATTTTTTAATTTTTAATTTTTATCTATCCCCAATCACTCTCAATCCCACATAATGGAACAAATTAAAAATTAATAATTGATTGAAAGTAATTACGTTGAAACATAATATTCCAAAAAAAAAAAAATTGATAGATCACATGAACTTTGTTTTATCTATACCCAATCACTCTCAATCCCACATAATTGAACAAATTAGGGAAAGCCAACATTAATAAGTGATTAAAACTTTGAGAGTTTTTTTTTTTTTTTTTTTTTGAAAGTTGAAACATAATAAAAAAAAAAGAAAGAAAGAAAAATGATTGAAATATACGATATTTAACAAAATTATACAATATTTTTGATATCAAGCCAACACTTGATTATTTTAAGATATGTATTGTACGTTTATTTTATTTCGGGTACATGGGTACGTACCATGTAAGTGAAACCCTTTATTTAGTTAAAAAAATAAAATAAAAAAGAGAGTAGGATTGATTTGTTTTGTTTTGTTTTGCCAAAAATTAATGAATAATTTGACCATACTGGCCGTTAATGGAAGCATGGGTGGTCACATTGTTTTGGACGAAAACAAATGAAGATGACTCCCTACTCACATTGGTTATATCAGTCAAAGAGGGCTCGAAGTGGGGAAGGTAGCTGTGTGTGTTCGATTCTTTTTGTCTTTTAGGAGAACACTCAACATTCTGTCATTCTTGGCTCCTCCCTTTAACCAATTCAAAAGATTGCCTTGTACCCAGTTTGAACTATAATTCAATATTTGGCTTTTAATCCTTATTATTTAACATCGAAACAAAGCTATAAAAAGAAACTTGTGGCGCACAAACACAATCTTTTAGTCAAACTAAAAAAAATAATTCACACGTTTCTACATTATTATTTTGTGTGCTCCGGGAGTATATATTCTTTTCCTCTTACATAAGGGTTGTGGGTCCCACTCACTATGACGCCCACCTTTATGTGAAAGAAAAAGAGTATACTCCCGGATTATTTAATAATTTTCCATGTCTATATATTGTAAATTCATAAACTATACTGATTAGAAATTAATTGGTGATGGTTCTGTAATTAAAAGATAAAAAATGTTAACAGATGTTCTTAGGGCAATGATTAATAATCTATTTAAAGAAAGTTTTTATGAAAAAAAAAACAATTTATATTTTGATAATATTTTTCATTTCTCATAAAAGTGGTGTTAAAATTTTTTAAAAATGGATTGTTAACTATTCTGTGGGCGGAAAATTCATATTCTTAGGAGACCTATTGTCAAGAACGAGTTTAATGCACGGATAGGATAAGTAATAATCAATCTTGTAGTAGAGAACTTGCACGACAAGCCCCTATTCTTGACCATGCTATTCAACATTTACGTCTACTCCCAACCACTTGAGGTATGGGGTGATAGGACAAGTCCTCTTTGAAGGTAAAGCTTACACGTGGACCCTTACGAGTATAAAAGGAAACGAAAGCCAGGAGAAAAAAGGGGGAGAGGGGGGGAAGAATTTGATGCTCCTGACTAATATTCGAGGAGTTTACGACATTGTAGGGCTTGGATGTTGTTAAAACCCTTTTCTACATGAGCCCCCTAAAATCAGGACCGGACCATTGCCCCGTGATCAAAGGCAAGCCTTTTAAGCCCATTCTCTACAAATCATATTGTGAGGGATCTTTTATGTACGAGCCCAACGTCATTCTTGGGCCGTTAAATAATCGTGTCCCTACAATTCCCCTAAAAGCACTTGTTAGCATAATCCTTAAAAAACAACTATTTATTGTTATATATTAGTTTTCATTAAATTTGCAGAATTAATTTTTATTATGGATGGCAAATGTGAGGCGGCTGATGTTAGTTGAGGTGATTGGATCTTAGGTCAGTGGTGTATGGTATTAGTTGGTCAATTTTGGGTTGAGAGACTTGGTATTGTGGATGGCCGATTGGGTGGCTGATGTGGAAATTATGGATGGGTTTGACCACGACCAAAACCAAAGTGGTGAGCACTGAGCAGCTTATATAGACATATAAGTAGGCGGTTTTGTTTTTATATTTTTATTTTATTTATAAAAAATATATAATGGACGTCATTTATAAAAAACTTACAATTGGCATTAATGCATTATGGTTAATCTTTCTCAATGACATATGAAACTTCAATACTAACATAGATATTGTCAAGGGCCATAGTTGTCAAATCATGAATTATATCGTGAATCGATTTTTTTTTTTTTTTTTTGTATCGTGTATTGTATCGAATCGTGTATCGTAAGATACACAAATACCTAATAAAATTATAAAATAATTTAGATATACATATATAAAAGGTATATTCATTATAAATTCAAAATATATTCAACTAATGATCAATTTAATCATTACTTATGTAATAAAATTTAACAAAGCTAGCGAAATAAATCAAATTAACTTATGTTTATAACATACACATTCAAATTAATTAAACTCAGAAGTAATACATGATATTTGAACCAAAATAATAATATCTTTTCGTCATCTTGGTTAATCAACTCCATCTAAGTCAATGTTATCATCATATTTAGTATCTTACAAAATTATTTTTTCATAGACATTTTCTTTATTATTATCAACATTTACTCTTTTTTTTTTTTGGTTTTTTAATTCTAATAATTTTTTCTTGGCATTCTAGCTTTTTAGACTCAAAATAATAATAACAAAATAAAAAATAATAACATTTTCATTTAATACATTATTAATAGCATAGAAAATAAATTTGCACATATGAAAGTAAGTGTTATGAGTATAGTCTAAATTTTGTAGGAGAAAGAGAAGGGGGGAAAAAACTCATGGACTTGTTATTTCATTAGACTCAATTAAGTTTCCCAATAATTTTGTATTAACAAAGTCTAACAACTTGTTTAAATCAAATAAAATCACAAATTTTAACAAAAAAACTCATTTTAAACTCACATGTCTATGTATTGTACGATACGTACAATTCACCGATACGATATGATTCATACGACACGCACCTATGTATTGGATGATTCATAAGCACTTACTATACGCCCTTACGATACGATACATATTGCATATCGTGACGATCATCGACAACTATGTCAAGGGCCTTTTAACTCAACTAGCACTTTATATTGTTTCCTATAAAAATATTTATAGTTCAAATCTCTCTCACAATTATTTGAATTATAAAATTGAAAAAAAAAAAAAAAAAAAAAAAACCTAATATAGACATCTCAAATCTCGCAATTCTCTCTTGTTGCTCTCTTAAAATTCTAAAATAATTATATTCTTAAAATAAGTTGTGAAGAGCTTTATAGTTTAACTGACACATTCTGGTGTTTCCATCAAGTACATTGAGAGTTTAAATCCCCCCACCTCTACTATCAAATAAATAAATAAAGCAAAAGCTTCTATACATCCTTTTCATTTATATAGGGTGGGGATTGGAATGGCAACAAGGAAAGAAAATGAAGAAAATAAAGAGAATATAAATAATTTGTTAGAAAGATTTATCGAGATTTTTTTTACACTAACATTTAATTAAAACTTTTGGTTGTCATATGTGCAATCATATCATATTATTATTTAGCAGTTATAAAGCGGAATTAATTAGGTACAATTCATTAGGATCCTCAATTAAATTCAAAGAAATGTTTATATTGGCTAATGAAGCACAAATAATGTTTTTTTTTTTTTTTTTCAAATGAAAATTAAATTCTATGCAACTATATCTTTGAATTTAATTGAGAAACTTAATGTATTGTAAGTAAGGAATTGTATTTAAGTTTTACTTAAATAAAATGTTAAAGATCATATTTATATTGGTTTATGTTTATTATGTGTAATGGCCCAAGACCCAAGTGGCCTGATTTAGTATAAACTATAAACTACACCTAACCCTAGACTTTATATTTTTTGTGAAACACCTAACCCTAGACCTTGTAGCATCTATTTATACTCTACTTAGGTTCTTTATAAACATGTACCCATCTAAAACTTCTATATCTTCTATATCATAGATGTAGGCCATCAAGTTAAACCATATCATCATATCCTTGTGTCCTATCTCTCTTTTCTTGCTTTTACATCTTCTTTTCATTAATTTTAACATAAAATAATCGTATTGGTATAGGTTTCACGAAGTAAGAAGTAAAACTAGTAACTAAAATGATTGGACATATTAAAGAAATTGATTTATTCTAAAACTAATAGCTTCAAAATATATACCCATACAAAAGAGCAGTTTTCATTTCAATAATTAAGTGTTAGAGAACATTTTTTTTTCCCACAATGATCTTAATGGTTAATTATTAATAAATTATCTAATATATCAACGAATACGTAAAATACAATATTTTTAATATACTTGTTATAAAATTGTGAGTTTGATGTGAAGGAGAGGAGTATGATGTTTTACCAACACTAGATATTTAATTATTATTGTTATATATATTCTTTTGTAAACATGATTAATTGATTTAAAAAAAAAAAAGCGTAAAATAAATTGAATCAAAACACTTGGAGGCCGCACACCACGATAACAACCAATCGCTTCGATGCTTACCAAGGAGAAAACGCGTTTAGCTTCGTAATTACCAACTTCACCACTATTTCAATCTCCATGGCAACTTCAAGAGCCAAGTCAATGCTTTCACGTCGTGCACATTCATTATACTTTCATTTCCTTTAATAAATAAAGAGACTAAAACCGCAAGCCCAATAGACTGTGCTCCCTATATATAAGGATTGACATCAATGACATATATTTCCTCTTTCTTTCAAGCTTTTGCTTTTTAAAAGTCATGGCTTTTTTGCTAAGTTCAAGCCAAACCAGTGTCAATTCATTGCTCTCTCTTTCACTTCCCATTAAACAACAACGGCCTCGTGTGCTTGTCAATAGTGTTTCATGCAGAGCCACCAAAGTTATTGGTAGTGAAAATAATTCAACCAATTTCTATGAGCTCCTTTCTTTGAGTCCAAACAACGCAAACATCAACGAGATAAAGAAAGCATACAGAAGCAAGGCTCTTCGATATCACCCTGATGTTTGTCCACCTCCCATGAAGGAAGAGTCGACCATAATGTTTGTTCAACTGAATGCTGCATACAAGACTCTGTCAGATCCTATGTTGCGCAAAGAGTACGATTGTGAATTGTTGGGGCTGAGAAATAATTATGGGTCAACATTGCAGATGGATGTGGATGTTGCAAGAACTAGGTGGCAAGAAAAAATTAATGGATTGAAAAGTAGGTCAAATCGTCGTATGGCTCAAAAGGAGGGGTCAAGGGGTAATAGAATAAGGGCTCAGAATATGAGGAACAAGGACTAATATTTTCATTTAAAAAAAAAAATTACATGTTAATAGTTCTCTGGGTCTGGGCAATTTATCTGTTGTATTTGTTATTACTTTGTAATAGTTTGTTCTAAATTTATTTATTTATTTATTAACATTTTACATGTAAGTATGAAACCGTGTACAGTATAATCGTACGGGGAATTCTTTATTTATTTATTTTAGGGATAAAACCCTTTTCATACGATTCTCATTTTGGTTCCTAACTTTTTTTTTTCACCGTTTTTAGTCCCTAAAATCAAAAAAGCGATCTCATTTTTGTCCCTACGGTCAATGCCCTAACGGCAAAGTCCTAGGTGACAGATTTAAACACCTTATTAGCTTACGTGGCGCTAACATGGCATTGATGTGACAATTAAAATATTATTAAAATATATTATTTGGTATTTTTATATGCCACGTCAACATTTTAATTTTTTATAAAAAGCCATGTCAGAAAATTTAAACCAAAAAAGAAAATAAATTTAAAAACAAAATTTAAATTAAAAACACAAACCCAGACAGATCTAACATAAACCCACCCAGAAATAAAGAAAATTAAAAACAAACATTAAAACCTAAATAAAATATATAAAACCAAATTTTCATTTTCTTATCTCTATCTCCCTCTCGGGTCAAACTCCTCTCTCTCCCTCTTGGCTTTCTCTTATTTCTTTTTCTCTTTAAGTTCAAGTTGCAGTTTTTGGGATATGGCTTTGATCTAGGTTTAGAGAAAGAGAGGCTGAGATGTGGTGGTTTGGATTTGGGTAAAGAGAGAGGGGTTGAGATTGGCGTTGGTTTGGATTTGGGTTTAGAGAGAGGGGCTAAGATCGACGGTGATTTGGAGCAGATCAAAGGGAAGGAACCTTTGAACTGGCCCTTTCGCTTTTCGGGGTTTTCCTCGACCAACGCCGAGCAAAGCAAGGGGTGTTTTTTGTGGGTATCTGACCCGATCTTCATCAACAATGAGCAGAGGAAGGACTAATGGAAAGTCGCCTGTTTGGGTTTGAGAATATTGGGGGTTTTGGTTTGTTTTTCCTATGTGTATCTGACTCGATATTCATCAACAATTCATTTTCTCTCTCACACAATTCAACCGGTCTGGATTTTTTGTGTTTGTTTCCCAAGAAAATTTATGGGTTTGAAGGTTAAGGTTTACTTTGTTGATCGGTTTGGTTGTTGGGTTTATTGGTTTTCCGGGTTTGGTTGTTTTGCTAGAGATTTGGGTTTGGTTCTTTGTTGGAGATTGATTTTGCGGGAGATCTAGGTTTAAGAGTTGTAGCTGCAAATCAGAATCGTAACCTTACCCATCTAGGTTTGAAACATTTTGCAGGGGATCGATTTTTCTTTGCTTTGCTATGTGTATTTGCAAGTTTGTTTACTAAGAAAATGAAAGAAAAGAAAAAATAAATCTTAAATATTTTAATTTTCTGGGCAAGAAACATGTTTGGGAAGAACATGAAAAATGAACAATCATGTTCTTCCAAAAAACTAATGAAATTTTTTATATATTTTATTTAGGTTTTAATGTTTGTTTTAAATTTTCTTTATTTTCGTGTTTGTGTTAGATCTGTCTAGGTTTGTGTTTTTAATTTAAGTTTTGTTTTTTAATTTATTTTCTTTTTTTGGTTTAAATTTTCTGACATGGCTTTTTATAAAAAATTAAAAATCGATGTGGCATATAAAAATGCCAAATAATATTTTTAAATAATATTTTAATTGTCACATCAGCGCCACGTCAGCTAATAAGGTGTTCGTCGTCCGCCACCTAGGACTTTGCCGTTAGGGCAATGACGGTAGGGACAAAAACAAGATCGCTTTTTTGATTTTAGGGACTAAAAGCGGTGAAAAAAAAAAAAGTTAGGGACCAAAGTGAGAATCGTGTGAAAATGTAGGGACGAAAAAGGGTTTTATCCCTTTATTTTAAAAATGTCAAATTTCCAAACTTTTTCGTTTCAAATTGCTAATGTGGTATGTGATTATTAATAAATAAAAAAGTGATGTTAGTAGTGTAGCCTAAATGAGAAATGGTAAGAATATGCCATGTTAATAATTTGTAAAAATATTGTAAAATAATTTACAATTGTAGCATTATTATTTATTTTTGAATGCTTTGATTTTTCAGCATAGATATCTACGTGTGAAGTATCTTTGATGCGTGGGGGTTATTGTTAAGATAATGTAATACCCATTCTTATTTTTATGTATGGTTTTGAACTTCAAAACTCACATTAATTTATGCTGAAAATAGTTTCACAAATAAACAAGTTTTGATTAGACAAGTGTAAACCAAATAATTAGTACGTAAGAACATAAAAATAAAAAATAAAAAGAGAAGTTTAGGAAATGTTGTATAGAATCATGGAAAAATATTGTCCTTAAAGATTGATTTGTACAACCCAAAATAAAAATTTGGTGTAATTGATTCTCAGCACTAAATAACATCCTAAGATCGGACTATAGTATTGACTTTTGTATTGGACTCACTTCCACACACAAGGTTTCAAGGAAAACCTTTTAATTTGCCTTTCCTTTACAATAGATATGGTAGAATCCTATTCGCACAAGAGAAAAGACGTGGGAGATTGATGAGTAACACTTTCAAGAGAAGAAAAGAACAGTGTTATTGTTTAGAGAGAGAGAGAGAGAGAGTAATGAGTTCTAATGAAAATTAGGTGTTCTGATGGTGTGTAAAGTAAGCCACTAAGTTAGTTAAATAACAATAAAATAATAACTTAGCTTACAAAGAAAGCTAAATTCAATGTGCTGAAATAAATCATAAATGCTCATAATATCTTGAAAAAATAGCAAAAATAAAAGTCCAAAGTAAAATTGATCTGGACCTAAATGTTCGAGATAAGACAGGGTACGTACACGTGTGTTATAGATAAGATACAAGTTCATACTAGACCCATATATTAATATATCAATGGAGGTACATAATTGCTCATAAATACAAGAATGAGCTCACTTCAAACGAATGTGAGTTTGACCATAAAACTCAATATTTGGTACACGTGCACGAAAACAATTTATTCGAAGAAAAAGAAAATCTTATAAATAGGTGTCCAAGAAAAGAATAAGCCAAAACCAAAAAAGACATCCGCATTAGCCAAAAGTGAAATATTTCTCAAATATGAAATTATCAAAACTGGAGGTTCATGGAGTAATTGAATTTATTACAATGAAATTTAGGGTAAGTTTGGTTCAGCTTTTTGTAAAAGTGCATAATGAAAAAGTGGAGTTTTCAAAAAGTACATAATGAAAAAGTGCATTTTCAAAAAGCTGAGTATTTGGTAAAAGCTATTAAAAAGTATTTTTGAAAAAACTGAGTGTTTGGCTAGCACTTATAAAAGTGGTGAGTTTGAGGGATAAATTACCAAAAAGGACAATGTATATATAAGAGTATCTCAAGCAAGTTAGACAATTTTTGTACTATTTGGACAATCAACAGTAATATTTATCTTTTGCCTATCCACTTTTTTAATCTTTATTTTCTAATCAAATTTATTCTTTTTTAATATTTATTTTTTCTTTTTCTATTCATTCTCAACAATTATATTTTTCAACAAAAAAGTGTTGCACCCACAATATTTTTTGTAATACTTTCACAAGAATCATAACAAAATCTTATATAGAAAGTTGTTACTAGTTCTAATTTGAACCTACCACTGAAATTATATTTTTACTCACCAATATTAGCTAATTACTTAAAATTTATGGTGAAAATATTGTGGTAGTGGTAGTATTTTTAAATTGTGATTTCTAATTCTTTGCCTTTCTTTCATCCATACGTTTCATTTTTTTTTTCTTTTTTTTTTTTTTTTTTTCTCTTGCATTTTGTCCACCACACACGTATACCATTAGTACATCCTCTCCTTTTTCTTTTTCTTTACTTCCACTTGATTCCAGAAGCTCCCTCATTCATTTTTTTTTTTTTCTTTACTTCCACTTAATTCCAAAAGCTCTCCGGCTCTCTTTTTTTTTTTTTTCTACTTGATTCCATAAATTCTCTAGCTCTCTCTGTGATACTTGATTCCATAATCTTGCTTGCCTTTTGGTGTCATTATCTTCAAAGTTCAAACACACACAGACACGCATGGAGAGAGGAGAAATCGTCTTTGCTCCACCACACCGCCACCGCTGCTCCTCCTCCTCACTGCAGAGTGCATGCAACTAGGGGTCATATCGGCTTTTTTTTTTTTTTTTTTTTTTTTTTTTTTTTTTTTTTCTTGATCATTTATTGTTGTTCTAATTTTTTTTCTTTTGTTCTTGATCTGTTGTTGTTGTTGTTTTGATTTTAGATTTGTTGTTTAAATTATATCAGTTTTATGAGAGCAAGAATTTTTTTGTTTTTATTGTTGTGGTTTGATTAATTTTAAGATTATGTTTTTGAGTTTGTATTTTGATTATGCTTGAGATGAGAGGCGTGAGAGTGAGCTTCAGGGCAAAGGGAGAGTAGAGAGATGAGATGAGAGGCGTGAGAGTGAGTTTGGGCGTGAGAAGCGAGGACTTTTATCAAGGGTAATTTGGTAATTGAAGGAAGAGCCAACGGATAGTTACAAACGCGCATTGGACTTTTTGTTTTATGGACCTCCTTAGCTCCATAAGGTTTGCGCGTTCTCGGTGCGTTATTAGCCTTGGCCCAAAATGCAACTTTTTCCAAAAAGTTGAGTTTTGGTCTGAACCAAACGCAAAAGTTGCTCCAGCTTTTTGCAAAACGTGCTTTTTGGGCTCAAAAAGCCCAAACAAACGGGCACTAAAGATTGTTGGCTTGCTATATTGTGTTTAAAAATACAATTTTTATTTATTCAATATTCATTTGTTATTTTTTCTATATGTAATTTAATAATTTTATCTATGTTGATTTATTGCTTATTAAAATATTACTCCTATAAGTTTATTTGACTCAATTGGCTATTTAGAAAGTTTCTATTTTCTTCAAGGCCGATTTGGATCAAGCACGTGTAAATTTCCTGAAGGAAACTAATGATTTGATGGAAATATTTGTTTGAACTATATATATGAAAGTATGATATATGATTCTTCTAGGATATGAAATGAAATTAAATTAAATACAAATCTGAAATTAACTATACCTTCTTTGGACCTACCAATGGGGGTATACATTGGCCAAGAGACTAGTTTTTATTCTAGGGCGTATCACCAGAATTGATTGGAAAATACATTCTGAAAATTAAATATAGCATGATCATATTAATAAAAATTAATTATTATGTATATCAAAATTGATTCGATATGTGTATAGTTTCAAGCCAAATGATATATATATATATATATATATATATATACGTGTATATATATATATATACACACATATATATATATATATATATATTTATTTATTTTAAATTTTTTGGAATTCATTGCAAATCATATGCCAATTTTTTAATTGAACTGACAAACAATTTCCAAACCTATGAGTTTTATTATATAAATAGTTTATTTATTTGTTTTACTTGTTTTTATGCTTAATCTAGTTAGTTTGGATTTTGGTTACTTGTAACAAGTTTGGACTATTTTTTTTTTTTTGATGAGAAGTTTGGACTATTTGGTAGAGTATAGTGGAAGAAGGGGAAAAAAAAGTGAAAAATGATTATATTTTATTCGGACCATCATTTCTGATCTTTCTTAAATGTTAGTAAATAAGAGAGAAAAGTCTATATAGATGATTTAGCAATCTTATTCCATTACTTTATTATATTACAAATACGTTAATAATAATTTATATAAGATTGGTTGTTTTCTCTGCACCTTTTTCTCAAACCTTTATAATGATAAACTTTATACACTTTAATTTATCCTCTTTTTCCCTCAATCTTCTATCCACTTTACGAAATAAAACCTGAACAAAATTGATTCAAATGAAAGGAATAACAAAATAAGTACAAAGAAACTCAGAGAGTCAGAGTTCATTGAAAAGAAAATGAGTGGATGAAAAAGAAAAAAGCAAAAGACAAAAGAAACAAGATGCCCAACGACCAACGTTATATTGGCCATTCTACTTAAAAAGATTAGGGCTCCCCAGAACTGAAAATAAATTTGCAAAAAGCTATGACAAGTTGACAACTATCAAACACTCCACACCATTTCACAATTTAAACACCCCAGCTTCACACCTTAACTAGCTATTTGCATTCTTTCACAACACTCTCGCTCGTAATATATATTTTATGGCAGTTCTTTAATTCTCGGCGACAGCGTTTCAATAGCATCTGAAACTGTGAGAAAGATCATGTCTTCACCGATCTTTTTTGTAAACTCGGATGCATGCAGCTTTTCGGTCACGATTGCCCCGGGGTTTGCTAAAACAAGCTGTTATAAAACCATGATCAAATTATTGTCACTAATACTTTTGGTCTCCTAATAAACTTCACACTGATGAGTGAAATTCAAATCCTAATTCTTCTCATAAAATGATAACATATAACTTAATTGAGCAAAAATATTCTTGGCATATCTGTTAATGAGTAGAATTATAGTCTAATAGGTAGAAAAAAAATAAAATAAACAAACCCTACAATTAAAGTGTTTAAATGGAGTATGGTTTCCATCAAAGAAGTTTATTTAGGATTATTCAGAAGAAATATGAATTGGCTGCCATAACCAGCTAGGTAGTTACATATAATTTGAAATTTATTAGATTATAAGGAAATTTAATTTTGGTGAAATGTGTAGTACATGTTAGGTAGCTAGGTTTACTTGTCTAACAAAATTTAGATAATTAATGCTTCAACTTGGAGTATTCTGTGTCAATAAAGAAAATGCAGTAGGTGTAGAGCGAACATATAATACATAAAACTGTAGAAGTCCTAGACAAATTAATATCAAGATATATCTAAACACAGTTGAGAAAGCAAATAATAGACCCATAATTTCTTAGTTTAAATTAATCTTACCTTAACATCTCTATTCTCAAGTGTCTTATGTAACTCTTCGAAGGAATGGATACCACTGGTGTCAATATCAGTAACAGCTGCAAGATTATGAATCATATGAATATATTCCTCTAGTAAGTATTAGAACCAAATCCATAAGGACCATGACTAAACAAACCGCTTACGTGACATTTCAACGATGAGATATTTGATTTTGGGTCCATTGTTTATCTTCAAATCTTCTTCTTCATTGCTTAGCCATCTCAAAATCCTGCAAGAAATTGGATTTAACTGTCTACTGGACTAGAGTTCTTACTTTCAATTTTTTCATTGTAGTCTATTGAACAAAACTAGGCCATTTTTTCCCTTTCTATGACTTTGGAGGTTCTTATGTTTGCTAAAAGTATTCCTTATTATATGTAGAAATTATCACAAAACTTCCATGAAAAAGTCCGGGGATCATAAAATACACAAAAGCCCTACATGCCTAGGTAATTGTTTATTTATGTGCAAAATCTATGCTTTTTATGCTCACATGTGGGCAGGAGGAGGTAATATCTTATGTTTGGATAGCATGTAGTGGAAAGGTAAAATCCTTTTTCGGACGGTAGGGGGCCATGCCCTCCAATTGATCTTCATTATGTTAAATTGAAAAAAAAAAAAAAAAAAAAACCCTTAATCTAAACAATTTTAATTCGGCAAAATATATATATATATATATATATAAAATATATATATACAGGGCCGTTTGTTTGTCATAGAAAGAGTCTCAAAATACCTCTCCTTAATATAGTTGGAGTTTGAAAAGTAGATTGCAGAATCAACCGAATAATCATAATTCCAGAAACAGTCTTTGCAGTAGAATATTGCTCCACGTTCCTGTAAACAAGAGTCCCTGGGAGATTCCCAAGTACTGCAGTTCGTGGCCTTGTAACCTGTAGGAGGATTTTGGCAAAGGATATAGCCACCTATCATAACAAAAGGTAAGAGTTTTCAGTGAGAAAATTAAAAGATGAAACACTCAAAAATGGGATTGAGTATTTTTATTCAAAACACAAAACTTTTGTTGAGCTCTTACATACCGCAATTAAAAGGCCTATCTCCACACTTTTAAAGACCACACCAAAGAAGGCTCCCATACAAGCAAGAAAATCTAATTTATCAATCTTCCATAATAGTATCGCAGCTGGAATGTCAACTAGGGGAAACACCGCTGCAATGATGATAGAAGCAAGTACAGCATTTGGGGTGTACTTAAACAATGGTGTGATGAGTTCCAATGTTAGAAGAACAACACAAGACATCACAATGTTGGCAACTGCTGTGTTGCAGCCAGCCATGAAATTTACTGCGGAGCGAGAGAATGATCCTGCATGCACGCGACGAAGATGTTTAATAAAATGTTGAAAGAAATTAAGCTGTGATTAAAATTTAGAGGCTCAGGAATATATAATTTCAATTTGAGCACATTTTTACACACCTGTAGCTACATAACAAGATGTCATGGAGCCAACAATGTTCATAGTTCCCATTGCCACCATTTCTTTGTTCCCATCCACATTGTAGTCCTTCACAGCAGCAAATGTTCTAGCAATCGCTATAGCTTCCTAGAATCCAACAGATTTGGGTTTAAGATTGGATAGTATTATTAGGCTGAGTTCTCTTAATGATTGTAAAGCAATTAGCTTACCGTCAATGCTATTAAACCAGCAACCACACCGATCTTAAAACCTTTGAGAAGTAAATCTCCAGTCCAATAGATTTCATGAGCAGATGATGGGTTTATGCCCTTTTTTATATATTTCACCTGACACAGTAAAAGAAACCGCAATGTGAGCTTGCCAAATCCTTTTTGTGGCAAGCTAAACACAAAATCAAAATGATAAAATTAAGAGTACTTACAATTGCTACACCTTCCTTATCAGCACGAGTAATATATACACAAAATGTGGCTACTATGACGGAGGTCAATGGAGCAATAGCAGATACCCAAAATAATTTGGGGTATTTTTTGGCCTGTGCCAATATCAAAGAAAAAGTCCATAACAATGAAAATGATTTAATTTAGGTAACATAGGAATTGAAGAATAAAAATCCTCTACCCACATAGTATTCTAGTTTATATTCCATTAAAGAATTTCTATTTTTTATTTTTCTTTATGAAGTAGATAAAATGAAAATTAAAAAAAAAAAAAAAAATCCTTATAATTGAGAGAGTATAAAGCGAAACATTAAGAGTGAAACATAATATTTTTAATTAGAAATAGGATACTTACGATGTACTTGGTAAGCAAAAGGAAGGCCAAGAATGACAACCCAATTACTATGGTCTGCCAGTTCCACTGTACAACAAGTTAGAAAGTCATTCACACTCACTCATGGGATTTTCCGACCCATAATAAACATTGATATCATTTGATGAAGGGAAAAAATAAAATAAAATAAAATAACGTTACAAATTATACCCCATGATGTGCTGATCCAAAAACTGAATGCATCACTGAAATAATGTCAGTCTTCTTTGTGAAGTTTGTTATACCAAGAAGACCTTTGAGCTGTTGAAGGCCTATGGTAATGGCAGCCCCAGCCATGAATCCAACAATGGCAGCATGAGACAGAAAGTCAATTAAGAAACCTAATCTGCAAGCAATGGTCAAACCATCAATTTAATGTTAGGGAGATTACAAATTTTATTTTATAACAAAAGTAATTTAACCATTAAATGAATGTTAAAATCTACCAATTATAGCTATTAAAGTCAAATATGTAGTACTTTTAGCATTTTTCACTTGATACAGCTATCTAAAAAAGTAAAAAGTCTATAACTGAATTGTCAAAGAACAACAGCTAATAAAATAATAATATACCTGAAAAATCCAAGTGCGAATTGAGTGACTCCAGCAAAAAAGGTAGCAGTGAATACAAGACGCCTATAAGCAAGAGCATTTTTTTGTGGATCAATCTCATTCTGCGCCATAGTTCCAATCAAAAGAGACACCACGGCCACTGGTCCTATGGCAATATCTCTGGAGCTACCCATGAAGGCATAAATAAGAGGTGGAACAAAGCTAGAGTCTAGAGAAAATCAACAACAAGCAACATTGAGTATTGATTAATAAGGTAGAACATATTGTAGCAAAAAAAACCGAGGATGTTTATGAGAAACAAGGAAACTCACATAACCCATATTGGGGATCAAGATTTGCTAGCTTTGCATATGCAATATCCTAGTAGGAAAAATATTTGAGCATCATTAGAAATGGAAACTGAAAATTAATATATATATTTAGCTAAGTTTATTTTGTTTTATGGAAATATTTTTCTCTCACCTGAGGGACACACAGGCTAGCTATGGTGAGTCCAGCAATCAAGTCACCTCTGAACTTTTCCAGATTGTAGCTTCTTGCCCATTCAAGAATCGGGAAAATAGCTTGGAGTACAAGGAAAAACCTTGTATGACCTTTTTGGCCTTGAAAAGCTTTTAAGGGTTCATCGTGGAAAAAAGTTTCCTTGATAACAGTTCGAAATTCAGTGAGAAGATTTTGCTGAGGAGGCCTTTCCACCTTGTGAATATGAGAAGAAGGTTGTGGATGGCGTCGCGATGAAGGTTCGCTCCCGATCTCCATTTCCTGAGTAACACGCCCACTCATTAGAGCCAGAAACTAGTTAGCTCTAGTATATGTATATCAAACCTATATTAAAACAATGGGGCAGAGAAAATTGATTAGAACTTAGAAAATACTGCTAAAAATGATTTTATTCAAGAGAAGCAAATTGTAACAAGTCAGTGGTTACTAACTATGGAAAGTAAGGCTGAGTTAGGCCGATAGATAAAGATGGAAGTACAAGATACAGGGAAGTTCTTATTGCTTATATATATTAGGCAAGCCTAAGCTTTTTGGTTTCTTTATTATTTCGTCTGATATGAGTCTATGACCAACTACTTAGAATCTAGCTGTCACGAATATGATATATACAAAGGTTGACTTTCTCAAAAAATTAACCTACAATTAACGATTAATTTCAAGCTCTTAATAATATATTTGGATTTGTTTATAACTGTAGCTCAATACTATTATTATCAATTTATTTCTCTTAACTTTTTATTTCTTTTTTATGGTACCTTTATCATTTTTGTTTTCCCTAAAAGAATATGGACAAGATATAGGTACAGTACTTAGGTGTTATTCTTTAGATTATCTTTTAAAGATTTTGCCATGTGAATTTTTCATGAAATGGAAGTGTATATTTTAATTATGTAGCTATATGGCTGAATTTAAGTTTTGTCTAAAGAATATATATATACATATATTTATATATATAGGTGTGTGTGTGTGTGTGTTGAGGGGAGGGGAGGGGAGGGGGGAGTTTTTAAAGGAAAATGGGTGGTTGATCATAATAAAAAAAAAAAAAAAAAAAAAAAAGCATTAAATGCGAAGGTATAGGTAAAAATGGAGGGTTGGTGTGGCACATAAGGCCCAGTTTTGGTACCCACAATTGTATTTGATTGAGTTTAGATAGCGGAGGTGGAGATAGAAGTAGGGATAGCGGGAGCGGGAGTCAATTGGTCGGGTCATGAAATAGACAATTATAGAGAGTCCACAAGAGGAACTTAGAAAAGCTGATAGAAGCACTCATTCTAAACTAGCAAGCTCTCATGGAAGGGTAATTTTCTTTTCATAAGATTTTGACTCAGTTTCCACTTGAGATATTAGACTTTATTTTTTCACCCCGGGGTTGCAAGAGACATGAAATAGATTATTTTGCAATATTTATACATTACAGCTTATGCCTGTTGCTTGGTTTGTGATAAAGTTCATAAACTGGGATTGTCAAAGCCTTAAAATCTTATAAAAATTGCCCACTTTTTGCAAGTGAATGTATAAGAAAGAAATCCAAAAAAACTAATATCCCATAATCCAAAATAATTGGCAATTGGCTACTAAATATCTTTGAATTTCTCTCCAAAACTTCATAACAGATTTTCCCATAACATATTTTTCAACCTGAAAGCCTACCTAAAACTAAAGATATAATTATTTCTTTTATACCTTCTAATTTCAAGGGATAAATTCCAGACTCATCCATTAATTTTTCAAGTGACATGTTCATTGGTGAGTTATTATATCAAGTTTTCACACTTGACATTGAATAACTAATGAATGATTTGACTAAATGGTAGAAATAGTTTGTTGTAGTCTAATTCCGTATTCATGATGTTCTATAAATCCTCAAAAGTGATGATGTGTTTTTTGTTACTCGAAGAAGTTGGTAGTATAAGGCAATTTTTTTATTTTTTAAAAATAAAATATTCCGGTACTTTGTTTTGGGTTTTTACGTTAATTTCATTTTTCTCCGATCACAACTTTCTATCATAGCATAGTGTAAAATAGATTGTGTTCTTGACATTATTTAAATTGACAACTTCTCAAGTGTATGGTATTTTTTTGAATCTTACATTCAATAACTTTTCTGTGCATCGCACAAATTAGCCACTAGTTGTAAACGAATAACTGTAAAGCATGTATTTGTAGGACAAGTAACCCTCTAGTAGTACTACTAAAATCAAATAGAATTTGTCTAACTTTCCTATAAATAAATCACCCACATATAGCATTACGTTGTGAGTATTAGTTCAGTCTTTTCTCTTTTTCTACAATACTACTTTGGGTGGATAACATTTGTTTTTCTTCTTTATTTAAAACTCACTCGTTTGCGTGAAGCAGTATAAAAGAAAGTTTTATTGTCCAGTTACGAACCCATTGAAAGCAGCTTGAGGTATCTGAGAGCCTGTTTGGTTTGAAGATATCAGTTCTCATTTCTCCTCTTTTTTTTTTTTTTTTTTTTTTTTTTTTTTTTTTTTTTTTTGGTTGAAGATAACTTAAAATTCAGTTCTCATTTTTTATGACTCAAACTTCTAACTCGTATCTTATATCTCTATCTCTACTTTTACTTAACTCAATCTAGGTTTTTGTTTGGTTCAAAGTTTATAAATTTTTTTTCCACTTGCATCAAATGAATATGCTCTAGGGAATTTCTCTCAATGTAGACTCTGTCCAAGTTGGCCTTTGCTTTATTATTTTTCTTGGTTGAAATTAAAAGTCCAACTTGGCCTTTCACAGTCTAAAATGACAAGTATGACGGTGATGGATTTCATCATTGTCAAAACTCACAACCAATCCAGAAATAGTTGTAAGCAGAAAGTATAAAAATAAAGTCAAATAGCCACAAGACCTCAAATTTATATATATAGTGAATAAATTAAGTTATTAAACTTTAATATAATGAAACAAGCAAACTCGAAAGACGTATTCATATCGTGCGCAACCGTATCCGTGACGTACTCACATATATTCAGCTCAATAAAAAAAATGTAATTTTTTTTTTTTTTTTTATGAAACCAATAAACAATGTCAAAAATGAAAGAGAGGAAAACAAATTACGTCTAGATTCATTGAACCTAAAAGCGTTGAATCTCTCCTCTCTCGATAAAACAAGTAGAAGAATTCATTATTAAGTAGATAATATAGGCCAAAATGAAGATATACCCCTTTTGCGTAAAATATGTAGTAAAATGTCCTTGTTCTGAAACTATTTAGAAAAATGTTTCTATTTTAAACTCGATTTTTTAAAAATTGAGTTTCAATTTTTCTAATAGTTTCAGAACATTGACACTTTGCTAGAACTTTTGTGCAAAAGAGGTATTTTGCCATTTTTGCCAGATAACATATATTGACATTCACGAAAATCATACTAAATAATTATAACAATATCTTTTCTGTTTTTATTATTTGCTCATTTGCGGCACGACAACAGGCCATGTATGTGGGAAAAGAGAAAGGTATTATCACAGATATTATGGAATTTGATTTCCCAGAATTCACAGACAATCTTAATATGTAGCTAGGATGTTCATGACCTATCTAGAAATTAAGATGGAACAATTAATACCATTACCATAGAATTATTCTAACAATCTTCTGCTCGTCACGATGATCTCTCTCGGTTTTGGTCACACATACCGATCGACATTACATGTCGTATTGCTTTTCTAATTGTGGCAAGTGGGTTGGATGATTTCATTATTTCGTTGTTGGGACAAACAAAATGTTTACTTCATAAAGACTTTTTTTTTTGTTGCTGAAATTAATGGAAGACCTTGTCTGAATATGTTTTATCCATGGGAATATAGGAGTCGACGTGGACGGTGCAAAATAAGAAAATTCGTTTACTTAACAAGGTGGATAGGGACGCAAACTTATCGATCACACTATGTTTTCTATGAATGATATATTCTTTAAAAAAATATATATAGTTATCGTATGAATAAAATCTAATATACACCTCTTAAATTTGGGTCATTTGTTATTTTGATCGGGATAGGAGCAGAAACTTATTGATCACAATTTGTTATTTTGATAGATAAATTTAAGTCATTAGTTATTTTGCCTGTTTGGATACCCGTAGTTTTCGGTAATTTATTTTTATAATATTTATCAAAAGATATTTTAGTAATTTTTATGTTAAATTTGTGATAAAAAGCTAAAAATTAACTTATTTCCCAAAAAGATAAAGAAGGGAGTACTTGACAAAATGCTTAGACAAAAAACTTTTAACTTTTAAGTCGTGGTAACTTCTTATCAAAAAAATAAAAGAAAAAAAAGTAGTGCAGTAACTTTCAAATATGTCTTAATTATTAACTCTTTTTTATCCTGTCAAAATAGTCATTGTCTTTAAGTAGTGGATGAAAAAAAAAATCCAAAATAACAAATAGTGATATTTTTTTTTTGGATATATACAAAATAGAGATTCCATTCTAGCATAATATTTAAGTGTATATATATGTGTGAAACTCCTCTTAGAGACTTGAATCTCGGTTCCTTGCCTCCCACACTCCACAAACACTTATACTTATGCCACATAACATTTATTGAAAAAACTAAGAAGAGTAGAAAAACTTAGATTCAACAACCTCATCTAAACACAACGAGAGCATGTCACCTACAAATGGTGAATATACAATCCTTGCAATGTGATAAGGTGGTCCACCAAAATAACTGGAACTCATTAAAAATACCATATCATCACCAACTCAACAATATCTAAACAATTCACATATTTCTTTCCTCTTCCTATACTCATTTCTAAATGGTTGAATTAAGGGTATGCAGCCAACCCACCAATCCACCAAAACCGATCCGATCTAACCCAACCCATCAAGTTGGGTTGATTTTTAGGGGTAGGTGGATTGGGTTGGGTTATGAAATTATTTTTAATAGTGAGTTGGGTTGGGTTTGGGTCATAATAATCACAATACACCTAACTCGACCCAACTCACCTATGTTAAATTTTAAATTGTATATATTTAATATATATTTAAAACTATATTATATAATTAATAATTTTTTTATTTAATTTTTCCCCTATTCAGCTCTTTCTATATAAAATTCAATTACCTTACATATCTTAACAATCTTATTTCTCTCTTTGCCGCCTCCCACTCCCACTCCCACTCTCTCACTTCACTCTTATTTGTTTATAACTGGGTTGAGATATTAATTCACGTATATTTTGTTTATTAACTTAGTTGGATATATTTTGTTTATAACTAAATTGAAATACTAGTTCATGTATATTTTATTTATCAACTCAAGTGGCAAGTGAGATATATTTTTTTGCTCAATTTAATAATAATAATAATTGTCCAGCTTATGGGTTCAACCCGATCCATGTGAGTTGGATTAGGTTGGGTTGAACTCCTATGATAAGTTGGATTAGATTTTTTTTAACCCACTATGGTGGGTTGGATCAAAAAATCTCCTCAATCTGACCCATGGCCAACCCAACCCATGCACATTCCTAAGATAAATAGTCATAGACTAGCGCCACCGCCAACCACCACTCATCATTGCCTCTCTTCATCCTGTGGAACTCACCCTCACCCATCAAGTGCCACCATGGATCGAGTGGTGTCAATAAACCCACCAAAGCCACCCAATCAGTAGCCACTAACCTCCTCCATACACAAACATACAGAGAGAGAGAGAGAGAGAGAGAGAGAGATGAAGCTAAGACAGTGAAACCAATGGCATTGTTGTTAGTGTCACTCTCATCCATCTCAAGGGCCAAATCTGCCTCGAGATTGATGATCCCTACCCTTGATTGTTGGTGTTGGCCACTCACCGCTCTAACCCAACACCTTCATCTTCATGCTTTCCGCTGAGTAGAGATGAATGAGAGGCAAGAAAAGAAAAGGGGAAAAAAAGAAAGAAGAAAGGATTTCAGAAGATACTTGGTGGAGTTTTGCAGTGGCGGCTATGGCATTAGATTTGGTAGATTTTTGTAGTCCGATGGCTAGTTCGAGTTAGATGTTGTTTGGTTACAAGAAAGGAATGAGAATGGTTTGGGGACTAGTAATAAATATGTGGGTTGTTTGGTTATTTTTAAGTTAGCGATGAGGTGGTGTTTTTATTTAGCTTGTGTTTTTTTATTGGGTCACTTGAATTGCAGGATTTGATATTCATTAATTGGACATGATAAAAATTGCTTCTAAACAAAACTACATGGTTTTGTAATAAGTTAATGGTAGATAGAGGAAATAACCTAGTTTGTCAACTATCGTGAACAAGGAATGAAAACAATGTTAGGTTCATAGATTTATGTTGACAAACCATGAACAATTGTAATACGTAGAATTTTTGTTAGTCTTAATTTAGCATTGAGAATATGTCAAAGAATAACATGATTCAAGTTTCAAGCTTTGAATGAATCAAGAATTTCAGACAATAGAATATTATTGCACTACATTTTGACATAAGCCCGATCTATTGAGTTTCACTTAACTTGATCAATGGAAGTATATGTCTCGACCAATCGAGAATCATGCATATAGATCTTGAACTATTTCTGTCAGATGTTTGATATAAGGCTACTTGCACTTCAAGTCCACTATATAAGCAACCCTATAGCACGCTTTCCAAGACCACAGGAGGGCAATGTATTGTACAAAGATTTGAAATTTTTTAAGCTCTCTTGAAGTATCAACAAGAGACTTATGTGCATAAAAATGATTTGGTGATCAAGTTATTGCATCCAGTCTAAGTCGAAGTTGCTAGTGCAAATCTTTGAGAGGTGTTCTAGGCAAGGATGTCAATACCGTGACGGAGGGATGTGTGCGGTTTGGCCAGACGATATATTTCGGATGGTCAATGTGGTGTACAACAAGTTTCGTTATTTTTATATTTATAAATAAATAAAAATATATATATATATATATATATATATATATATATGTATGTATGTATGTATGTATTGTATATATATATTATAATAAATATAAAAGTTTAGCATAAAACATTTCCTCAATTTAGAACTAATGATTCATGGTTTTAGACTTTAGTATCAATTAAAAGGGAAAAAAAATAAAATAGAAAGTTTAAAAGTTACCATTACATACTAAGAAAACAAATAATACTAATAAGTTAATGCAAATAAGTTACTATTATGTCCTAACAAAAATTCAAAAATTACAAAACTTATAAAAAATTAAAAATAAAAAAAAAAAAAAAACTTTTTTCACCGGTATTTCGAAATTTTGGTACGAGGCCAAGACGGGCCGGTATTTTTCCGGTACAAAACAGGGGGTCGAGCATACCGGATTGAGGTATATAGGTGACGATTAATCGATAACCTTGGTTCTAGGAGTCGTTAGCAAATGTGTGGTCACATGCAACAAGTCTAGAATAAAAGAGTCTATAGATTTGAGTTACTATTTACGTTAGTAAGTATTACATGAAGAAGCAATAAATTTATGGTTAAATGTATTGTATAAACTTTCATTCTATTTTAGTAGATTTGTTTACCTTGAGGATTGTAGGTTAAATTACAAGCTAGCTTTTACTTTGAAACTGTTTGTTTTATTGGTTTTCTGGATTATCATTTTAGGTATTTATGTGTGATTCATGCTTATGTGATGTTATGCAATTTAGATATTAAACAAAATTAATCTAATCAATCACTTGCTATCCTTGTTTTTGAAGTAATATAAGCCTTCTTAGATCTTTCTGTCCTTGTTTTTCGAGTGTGCTTTCTTAATCCTTTTGATGTGTCTCTGGCTAGTTTGGATTTAATTTGTCATAGAATTTGAAAATTATATGAAATTAGTGTCTTGTATCAGAGTTTTTTTTTTTTTTTTTTTTTTTTTTTTAATAAGATTCTCTTGCATCGTTAGCTCTCATTTTCTATATATGATGCCTACGACTTCTACTCAAGGAATTTCCAATGGCTTCTTGGTGATGGCTCAAAAAATGTTTTTTTTTTAATAAAAAAAAAAACCACTAGAAATTTTGTTGGATAGTGTTTTAATGAAATTTTAATCATGTGTGTTAATATCTATTGTTTTATTTTAAAAAATTGTATGTGTCATTACTTTATTTAAGGGTGTTATAGAGGGGTTTTACACCAAATCCTTATTGAATTTAAACTATTTTCTAAATGCTTCTAGTAATGTTATAAAAGTATTCATTAGCATTCAACTCCAAAACAATGATACTTCTCATCTTACTTTCTTTTTCTTCATACATCCAAATAATAAATATGATTAGTTGATGGGCATTGATTGTCTACCACTCTCGTCCATCACCTGAGCAATGCTGTCAACAAACTCTTGTCGTGAGATGGTGGATGATCCATGATCCCCAACTACATCTCAAGAGTCAAGACCAGGGATAGACCCAGGTGGGGCCCAACCACCCCCAGTCCAATTTTTTATTTTTTATTTTTTATATAGTTATTTTATATTTTATTTTGTAGTTGAGCCTCTCTTCCAAAACCTTAGGCCCCCATTTTTTCCAATAAGCGTAACTAGTCTAACCCAAATAATAACTATCCAACCCAAAAACTTAACAAAAATAATAAAAACATTCACAATGGTGATTGTATTTTAGGGGAAAAAAAAACTATTTTACCACCAAAGAAACAAAAAATCATGTGTTAAAGAAGAAACTAAAGCTAAATTTTTTGCAATTACAATAAACTGGTATAAATATTAGTTGATTCTAGCAAATTGTTAAAAATAAAATACAATATTTTATTAAGATTATATCTCTTCCTTCAATTAGAAAACTCAAACTCTCTCTCTTCCTTTATTATTTTAATGAGTTGTTTATATTATTTTAAATGAAGTGATAAAAAAAAAAAATAGAACATTTGATATTGGGTGTATTGTAAAGTGATGTGGTAAAATAGATAAAGTAGCTTTTTGAAGTGCTAAAAGCTAAAATTTTTAGAAATAACAATTGTGTGTATTTATAATTTTTTAATTCTATATGAATGCCTATTTGGAGTTTTTTTTTTTTTTTTTCCCCCTTTATACTCCGATCTCCACTAGCTTAAAATCCTAGGTCCGTCCCGTATAATAGAGAGAGAGAGAGAGAGAGAGAGAGAGAGAGAGAGAGAGAGGTCAAGACGTATAATCCACAGAGAGAGAGAGAGAGAGAGAGAGAGAGTGTGGATTTAACTCTCCACCAACCCAATATCATCCGAAATGGGAGCATATCCTAAGATTTCAACCCAACCAACGTCATGCTCACATTAAAGGAAATGAAGAGATTTTTAGGATAAGGGTCAGTCTAGAATGTCTATATAAAGGACTAGCATCCATATTTGCAATGCATGAGAGAGCCTAAGATTTTCGATTCCTTAATACTTGATAGGATTGATGAAATTGGCTACAGATGAAATAAGCCTGACCGACGAGGCCATCCCCCAATGAAGAGCCTAACCCTTGCCCACATCATTGACGAAGACAATTTGGACCATTCAATGCCGGCAATAATGCCTCGGACGGTTACAAAACCAACTGTATAGACCGTTGAGAGCACATTAAAAGTTCCATTACAAGGCAGGAGGCATTACCAAAGGAAGACATTAACATCACAATGCCAAGCACAACGGCTAGAATCCAGGGCAACATATATAAAGCTCCCCACACCGCCAACACAAGATACACAAAAAAAAAAAGAAGAACACAGATACTCTAAAAAGATAGTGATTGCCATTTTACTGCTTTGTTTCATTTTACAATATACTCTCTCGTTCTGACTTTGGCATCGGAGACGTTGTAGCAGGCACCACACCGGTGACCACCATTACGGAGGCGGTCTCGTCAACTTCACAGGTATCCAGGAGAGGATTTGGATCCATCCGGGCACGTTCAATTCGACCGACGAAGTCACGCTTCATCAATTTGGCGCCGTCTGTGGGAACGACATTTTTGAATTCATATTTGAAAACGTAGTTTCCATCAACTTCTATATTCGGATGGAGTCCAATCCAGATTCCGCGGCCTTGGCCCAGCAAGTCCAAGCTCTTGCGGCCACCATTGAAGAACTCACCAAACAAAATCAGGAAATGAAGCTACGGCTTCAGCAGGTTCAACAGGAAGAGAACCGGTCTAAGGATAATCCGGAGGGGGAGGGAGATAGCCATAGAAGGAGTATTCATCAAAGACCTACTACTTCGGACAAGCAGAATTCAGATCTCCTTCGAGAGATAAGGAAGGAGATGAACGAATTGAGGAATGCCATCAAGGGGAAAACGGACCGGAGCGTGGGCAGAATGGTAAGGGCCACGGATTCGCCTTTCACTACAGTGGTCCTTGAATGCTCCGTGCAGTCAAAATTCTGTCTACCTCAATTTAAGCCGTTCGATGGGCTCAAAAACCCTCGGGATCACCTTAATAACTTCAAAACGACGCTAGGCCTTCAATGACCCCGATGAGATACTGTGTCGTTCCTTTCCCACCACTCTCAAAGGAGTTGCAAGGGAATGGTTCACAAAATTGCCAATATCGTCCATTAACAACTTCGAGCAATTGAGCAACGCTTTCTTGCGTCACTTCATTGGGGGGCAGCGTCTTAAGAAGCCGGCGGACCACTTACTCACCATTAAGTAGGGAGAAAAGGAAACCTTGAGGTCATACGTGAAACGCTTTTCTCGGAAGACCCTCGAGGTAGACAAAGGCGATGACAAAGTACGGTGACTGACCTTCAAAGCGGGACTAAGATCCGGAGATCTCGTGGCTTCACTCGTGAAAAACCCTCCAAAGACGATGGCAGAAATACTCCTAAAAGCACAAAAGTACATGAATGCTCAAGACACTTTAGCAGCCATAAAAGATGTAGAGAAGCCAGGAGACAAAGGAAGAAAGGATGACGAGCAAAGGGGTCAAAAAAGGGAGCGCCCGGATCGTCGGCATAATGATAAGAACAGAAGAAAAGAAGATAAAGGTCCTCGGACGGTAAAATTTACCCCTCTAGTTATGCCTGTTGACAAAATTTTAATGCAGATTAAGGACGAGTACTATCTCAAATGGCCAAGACCATTACACTCATCTCCTAACGTCCGTGATAAGAACAAGTATTGCCGATTTCACAAAGATCATGGCCACAACACGGAAGATTGTATATACCTAAAGAAGCAAATAGAGGAATTGATACGGAAAGGGAAATTACAGAAATAAGTGAAGAAGGGAGAATATAGTAAGTTAAGAGACGGCAATAAGAGCCAGCATGAGTCCTCTTCCGGGAGTGACGATCGTCCATTCCAACCTCCACAGGATGTGATTGGGGAGGTAAAGACAATTAAAGGAGGGCCCTTCACAGGAGGGTCATTCAAATCCCTCAAGAAAGCATGCCAAAGACAGGTGAATAGCGTCCAGATGGACCAGGATATGTCCTTTAATGAAAAGGACGCCAAGGGAGTGAAGCTGCCTCACAATGACCCTTTGGTTATAATGTCGACTATAGAGGGCTTCAACACCAAAAGGATCCTTGTGGACAACGGTAGTTCCACGGACATCATCTACCTCCTCGCTTTCCAAAGCGGTGAAGCTAGATCCAAGGAGACTATGCTCATTTGACTCCCCCTTCGTCGGCCCCGGTGGAGACAGGGTATATCCTGTGGGCATAGTGACGTTAACGAGAACGGTGGGGACTTATCCGGTGCAGTTGACCCGTCAATTAGACTTCCTGGTGGTAGATTGCCCCTCATCTTACAATGTGGTTATTGGAAGGCCCACGCTCAACAAATGGAGAGCAGCCACGTCCACCTATTGCTTAAAGGTAAAATTCCCAACAGATAACGGTATCGGCGAAGTAAAGGGAGATCAAGTCTTAGCCAGAGAGTGTTATCAGGCCATCTTGGCTGCAAAGGAGAACCACACATGGATGATTGAAGAGAAGGAAGAAGATAAAATGGAAGTCCCGGAAACAGTGGAACCGACTAAAGGAGAGGCAACCAAGACGATGAAGATAGGGACGACGCCGAGCCTAGAGATGAGAACAAGGCTCATCCAGTTTTTTAAAGAAAACTTAGATGTCTTCGCATGGAGCCATGAGGACATGCCGAGCATAGCTCCAGAAGTCATTCAGCATAAGTTGAATGTGGACCCGGAAAGAAAACCCGTCCAGCAAAGACAAAAAGTCTTCACCTCGTAACGAGACCAAGCGATTCTGAGATGAAGTTACCAAGTCGTTGACGGCAGGCTTCATCCGGGAAGTGTACTATCTTGGGTGGCTCGCAAACGTCATCCTAGTAAAGAAAGCAAATGGAAAATGGAGAATGTGCGTGGACTTCACGAACCTGAACAAGGCATGCCCGAAGGACAATTTCCCTCTACCAAGGATAGACCAGCTTGTGGATTCTACATCCGGACACAAGCTACCGACGTTCATGGATGCTTTCTCAAGATATAACCAGATAAGAATGGTGAAGAAGATCGGGAGAAGTCTGCTTTTATCACAAGTCAAGGACTTTATTGTTACAAGGTAATGTCTTTTGGATTAAAGAATGCCGGAGCTACGTATCAGAGACTAGTGAACAAAATGTTCAAAAAAAGCAGTTAGCAGTGAATATGGAAGTATATGTGGATGATATGTTCGTCAAGAATAAAGAAGAGCTTACGCATCTAGACAACCTAAAGGAGACGTTTGTCACCCTCAAACGATACCAAATTAGGTTGAATCCTAGTAAGTGCATTTTTGGTGTAGCTTTAGGGAAATTCTTAGGATTCATGGTATCCCAGAGAGGAATAGAAGCAAACCCGGAGAAAGAGCAAGCCATAATCAATATGGCATTGCCCAGGACCATCAAGGAAGTCCAAAAGCTAACGGGAAGGATTGCGGCTTTAAACAGGTTCGTCTCTAGAGCGACGGACAATTGCTAAGAACTCAAACGTTATCCGAGTAATCCACCCTTCTTAAGTCCGTCCAAGGAAGGAGAAAACCTATATTTGTACTTGTCAAGATCGGCTAAAGCAGTGAGTGCAGCCTTGATTAGAGAAGAAGGCAAGAGACAGCTCCCGATTTACTACGTCAGCCAAGCTTTCCAAGAAGTGAGTCCAGGCTAATCCTGTCCTGGTGATGACGGATCAACCTATCAAAAAATCCATGAACAAACCCGAGGCAGAGGAAGAATGGTCCAATGGGCAATTGAACTCACTTAATTTGACATTGAGTACCATCCCGCAACAGACCATCAAGGCACAAGATTTGGCGGACTTCATCGCCGAGTTCATCTCTCGGGACGAGGACAGCTCCACCAACGAAGCCGAACGATGGTCGATACAAACCGATGGTTCGTCAACCCAAAAGAGGGGGGGAGTAGGGGTTGTCATAACCACCCCTGACGGAGAAGTGCTCAAATACGGAGTTCAACTGAAATTCCCGGCTACCAACAACGAGGTTGAATACGAAGGAATACTGACGAGACCGAGGCTCGGAAAGGCACTTGGAGCTAAAAACCCGTTAGTCCAAAGTGATTCAAAGCTAGTGATCGGCAAATCAAGGGAGAATACGAAGCAAAGGAAGAAAGAATGCAAAAATACCTCAGGCCGACGAAACATCCGACTCAAGAGTTTGATAAGGTGGAATTCGCACAGATCCCCAAAAGCTTGAATATGGTGGCAAACGAAATCTCAAAGCTAGCATCATCAGAAGAAGGGAGGATCAACATGGGCTTGGCAATGGAAGTCCAGAAATACTCCAGCATTGAAAAAGTTCCAACATTCACAATTCGGAGCACAAACAACTGGATGACACCAATCGTTTCTTTCCTTTAGGACGGGCACCTCCCTCGGAACACAGAAGAGGCCAAGAAGATCAAGAAGAGGATGGCCAGATTTACGATCCTTAATGACACCTTATACGTAAGAGGTTTCTCCATGCCTTACTTGAAGTGTATCGACGAAGAAGAAGCAAAGTACATACTGGAAGAAATCCACGAAAGGATTTGCGGGGACCACGTCGGCCCTAGGTCACCGGTGAACAAGGTCATTCGAACAGGTTATTTTCGGCCTACTATGCAAGTGGATGCGGTGGAGCTCATGAAGAAGTGTGACAAGTGCCAACGATACAGGAATGTCCGCAGACTTCCAAACAGAGAGATCGACGACGATAGCCTCTCCGTGGCCATTTGTGCAATGGGGAATCGACATCGTCGATCCATTGCCCCAAGGTAAAGGTCAGGTAAAATTTCTACTAGTTGCTATTGACTACTTCACGAAGTGGGTCGAAGCAGAGGCCCTAGCAACGATCACTAAAGCAAGAATCCGAAACTTTATGTGGAAGAATATAATTTGCGGGTTCGGGATTCCACCGACTATCATATCGGATAATGGGCGACAGTTTGATAGCCAAAGCTTTAGGGACTTACATTCGAGCCTGGGTATCAAGAACCAATTCTCATCCCCAGGGCATCCCCATGCAAATGGGCGTATGAGTGACGAATCAGACACTACTCAAGATTATTAAAGCCAAGCTGGATGATGCAAAGGGTGCCTGGCCAAAAGAATTGCCCAACGTCCTTTGGGCTTACGTAACCATAGCAAGAACCCCAACGGGAGAAACCCCCTTTAAACTCACCTATGGCATCAAGCGGTGATCCCGGTCGAGGTAGGAGTAACCAACATCAGACGAGAGGCATTGAGTAAGGAGGGCAATGACGACAAACTGCGACTCAACCTAGATTGCCCGGACGAAGTAAGAGACAAAGCTTCCAGGAGAATGACGAAGTACCAACAGAAGATGGCTAAATACTACAATAAGAAGGTAAAACTCAGACGACTTGACATAGGAGATCTCGTCCCGCACAAGGTTACCACAGCGTCTAGAGATCCTACCCAAGGAAAACTTGTCCCCACATGGGAAGGACCTTACCGAGTCATCCACTACTCTAAGCAAGGCGGTTATCACCTAGAAACCTTAGACGGAAAGAGGCTCCCTCGGCCATAAAACATTGAGCACTTGAAAAAGTACCACCAATGGATGTATCAAATGAATATGTTCATTCCTGAAATTAATAAAAGAATTGTTCACCCAATGTCTTCATGCAAACAGATCTAGTCAACGAAAAAACCAAAAAGGGCTAAGTAACAAGATTCCGCTTTGACGAACGTAAAGTTCCGAAGCCACAAACATGACAAAATCCCTTGAATGGGTGTAAGTCAAAATGGCTAAGTAACAAGATTCCGCCTTGACAGATGTAAGTTACTAACGAAGCCACAAACATGACAAAATCCCTTGAATGGGTGTAAGTCAAAAGGGCTAAGTAACAAGATTCAGCCTTGACAGATGTAAGTTCTTGACGAAGCCATAAACATGACAAGATCCCTTAAATGGGTGTAACTCAAACGGCTAAGTAACAAGATTCTGCCTTAACGGATGTAAGTTACTAACGCAGGCACAATCCCTTAGTAGGTGCAAGTAACAAGATTCCGCCTTGACGGATGTAAGTTCTTGACAAAGGAACAATCCCATAGTAGGTGCAAGTGACAAGATTCTGCTTGACGGATGTAAAGTTCTTGACGAATCCGCATACAACCAAAAAAAAAAAAAAGGGACAAGAACCTTGCAACAAATCAAAACAATGCTTAGGGTGTATCCAAGCTCCTCTGAAGGGTTGTGAGTTGCAAACTTAGTAGCAGATTAGTGACGAACGGAGAGGAAAGGTTACTGACTAAAATTTTCTGCTAAGTACAAAGTATGGACGAATGTAAAACATCACAAGCATATGACGAACCAATAAGTAAGCAAGCAAGTAAGTCCGCAACCATGGATTTAAAAGCCCAAAAATGACGGGCAATTATCATTACGTTCACATCCAAAGGCCCATAAACACTGGGCAACACAAAAAAAAAAAAAAAAAAAAAAATTGTTTTCAAGATAGATTAAATTGTTCTAAAATTAGATTTACAAAAAGCCCAAAACATGGCGGGCTACCGAAAAGAAACAAAAAGAAAGAAGAAGAAATTTTCACAAGTATGAAGTTCGGGGGCCAACAACAGTGTCATCACCAATAGCAGCGTCATCACCGGCAGCAACATCATCAAGAGGGAGCCTTTTCAAGGACGTCATCCTCGGGAGCAAAAGATTGGGCAGCCTTGTCGGTTGCCACCTCCTGGTCCACCACTTCAAGATCCAAATTTCGTAGATCAACTCCAATGGGATGCTTGACGAGGTACCGCCTTAGAAGCTCAAAGCCTTTGAAGGACCAATCAAGAGCACAAAGTGTTGTACTCATCGATTTCTTTCGGAAAGCCTCGACTTGACTGGCAAAGCAATAGTCTTAAGCTTCTCCTTAGCCGTCAGAAGTTGATCGTCCTTCTCCAATGTTAATTGACGCTCTGCCCGAAGATCGTCGGTCAAAGTCTTAGTGCTTTCCTTCAAAGTATTGACCTCGTGCATAGATTCAATGAGCTTCCTCTTCATTGTAGAATTCTCCTCTTCCAAGGCCTCCATCCTGGACATTAGTGACGCCACCTTGGCCTCCCGAGTGAGGTACTCAAAAGCAATGTGGAGACTCTCCCCCAACACCTGAAAAGAAAGCTAAAGTCATCAATAAAAAGATAGAAAAATACCAGAGGTGCATGGGCAGATTACCCGGACGAGCTTGTGGACTTGTTGATTTGCGACCACATTGAATGGCACGCCGATAAAAAACTTCAGGTCCTCGCAAAGTGGCGACTTCGTGCGCCTTGTCCACAGCCAGCCCTTCGTCACCCCATACGATGGACGAATGAGAATCAGCCTTTTCCTTCTCCTTGCCTGATATGCGTGGCCTTTTCGATGAAGGAGTGGGAATCTCTTCAACCGAAGCGGCTGGAGAGGTCACCCTCAAGGTCTCAACACCGGAGACGACGGGAGTAGTCAAGTAATCGGCGTAACAGACGGACCTTTCCCGATTACACGTACCCCCTTCTTCCCGATCATGGACAAGGGCTCGTCCTTCTTAGACCTCATCTTTGCGTACATGTCCTTGTTGAACTTGGTCGTCATCTCTGCAAGAAGAAAACACTTGTAAAAAAAATAAATAAATAAATAAAAAAAAAAGGTGCTTAAAAGAAAGTCAACACCGACGGTATCAAACACTAACGAGATTAATACTTACTCTTTTTTTCTTCAATGCCAAGACTTCGCAAAATGTAGGAGGACGGGTCGGGACCAAGATGATAGAAAGCAAGTGTAGGCGGATCTACCAAGTCGTCCCAATTCTCAATCGACATGGGCGTCTTTGTATGGCCATCTCAACACGCTCCTTATACCTGCTCTTGAGCTTAGGTCGCCTTTTTCTTGCACAAAAAAGAAACAAGAAGTCGATGAACGATGACAGCAAACATAACGAAACTAAAAACAACGAGAAGAAATACTGACGCACCTAAGGTCGGGCTTCCCCACCGACGAAGCAACCTCGGGATATCACCCCAATCCCGGCTGGAGGGAGTCTCAAAATCATCCCCGGACACAAAGAAAAATCTTGACTTCCAATACCTGAAGGACGACGGTAAACCCTTGACAATCCTAGTTTTCCTCTCCCAGGGCACTAACTCATAATACCCGTACTCTTTAGACCCTTTCAAACAGTACATATGGACGAGCTCAGCCACCTTAATCATGTCCCCGATAACGGCCAACCATATTTCCATACAGTTAACCACTATCCTCCACGAGTTGGGCATAAGCTGCCCGGGAGCAATGCCAAAATGATCCAATAACTCCATGATCAACGAGTGGACGGGGAACCTAAGGCCACAAGTGAAGGCAGCCTCGTAGAAGCAGACCTTACCAGGAAAGAAGTGGCAAGCCCTATCCTCGTCATTAGGCCGACGAACGCGAACCCTCTCCAGAAATCGAAATCTGTCCTTAAATCTACCTATGGTTTCAGCATCTAGCCCACACACCTCCTCGAGGACGTAAAAAGCCCTAACCTCTCGAGGTGTAGAGACGGCGATATCTCCCTCCATCGACTCGCCACTAGATGACAACCCAGTGTCAAGCTCACTAGACCTAACCTCGGACATCGTCCCCCGCTCTTTAACCAAACCCTCAAACCAATCAATAGATCGACGAAGCGCAGGGCACAACTCCGCCAATACAACACCTAAACTGTTATCCTCAAAAACAAAGTCCTCAACGTTTGGGAAAACACCTAAAGACCCCCCCCCCCAAACGCGCAAAAAGGAAAGAAATTGAGGGGCAAGCTATCTTAACCTCAAAACTACCAACCATAAACACCCGAAAAAAACGAGAAAAATGAGGTAAATACTAAAACCCCAAAAGCCAAAAAACAAAGACAATCACAGCGATAGAAAGAAAAAGGAAAAATCAGAAGCTTACAACAAAGTACAAAGGAAAAGAAAAAGGAAATAGAGGGAAAGGAAAAAGAGAAACATACCTCGAAAAAGTGCAGCGCAAGTTGGAAAAGGAGAATCATTTGAAACAAAAGTTGGAACAGTAGCAAGAACAAGCGGGGAAAAAGAGACTCAAAGCAATGAATACGGAAAATAGGAAAAGTAGAGGGGGAAATGAAAGGAAAAGGAAGTTTAAAAACTAAAGCCCAAACAACTGAAAAGCAACGGAAAACCCAATGGTCATGCAAAAACCCACCAATCAGCACGTGCCACGTGGCATGAGACGTGAGGCACAGCCACTACACATTTAATACAACGCGAAGTCCCAAGAGTCACTTACGGACCAATGACCTTTTATCTTCCACGGTCGTCATAACACGTCACAACGACCATAGAATCCGGGGACATCCGATAGGATTGACAAAATTGGCTACTGCATTTAAATAAGCCTGACCGACGAGGCCATCCCCCAGTGAAGAGCCTAACCCTTGCCCACATCATCGACGAAGATAGTTGGACCATTCAATGCCATCAATAATGCCTCGGACGGTTCTGTAACCAATCGCATGCAGACCGTTGAGAGCACATTAAAAGCTCCATTACAAGGCAGGAGACGTTACCTAAGGAAGACATTAACATCACAATGCCAAGCACAACGGCTAGAATCCATGGCAACATATATAAAGCTCCCCACACCGCCAACACAAGGTACAAAAAAAAAAAAAAAAAAAAAAAAAAAAAAAAAAAAAACAGATACTCTAAAAAGATAATGATTGCCATTTTCTTGCTTTGTTTCATTTTACAATATACTTTCTCGTTCTAACTTTGGCATCAGAGACATTGTGGCAGGCACCACACCGATGACCACCATTACGTAAGTAGTCTCGTCAACTTCACAGGCATCTAGGCGAGGATTTGGATCCATCCAGGCACGTTCGATTCAACCGACAAAGTCACGCTTCATCACTACTCTTTTGGTGTTTTCTAAGTTCTCACTTAAGCATTAAATAGGCTTAGGCAAGCACCACATAGGTGCTTTTCGAGTGAGCAGTTTTTATTTTAAAGGTCTTCGTAAGCTCAAGTTTGGATGAGTGATCCATTGATTTTCTATGCATCATTAACTAATGTTGTTCATAGGGAGCTAGGCCATTTTCTCCCAAAAGAAAGGCTACATGTTCCTACACTAGCCATTAGGGACGGCCGGACTTCAAATTAGGTCGGAAAGCTTAATGTAAGCTTATCAAATTTCATCACTTTCATTAACATTGTAATCTCGTATTTGTAGATGCAATCCAAGAACACACCGCAATAAACTAATACCAATTTCATTGTTAGTGATTGTTGATGGCCATTTCGGAAGCCCAAGTGGAAGGGAGAAGTCCAGCAACAAGGACAGAAAAGAGTTGGCAAACGAATAGAAAACCCATTAAGCCCTAGCGGCAGGAATAATGGATCATAGGCTTATGAGATAAACAAATGGGCCTTGAGGAAGTAAATGGGCTTAAAGGAGTCCGAAAAGAGAGAAAAAGTAAACCATGGACAGTATATGATGTGGAAAAGTGAGAATAGGCCACGGCAGGCCCAAAGTAAAGAAAGTAAAGGGTCGATGGCAAGCCCATGGACCTCAATAATGAGGAATAATGTAATTGGGCCAGGGAAGCCCAAAGAATTGAGTAAAAGCTCATGGTAATGCAAAGTTAAGAAAAGGGCCGAGGAAACCCAAGGGAAGCAAACGGGCCTGGGACGCGTAAGGGAAAACAAATGGGACACAGGAGCACGCCAATGATGTAACAAAAAAACCAATGGCCTTGTTGGGCCATTAAGGGAAGAACGGTAGGCCCAAAGAGGCCCGGCCAGATTGAGGTAAAACAACTTTGCAACAGGAATGATAGAGTGGTATGGCAGGAGATGGTAGCGGGAAAAAGGGTGGGTCAAGAAAAAGCAAAGCCCACCATCAAGTAAGGCCCAACCCCGAATAGGGCAAGCCATAAAGGAAAGGGAAACTAGAAAATGGTCAAGAACAGACGGTAGACTATACAGGCCAACCATGGCAGACACATGAACAATAAAATGATTTTGGATATACATGAAAGAGAGGCACGCGTAAGGCCCGGACCTCACGGCTGCACCACCAATACAGGACACGGTGAGGTCATGGGTCAAAGGTAAGAGGGCATGGTTTGGTGATGGGGAAAGGGAAAAACCTATTTTGAGGTTCCTACTAGGGTCCTTTTGGGGGAGTGTCCTGCTGGGATAACATACCACCCAAAGGGGCAAAACTGAGCTGGAACCACTAGGTGCATGCCATGAGGGATAGGGAGAGAGAAGGCACTCACACCGTAGCAAGAAAGGGTGCCACGGCAGACAAACAAACAAAATAGCTTTCTTTTGTTTGGCGATGAGGAGTGGCACACAGATGGACTAGTGGTGGTCGGCAGTACACCTGCACTGGACAAAGGTGGTTAAGGGCTAAAATAGTAAAATCCGATCACGGCAGGCACTATAAAGAGGCCCTTGCTGTGTACAAGAATAACAACAACTAAAGTACCACAGTATTGGAAACTTGAAAGCCAGGAAATAGAAAACAATTATTAAGAAAGAAAAAAAGATAAGAAAAGGGGAATATTAGAAAAGAAGGGAAGAAAAAGATAAAAAGTTAGAACGCGAGGCATGCACTAATAGATTGATTCCCTCTCTCCCTCTCAAAATCTTGCTCTCTGCCGAAAACAAAGGGTGTTTCTTGTGTACCAACCATTCAAGTCCGCTTCCCTCAAAGTGATTAATTTCCATGATAGGATCTCCCCGAGAGATTATTCACTTTGAGAAGAGGTGTTCTTCCCTCTCTGGTTTTGGTCCTGCGGATTAGACTTGATCTGATTTATTTCCTCTATCAATCAACTCATATACTACCCACTTGTTCCCCTTACTTTTCTTATAAAATAATTGTTGTTAAAACTATGATTATCTTTTTCTTAAGTAAGGATTATCTGTTTACCTTAATAAAGATCTCAAAATATTTGATTTTATTATTATTATCATATCCGCCTCCCGTAACTCATTTGAAATAATTCATCCCGCCGTAAGTGTACTCCTGGCAGACGAGGTATAATTTGCGCACAAGTCAGGCCAAGTTGAGTTGCGGTTGGACCGATCTCAACTCTCATACTCAAAATACTCGGGCCCAATACCACAGAAGGTAGCCCAGCCCACTTTAACCAAAAAAAAGGCCCACCACAACCAAAATAAAGGCCCACCACAGTGATTTTTCAAAATTGTATTTTAGGATTTTCTTAAATTAGGACACCAACAATAAAGGTTGACAGCAATAAATCATCATTATTAGCTTATGAATTATTCATGTATTTTCTTTGAATGATACTAGGGACGCATTTAAATCCATGACATGCCCCACTAAATTAGCCCCAAACAAAAAGCCAAATAAACATGCCCCACAAACCACAATAAATTTAATATTAATAATTTATTGACACAATAAAGTCACAAAATATTATTATATTAAAACTAATAATTCATTGTAAAACATAAAATACACAAATTTTCTATTTTTAGGACCACAAAAAGTTTTAGTTGTGATTTACAACTATGTTTTATGTTGGCTTTATTTCATGATAAAAAATGTTGTAATTCCAGTAATTTATTCCTTGTATTTTGTGGGATTTTATTATATTGGGTTTAGTATTAAGTTGGAGAAGAATCAAGCATGCAATGAAGATCCATATGGCCTAAATTAATAATAAAAAGTTTGCTAGTAAAGGTTAAACAAGGCCACGTGAGAAACACATGCTAAGTTGAAGAGTTAATTTATTAATTTTAACTAAATAAAAAAATTAAAAAGAAACTCTTTACTAAAAATTTTAGTGTAACTTTCTTATTCTTCATCTATACTATATATACCATCATCACCCACAAAAGTAAGAGAGGTTATTTAAAGAGAAAACCCTAGAAAGGTTTCTACAACACAACAAACCCACCTTTTTTAGAGAGAGAGCTACTCATCCTTAAGTGAGAAATCATTGTAGTTTCTTCTCCTTCCCTCTCCCATTGTTATACCTTGAGAGGAGATTTGTACTCAAACATAACTCACACATATTTAGAGTATTTTGGAGCTTAGAAAGCCTTGGGGATTTGCCAAAAGAAGCCAATGAGGCTTGGCGAATGCAATCGAGTGATATTGCAAGATTCGAAAAACTAGTGAAAACAAGACTAAAAAGAAGAAGTCCATTGGTAGTAGGAGCTTGGAAGGTTTAAGTACATTGGGTAGACTAGGCTTGGAGGGTCATTTGTTATTCGTGTACTTTAACTTATTCACTAGTGGATAGATTTCAACTTAAAGGGTTGCGAGAAGTTTTTTGCCGAGTTTTTCGGTTTCATCTTCGATAACACGTCATGGTGTCATCTTATGTTTGCATCGTTCTTCCCTTACTCTTTAAGCTTTATATTTATTTTTGCTTGCTTGCTTATTGATGTGAACCCTGTCAAGAATAGCGAGACCCAACAACGAAAGGGAACCCAAGATCATTCTATGGACAGGTTCAAATGGGAGACCTTGACCCGTTGTTTATGACAAACAAGAACCTCGGTCCATAATAAGGAAGACGCCACAAACGGTGGTTTTTTTTGATAAGTCGAGATGAACGCACGGGAATTCCCGATAAGTTTTTAGTTCTTCAAAGAACCAAAGAAAATAAACCTCACAAGTTTTATCAATAATGTCACGAAAAACGTTCACAGACTTAGATGACTATTTAAGGACTCCTTAAAACTTGACAGACAAGAAAATATATTCTAAAATAACTCCTAATTGATACCTAACCATATTAGGATTAAAGTTTGACCTAAAAAGCATTAAATGCACCTAAAAATAAGGAAATAAATTACCTAAACCTATAATAACGTTTTTTACATAGACCCAAAATATTTCATGCCAATTCCTAGCCTTGACCGAATCCTTCTAGAACTTGAATCAAGGTGACGATTTTTTGTTGCCCACGTGGATCATGCTCAATGGGCCTCCATGAATTTGCTTGAGCCCATAATTCTTGGATGAATAAAGTAGATCCTTGAACTTCTTTGCTTGTGCTTAAATTCGCCCAATTGGTATTGAACGAGATCCTTCACAAAAGCGGTCCCTTGATCCTTATGGCTTAGAGAGTAGTTCATTGATAAAACATAATTTACACTTTTTCCGCACTTAGATAAGTTAAAGTAAAAGCAATTAAGCCGTAATTTTAAAATTAGGTGTCTAAACAAGCATTAGTGTTTTACACTAATTTGAGCTTTCAAAGTCAAACAAAATACCAATTTCAATTTCATTATTTTCTTATTAGTCCCCACTACAACACTATCCAAAATTACCCCCTAACAATAACCATAAGTTTTTTTTGAAAAAAAAAAAAGATCAAAAACCTGCTTCAATTTTTTTTCTAAATGTTAGAAGCCACACTTTTACACTTGAATCTTGAGAGATATCAGTTAGTAGTACTACCTACTAGTTTCATTCTTTGTCACAAATGCTATCATAGTAGTGGAGAGAAGCAAGGGCTAGGAGACGATGACAAAGACTAGTGTGTAGAGTCGTTACCCTTGATTAGTGTTAGTAAAGTGGAGTTGTCATTAAGACTAAGTTGGAGCTCTTGATTGAGAAAGAAATTTTGGTTAAAAAATGGTCAGGGTATTGTGATTGTTTTGTTGGTATTTGGGCTGTTCAAACTAGATTTATGATTTGATATGTAGATTTGTGCTCTATTTTATTGGTTTTTAGGTTTTGGCTAAAGTTTTTTCAAGTTATTCTTATGGCAAGTGGGCAAAAAGGGAGTTTGTAAGGTTGAATTTTATCAATCATCTTATTGATTTTATTTTAGACCAAATTTGCTTGTATTTTAACAATTAGTAACCCTGTATTTAGGTGGGAATCATGTAAGGGTAGTGAGTGAGAGAATGTGAAGAAATGCTCAAGATTGTGCAAGGATGCTATTCTCGAGGAACTTGAAGGGACTTGGGTGACTCACGATAGCAAGCCGCCAAAGTTGGTCACGTGTGGAGCATGCGGGAACTCTAAGAGTCATGTGGATCAATTTGCACTTGAAGGGGACAAAAGTCCCGGTGGCTGGCCAAGCCGTTATTTTGCGGCTTGAACTCGCAACTCGTCTTGGTGTTAGGTCAAGTATTTGCATTGTTCTTCCCTTACTCTTTGGGAAAGTTTTATATTTCACATTCCTTCTCACCCTACTATATATAGACCCTTATACCCACGAGTTTTTGAGGGCTTCATTTACTCTTGAGAGAATTTTGAGAGAGAAACCCTAGAAAAAAACAAGATTGATTCATCCACAATCTTCACGTAGAGACTCTTCAAATTTCTCTACTCTCTTCATCTCCATTGTCAAATCCTTGAAAGGTACATTACCAAAACATTTTCTCCCCATACTCATATCTGTGAGAAGGCCATTTGGTATTTGGAAAGCAATTAAGAAGGGACCAATTTCATATTGGTAGATGCTATGGTCAAGTAGTGGAAAATAAAGCTAAAGAAGAAATAAGTTTGGCTTAACCTTGTTGAAGTATGAGCTTGGAGGGTTTAGGTACATTGGGTAGATTAGGCTTGGAGGATATCATTGTTCATATATCCCAACTATATTCTTTAGTGGATTGTTTACCACTTGGAGAGAAGCGAGGGCTATGCGGCAGTGAGAGGTTTTACGTCAAGGGAGTTTCCTCTTCGATAACACATCGTGAGTTATCCTTGTGTTTGCATCTCTCTTCCCTTAATCTTTTCCATTGAATTGTTTTGTGGATGTAATTTTATTTGGTTTAGATTGATTATCAATTATGTTTTAAGTTTATGTTCATATTGTGCTCTATTAATTGTTTGACATTAAGCTTGAATTGGTAATTTGTAAATTGAGGGTCTAAACGTTCATAGTATTTTATACACTAATTGAACATTCAAAGTCAAATATATAAAAGTCAATTTTCCAAAAACTTTAGAGGGCTATTGCACCCCAATGCCAAAACATAGTTTCGTTCCTACTAGCCATGGAGGCCAACGCTAACACTACCATTTATTCAAACTTAACCTCACCCACAACAAAACACATGCCAAAAACACTTAATTAAAAATAAAATAATCTACAAAAGTTTAAAAAAAAAAAAAAAAAAAAAAAAAAAAAAAAAATCCCCTCAGTGCTAAAATATAATCCAAACAAAAACACAAATTTACAATAATCTCAAAGCACATTTCCAATATATAACCCACCCCACCCCCCACAAAAGCATTCATGTACAAAAATCCAATTTTCCCCACATTAGCACTCACAAATTTATGATAATCTAAAATCACATTTCCAACAGCACTCCTCCAATGAAAACATTCATGTACAAAAATCCAATTATACTATACATTATTGACTTCAAACAATTGCGTTTTTACAGGTTTCACCTTCCCCTTCTTACCTCTATTGACATTGGCATTGTCCTTTCTCACATAATCGAATTCCTGGTTATCAAATCGCGTAGAAGGATAAAGAGTTCATTGAGTAGTAATAATAATACTATTATTAACATTCTCATCAACAACTTTGGTAACTTCATGGGTAATTTACTCCCACCTTCTTCGCCTCCTCCTCTTCAACGTTTATCGCCTCTTTTCGTCAGCATTCATATTGAACCAAAAAATAATAATAAAATTCATTAGGGTTGCAGGTGGAGGGAGAACCCTTTTTATCACATGAGCTCTGACATGGTGTGCCCCAACAACTGCGACAACAATGGCACTCACGATTATTGATGATTTTCTAAAACTAACAAGTATTAGTTGATGGGTATTGGTTGTCCTACTGGCTACTACTCTCATCCACAATTAAAGTCATCGACATACTCTCATCACAAGGTAGTGGACGGCCTATTATCCCTTGCAATGTCTTGGGAGTTATGATGTGCAATCCACAAAAAAAGTGTACAGAGTTAATGTCCCAGGCTAAAATTTAAACACCCTAGCTTCACACCTTAACTAGCTATTTGCATTCTTTCATAACACCCTCGCCCGTAATATATTTTATAGTAGTTCTTTAATTCTCGGCGACAGCATTTCAATAGCATCTGCAACTGTGAGAAAGATCATGTCTTCGCCGATCTTTTTTGTAAACTCCGATGCATGCAACTTTTCAGTCACGATTGCCCCGGGGTTTGCTAAAACAAGCTGTTACAAAACCATGATCAAATTATTGTCACTAATACTTATGGTCCTCTAATAAACTTCACACTGATGAGTGAAATTCAAATCCTAATTCTTCTCATAAAATGATAACATATAACTTAATTGAGTTATAATATTCTTAACATATCTGTTAATGAGTAGAATAATAGTTTAGTACGTAGAAAAAAAAAACATAAAGAAAAAAAACAAACCCAACAATTAAAGTGTTTAAATTAGGTATGGTTTCCATCAAAGAAGTTTATTTAGGATTATTTAGAAGAAATATGAATTGGTAGCCATAACTAGCTAGGTAGTTACATATAATTTGAAATTAATAAGATTATAAGGAAATTTAATTTTGGTGAATCGTGTTGTACATGTTAGGTAGCCAGGTTTACTTGTCTAACAAAATTTAGATAATTAATGCTTCAACTTGGAGTAATTTGTGTTGATAAAGAAAATGCAGTGGGTGTAAACCAATGCCAAACATATAATTTATGAAAGTTGTAGAAGTCCTGGACAAATATCAAGATATGTCTAAATTAACACAGTTGAGAAAGCAAATGATAGGCACATAATTTCTAAGTTCAAATTAATCTTACCTTAACATCTCTATTCTCAAGTGTCTTATGTAACTCTTCAAAGGAATGGATACCACTAGTGTCAATATCAGTAACAGCTGCAAGATTGTGAATCATATGAACATACTCCTCTAGTAAGTATTAGAACCAAATCCATGAGGACCATGACTAAACAAATTGCTTACGTGACATTTCAACAATGAGATATTTGATTCTGGGCTGATTGTTTATCTTCAAATCTTCTTCTTCATTGCTTAGCCATCTCAAAATCCTGCAAGAAATTGGATTTAACAACAGTCTATTGGTCTAGTTCTTACTTTCAAATTTTCATTGTAGTTTATTGAACAAAACTAGGCCAATCTTTTTTCCCTTTCCATGTTTTTGGAGGTTCTTATGTTTGCTAAAATATTCTTTATCATATGTAGAAATAATCACAAAACTTCCATGAAAAATTCCGGATCATAACATACATAAAAGCCCTACATGCCTAGGTAATTGTTTATTATTCTCACATGTGGGCAGGAGGAGTTAATATCTTATGTTTTGATTGCATGTAGTGGAATGGTAAGATCCTTTTTTTTTTGGCGGGAGGGGGCCATGCCCTCCACAATTGATCTTCGTTATGTTAATTTTTAAAAATGAACCCCTTAATCTAAACAATTTTGATTTGGAAAAAAAAAAATGGGGCTGTTAGTTTGTTATAGATAGAGAAAGTCTCAAAATACCTCTCCTTAATATAGTTGGAGTTTGAAAAGTAGATTGCAGAATCAACTCGAATAATCATAATTCCAGAAACAGTTTTTGCATTAGGATATTGCTCCACATTCCTGTAAACAAGAGTCCCTGGGAGCCTCCCGAGTACTGCAGTCCGTGGCCTTGTAACTTGTAGGAGGATTTTGGCAAAGGATATAGCCACCTATCATAACAAAAAAAAAGAATTTTTAGTGAGAAAATCAAAAGATGAAACACTCAAAATGGGATTGAGTATTTTTATTCAAACACAACTTATGTTGAGCTCTTACATACCGCAATTAAAAGGCCTATCTCCACACTTTTAAAGACCACACCAAAGAAGGCTCCCATACAAGCAAGAAAATCGAATTTATCAATCTTCCATAGTAGCATCGCAGCTGGAATGTCAACTAGGGGAAACACCGCTGCAATGATGATAGAAGCAAGTACAGCATTTGGGGTGTACTTAAACAATGGTGTGATGAATTCCAATGTTAGAAGAACAACACAAGACATCACAATGTTGGCAACTGCTGTGTTGCAGCCAGCCATGAAATTTACTGCAGAGCGAGAGAATGATCCTGCATGCATGCGACAAAGATGATTAATAAAATGTTGAAAGAAATTAATCTGTGATTAAAATTTAGAGGCTCAGAAATTTATAATTTCAATTTGAGCACATTTTTACACACCTGTAGCTACATAACAAGATGTCATGGAGCCAACAATGTTCATAGTTCCCATTGCCACCATTTCTTTGTTCCCATCCACATTGTAGTCCTTCACAGCAGCAAATGTTCTAGCAATCGCTATAGCTTCCTAGAATCCAACAGATTTGGCTTTTGAAAGTTCAAATATGTGTATAAAATGATTGAACGTTTAGCTTACCGTCAACTATTACAAATTAACCAATTAAAAGCTTTATAAATGTCAAACAACTAGATTTCATGAGAAAATGAACATAAGCTATAATATAGGTTTGAAAAAATATCTAAGCCAAATTAAAATCACAACCTTTTTCTGGCAAGCTATAACAAAAATCAAAGATAAAGGGAAGGAAGATGCAATCACACAAAGACAACACAGAATGTGTTATGACAGAGGTCAAAGCAAAACCCAGGCCCAAAATAATTTGGGCCGCCACCCTCCAAGCCAATATCAAAGAAACAATCCACAAGAAAAATTTAATTGGGATAACATGGAATTGAAGAATAGACCCTCCAATTCTAATCTACCCAAAGAATTTTTATTTTTTATTTTTCTTTAAGAAGTAGATAAAAGAAAATTCTTGCTCCAGTTGACGAGTATTGAAACATTAAGAGTGAAACCAGTATTTTTATTAAAAATAAGCTTCGGTGTATTGAGCAAAAGGAAGGCCAAGTAGTATCAACCAATGTAGATTGGTTCCTTCCTAATAAGTTAGAAAGTCATTCACACACACTCAAACAACCCTAATAAGCATTGACATGAATTTGGTGAGAACAAGGTTTTGTTAGAAAATGTTTCTCAAGGGTTTGACAATGGAGAAGAAGAGAGTTTTGGAATTTGAAGAAGACTCTAATGTATAGATTGTAGGTGAATCAATCTTGTCCAACAATAGGTTTCTCAATCAAAATTCTCTGCAATGGTCAAGCTCATTTTAATTTTCATTTGATGGGTATAAATTTTATTTATTTAACCATTCGTTTATTATAGATTAAAATATCAATCATCTATATTTATATATCTATATATTACTAAAAGGTGGCGTAGTATTTATTGGCCTCGCGACTTGACTAAGTCAACAAGCACGTCATTCATTTATTTTTTATATTTTCTTTTCTTTATTTAAACTTTTCTTCCCCTTATTTTTTTTTTTTTAAAAAAAACCTTTTTTCTCCTTATTAGTTCACACACCTACTGGCATTCTTCCACTTTTCACTTTCCTTTTATTGCCTCTTTATCTCCCCACTACTTTACCGTGAGATTTCCTTACGCTTTTTATAATTTCTTTTCTTGCACACTCTTGAGCAATCAACACTCTATCTAACCTTCACTTTCCTTTTTGTACTTTAAACCCACCTAAATACGGGGTTACTAAATCCTCTTTGAAATAATTTGCCTCTTTTCTACCAATTTTAAAGCCAATAAGATGGTTGATTAAATTCAACCATATTTTTTTAATATTGAGAGTATTATTAGGTGAGTTCTCTTAATGATTTATAAAAGAAATTAGGTTGATGGTTTTTTTTTTTTAAATGTGTTTTGGTATTGTGTTTTTTTAAAACCTTTGAGAAATAAATCTCTTTCCAATAGATTTGGTTGAATTTTAGATTTGGGTTTATGCCCCTTTTTGGGTTCAATTTGAATATGCCTACAATTATTTGAGTAATAAATATTATAAAGCCTATTATTTATTCCTTTAGTTTCATTTTAATTTTGGTTTGCCACATCTGTAATTTTTAATAAGTTTTGATTATTATGCTAAACACAAAATCAAAATTATAAAATTGAGAGTACTTACAATTGCTACACCTTATATTATCAAATATAATACGGGTAATATAGTTAGAAGAATATGGCTACTTAAAAAATATTAATCAAACATAATAATAATAATACCCAAAATAATTTGGGGTATTTTTTGTGAAAAAAGAATATAAAAAAAAAAGTCAATAACAATGAAAATGATTTAATTTAGGTAACATAGGAATTGAAGAATAAGATTTTTCCTCTACAGTATATTGCATTAGTATTCTATTTTATACAAAAACTTTTCCTTAACTAGAACTTTTTATTTTTTTATTTTTCTTGGGTGAAGTAACATAAAATGAAAATTAAAAAAATAAAACGTTATAGTTGATATAGAGTATAGGAAGTGAAACATAGTATTTTATTAAAAATAAGAAAAAAAAAAGTGTACTTGGTGAGCAAAAGGAAGGCCAAGAATGACAAAAAAATTACTTGTTTTTGAATGTTTTTAAAATTAAATAAAGGGAGAAAGTCATTCACAATCATTTTAAATTTGGTAATTTTTAGTTAAATATTTCCATAATAAACATTGATATCATTTGATGAAGAGAAAAAAGAAAAATAACGTTATAAACTCTTTACCCCATGATCCCTCTTTTCTCTCCAAAAAAATGCAAATCAAGGTAAATAATCTTACTTTGTTCTTTGTGAAGTTTGTTATTCAAACAAGACAATTTGAGCTGTTGAAGTTTTTAAAAGCATTCAAGTTGAGTTTTTAATGAATCCAACAATGAGTCACGTTTATATAGTCAAAAGTCAATTAAGAAACCTTAATATTCACGTTGCAATTTTCAAGCCATCATTTTAATTTTCATATGATTGATGTTAGGGATATTATAAATTTTTATTGCATTATAACAAAAAGTAATTTAACCATTCATTTATTATATTATTAAAATCTACCAATCATATTTATAAAAGTCAAATTATGGAATATTTTTTAACATATTCCACTTGATATAGCTATCTAAAAAGTCTAATGCTGAATTGTCAATGAACAACAGCTAAAAAATAATAATCTACCTGAAAAAACCAAGTGCGAATTGAGTGACTCCAGCAAAAAAGGTAGCAGTGAATACAAGACGCCTATAAGCAAGAGCATTTTTCTTTGGATCAATCTCATTCTGCGCCATAGTTCCAATCAAAAGAGACACCACGGCCACTGGTCCTATGGCAATATCTCTGGAGCTACCCATGCAGGCATAAATAAGAGGTGGAACAAAGCTAGAGTCTAGAGAAAAGTCAACAACAAACAACATTAATTATTGATTAATAAAGTAGAACATATTGTAGCAAAAAAAAAAAAAAAAAAAAAAAAAACCGAGTGATAAACAAGGAAACTCACATAACCCATATTGGGGATCAAGATTTGCTAGCTTTGCATATGCAATATCCTAGTAGGAAAAATATTTGAGCATCATTAGAAATGGAAACTGAAAATTAATAATATATTTAGCTAAGCTTATTTTATTTTATGGAAATATTTTTCACTCACCTGAGGGACACACAGGCTAGCTATGGTGAGTCCAGCAATCAGGTCACCTCTGAACTTTTGTAGGTTGTAGCTTCTTGCCCATTCAAGAATCGGGAAAATTGCTTGGAGTACAAGATAAAACTTTGTATGACTCCTTTGGCCCCGAAAAGCACGTAAGGGTTCATCGTGGAAGAAAGTTTCCTTGATAACAGTTTGAAATTCTGTGAGAACATTTTGCTTAGGAGGCCTTTCCACCTTGTGAATTTGAGAAGAAGGTTGTGGATGGTGTCGCGACGAAGGGCCACTCCCAATCTCCATCTCGTGAGTAATGTTAGGTTCTAACAATTTAGAACAATTGACAAACTATGAATACAAACTTGTTTAGGTATAAATCTTAAAGTCTCTATAGGTTATATTAGACAATACTCAAGGTACTATAAGTCAGAAGTACAAGAAAAAAAAATTGCAAGTTCAAAATTCAAAACATACCAAGTTCGACCAATCGAGATGCAAGTTTTGTAGATTTTAATTTCGGCCCACTACTCATTAAGCCCAATAAGTGATTAGAGTTTCAAATCTATTTCACATAATATTTAAAGAAAATCCTAAGGCACATTTTGTTGAGACTTTGGAGGTGCTCTTATGAGATCTAAAAGGTGTTGTGCTTTCTTTTCAAAGTTACTATCGGAAATCATTCCCATACCATTAAAACCGGTAGATTTGAAATTACTGCAACAAGATCATACATATTTAATAATTTAAATATTCAATGGTGGTCTTGGAATCACAAACTAGAGAGTTTGTTTTGCTAAACTTTTGAATGGGATCTTAAAGTCACAAGCGTGGGAGTTTGGGTTTAGCAATTCCAAGGTAGAAGAGTCCGTGGAGTCGGAGTTGCACGTAGTCGTGTTAGTAAATTTTACAAGAGGTAACTTTAGATTTAGGGTTTAAATTTATTGTAATATTTCATTTTATTATAGTAGATTTGTTTTACCTTGAAAATAGTTAGGTCAAATCCTCCCAAGTTTTTACCTTAAAACGATTGGTTTCATTAGTTTCTCTAGGTAATTATATCGTTGTCTTATTTATTTTTCCACACTGCATGATATAATCTATTATTTTTAACCTAGATCTCATAATTAACCTAAGTAACTACTTGGTTGATTCATTAGATTAAACAATCTGTTTTTAAGGGGTCCAAACAAATAAACCAGTAACAGGCCCACTCATTAGAGCCAGAAACTAGTTAGCTCTAGTATATATGTATATCAAACCTATATTAAAACAATGGAGCAGAAAAAATTGATTAGAACTCAGAAGATACTGCTAAAAATGATTTTTATTCAACAGAAGCAAATTGTAACTGGTCAATGGTTACTAAATATGGAAAGTAAGGCTGAGTTAAGCCGATAGATAAAGATGGAAGTACAAGATACAGGGAAGTTCTTGTTGCTTATATATATAGGCAAGCCTAAACTTTTTTTATTTTTTTATTATTTCTTCAGATATGAGCATACGACTTAGCATCTAGCTGTCACGAATATGAAGTATACAAAGGCTTTTCTTTTTTTTTTTTTTTTTTTTGAGGAAAGATGTATACAGAGGCTTTTGACTTGTTGAAAAAATTAACCTACAACTTAACGATGAATTTCAAGCTCAATATTATCAATCATTAACTTTGTATTTCTTTTAATTTTATGGAACCTTTATAATTCTTGTTTCCCTTTAAAATATATATATATATATATATATATATATATAAAACACGATATTCTCTTAGATAGAAGTACACAAAATCTGAATTTTATTAATCTGAATTATCTTTGAAGCCTACAATATATTTAAAAAGTACGAAAAAAACCTACTGAACCATGTATTTGTAGGACAAATATCCTAGTCACTGCATTGTGAATATTAATTTGGTCTTGCTCACTTTCTACATGGCATTAGAGCCATAGCTTCTAGAGCAATCTCTCTAGTTGCATTAGATTTTTTTTCCATATCAAATGCCTATTTTCTCTTAAGGCCCCGCAACATGCAACATCACGTGTATATATATTCTTATCATCATAAGAACTAGCAATTTATTCTGAGCAGAATGTAAGGAATACACACTACAATGAACCTCAATTGATTAGTAGTTTTTGTAGGTGTCTTATTTGTTAAAAATACTAAAATAGATGTAAAAGCAGAAGTATAAAAAAGTAACACAAAAATTACATTGTGAGTATTAGTTCAGTCTTTTCTTTTTCTACAATACTACTTTGCGTGGATAACATTTGATTTTCTTCTTCATTTAAAACTCACTCATTTGCGTGGAGCAGTATAAAGAAAGTTTTATTGTCCAGTTAATTAAGAACCCATTGAAAGCAACTCGAGATATCTGAACGTGTGAAAAAACTATCGAAGTATCAACATTTTTTTCTACTTGCATTCAAATGAATATTGTCTAGGAAATCTCTCTCAATGTAAACTCTATCCAAGTTGGTCTTCTCATTCTTATTTTTCTAGGGTTAAATTAAAAGTCCAACTTGGTCTTTCACAGTCTAAAATGACGAGTATGGTGGTGATGGGTTCCATCATTGTCAAAACCAATCCAGACACAGTTGTAAGCAGAAAGTATTATTAAAAAAAAAAAAAAAAAAAAAGTCAAATAGCCACAAGGCCATAATTTTTTATTATATATAGTGAATAAATTTAGTTATTAAACTTTAAAATAATGAAACAAGCAAACTCGAAAGACGTACTCATATCGAGCGCCACCGTATCTCCGCATTGTATTCTTATATATTCAGCTCAATAAAAAATGTTAATTTTTATTTTTTTTTTTTTTTTTGAAAGCATTATTATTATTTTTTAAGAAACCAATAAACAATGTCAAACATGAAAGAGAAATAGAAAGGATCGAGGAAAACAAATTACGTCTAAATTCATTGAACCTAATAGCGTTGAATCTCTCTCCGTAAAACTAGTAGAAGAATTCATTTAATTTATATAAGTAGATAACATATACTAATATTTCTACCAAAAAAAAACATATAGTAATATCTACGAAAATCATAATAAATAGTAATTTATAATAATATCTTTCATGTTATTATTATTTGCTCATTTGCGGCACGACAGGCCATGTATGTGGGAAAAGAGAAAGGTATTATCACAGACATTTTGGAAATTGATTTCCCAGAATTCAAAGACAATCTTATTATGTGGGGGTCACTAGGATGTTCATGACCATCTATCTATAAATTAAAATATGAACGAAAAATAGAACAATTCCATTACCAAAGACGATGACGATGATCTCTCTCGGTTTTGGTTGATTACTAATTTTCTAATGACACCTAAATATGGTCCCAAATTCACAGCATGCTTAAGCCATGCCCCAACACTTTTGCGGTATTTGTGCTTGCTCTAAAAGCCTTTAAGCCATGCCCCCTACATTTCCACACACCTTCCTATTCACATGTAGCACACGCACAAACACACTCGTTCCCAAATTCACAACATGCTTATTAAGCCATGCCTACAAACACACTCTCGCACGCACTCGCACTTGCACGGTTTTGATAAATTGTCTTATGGCTTTGCTGTGCTCTGCTAGCTTATGCTGCTTGTATTGGATTTGGTTTGTTTTAATAAAGTTCTATCACATTCATAAAAAAACTAAAAAAATAAACGTTGTTGGGCCTATTCTTGGGCTTGGGCTTTGTGATATAATTGTTTGGGTAAACATTGATTTGGGTTAGGAATTGTGTTGATAAAAAGCTATGGATTATCGTTATTGGGAAAACGTTGATTTGGGCTAGGAATTGTTAACTTTCGCTTATATAGCAAATCGGTGCCATATGATATGAACCTCTTAACTTGCATCTCAATTAAATTGTGTACATGTGCGTTAGCATCAAATTGAAGTATATGTACTCTTGTGCAATTCTGATACTACCAAAAAGATTAGAATGAAAGCTAACGCTAACAGTTTAATTTCAACCATGTTTCACAAAGGATGGACAAGTCTTCTATATATATATATATAGAGAGAGAGAGAGAGAGAGAGAGAATGAATGTTACAAGTGAATGAACAAGAGGAGAGTGAATTGAACTATTCATTTTTGTGTATGCACTATGCAGAGCTTGAGATTTAATTAAGAGCTCCAATTGAAAGAGTAAGGAATTCTTTAATAAGTTGGGTGAGTTGTAGCTTTAAGTGAGTCCCTTTCCTTGAGTTATTTTTCCTAATCCCTATATTTATTTTATTATTCTCCGCTGATATAAAAATTGATCCAGCATCATCTTTTCAAAGAAGAGAAACTTCCAAGTAATATATTTCAACAACTAACTAATAAATTAATATACCTGTAATAGGAGACTCCAGTGCCAATTCTTCTGTCGCCTTTTCCTACTGATTGTCCCAAGACGGAGAGATTGAGAGGGTTGGATGATGCGTATAGACTTTTAGCCATACTTTGTGAATCTTTTTCTCATTTTATACACTAAGCTGAAATGAGAGTTTAAAAACAAAAAGAAAATGTTAAAACAGGTTCTCCATATTATATATATAGAGAGAGAGAGGATCAAATTTCAGATTTTCATGTTGATATACTATTTATTATCTAAATTCATGTTTTATGTAGAGAGAGAGAGAGAGAGGGGGGGAGTGATCAGAATCAAGTTATATTTTGAGTAATTCTTGCTTCATTTTGCTCCTTGAAAGTACATATTTGAATTATATTTTCTGTGTTCTTAAACTGCACCTTAAATTTCGTATCAATTTGTTGTTATTTACTTATTGGTCCATAAATTTATGATCTTAATATTTTAGATGCATGTAAAAGATATAACAAGATAATTTAATCTAATAATGAATTTGTTAAAAAAATAAATCCAATAACATAGTAAATATTAGTAACACCACGTTGCATACCTGAGGTCTTCTGCATCGGTGTTCTGCTTACTGCCTATGCAAACCCTTTCATATATAAGAGAGAAGAGATAAAGGGTTCTCTTTAATTAGAAGAAATCCATAGAGCTAAGAAAAAGAGTGCCTTTGCTGTTGGATAAAAGAACGAAAACAAAGAGAAGAGATTAGCAAGGCTTCATTACAATTTTTTAGGCAAACATATATATATGAGTGTGTGTGTGTGTTCAGCTTAAAAGAACTACTTGTTTCTAATTCCTGTCATCTTAGTATTTGTTTCTTGCTGAAACTAGGAATCTATGACCATTTCAACGTTTCGGCAAAGTTAGAATTGTGTTATACACCACCGCCAAGTTTTATTAGCCGACAAGTTTTCACCCGTGAAAAAGCTGAAAGAAAATATATATATATATATTTATACATACATACAAAACACAGAGAGAGACAGATTTAGTCACTTACGGTAACGTGGGGGCATGAGAATTTCCAAAATCCAATGAGTAAAAAACAAATAAAGGAAAGTGATGTCCATAAAATTTGAAAAATTGCATTACACGTTACAATCCATGTTGTCTTCTTAAATGTTGCTTGATAAAAGTTAAAAAGATTTACGACAGATAGTAAATTTTAGAGTTTTATCACCCTAGCTACTAATTTAATAGCCAGCGTCAAATCCAATACTAGTTTGAATTTTATTTAGAGTACTCAATATTCTATTATGCCTAAAGTTTTAGTTTGAATTATGTTCAATATTGAGGTTAATTTAGGCCTGGTTCATGCTCTCATACATTTTCTAGCAATTAATCTCAAACGTCTTTGCTCAATATTAAAAAATTATAAAACAAAATAAAATGTTTGTCCCAAACAGAAATGGAAGCAACCCACGTAGGCTTACACTCTCCAATCCACCATATCCGTACATGTTTCACACGTTGATCAACCAAGCATCACAATCAACCCACCCACGTATGTATTTGCTATTTATTTATTTATTTACTTCTTTCGTGTTGACCTGCACAATCATTGAATTAATGATGAAGTGATCGTATAAACTTGGGTTTTTGACTTCTTTTATTTTTGGGCCCATAATGGAATTGACCAATTTTTAGGCACGGTAGGTACAATGGCACTGGGCCCATTAATTTGTTTTATTCATTATTACGTAGAAAATACAATTTTAAAAATGACTTATTTTCTAAAAAATACCCTAAAGAAATTTTTTTATTCATTATTGTGGAGTTATTGTTTTGGTGACTATGTTTTCTAGAAAATGAGCTATTTTTCAAAAAGTATTTTTTATAAATCTATATTATTTTTCTATGTTTGGAAGAAAATTTAAATGAGTTGAAAAATAATTTTTTAATTTTTCTTATTTAATTCACTGTGAGATAGAGTTATCTTACAAAAAAATTTAGTGAAAAAAATTTTCTAAAAATAAACTATATTTTATTTGTTAACGTAAAATAGTTTTCTTTTGACTCATTTTTCTAATGCCACTAAATACTGAAAAACATGAAAAAATAAAAACTATTTTTACACAAGATTTTCTATCAAAAGAAACGAAGCAGTAGTATTCTCTCCACGCACACACTTTTCTTCTTCTCTAACCAATATCAAGGAACAAAATTATCTCCATTTCATTGAAAATAGTCTTTTCTCACTTGTTTTTCTGGCATGTTCTTCACTGTTAAAGGTGGCATTGCATGATTAAGGTCCAACACAAATTTTAATTTTAATGTGGGTATTTGCATGATTATCTTGAATATCATTGATTTTCTTTACTATATGATGACTTCCTTTTTGTAATTAAACTTGATGGTCCGCATGTTGTAAGGTTTATTTGCAACTTGATCTTGTGCTTATTCTTGTGTAACAATGGGGAGAGTGAAGAAAAATTCATTGAAAAAATTGGGAGACACTTTATAAACCAAAGAAAGAAGGGGAAATGAGTTTTAAAAAGTTGACAAAGTTTAACGATGCAATGCTGGCCAAACAGGTATGGAGACTTGTTCATGATAAAAATTCATTATTTTATCGTGTTTTTTAGTTAAAATACTTTCCCAATGATACTATTTTTGAAGCAAAAGTTATTTTAATGGGTGCAAAATGGAAGGTGGGTGATGGACAAACTCTTTGGGTCTTCAAAGATTGTTGGCTGCCTGGAATTTCTAGTGGTAAAGTCACATCTGGTTCATTGGTTTTGGTCGCCTGCTGTCACAACCACTGGTGACTGAGATGTTCGCAACCACTGCCTGGTACATATGGGCTCACCGCAATAAAACCAGGCCTCAAGAGAAGACCGTACATCTGGAGATGATCAGAGACACGGCCTACAATTTTCTGCAGATCTTCAAGGCCAGCCGAGACTCCTTTTGTAGGAGCAAACCGAGAAAGGTGGTACGAAGACGCAAATGGTTGCCTCCAAAACCAAGTGAGTATAAAATAAACTTTGACGGAGCGATGTTTAATGAGAGCGAGGAGCTCAAGTATTTGGCTGATTCATCGGGTCAAGTCTTGGCTGAAAAAATAGGAAAGCCTTGCAACATTGAGACTTTGGAAATGTTAGCGGCGAGGCGTGCTGTGATTTTTTTTGCCATGGAAATTGGTATACAACAGCCCTACTTTGAAGGTGATTCTGAAACAGTGACTAAGGCTCTACAAATGGGTAATATGTTTTCCTCCTCTTTTGGCCACCTAGTTATAGAGGAGGAAAATTAGTTCATACAATCAATTTGATTCATATTTTTAACATGTTGTCAAATTAGTCCATACAATCATCTTAGTGTCAAAAAAAAGGTCCATGTGACCAGGGGCGGAGCTAGGATTTTTTGTTTGGGGGGGCCAAATTTTGTTACTAATATATTAGTCTTGAGTCAAAATAAACCATCACACTCTAGCATACACAAATATAAACATTAATATTTTGATACTAGAGTAGGTCATAATTTATAAATATATTGTATATAAAATTAATAACTTTCACATTTACAAGATAATTTTTAGGAAAATTTATTATGATGTCTAGTTTGATATTAAACATGTACAAAAAAACAAATTAGAGAAATAAAAAACTACCTTGTCTCTATAACTACTAGATCAATTGAAAAATTCTATTGATTTTTAAGAGTATCATTGGACTAACTCAAACATTTGGGGGGGCCAACTTCTAAAGCTAAATATTTAAAATTTTTAAGACTTATACATAATATAAAATAATTTTTAAAAATTTTGGGGGGGCCATGGCCCCCAAGTCTGTAGCTCCGCCCCTACATGTGACTAACCGATTGCACTACTAGCATGGCCAAAGGTTTCGTGGCTAGTAAAATACAGTATTAAAAAATGATATGTCAACATTTAAATAAAAAATTCAAATAACAAAATTAATGAAATGAAAAAAAAAAATCAAAATCTTATTCTCTTTTCTCTCCCTTTCTTAGTAACCAAACACAATAAACACAAAGAAAAACTCAATACACCACTGCAGACTTCAAGAAAAACCACAGCCTGCCCCCCATTTTCTATCACCTTTTTGACCACTCACCCATAACAACACAACAATCCACCCATTTTCCGATCTATCGTCAAGAAATATCATACTTTCATTTATTTATTTATATTTTTTTTTTTTTTTTTTTTTTTTTTGGTATTTGTGGCCTTCATGGCCGTCCTAATCTTCAGATTTTTTTCACTTAGGATTTGTTTAGAATCCACTTATTTTACTGAAACTGAAAACTTTTTGCTAAAAATACTGTAAATAAAAAAAATTAGTTAAAATAATACAGTGAAACACATAAATAGTACTAAAAAATGAATAATACTAAAAAGTATAGTAAGACCCATGAATAATAACAAAAATAAGCTGAATAGTAAAATAAGTTGAATTTTTAATTGGTAGCTAAACGCACACTTAATGTGAAATTGTTCACCGTCAAAGAAGAAGAAGAATAAGATTAGAGATTGTCCACCGTGGAAGAATTGTCGTTATACAATATTGGCACTGATCAAGCTTTACCCATACTTTTAGGAATTCTTGGGTACTCTCTTTATCTCTCAACTCTCAAGCAGTAATCTTTTTTGTTCTTTCATTCTAATAATTTAATTTAATTGTATTTTTTTTTTTTTTTTATTCTTCAAATCTGTTTTTGATTTGACAAAGTCAAGGAAAATCTCATTAGGGGGTTTCTATCATTTTGTCTAGCAATATTAATCCTTTTGCTTCTTTCTTTTCATTAATTAATTTTAGCTGTGTTATTTCTTATTCTTCAAATATGTGTTGGATGTGACAAAAGAAGAATCTCATTTTGTCTAGCAATATTAATCCTAGTGCTTTCTATGCTACTACAATTTTCAAATGTTGATTTGTTCGGTTAATAATTTATACACAAAAAAATCATGATTATTGTGATAGAAAATGGGAGCCCTTGTGAATTTTCTTGATGTTTGTAGTGGTGTATTGAGATTTTCTTTGTATTTGTTGTGTTTGGCTGTTAAGAAAGTGAGAGAAAAGAGAATTAGATTCTGATTTTTTATTCATTTTATTTTTTTCATTTTGAATGCTTACTTGACCTTTTTTTAATGCATAGATTGAAATTTTTATTATTATTATTGTAGGGACAAAGACCCAAAATCATATAGTAGGCTTTGAGCTTCACCTGGGACAATTGACAAGTTCGTGGAAAGGCAAATGGTTGTAAAAGGGACTCCCAGTTAAAGTCTCATAAACAAGAAATGCATGAAAGATGATCAAGGAGGAATACCTCCTCGGATGCGATCGATGTAGCTCAAATGCGTAACTCTAAAAATTAGAGGACCCCTCCGAAAGGCCCTAGTGATAGGAGTGTGCCATATAAACATATGGGAAGAAGGAAACACACAAAATATTTAAAGAAAAGCTGCTACCACCGGATTAAATACATTGTAGCTACTTTTTTAGACGCATTTATGTGGAAGGGACCTTTAAACAGTGTTGCCTTAGCTACCACAACTCACAAAAGGCTGAAAGGGGGTGTCTGATGGGACGGGCACTCAAGTGGCAATTCGGATGATCAACAAGTGTAGGATCAAGATGGCTCAAGGAGGGCTATATAATGTGAGAGATCCCCATGAGATGGGGATTGGAAAAAAGAGGGAGAGAACAATGTAGCAATCTAAGTTGTCTCAATATCCAACTGTAATCATCATACACAATTGTAGCCTCCTCGGACTTAAAGTCCACTGATATTAATATCTCTTATTTGTGCCTAACTGTCATTTAATTCAAGACTTGCCGTTGTACAACTCATTAGGCCCTAGCTCTTCAATCCATTCTCTACAAATTCATTGTGTTGGGCCTCTTGGACCAAGACTCCATACATATTTGGGCTTGGGCCCCAAATTGTGTCCTTACAATTATCTTAGCCACATAAACTTCAAACATGCCAATAGTGCAATCCGCTAGCCATATACGTTTTTTTCACTACTAAGATAACGATAAGGACTAACTTGAAAGCAAGTTAAAATAACATGAACCAAATTAAATACTTAAAAAAATTGATGAACTAATTGAAAGTGACCTAATATAGACCAAAATGGTCATTTTTCCTTAATTTAAGGGTAAATCATAGTGGAATCTACACTTCTAGAGAACAAAAATGACGTTGTCTAAGTTCAATAAATTTTACAATTATCTTATATAATGTGTAATAAAAGTGGATGTTATGCTATATCAATGTTTTAAGAAGTTCAAAATAATATTTTGACTAAAATTTGATTACTAAGAGTTTCAAATTTATAAAATTTATTTTTATAATATTTTATATTAATTCTCGTTTTTATAAAAACTCACTCACATGTAACTTAAGGGTTTTTTTCTTGATTATTTTTATTTTCTATTTTATTCTTCAATTTCAATAATATTGGCAAATGCTTTTTGTAAGTTAGATATGATTTAATTTATTATGTGCATCGTATCAACGTATAATTAGTATAGTATATCATACCATTTATTATATTTATAGAACTTATAACGGTTCAATAATACCATTAATTGAGTATAGGAACAAAAAAAATACATATAATTCCCCGTGTAGTTCCCCATTATACATAGAACCCTTTTTTAAGGTTTGAGCATTTAACATTTAAATCCCACATAGTATTTTTTTATATGTAAATCATTAATTGAGTAACACTTAACCCCTTGATCTTTTGAACAGTTTTTAAATTGTGCACGTAAATTAATTAAAGATAACTACCTTTGCACCCTCCTAAACACCCCCACCATCCAAAAGGGTCACCCTTTTTTTTAATACAATAAAATTTCAACATGCAGCACCCGCTACATGATGATTAATTTTTATTATCCAATTAAGATACTAATCGATTTTTAATATAAAAAAAGTTCGAACCATTTAATTTCTTATTCAACAACAAGAAACTTTATTAGTTAAGCTAACTGAAACCTACAAAAAGGTAGCCCATTGAATACTCAATGCTCACACATCCTCTTTTTTGGTTGGTTGCTATAAATCTCTACTTATACCAATCATGTGCCAAATTCATCATTGATCCAATTTCTACTCTTATGGGATAGGTTTCAATAGAAATTGTTGAGTAACAACACCAAATGATTATATTAAGGGTTCCTTATGGAAATTTATTGACACTAAAGATATTGTACTGGAGAAGACAAAATTGTAACAATCATTAATAAGAGGATTTGTGCATTTTCCTATATAAATAATTAGTGCACCACCACCTATAGAGATAACTAGCCGATGTGCCAATCCTTTTTCTATATTTATTACATGGTAGAATCTTAAATTACTAAAGCTGAGGATCTTGCTTTTATATATACTAGTCGCAGACTATACAATTTGTGGTTATATATACTTATATCATAATGTGGTATAATATATAAGTTTTTCTATAATTTGCTAAATATAATATATTAGGATTAGCCGTCTTAAGAAGAAGAAGACTCGTTTAACCAAAGACATATTTAACACTCAACAATTTTCTTTTCTAAGTTCCACTCCCCCCCCCCCCCTTTCCTTTTTTCTCTTTCCATATTGCATATAAGCATCATCCATTTATACTCTCTCTCTCTCTCTCTCTCTCTCTCTCTCTCTCTCCCCAAATGCGATAACTTCTTTTTTTTAATAATTAACTAGCTAAGTAGATTTTGTATTTATATAAACTCAAATTCTCACTTCCAAGAAAACAACTTAAGAAACCATACTGAAATTAAACCTAGGTGATAAGAGGGAGAGAGAGAATACCTATAGTGGAAAATTAAAAAACACAACACCAAATTGTATCAACCCTTAACATAAAAATTCATTAAGGGGATGAAGGGCTGCAAGAAAAGAAATTAATAAAAATGCACCAAAAAGAAAGAAGATAATCAAAGAGAGAGAGAGACGGGGTTGTAGTCGACGGACTAGACCTTACAAGAGCGATCATGGAGGGAGCGGATTGGGTTGGAGGGGATCTGGGTTTGCCTCAGTCTGCGTGGCCTTCATTACAAGCACAGCAACAAAAAAAGTCAAGTCCCAAATCATAATGGTTCAAGTGGTTATTATGTTTTTTTTTTTTTGTATGCAGCGTGATTATGTGATCATTTTCAAAGAAATAGTGAAATCTTCATCTCTCTGTCTTGTGATCACTAGATTTGTTTGAGTTTAATTGTTTCATCAATGAGTTATGCCAGTCTTTGGGATGAGTAGTTTCAAAGGTGGATGAAAATTTTATGATCCTTTGCATCTTGTTCCCAACAGCAAATCCACACAGGTTTTTTTTTTTTTTTTTTTTTTTTTTTTTTTTAATCCTATATTTCCGCAAAAAGGAAACTTGTTTCCTTACATAGTTCAAGTAGCTAATACATGGTGTGTATGTTCGTTGTTGTTTTGCCTAAACTTCAGGTCCTATATGACAAGATCATGGAAAAGTATCCAAATCCAAATCACTGCAGAGGATTCTCCGTCCAAATGGTTCCTACACAGAACCAGTGTGAAGATTGCAAACATATAAGAGGTTAAAAATACAGAAACTTTTTGACTGTTTTTAAAGTCACACCCATCTAAGTCATACAAGACTACTAGCTTCAGGTTTAGATGGAAATCCGTGAATCAATTTTTGGGTCTGATGGCAGGTTCGAATTCTGAGTTTGATTATTTGTTGATAATCAGGTTATTGATAGTGTTTAAAATTTTCTGAGGTTGATCTTGAATGGTTGGGTATGCCTTGATTTGGTTGCTAAGAAAATGCAAGAAAAGAAAAGCCAAAAATGTTCTTCCCTGAAGGAAGAACATGAACCCAGAACATGAATGTCCTTCCGAAAAAATTAATGAAAAGCAACAAAAAATAAATGTTAATTTAATTAGATTTTTTTTTTTTTTTTTAGTTTAAATTGTTTGCCATGAGTTTCTTTAATTTAGAAAATGCTGACATAGCATTTAAAAAATACCCAATAAAATATTTATTTATTATTTTATTAACCATGTCAACATTTACTATGCAAACAAGGTACTCCGTCTATCACATATGCATTTTCTGTTAGTAGGTTGACGATAGTAACCAAAATGAACATGATTTTTCGTTTTCAAGGACTTAAGTAAGCGCAAAATCAAGTTGGGGACCAAAAGTGCATTTTCACCTAGCAATTAATCAAATTAGAAAGGCACCATTGTAATTATCAAACTCAAAATGAAAATGAGTAAGAAGACAGTAATTTTATGCAGTCAATGAGCTTCCAATGCTTAAGTAAGAGTCTGTGTGAGGCGCAAAGACGGATCCCAAGTGGAGTATTATTGCAAGGATACAATCAAGAGGTATATAGCTATGAAGCAAAACTAATTCCAGAGAGTACAAAAAAGTGAGAAATTAACTATTTAACTACAAATCACAAAAAGTAAAACATCAAAAAAGCCATTACGAAAACTTGTTCAGCAAACTACTACATATTCTTAACCATATGATATAAGGTGAGAGAACTCTTAGCTGAACTCAGGTCATTGAGAACTAGCAGCCAAAAATTTACAACAGGATACGGCAAAAACAGTCTCGACATGTAGCGACGAGCAATTGAACATTGGATTTTCTTTTAACAAATGAGCATTTTCACTCCAGCAATTGGCAACTATGGATGAAAGAAAATCAAGGTGGACCTGTCACTCCAGGGAAGAGTTCTGATAATTTATTGAAAACATCCATAACCTGGAATCAAAAAGTAAAAGGAATGTGATATATACCTTAGTGGCCAGCAAAAAAAAATTTTGTTATATACATAAAAGTTATTATTATATGCCAGGATGAAATAAGGACAAATCTTGGTCTAAGAAAAGAAAATTAAGGACACATGTTACAAATCAATGTTCCATCCACAAGGATGGAAATTAAGGGTCTGTTTGGATATCGCTTATTGCTAAAAATCAAAAACTAAAAACTGAAAATACTGTAACAAAATAATTTTTAAATGTATAAATAGTACCGTGAAACCCAGTTTTAAAGTTTTTTTTTGTTGAATAAAGTACTTGCGGGTCCCGGGTCCCGTGAATAGTCCACGGGACCCACTGGAAACGCAAAACGTAGCAGAAAATTCAGTTTCAGCTCTATCCAAACATACACTAAATATTAAATAATTAATCAACCTGAACGTCTATGGAACAAGCAATGATATAATGAACCAAAGTATCGTGCCAAAATGCTAAATACAATTCACCATTTGGTAATCTTTCAAAAACAAACTGAAATTTTTCATGCAAAGTACCTTTAAAACATGTTTTAATTGGTCATGATGTCAAAACTACGTTAAATGAAAGAAGATATTGAAAGAAAAAAAAAAAAAAGATAATATATACTCTTAATATTAATTAAAATGCAAATACTCCCATGAATGGAAAATGACTGTCTTTTAAAGTAAAAAATGCTTGTCCGTACCTCCTTGTCATTTTGATATTTTGCAATGCTCAGTGGGTTCTGTGAACACTGGAAAAGAAACAAAATGTTAGAAATTTGGTATTGCAGAGTAAATAAGTACTTTGGGTACAACCAAGGCTTGTAACTCAATTAGCACATTCTTGTGTTTCCAACGGAAACATCCATGATTCAAATTCCCCTACCCTAAATATCAAATTATCAACAACAAAAAAAAAAAAAAAAAAAACCTTCAGGTTTGACATACATCCATGATGGCAGCTTGAACTCTAGGGTTTTGAAATGCCATGGCAACTTCAGGATTGGCCATAATTCTTGAAATAGCTTCTTCAGGTGTGAGCCCAATTTGATCTGCAAATTGCAAAATAGAAACAGAATTAGGAGAAGAGAAAATAGAATATTGAACAGCCAAATAGGGTTTTACCTTGATAACATAACAATGAATGTAGGAATGCAGACAGCCTTAAGAGGAGTACTTCATATAAACAGAAGAAGAAAGCTGTAAATAAAAGACTTGTCAAGGTAATTGGTCCCTACTATGTGTTGTACTGCCTACCATATAACTAAGGATAAATAGTGCCAAGTCATATTTGAAATTGGCAAGCTTTAAAAAACCGTTACGTGTAATGTGCTATCTTCTAAGCTTTGGCACATACTTTTAGGTCGCACATGGATATGGGATGGTGATGCACACCATGCTGGGCATGCCAAATACTCTATTTCCTTGATGGCAACAAGAAGTATGCTTTCTATTTTATGTTTCAGTTGTTTTTTCTAGAGTATTTTCATAATTATGTAATTGTCAGTTGTAGGTCATAGTTGCTGATGCAGCACAAAATACTCTTAGCAACATTTGCAGCTAAAAAATAAAAATAAACTTAAAAATCAATATCTAAGGCTGCTTGGATCAGCACAAACAGGATAGAAAACCTAGGAATCAACATCTAAGGTTGGCCAGAGTCAGCACCAGGCAATTATATTCCAACTGAAATTTTATTAATCAAGCAAATTGTCTCCATTGGAGTACAATAGCACACTTAAATAGACTACCAAAACCCTAATCCTAATTGACTTGAGTCAAATGTCAATTGTCTAACAAAAAAATTAACACTATGAAACTAAACATAATAATAATATTGCTAATAAGAACTAAATAAAACCCAATGGACTTATAGTAAAAAAATACAAGTGACATCTCAAATTAAGTAAAACTAAATTAAAATAGAATTGTCTTCCTGTTCCTTAAATAATTCTCTCTTGGTTGGAGAAAACATGTCCTCAAGTTTTAAGTGTTTAGGAATATGAACTCTTACAGTGGATAATTGCACCAATCCTTGAAACACCTTTTTTTTTTTTTGATAAGTAACGTAAAAATATTATTAATAATAAAAAAAGTGTCAAACCGAGTACATTGGGGATGTACTATGGGGGCACAAATCAAGAACCAAAAATACAACGATCAAGAAAAACAGGAAAAGAAGAACAAGAAAAATGAGAAAAAACCACACTCCAATCATAGAGAGTGTGCAAGAAGAGGGACCGAGACTCGGTAGTGTATGGGATTGCCACTAATAGAGAGGCATCTGTGGCCTCATCTCTCAAACGGTTGGGGACCGAGACTCGGAGAAGCTGGAAGGTTCTGTTACTTAGGGATCCAAATGATTGGGAGATGGGAGAAGTGGATGAATTCCTTCATACCTTGGGTTCTAATTTACCTCAATCTGAGCAAGGAGACCGAATGATATGGAAATTGTCGAAGGAAGGGGATTTTAACATCCGCTCGTTCTACGATAGGCTTCGAAGTCCCTTGCCTATTTTCTTTCCTTGGAAAGGTATTTGGAAAGTTAAGGCTCCTACGCACGTCTCTTTCTTTGTTTGGACGGCAACTTGGGAGAAGATTCTTATAGGGGACATTCTGCGATGTGGAGGCTTTGTTTTTGTTGACTGGTGCATTATGTGTCGTTGTAACGGGAAGACGGTGAATCATTTGCTTCTCCATTGTGAAAAAGCTTATAAGTTGTGGAGCTTGGTTTTTAGATCTTTTGGGATTTCTTGGGTCTTGCCAAGATCGGTTGCACATACGCTTTTCGGTTGGTGGAATTGGTTGGGAAAGCACTCTTCTAGCATTTGGAATTTAGCTCCGCTGTGCCTAATGTGGTGTATTTGGAAGGAGCGAAATTGGCGAACTTTTGAGGACAGGGACAAATCCGATGACCAGTTGCTTGCTTATTTTAGTGGTTCTCTCTTTGATTGGTCTAGGGCTTGGGGACTCACCTCTAGTGATTCTCTCCCTTTGTTTCTTAGTTCTCTCCTTTGTAATTAGCTCTTTGTTGTTTTCTGTTTGTTTTCGTGTTTCTTTTCTTTTCTTTTTCTGTTTGTTTCTTTCTCTGTAATCTTTGTTCTGCCTTTTGTTTTCATGAGGTAGTTTCTTGAATATACTTCTTTCTTAATTATCAAAAAAAAAAAAAAAAAAAAAAAAGACTTAATCTCTAGCATAGAACATTCACAACCCTCAAAGCTTTTAGCACAGAACATTCACAATCCTTGAAACACCTTTGACAGCACTAAAAACAAAGAAGCTTTCTTTTCCACCATATCATTAAATTCGTCTAGAAAGATAAAATCAATGGGTATAACCAATGTTTACAAACAATAAAGCCTATCTTAATCCACATAAAGCATATTCATATCAAGATTTTCCACTTTACACACCATGGCGGGTTGATCAATAGCAGATACATCAAACTCATTATTCATTGCATATTTGCATGTAAACCATCAAATTCTTTGCTCTTGTTGAACTTTCTCTTCATTAAGTAGTTGGAAATCTTCCTTCTTAGTAATAAGCAATATACCCCAACTACTGTGTGAGTTTGGCATCCCATAGTTTTCAGCTTATTTGTTAAAGGTGAAACGAATAGATAAAAGTCAGCTTATTTTTTTTTTAAAAAAGGTCAAAGGTGAGACAAAAAACAAAATGCTGGAAGCAAAACTTGTTTTTCCTAACAAACACTAGACTACACATGGTTCAAGTATTCCAAACCCCTTTTTAGACTCTACAGTGTATTCTTTCTGCTCTAAAGTTGTAGCAACATTTGTTGGCACTTATACTTCTCTTTCAGCACTAGGTTTTGATGGCTCATGATCTTTCTTCTTCAACAAAATCTCATTACCCATGTCATTGTCTCTCTCATGTGTGGTGAATATGGTGAGAACAAAATGCTAGAAGTTTTGAGGACCAAGAAAGAACTATAGATTCTTTTTTCTTATTTCTCTGTTTGCTTGGCTGCCTTCATTGGGTTTTTTTTCTGTCTTCTCTTTAAGATTTCATTGATCATTGTACTCTACACCATGATTATGGTGGTCTCTAGTATACATCCTGTATTCATTGTCTTTATTCTTCAATAAATTACATTATTTATCAAAACAAAAATTCTCTAGTGTGTGAAACATTTCATTGCAACCTATCATCCTTTGGGAGGAAGGATCCATTGACTTGATCCTAGTAGACAGGTCTCAAACAACTTTAACTATGGCATCCATAGATACCAGAGCGGGCTCCATGACTGATTAGGACTCATAACTAGAAACCACATGAGCACTCATCTTATATTCTTCAAATTGTACTATGTAGTTAGTAGCAGATCTATTAACATATCTTAAGACTATTTATTCGATCCAAAACATCACCTAATAGGACTGGGATAGATATTTCTCTTGATGGGACTAGGGTAGATATCACACGACCATCTTCATTCTCTTCTTTCCTCTTCGTCCTTCTTGCCCACCAAAGAAAGAGAGGCCAAGCAAAGCAACATTACCCTGCCTTCCTCTTCGTCCTTCTTGCCCACCAAAGAAAGAGAGGCCAAGCAAAGCAACATTACCCTGCCGCTCCCCTACCCAGGTTGTTAATAACTTCAACAAAATTATTTTCCTTCGTTGAGCTTCCTAGTGGCAAATTGAGCATTGACAGTGGAGGCCATCACTGTGAGCACACAGAGTGAGGATGTGGTCCTCAACCATGATGAAGCTTTTGAGGATTTTCTTTTTCTTCTTTTTTTTTTTTTTTTTTTTTTTTTTTTTTTTTTTTCGCTTTGATTTGTGGGTCTGGTTTTGTTGCTTGATGTGGATCTGATTTGCAGATTTAATTTGTGAAAATTGTGGATCTGTTTTATCTTGTAATTATGTGCATCAAACTAAAAGACTTAACAGACCAAGAGCCTTGTGGCTCAATGACACAATCTGATCTTCCCCATAGGGAGAAACTAGGTTCAATCCCCATCCCCCCACTTGTTGTAAGCCCCCCACAACCCAACAAAAACCATAACAGATTTAACAAATTTGTGATTTGTTAGTTCATGATTCTTCTTCAAGAAAAGAAAACCCGTGATCTGACCAACCACCTTAAGGTAGGTGCAAGTGAATTTTAACAGATCTGATGGTTGACTCTGGGTCCAAGAACCATTCACCCAAAATGCGGTTCGGGTTACAGGTTTATATGAAGCCTGACCCAATCCAAACAGTAATCACCCCCTGATGAATCCAAAATGCAAGGAACATGAACATAAAGCAGAGACTTGTTCAATCAAACTTACCAAACTGCTGCTTAACTTCTGGACTGTTAAGGTCAAAACTTTTCAAAGAATCCATCACACGGTTGTCCCAGTCGCTGCTTCCACTCATATTATTTCTGGAAACAATATCAATTATGGGAAAGGAATTAAGAACCATCACAAATTGGCCAATTGGGCTATCAGATTTTAACAGAACTACCAAGAGACTGCAGCCTACTTGGCCCAGAGGGGAAAACTTAATAATGAATCAGCAATAAACATTAAATGAAACAAAGAATTGATTACTTAGACATATTTCATTACAACATTAACATAGATACTATTGAATGGCTTCCAAAGCACTTGTTCACAAAAAATAAGTGCATTAGTGAGCGGCAGTATTTAAACAAAATCAAATGCATATAAGGTGAAAAAGGGATCTTACAGCATCTCCTCAAGCTGTTGACGATATTGTGGATTTTGAAGCATCCCTATCAAACAATAGACATAAAAATTCAGCATTGCTTAAATTAATGACATGACTAACATTTGCATAAAATAACTAGACTCAAGCCCTTGATTGGGAGCAACAAGCCAATCAGCTCTAGCTCAAATAACACCTTTTTCTCTTGTAGAGCAAGAGGAGGGTGAGGTGAGGTTGTGGGTTTACACACCACCCAGTGGGTGGTGTGTAACTACCAATCAAAGAGAAAAAGCAGGGAGCAACAAAATTTATTCTAGCCCTACATGTTATACCATGCTAATAATACATTCTACCATGGACAAAACAAATTATTTGCTTGCAATAAAAGGAAATGAAAATGGACAATAATCTCTAACTCAAATAAAACCTGCCCCCCTTGTAAGTACAAGGAGGGTGAGGTCGTGGGTCAAGGCCAATCATGCATGTGTAACTTACCAATCTAAAAAATAAAAGGAAATAAAAATGTACAAAAAAGGACTAGATATTCCATGCAATAAGGGTGATGATGTTGCAGAGACCCTCAATAAAATAAGAATAGACATCAGCTCCACTAGGCATAGATGCTAACAAATTCAAGTTCTTACTAATTGTTTCCACAGCCAACTTTACAAGCTAAACAATGAAAATATTGTCATTACATTCCATTCAATTAGATAATTTATTCCGAAGTAGAGCCATGACCCACCATTCTCCAACAGAAGAAGTAAAACATAGTGGCATTTTTTAATCTATTTTTTAAGTATGCTCAGCTACATTGAACAGACTTACATTTGAAGGTATCAGGGTTCCTCATCTCCTCAGGCAAATGGCTGCAAATAATATGAAGAGAATTTAATTTCAAAAGACCCGAAACCAGATACCAGTATAAGCTATAAAAGGATTATTAGAGCAGCAGAAAACACAAAATTACTAATTTCTACAAAATCTATGTGAACAACAATTCTAACTTCCATGGAGCAAAGTTTAGTCATAACCAGCATGCCAGCAATCAAACAAGATTAATGATATTTGTAAGCTAGGAGAAAGAATCAGAGGAAAAACACAAATAATATAATCAAGTTAAAATATACTTTTCAATCCATGCAATTTAGTCTATGTCCAACTTCCTGCCCTTAAATTTAAAAGATTACAATTTCATCCTTGAAAATGTTTACAGGTATCAATTTTGTCATTCCATCCATCTAGCATTCATTTATTCCAGGAGATGAGCATGCCCACATTAGCATATGACTGCAGTACACTGCCATAGATTCCATCATCATAAATTACTGGAAAGTTCCAAAGGGCATGTGTAATTTGTGACCATAACAGCATGCTATTCCTATGCCAACTAGATATGCCCTAGAAACAAAAGTCCATACAAACATCATAACACTTTTGAAATCCAAATGTGGGCTAGTCCTATGCCATGTCTACAAGGTTCATCTTTCAGCAAGCAGACCTTTTTCTATTTCTTTTTATTTTTTTAATAAGTTAAAAAATTTATGGATGAAAAGGATCAATCCCATGCTGAAAACAAGGAATAATCCTAAAGAATTTCAAAAGAAGAGAATTACAATCAAAGGGAAGAGAGTCAACAAAATCACAAATAGATGGATGTGTAACTGAAATTTCTATCAACCATTTTTCTTTTAATACGTGAATTCTAACAACCAATTAGCATGAACAACATTTCATGATTCAGGGACTTACTTATAATTTCAATGAAAAAGATTACTCAGGCAGGAATTCAAACCATAGCAACACACAGATAAGTTTATTATAATAAATAGATAAAATGTAATATTAGGGACAAACAATCTTCTGCCTGTAGAGAAGAAAAAATTTTATTCTTTCAAATTTTTAAGGGCACTCCTGGGAGCAAATCAGGTGGAGACAATGTGGGACTTGCAGCTCAGAGCACTCTAGCACATGGCTATGGGCCATGATGTCAATGAGTCCATACTACAGCCCCTTCATACATTGGGCAGAACAGATCTACTAATCTTTGATTATTGGACCTGGGTCCATCATCGTCTTGAATACTGGGAAGGGGGAAGAAAGAATATTTGTATTCAAGTTGCTTGTATATTGCAAATATGAAAGACATGAATGACTATTGAAACTTTTGCTATCTGATAAATGTTTAAAACTTTGCAACAAGAAGAAACATTAAGGAAGAAATTTAAACATAGCAACGTGGCAAAATAAATCATTTATAATAATATGAACAAGCATAAATGTTAAATTGACAAAGAAGGCATATTACGGATAAACCATCTTCTGCACTGTTGGATCTTCCATCATTTTCTCCAAAGCTTCCACTGATAAGCCAGGTTTTGCTGTCCAATATAAATAACATACTTAGAAAGTTTGATTAAATCTTGAAAACCACCATAATTGAGACTAACAAGTCAAAGATAGTCTGCAACCCCACCTACGGTAGCATATGAGATCTGATCAACGGGTGCGTTTCGGGACTGCGGGACTCGGCAATTTTGAAAAAAAAAGTCAGACTCGGCGATTAAAAAATTATTAAAAATATTTTTATTTATATTTTTTATATATTTTTACTATTAAAATATTCTTAAAAAACACATTAATATACTTGATTCACAAAACAAAGAAAGAATAAGGCAAGAAACACATCTGAGGCCAGAATTTCGGCCTCTCAGTTTCACGGCCGATTTCGGCCTGTTTCGGCCGATTCCGGCATGTTTCGGCCGATTCCGGCCTGTTTCGGCCGTATCGGCCGTATCGGTCGCCGGCCGATATGGCCGATACGGCCGATACGGACCGATTCGGCCCGATTTCGGCCGCGTCGGCGCCGATTTTGCCCGCGTCGGCCCGAGTCGGATCCGCCACGTGGCGCGACGCGGCACGACGCGGGACGGACGCGCGGTCTGCGGCGTCCCTCCCGCGTCGCCGCGTCCCGCCGCGTCGGACGCGGGTGCGCCGGCCTGGGAGCCGCGTCCGTGCATCCTTGGATCTGATCAACCTTCAAGTCAGACTATCAGAAGTAAATACAATAGCTTCATAAGTTCACAGCCCTTTTATGACAAATGTGTGACTGCATGAACAAAATTTGGTCCGACACTAGACGAAACATACATTCACAGAATTTTTGGATAAAGCAGACAAACATGTGCCCTTGCACATGATACATCTGTTGATATGCATGAAATCACCATGGCAAAGGAACATCTTAATAAGTCTCTAATTGGGGAGACTGGACTATGGTTGTAGTGAGAAGACCTCATGGATGTAGCTTGTGGAAAGGAATTCAGGCTGGTTGGGATAGATCCTCTCCCTCCATCTTTTAGGGTAGGAAATGGTAAGAGAGTAAGGTTTTGGCATAATGTTTGGTGTGGAGATCATTCACTGAAAGAATTGTGCCCGGCAATACTTGATTGCCTCATATAAGGATGCTTCAGTGAATTCTTTAATTACTTTTAGAAGGGATAATGGAAGTTTGTATTGGAACCTATAATTCTTGATTCTTCAAGGATTTTCATGATTCAGAATAAGAACAGGTGAATGAAATGATGCATTTGCTTTACTCCATGCAGATTTCAGAAGGAAATGAGGATCGCTTATTTTGGACTCCTGATAGAAAAGGAAGGTTTCCCTTTGAAATGTCTGTGGGGTAGTAAGGTATGCAAGGTGGCTTTTTTGCATGAACAGTAACCATGAATTATATCCTAACATTGGATAATCTTATTAAAAGCAAGGTGGTGGTTCTTAATAGATGTATAATGTGTAAGTGTAGTTGTGAAATAGTAGAGCATTTCCCATTTCATTGTCCCCTAGCACAAGAGTTGTGTTCTTTGCATTTACAGCCTTTGGGATGTTATGAGTAATGCCCAGACAGGCGATAAGACTTTTGTTTACTTGGAGAGGAGCATGCAGACATCATCGAAATTGGGTTGTTTGGCAAGCAACTCTTCATTGTATCATATGGACCATTTGGAGAGAGAGAAACTATAGGACTTTTGAAGATGAAGAGATATCAAAGCTAGATATTAAGTATAGTTTGCTGAGATCATTGTTTGAATATTACACGATGATTTTTTTTTTTTTTTGAAGGGGGGGGTGTTGTTATGTAACTCTCTTGTTGAACTTTTGGACCACATGAATGTCCATTTGTAATTACTTTAAGGAAGTTTGCCATTTCGAGCTTTCCTTTCTCTAAATAAAATATCTTACTTATCAAAACATATACAAATATAGTATTTTCCTATTAGTAAAATGAACATTTTATGACCTGAAAAAGAGAAATGCCAAGTATACACAAAGAATGCATAGGCCATAGGGGATTTATTCCAGCACAATTTTGATCAAAATGTTTGCTAAAAACGATTGCCTGAACTGTTGTCTTTATAGTCATTTTAAAAAAAAAAAAAGATTTATTTGAGCAATTTCAAACTCTAAACATAACTATAATAAGTATCGACATAAATAAGGAATTGAAATAAGATATAACCCTATTGTGCTTTATTTATTTTTTCTTGCCACATGACGTTTCAATAAGTTCTTCCAATTTAAGCTCATCGAGACCATGTTCCTGGCGGGTTAGTTCACTTCCATACTTTTTGAGCTTCTCTATCTTTCAATATTACTGAGATTCTAAGAAAAATCATTGAGTTGTAAAGCTTACCCAACATTTGATGCTCTTGTTGGAAGTGTAGAATGATTAAAAGTATAGTTCTTAATGTGTAAAATTGAGTTGGGTCTGTGCATGTCATCCATTTGTGGGTGTTTTGCTTGGACATGAAGAGGGAGAGGATGGTCAGCCGGGACCTTTCTTTAGACAAGATGGATTTGATAGTAAAGTATTAGGGATTTAGGAATTGGGGGAATTGGGAATGGAGAGAGAGAGCTAAGATCAATATGAAATTTGCTTAAACCCACAATTGAAGGTAAATTCAACATGGTCCATGCGCACATACCAATTGCTAACAAGAAGTGCCACAACACACCATCTAACCTAATGACGACCTCCTCAACCAAATCACCATGAGAGAAAGACAGAGGATTGCTAAAGTATCAAAATGGTAATGGCAGTGCTGACTTTTTTTTTGTGTGTGTGTGTGTGTGTGTGTGGGGGGGTTGTGTGGGGGCGTGCAGGGGGTGTATTTTCATTGAAGGTAGTGGCAGTGGCAGTTATGAGAGCAAATCATGGACGTGCTGGCATTGATGGCGCTGGTAGCAAAAAAAGGTGGTGAATAGATAGTGGCAAAAATGGTGGTGGAGGAGCAAAGCAGTAAGAGTAGTTGTGGTGGTGATAGGCATAATGAAGCTAAGATGGTGATGGTTGACAATTGTGAGATATGACATGGTACTCTTAAAAAAAAAATTCCAAAATCCCTTCCCTTTTTATGATAAAAGGAAGGAATTGACATTCAAAATTTATCTGTTACATCATATGAAATCAAAATAGAAAAAACAAATAGAAATTCATTTATATTGTTTCAAGAGATGCCAAAACTGTATAATATTTGTACTATGAATTCAAAGATATATTGATGTTTTGTGTTACTTATCAAAATACATACATACATACATACATATATATATATATATATATATTAAGCTGGACCAGGGAGGAATCTTGAACTATGAAATAGATTCTAGAAGTTAAATAACTAATTTTATTTTTTTTTTTTTTTTGATAAGTAACTACTTTTACATATTTTATCAGTAAAACAAGTCATGGATATAAGTTTAAGATAAGGCACTTGTTAGAAACAGTAGCTAGTGGAAATACAATTGACTACTTACGGGTAGATTGGGATCCCTCAGAACCAGTGGAGTTACGGGTAGATTGGGACCATCCAGAACCAGCAGCGTTAGATTGGGACCATTCCAGTGCCACCAATGCCCTTAGAAGCAGCTCCATTTTGAGAAAACTTCATCCATGCTCAAAGTTAAAATCTTTAAATATTTGACTTAAACCATTACAGACTTGTACAAAAGCTCAACAGCAAAATACTTACCACCCCACCAGTCTGAGCATCCTTGGATGAACTTGTTCCAGTCACATCATTAAAGCTTTCATAAGGACTCTTTTGCTCAGCCTCTTCCGGAGAAACATCTACAAAAGCTGTTAGTACATGTTGCATTAGAATTTTTGTAGAAAACTTTTTTTCAATTCTGGTATAAATCCAAAGACTTTGCAAATTTACTGAAATTATGGATATCATTTGTTAAAGACAGAAATTTTCTTAATGTTCCCTTTTTTTCTCTTAATAAGTAATATTCAAGTTCTGAATGGTAAGAAATGCTTAAGACATAAACAAGAATATCTGTAAGCGTTAATGTAAGGCACCTACTATATCCTGTTTTATGGAGAGGAATTTATTTGGAGGAGGGAAGTGAGACAAAATATGGGGACAAGTGGGGTCGATGATGTTCAAATGAAGTAAAGGGGCACACAGAGGTAACATAATAGGTGTTTTCGAAATTCATAAAGTTTAGTAGTGGGATTGGTAATCAAACTCAGTTCTTTTTCTTTCTTTTTTTTCCTTTCAATTTATCAGTGACATAACACACCTACAAGTTGAACTTGTTTTCTCTTCTTCTTTTTTGGGATAAGTAGTTGAACTTGTTTTCAGCATGATTTATAGTTAAGAGAAGTACCTTTGAAAATTTTATTCCCCAAATTGTTTGATATCACAGCTTATCAAAAAATATTGTTTGACATTGCAGTAGACAAAGAACCCTTTTTTTTATTGGCAAGTTACACGTCTGATAGGCTTTGAACCCCACAACCTTACCACCCACTTTGCTCTTATAACTTGCTATCTTGTTAATTATTTTCTAATGCTTTGATTCTAGCATTCTGACCATGGCCATGCTGACAAAATTAACAGCTAAGAAAGGAGCTGGGGGTGTTATAGATGCATGGTAGAAGTAAATTAAGTAATCCAAAGTAGAAATAGAGAAATGTACAGGGTGATCAAAGCTCTATGTCATGGGCTGCCATTAAGGTTACTGAGAAAGGAAAAGTAAGCAGTCAAGTACTATATCAGATCATCCATTCATTTTGTTTGAGCAACTAAATGATTTAATAAGGAAAGATAGTAGGAGCTTTGACCAAAATGAGAGAGCAATGAACAACTCAGACAAAGAGAATGCTCATTAAGAAGAAAATCACTTCATGGTAAGGGTGTGCATGAGTCAGTTTTGGGGGTTTTTTCAACACAACCCAACCTCATCGGGTGGAGAATTCCCAACCCATCACAAGTCTAAAAACCAAATCATCAAGTGTGTGTGAAATTTACCAATCAAAAAAAAAAAAGTCAAAAAACCAAAGCAACCTACATGGGTCGGTTGGTTCATTGGATTGGGCTCATTACAAAAAAAAATTATAATATCATTTTTGAAATACACAATACCAAAACCAAGACCCTACTATTAACAGTAACTTAACAACCATTTTTCTTCAATTTCCTCTATTTTCTCAGAGCAAAACAAAAACAAACCAAACAAATAAGGCATGGGTCATTTACTCGGGTTGATGAATTTGAAATGACACTCAAAATTAAGCCAATGCAAAAGAAACAAAATGAAATTAACAAACAAAAAAAAATCTAATTATATATACTCTCCATAATCCTAATTCATCACAATCTCTGTTTGGTTGCAGAGAAATCTAGGAAAAGAAAGAAATAATTTCAGTTCTAAAGATACCTTTGATTTGTAGCATTCAAGTAGCAGAAACTAAAAAATAACATAGCATTTTTAGATCGAAATTTAAGGTAAAAAGAGATCTCACAAAGAAGCTCTTTTTTTTATAAGCTAAAATAATTTTATTGAAACGAGACTACCTCATGAAAAAAGACATGAAGTAGCCTAAAGAATTATCTCACAGAGAAGCTCTTGCTTGAGAAATAGCAACGAGAGAGAGTTGGCTTGGAGGACTCACTTGAGAGAGAGGCTAAGGCTCGGGGAAAGAGAGAGGGAGGAGAGAGGACTCAAAGGTTAGAGAGAGAAGTGGGGTTAGGATAGGGTTTCAGTTGTCAACAGAGGAGGATGTGAGGTGAGGGGGAGAGAAAGGAGGCAAAATTATTTTGGCTGATGAGAACATAATGAGACAATTAGAGAGGGTTAGGTATTAAGGGTGTAAATGGAAAAATACAAATTAAAATATATATTTTTTAAATTATTAAATAGGTCAAGTCGAGTTGGGTTGAAAATTCATCAACCTGAACCCGACCCAGCCCAATGTTTCTTAAAAAATTAACACTATCTCTAGTCTACCTCCCATTTAAAAGGTTTAAAATCCCAACTATAGGCCCTCACTTGTTAAGGGGCATCTAGACCCACAAGGGAAATATTAGAATAATGGTGAAATGATTATATTCATCGTTTTCTAACAACTTAATCTTTTGGGTCAAGTAGTAGTTTATCATCTATAAAATAGAAACATGAATGAAGCAGTTAATAAATGAAATTTATATATCTAAGCTAAGAAAGATCTTCAAAAGGCTCACACAAATTGCATCTAACCTATAATAGGCACATGCAGCATACAATGAAGATCAAAAGGCAGAAACAAATTCTTTTAGGAACTTAAAACTAGGTTTAGAAGTTTACTACCAACTTTCTTTGGTTCCTGTTTTACTTCTTCTTCATGATTGAGAACAGTTGCTGGAGCTGCTTGTACATTTGTTGCAGGCACATCTACTGTAACTACAGGTTGAGAAGCTGCTGGAGCAGGTGAAGTGGAAGGCGCTGGTGCCGAAGGCATAGGAAATGGAAAAGGGGATCCAGAAGGAAAGGCTGCATTGTTGAATTGGTTATTTTGAGTATTCATCTGTCCCATCAACGTCTTGAAAGCTTGTTGCATTGCATATTTCTGAAAGATAAACAATAAACTTTACAAGGATTGGGATATATGTTGAAAGAGTGAAAGGTTGAATTATGCTATGCCATACAAGATCCAACCCTATGTCACATAGAAGAGAGTATACATCAATCTCACAACAACATACTGATACAGACACAACAATAAAAGATACCAATATACATTTATTTTTTAAGATATAACAATATACAAATGCATCTCTATCTTATAAATAAGCATAAATGAATGTATGTGTGCATGCATTTGCTATGATTAGGATTGTAAAAAACCACTGAAAAACTGATCCGACCAACCAGAACAGACCCAAAAAGTCAAATCCGGCCAGTTTCAGTTTGTCGGCCATCGGTATTAGTTCCAATTTTTTAAACAATTCAGTGTTTCAGTCAGTCTCAGTGCCAAGAATTCACACAATGAGAACAAGTCAAATATATTTGTTTAAATATATTTTTTTATGAACCTACTAACCTTTTGTAAACCCACCCTCATGTTATCAAATTCCCCTTGTCCCTTCTTCACATTCCCATTTTCTTCAGATCTCTCTATCACTCTGCCTCATTCCTCCTCACACATTTCTTTCGTTTGAAATTCAAATCCTAGCCACCGATATTTTGCTTTCCCTCCTCCACATCATGCTTCCTCTCGCCACAACTCTTTAAACACCCCCATCCCCACCCCCCATTTTTTTTATTTCTTCCCCTTCAAGTTTAGAAGCATCAACAACTTGATGAGAGAAAAGGGTGATATCAAACAGAGATAGGACTTGGAAGGAACTTGTTTTAAGAAAAAAGAGAGAACGCACTGGGTGGCACCACCATCTTCTTAGTTCTCACATTCAATGCCTACAACATGCTCAAGATCCAGAGCCATATGATTGAGGTTAACAGCCAATCCAATGGACAAGGTCCTCTCCATTGATGTCCATCTCTTTTAATGTTTATTCTTTATTAATACATATATTAACTTTTATCCTTTGGGTTTTGGGTTTTGTGTAGGTTTAAAAGAAAAATGACTCTTGACACATGGGCATGTATTTCAAAGTCCAGCCCCAAACACCCGAACCGCACTGACCAAACCTGTTACATTAGTGAGGTTCAATGGCTTGCAAGCTCCTTTCCAAAAACTGACAGGTTCAGTTCCCTATCCACCAACTGAACCAAACCAAAGCAATTACACCTCTAGTTATGAATTTGTCTTCAAAACTACTTGTTGGACAACACTAGGGTTAAAGTCCATAATCCAAGTGTAATGGTGTTAAGGCTTGTGATACTTTTTAATTCTCATATTGATGATAGTAAAACCAATAGTTTGTGGATGCATGCATAATTGCCACATATACATATGCAAAAACACTAACATGCACGCTCCCACACACACGCACACGAACACGGATTTGGATCCTCTCCATTTCAAAGTGAAAAAGGGAAAAAATGGAGTGTGTCCATTTAAAAGCTAAGATTCAAAATGAAATATATCTAGGGTCTAAATTATGCCAACTCATTTAATAACCGATAACTCTAGTTCAATAACTAATAGTAAAAATTAACTGTTGTTAAACTAAACTAGAGTTATCAGTTATTAAATGAATTGGCATAATGTAGACCCTGGATTTATTTCACTTTGAATCATGGCCTTTAAATGGACACTCTCCATTTCACTTTGTAATGAAGAGGATCAAATCCTACACACACATACATGTAGGAATAACACTTTTTTTTTTAATAAGTAATAAGTTTTATTGATATCAAAAAGGAACACCCTAGTACACAGGGAGTGTACAAGGGGTCAATAAATCAAATGCAAAAATTGCAAGAATCAAGGAAATCAATAACAGAGGGGAATGATTGCTTTTGCATAGCAAACAACCAATCCAATAAAGTTCTAAAAAAGAAAAGCTTGAGGTCCGGAATGGATCTCTCAATATCTTCAAAAGATCTACTATTTCTCTCCCTCCAAAGACACCACATTAGGCAATGAGGAACGATGGACCAAATATAACCATTTCGATAACACATCAACACACAAACTCAAGAAATCAAGCTCCAACCAATCAACACACACAAACAGAGAATTTACTAAGAAGAAAAAGTGAAATAAAAAATAACCACAGCATGAGAAGACCAAAAAGAAAATCAGTGAACAAGGGATAGGAAATCAAAATCAAGAGTCTAGGAAAACAAAGATTTTGGAACCAATCCCTTAAAGTTCTAAAAAGCGGAATAGACATCTTCAAAACATCTACTCTCCTCCAAAGGCACCACAATAAGCAATGAGGAATGATAGACCAAATAAAACCATTTCACACACAACACACAAAACAGAATTTAACCCAAGAAACTCCAAAAGACCCAAAACCAAGAAGAAAGCAAAAGGACAATGAAGGAATAGATGGTCAATCGATTCACCATTTCTTTACACATGTATGGGAAATCAAGCATTTCCCTAAGGCAGCAGTCCAAACAAAGAAAGCAACTCTAGAGGGAATTCAAAAAAGAAAATCTAACATTTAAAATTCAAAAGATCCAAAAGCTCACACATTTCTGGTAGGAAATGGAACTAAAGGCTACTGTTCAATCAAAGAGAAAGCACAACAAACAGAAACATCAATTCCAACACAGGTAGTTCACATCTCTATAATTCCTTGCATTCCTCTTCCTCCAAAGACATCACATGATACACAAGAATTTCACCACTACAATGTTTTCCAAACTATCCCTTTCAACATGCCAATCACAGTCCAAAGTCCAGACACCAAAGGCCACAACTCTCTAGCTGTATCACACTCGATCTACACATACAACAACAATCCACAATTCAACATCACACATGGTCCATTGGTAAAATATTGATGTCCAAATAAAAAATGGCAATCTTGATGGTCCTCTAACCTTCCCAATACTCCTACATGGAAAGAAATTCCCTCCATCAAACTTAGAGAATTATAAAAAGAGTTTAATTGAAAGCCATGACTATCTGAATTTAGTAAGCTTCCAAATCATTGAATACTCATCCTCCCTTTAGACCTTGGTAGAATATAATACATCAAAAAAAATCAAGAATTTGAGTTCCCAACCTTGCACTAATCTATTAAATCTAAGATTCTAGTTGGCATTTCCATGCTCCTCACTTATATATTCTGCCACTATAGGATTCTTTTCCCTCGCAAGAAGAAAAGGTTTTTAAAAAAAAATACCACTATCAGTGTAGTGTCCCAAACAATAAGTCATGAGAAAACCAGTTTTATAGTCATCCCCATTTGGATTTAAGTCAATTTGGAAAAATCTCCCCACCACCCCCCCCCTTTTTCTCCCTTCCAAAAAAAAAAGTGATTTTTTTTCATAATCTAACCCTTTAAGGGCCCAAAAATTCCTGTAAGCACCACTCTATCCATAAATCCCATATTTTGAAGTAATTCACATCTCTCGAAATTCCCCGCATTCCTCTCTCTCAAAAAACTTTCTTTTCTTAATCTAACTCTATAAGGGCCCGAAAATTCTTTTAAGCACCATTCTCTCCATAAATCCCATATTTTATATGCAACACCCTCCATCAAAAATGATCCCTCTCTTCCACACACCAAAGCCAAATATTTACCCACCAAAGATTGACCGAATATCAATAGCCTTCTAAACACAATTGCATTTGGAATAGGAACACACAATCTCAGGACCTCATTTTGATAGTCCCAAGATTTTCCTAAAATTTTGCATATTTCTATTTGACACACTAAAATTCAACTATGCAACAATACAAAGCAATGAACAGAGCAATGCAGCCTTCTTTAAAACACATCAGAAATCATATTTGATATGGTAACAGAAAAAATGGGCGCACCCATGAACTCATTTCTTTTACAAGTAAAAAATAACAACATATCCATGACCATAAGAAAAAAACCCGAGTCTTCGCATCCGCTAATTTTTCCAAATATTGAAATACATGAATTGTGTACTCATTACCTTATAGGAGAGAAACAACACTCACCTTTAAATTTGTAGCCACCTGCCATTTCCACTGAACTTGTTAAAAAAACAATACAGCACATAAAGAAAACAATATTGATAAGAAATAGAAAAAAAAAAAGGCCAAGTGGGTATTGTGTTTTTTTGAGTTCTCACCCATGAAAATAGTGCTGAGAGCCCAACACCAACTCCAATCCAAAACAGAGGTGACCCTCTACAAACAAAGCAAAAAAAAAGAAGAAGTTAAATTGCAATACACAGCAAAAGAATGAAAGAAACAGTGAGAAAGAAAGAGAGAATGGTTACATATATGAGGGTGGTGGAGGTGGTGGCACTGAGAGTTGTGGATTGACACCAATTGAAGTTGTCTCTTTATTGCTACTACTTCTTGAAGCTGAAGCAGAAATGCTTGCAAAGCGTCTCCTCGGGTCGGGCCCAAACGCCAAACGGGTGCGGGCACGGGTAAGGGTAAGGGTGAGGGTGTGAAATCTGGGTGGTCTGAGTAGCTGACGTGGCAGCGGCGGGGCAGTTGAGGCGGTTAGAAACGGAGTAGTTATCATGATTTTCGATTTTTTTTTTTTTATGTTGTTGTTGTTCTGAGATAAGGAGAGAGAAAAAGGGTTTTTTTTTTTTTTTTTTTTTGAGGTTCGATTCTGTTTTCAAAGTGGTTTTTTGAGGAACCCTTTTGTGTCTGACTGTGTGTGAGTGAGAGAGAGAGAGAGAGAGAGAGAAAGAGAATTGAGGGTTTTGTCTCTGTGAGAGAGTCGAAGAGAATTGATGGTTTTAGTTCTTGCACTTAGTTCAGTCGAGTCGAGTCCAATATTTAAAAAATAAAAAAGAACGACAATTTTCCACGTCAGACAATATTTAAAAAATTTTAGTTCTTCGGCATTTAAAAATAGGTTCGGTTACAATATTTAAAAAGATTATTTAAATAAAAATTAAACCATGAAAATTGAAAGTATTGCAGTAAGATCATTTTTAAGAAAAATCAAGATACAAAATGTTTATAAGAAAATAAAGCCACGGTTCGCGCAAACTCTTTTTATAAGCATTCAAAAATTTTAGCTTATAAAGTTAGTTTTTGTAAGGTTAGTTTTGTTTTATTAATTAATTAGTACTTTGTTACCATTGAATAGTCACATAATCAATTTCCAATTCGGTGTTTAAGAATTAAACGTAACTACTCTATCATAAAATATTATTATTAGTATGAATTTTATGGAGTTGTGGTGTTCAAGAATTAAACCAAAATTCTTTTAAATTATCTATAATATTTTGTCCTTTGAAAATTTTATCTCTTTGAAAGTATATTGTGTTTCTTAAGCTATAGAGAGATTTTCTTTGGTTTTTCGCAAACTCTCTCTCTCTCTCCGGATGTAGGAAGCCCTAAATGCACGGTATAGCATTCAAGATCTACAACTCACGGTATAGATTTTTATAAAGTTTCAGCTTTTGTAAGGTTAGTTTGTTTATATATTTAGTCCTTACGTTTAGGTTTAGTTTAGGTTTAGGTTTTAAGAGATTTATATATTACTAATTTGAATTTCCCGTGACATAAAGTTTTATATTTTTAACCAAATAAATAAAAAAATAAAATAAAATAAGTCCTTTAAGTTTAAGTTTGGTTTAGGTTTTAAGAGATTTATATATTACTACTATGTATTTGAATTTCCCGTGACATCAATTTTATGTTTTTTTTTTAATTTTTTTTTTAAATTTGTTTTATGTAAGGTTAGTTTGTTTATATTAGTTTTTTGTCTCAAAGATAAGGCTTTTAATATATCCCTTGCAAGCACACATGAACTTAAATTGTCTTTAATATATGCATACTTTATTATTTTCTAATAGTTTTTTTTGTCTTATTTTTTAAAAATTGAAAATTGAAAGTTATATTTTTTGAGATGTTTATAATATTTTTATAATAAATTTTAGGTAGTAAGTTGTTATTAAAACATTTGGGGCAAAAAAAAATTAGTTAGTTTGAAATTTGAACCAATAACAACAAAACCTATAATTTTGTAAAAATGTGATTTATTTTTTTGATATTGTTTTTTGAAAAAAATGTTTTAATAATGATAAAATCGCTTTCAATAAATAAATAAATAAAATAAAATAATGATGAAACGTAGACGCACCGCATTTATTACACAAACGTACTTAGTATTAAAGCTATATTTTTATGTCTTAAATGGGTTTTTATATAAATATAATTTGACATCTAAAACAATTGGAGAAAAATTAGAAAGAAATGAATGATACAAAAATTTTGGTGATTTATTTGATATTGTTTTTACTTTTTATAATGATATCGCTTAATTTATATGAGATTATTACACACGAATTTTATTTTTTTAAAAAAAATAGATTACAGAATTACATGTCCATCTACAAGCACTTGTCTATAAGTACCTATTTGAAAACTGTCCCTAATATACTTTTCATAAATAAAAATAATGCAAGTTTCATAAACAAAAACTTTTGTCTTGTTGTGATCTTCCTTTATTTGTTAGTCTGTCTGCAACCATATTGACTTCACCATAAGCGTTAAAAAGATGTACAATCCATTCTTGCTCGATAAGGTCATTAAAAAAAAAATTTTGAACTATTTTCCTTAATTGGATTCTTTTATTTTCTATTAATATTTATTTTCTTTCTTTTTTTTTTTTTTTATACAAGATAGAATTTATACTTTATCCTAATCTAAGTGTATATGTGTGTGAAACTCTCTCGACCTTTACTCTCCACACCTCACAAGTACTTATACTTGTAAAGTGACCACCGTACCAATGGTGCGCGATAGTTTGATTTTCTTAATATATCTCTAATATTTCTTTTAGAAGTACAACTTATGATTAATCTTCTTTATTACTTATTTTATATTTATATATATATATATATATATATATATATATATATATGGTAAATGCTAACGAGTGCCTTAGAGGGCCTTTGGTTAAGAATCCGATTAAAGAAAGTTTTAAAAAAAAAAAAAAAAAAAACAATTAATGTTTTGATAATTTTTTTTCATTTTCCATAAAAGTGATATTAATACTTTCCTAAAATGGATTCTTAACCAATACCTTAAGAACACTTATTAGCATGACCCTATATATATATATATATATATATCAAGAAAATCAATGTATACGAACCTCACATTATTACAAATTTATTGACTTTTATTATTGTGTTAATGATTTTATTACCCCACTACTGTGTAGGCGCACAACTTTATTGGGCAAATGTTTCTCAAAAAAAAAAAAAAAAAAAAAACTTTATTGGGCAAATCTGCCACTTCATTTATTTTACAATCAAAAACTGATAGGTCTTGGGCGGAGCCAAATTTTGTACAATTCTATTATATAGGTTGAATTTCCTCACCTAGAATCCACATATTTTTGATCGGCTCACGACCCATAAAGCTCTTCACCTCATGGATTCTTAACCAATATCCTAAGAACAGTTATTAGCATGACCCTCTATATATATATATATATATATATATATATATATCAAGAAAATCAATATATATCAAGAAAATCAATTATACGAACCTCACATTATTACAAATTTATTGACTTTTATTAGTGTGTTAATGATTTTATTACCCCACTACTGTGTAGGCGCACAACTTTATTGGGCAAATGTTTCTCAAAAAAAAAAAAAAAAAAACTTTATTGGGCAAATCTGCCACTTCATTTATTTTACAAGCAAAAACTGATAGGTCTTGGGCAAAATTTCTTCAAAGCCCAAGAAGAGCCAAATTTTGTACAATTCTATTATATAGGTTGAATTTCCTCACCTAGAATCCACATATTTTTTGATCGGCTCACGGCCCATAAAGCTCTTCACCTCATGGATAGGCTCATGACCCACATCTTCAAAACATCACATAATAGGTCCATAGCATACATTATTTCTCGATTTCACAAATCAAACCTAACATTTTTATCTTTCTCAAAAAAAAAAAACCCTAACATTTTTAGAGCATCTATATTGGTGGAGTCATAAATTTAGCAATTTGACTACACAAAAAGTTATTTTATCTATTTTACTATCATACTTTACAAAACATTCAATATCAGTAATTTTATTTTGGCTTTCAATACAATAAAATAATATAAATAATACAATAAAATAATATATCTACTACAATAAAATAAGAGTTTGGTTCAAATTACACCTGATATAACTATAAAAAATGTTACACTACTTAATATTTTTTTAATTTGATGCAAATTTTAAGAAATCCACCGTTAGATTACATTATCTTCGTATATTTTCCATATTTACAAAATTTCGAAATAATCAAAGATCAATAACCATGTCACCAATCAATTGTTTAAATTAAAGTTTTTGTAGTTTAAAATAGTATATAAAAGATGAGTTTATAGATCAAATGGTAAATAACATCCAAATGAAATGAAAATTGGCATGAATGTTAAAAACATATAGATCATGGAATTTAACGATGAAATTTTCAAAATAAGAATTCTATAACAAGTTATTAAGTGGTATAACATTGCTTAGAGTTATACGAGGTATAACTTAAACCTAACGCACAAAATAATATATCCACTACAATAAAATAATATTTCTATTACAATAAATTACTATATCCACTACAATATACAGCAATCACAACCACCAACGCCGCCGCCAATGTCGCGCCGCCATCGCCACCGCAACCACAACCGCAACCACCACCATCGCCACTATCACATGATAGCAAATAATCGTCGATTGTAGCAATAATATTTTTTTAACCCCAAATTATACATATACAACTTTTTTTTTTTTATTAAAACAATTTCACAATTGTTAAAAAGCAATCTTGGAACAATATAAACAATGAAGTGGAGAAACCTTATCAAAAAAACCATATAAAATGGAACATATATTATAACTGGAGCAGTGTAGTCCATAGATTACTCGCATACATAACTCATATCAAATTACAATAAAAACTCATATCAATAACTCACGCACTCAAGTTCCTATGACCCATGCTTCTCAACATATTAAAAAAAAAAAAATTCCTACGACTCACCTTGCAATTGCCATAAATGTTCAATGAGGTCCGATTGGAATTGAGACTAAATTTCTTGGTCTCTAATGCACTCATAAATGTATGTCATAAATCCATCAACTTGTTCCCGTGACACTTGTATAGGAGGATTATCCACTCTATCAATTTGTTCATAATCCAAGTCTACCACTTCATTATCATCTCGCTCATCTTCAACAATCATGTTATGGAGAATTGTGCACGCTTTCATAATCTCTTTGAGTGTTTCAAGATGGAAAAATTGTGCAGGTCCACGAACAATTACGAAACGTGATTGAAATGCTCCAAATGCACGCTTAACATCCTTCTTATACGCCTCTTAGACTGCTACAAATAATTTTCGTTTTTGTCTTTGTGGAGATGGGATTGTTTTCACAAATATTGCCCACTTTGGATATATGCCATCAACAAGGTAATATGTCATTGTGTAGTCATGACCATTAATTGAGTCATTAACTGCAAGAGCACGTCCTTATGCAAGCTCAGAAAATATATGAGATCGCTCTAACACATTAATGCCATTATTTGACCCATGTAACCCAAAAAATGCATGTCATATCCAAAGATCATATGATACTACTGCTTCCAAAATAATAGAAAGCTCATGAATATGACCACAATATTGACATTTTCATCTTTCTTTGGACAATTTTTTCCATTTCCAATGCATGCAATCAATTGAACCTAAAATATCCGAAAAGCCTCGGCATTCGCCATAAGCTAAACATCTAGCAATGTTTTCGTTGTTTGACTTTCTCAAGTATTCCTCGGAGAAAACATCAACCACCCATGATAACAAATTTTTCCAAATTTTGTAATGTAGTGGTTTCTCCAATCTACACATATTCATCCATAAAATCACCTAATACTCCATACGCAAGCATTCTAAGTGCAGCAGTTATCTTTTGTAAGGAAGATAGGCTAAGTTTGTTGGCACTCTCTCTTTTTTGGACAAAATAAAAGTCATGAGCTTCTACCTTAAATTGAATATGGAGAAAAAGAGAATGTCTCATCCGAAATCTCCTGCGAAATAAAGTGTGAGGAAATCTTTGGTGAGGGGACAAAGTAGTCAAGAAAAAGCTTCTCATTGCTTGCCAAATAAGTATGTCCGATCTATCGACGACGTTTACATTGTGATATTGAACCCATTACAACTTCTTTGATTATCTCATCCTCATCTAAGTCATCAAGAAGCAACTTGCGAAACAAAGAGCGACTCATGGATGCAATATTCAAGACAATTGGAAAGTCATTATTACTATAGATGAAAGAAACATAAGCAATCTATGCTTTTAGTGCCATAAGCAATTATTACACCCACATGCACACACGCACATCTCATAACACAAGTAAGATGAACAATAAATTTGCTTCCCATATCAATCTAAGCTTTTAATGCCATAATATTAAACATTAGTACAACATGAGCCAATAATGAAAAAAGAATAATACAAGACAAATACAATGCTAAGAAAGCATTTGGGTTTATACAATCATCTAGTTTAAGATTAAAGACAAGTGACATAAGCTACTACCAAAATACATAAAGATTTATCATAAGCTACTACCAAAATACATGAAGGCATATCATAAGCTATTACCAAAATATATGAAAGCCTAATCTACATCCCAAAAAAAGCTATACCAAAGCATCATCTACATGTGCTAATCTTTTCCTAACATTACAAAATACATGAAGGCCTAAGCTACATCTAAATTAAGGTCAAGCCCACTATTTACTTGAACTTCATCTTGCAATGATTCTCTTCTTGGAGTTGTTCATAAAAATGTTTTTGTACTCCAGTTAAGGCACCTGTATCTTTCATCATGATTCTCTTCTCCTTTAACATATGATGCATCTCAAGTTTTTCCCTCTTAATCATGACATTTTCCTTCTCAATCCTAAGTTTTTCCTTCTCAATATCAATTTTTTTATCTTCCAATCGAGTTTCTCATTATCCTTCAACTCTCCTAAGCGCAACTTTTCCACTTTCGTACGAAGACCCTTTTTTTCTCGTTCTTGTGATTCCTCAATAAATTTCATATTCTTAGCAAAATATTTCCCAACATCTTTTCCAGTAACTTTGTTCTTTCAGTTGACCTTTTTGCCTAACTACCAATTAGTCTCTCAAAATTGGAAGTGTCACCAAGTCCAAACCCACCATCCCCCTCGCCAATAGATGTTGAATCCAAAGTTTGAGATATAGATGTTCTTGATCTTTCCTTAGGATCACCCCACTTTGGTTGGTCTTTCAACATGAGCTAACAATGTTCAAGTTGAAAGAATCTACCATATTTATTTTTATATAAAGCCTTCTTGTTGACAATCTAAAAAAATTAAAAGAAATATAACATGATTAGTACCTTTAAACTATTGGTGAATGGGTATATTAATACTATTGCAATATAATTTGTACCTTATTTTGTTCAATTGTACCACTTTGATGAATTGCATTAACTTTAGCCATGCACCCACAAAACCTATTTGTCTCCTTGTTAATCGTTGTCCAACGACTTATTAGGGAAATAGCAGTATGTGTGCTACCAAAGGTATCGTGCTCCATGAAGTATTTCCAAACTTTTTGACAAAATGTATTATGTGTTTGTTCATTTTTGTGCATGACATTGACACTAGTATTGAGCCATGCCAATGCTAGGAGTTGATCTTCCTCTACACTAAAGTTACTACCCGGTTTTACTTTCTTAGAAGAGACATTCTCAACTTGAGGTAGAAAATCAAAAAATGACATAGGATTATTTTGAGATATACCTAAAAGTGGCGAGTCAATATCAATATCCTTGTTTATGATACAGGTATAATATGGTATGTCTCCTTGTGACTCCATAAATTAAAAATAGTGATATATACTTCCAAGCAAACTGAAAGTAAAGACCATTATTATAATAAATTAGAAACAACAAAATATAAACTTCCTTGCACATAGAAAATTTTCAAACTAACATTTACACCAATAAATTAGAAACAAAAGACATAAACTTCCATGCAAACACAAAATTCTTAGAACATTTCCCAAACTAACCATTTATTGTGAGGTTTAGTGTGTAAGGTTGTTTTACTTTTTCCTGTATCAAAAAGAGCAACATCACATGCATATATAGAAGTTTAATTAATTGCTTACTTCACTTTTGAGCTCAACCAAAGCTGCACCTGAGAAATCCTAATCTAAAAACTTCTTCACAGTAGAAATATACAGAAGGATTAACAGAAAAGAAAATGATACAATTGCACAACAAAAAGATGTTGAAGCGGCTTTTATATTCCTATTCAATTCTAGCTTCTTCCATAATTGACCAAAAGTGAAAATCTTTTAGGCAATTACTGTTGTGACTTGGTTCCCACAATTAGTATGTTCTATATCTCATCATTTCCAACTTCTATACGATAGGGTGCAATACTTCGAATAATGGAGCCAAAGAAGTCTATAATGAATCTCTCTCCATTTTTAGAGAATGTAAGATCCTCCCTCGATATTTTTCATTTACTCTAGTTATTCACATTTGAACCCAGTGTATATAACTTTGTATTTGAAGAGAATGAAAAATCCTCCCCAAACTTTACTCCAGGTCCTCTTGTACATAGTATGAAAAAACCTAACCCACAGTTATATATTGAAAAGTAATTATTGATAAGAGGAGCTATCACATGTACACAAGATGTATACATATATAGCCTAAAGAATTATAAATAATGGAAATTACAAATGAAAAGAGAGAGATCACAACTTAAAATATATACGTGTTTGTGTGTGTGTATGTGTATATATTATATTTGAGTTTCAATGCATAGCCAAAAGTACTTGTGCATTGTAGCTAAGAAGCCAAATTATTTGGCTTTGCAAAGCCAAATAATTTATTTTTTTTTGTGTTTGCATGGAGGTTTATGTTTTTTCTTTTTAATTTATTGGTGTAAATGTTAGCTTGAGAATTTTTCGTGTGCGGGAAGTTTATATTTTGTTGTTTCTAATTTATTATAGTAATGGTCTTTACTTTCAGTTTGTTTGGAAGTATATATCGTTGTTTCTAATTTATGGAGTCACAAGCAGATGTGCCATATTACATTGGTATCATAAACGGGGATATTGATATTGACTCGCCATTTTTGGGTATATCTCAAAATAATCTTATGTCATTTTCTGATTCTCCACCTCAAGTTGAGAATGCCTCTTCTAAGAAAGAAAAACGAGGTAGCAACTTTAGTGTAGAGGAAGATCAACTCCTACTTTCAATTTGATTGGAAGTATATATCGTTGTTTCTAATTTATGGAGTCACAAGGAGACGTGCCATGTTACACCGGTATCATATATGGGTATATTGATATTGACTTGTCACTTTTTGGTATATCTCAAAATAATCCTATGTCATTTTTTGATTCTCTATCCCAAATTGAGAATGCCTCTTCTATGAAAGCAAAACAGGATAGTAATTTTAGTGTAGAAGAAGATCAACTCCTAATGTCGGCATGACTCAATACTAATGTCGATGCTATACACAATAATGAACAAACACATAATACATTTCGTCAAAAAGTTTTTGAATACTTCATGGAGAACAATACCTCCGGTACCACACACATTTGCACCTATTGTTAACTCATAATGCTAAATTAGATAAATTTATAAATTGAAAATAAGTGAGAAATACTAAATTTATAATTAAATGCATCATGCATATTACCTATATTCTAGTATTTATCTTTAGTTAGTAACAAGAACCGTTTATAAGATAATATATATGATTCTTATTTTATTTGTAGATCATGAAAAAATCAACTACAATGTTTGATTTTTTTTTTAAATATAAAAAAAAGATTCAAATTCTTTAGAAGTCAACGTGGGATTGCCAACAACTAGTATTGCTATTCCAATTCTAGAAAATATGGATGTTCCAATTCTAGAAAATATTTATTCCCTAATTTCGGAAAATGTCGATGTTCCAATCCCAAGAAATATCCATTCCTTAAATCCAGAAAATGCCAATATCATCCCGGAACACGCAAACAAATATGAGAATATCATGTTAATCAACGTAATGAAATTCGACGGGCTTACATTAAAAATGGTTCGCACCAACCTTCTCTAGAGACATACAAAAAAAGTGGAAAACATAATCGTAGCTTTCAAACTTCTTGGTTTGAATATTATTCAACATGGCTTGAATATTCTCCAACGAAAGATGCAGCTTATTGTTTACCCCGCTTTGTTTTTCATAATCCAAATGGGGTTGTGGGACAAAATACATTCTTTGTTGATGGATTTAGAAATTGGAAAAAAGTTGGGGGCAAGAATTGTTATTTTCAAGATCATATAGGAAAAGATCCTAACTTAACTCATAGAGTTGCTGAGCAAAAGTGTAAGGATTTGATGAACCAATGGCAACATTTACAAAGGGTAGTTGATCATTTCACTACCGAACAAATTGCAAATAATCGGTTGCAACTAAATGCCTCAATTTATATTGTACGCATGGTTTTAAAAACCGAACCGGACCGGCCGGTCCGATTGGTTCAACCAGGAATCAGCCTCCAATCTAGTCCGATTATGATAAAAAACCGAAAATACCTTAAAAACCAGTAAATAGTAAAAACCGATCGGTTTAACCCGAGAACGGAAAAATCGGAGGTCAAATCGGTTTTGTAAAATTCTTTGAAAAGAGATCCGGAATGGAGCTTTTTTTTTTGCGGTAAAAATCTTCTTTTTTTCTCAGATCTGTTGATTGTGAAGACAGATTGTTGCAATAAATTATTTTTTCTTAAGATTGGCTATGCTTGAGAGAGAGAAAATGACTGAATATTCATGCTTGGGGTTGAAATTAGCTTTTTGGAGTGGTATCTACAGATCTTGAGTGAGAAAGAGAGAAATGAGAGGAACTGATGATGGTATTGCAAAGATAAATAATGGATCTAACTTCCTAAGATAGAGAGGAAGATAAGGATTTTGTGGAGGCCAAAAGACTAGAAAAATAAAGAGTCTTTGATGGTAAGTAAAGTGGGGACTGCCAGAGTGGAGTGCTAGATTCACGAGATATATTAAAAAAAAAAAAAACAAAACATGTGGCTAAGAGTGGCGGAGTGGGAAATTGGATTGTTAAAGAATAAAGAGTCATAACTCATAAGTCAGTGACTTGTCTAGTCATCTGACTTTGGGTTTTTTTAATTTTTTTATTATTTATTTATTTATTTAAATTTTGTTGGTTAAATAAATAGTTAAAGTTATACTATTATATTTATATAAACTAAAAGATGAAACTTAAATATTAATAGTTTTGTCAACCATTACTAACAAGAAAAGAAAGGTGGTATGGAGAAAAAAACATTTTTTCTAATTTTTATATTTTCTTAATATAAGTTATTAAAATTCAAATTTTAAACAAAAATTATTTTAATATTTTAATTAAATTATTTATGATGTCACCGGTTCGACCATCGGTCGGACCTCGGTCCAACCATAAAGCTGGTAATTAGATATTTTTTCGATTTTTTCACCGTAATGGTTTTTAAAACCATGATTTACAACATCTTGCCTTTCAAGCTATATCTTTTAGAGGTTGAGATGAAAGTTTTAGTTCATCTAATCGTGGGAACTTTCTTGAATAATTGGGTATTGTGACTTTTTGGAATGAAAAGGTAGCTGAAATAATAGAAAAAGCTCCAAAAAATGCAACCTATACATCACCTAGGATTCAAAAGGAAATTCTACATGTTTTCTCAATCAAAGTGAAGAAGGCCATTCAGGAAGACATTGGTGCTACAAAGTTTTGTATAATGGTTTATGAAACTCATGATGAGTTCATGAAAGAGCAAATGACTGTGATTTTTAGATATGTTGATGTAGAAGGCTTTGTGAAATAACGTTTTTTTAGACTTATTCATATTGTTGACACTACTGCTTTAACTCTAAAAAAAGGGATATATTCTTTGTTATATCAACATTGCTTAGATTTACAAAATATTCGAGGGTAAGGATATGATGGAGCAAGCAACATGCGAGGTATGTGGAATGGATTACAAGTTTTGATTTTGAATGATTGCTTATATACTTACTACATCCATTGTTTTGCATGTCGCTTACAATTGGCATTAGTAAAAGCATCAAAACAAGTTATTCCCATTAGTGGGTTTTTTCTTAAATTGCTTTTGGTGATCAAAACTGTTAATACTTCATGTAAGCGTAATGAGCAATTGAAAGTTACCAATGCTAATGAAATAGCACGTTTGATTGATCTTGAAGAGTTTGAGACTAGAAGTGGACTTAATCAAATTAGCACCTTACAATGATCTGTAGAAACACATTGGAGTTCACATTTTAGATCAGTTTCTAACTTATAAAGGATGTTTACTTCAATTGTTAAAGTTTTACTAAATATAATTAATGATGCAAGTGATGGAGAACACCAAGCAGAAGCAGAGTCAACTTATGATGGTTTAACTTCATTTGAATTTGTCTTCATCTTGCATCTTAAGAAGGAAACTATGGAGATCACTGATAAACTTTGTCAAACTTTGCAAAGTCAATCTCAAGACATTTTAAATGTCATGCATTTAGTTTCATCTACTAAAGCACTTATTCAAAAATTTAGAAATGATGGATGGAATGGCTTACTCACCATTTGTGATATCATTTTGTGAAAAACATTGCATTGATGTCCTAGATATGGATGTTTGTTATGTTGGGAGGCAAGGTTGAGCTCTTAATCAGCAAGATAACGTTATAATTGAGCATCATTATGAAGTAAATATTTTTTATGCTGCAGTAGATTCTCAATTACAGGAACTAAATCATCTGTTTAATGAATGCAATGGAGTTATTTAAGCTTAGCTCGACTTTAGAACCTCGAGAGGCATTAAAATCTTTCAAAAGTAGTGATCTTTGTTTGTTGGTAAAGAATTTCTATTCATAAGATTTTCAGATTATGAAAAACAAGTGTTGGAGAAAGAGTTTTATCGTTTTGAGCATAATGTAGTCCAGGATCCAGAATTCAAAAAATTGAATAGTTTATATGAGTTGTATCAATGGTTAGTGAGAACTGGAAATTTAGAATACTACAAACTTGTTTATAGAATGGTGAGACTTGTGCTTACTCTTCCAATTTCTACTACTACTACAGAGCAAACATTTTCAGCTATGAAAGTTGTCAAAACTAATTTTCGAAACAAAATGAAAAATGATTTTTTGACGAACTCTTTGATGTTATACATTGAAAAGGATATAGTTTCGACATTTAGTTTGGTTTCAATTATAGATGATTTTGAAGATTTGAAAGAGTGTCGAGTTTCCTTTTCATTGCTGATTGTATTGAGAAATAATAGTGTTTTATGTCTTTTGTTTTTGTTGGTAGATGATTATATCTTAATATATTAAGAAACAATGATTTTTTGGTATTTGTCTTGGTTGATAGTTTATTAATACTATATGGATGCATATTTTAAATTTTTTTTTTTTTGCTTATCTACAGCCCCCCTAGCTTGAAATCCTAAGTTCGTTCCTAAAGGAGACAAATAGGTTTTGTGGGTGCATGGCTAAAGTTAACGCAATTCATCAAAGTGGTACAACTGAACAAAATAAGGTTTAAATTATATTACAATAATGTTAACATATCCATTTACCAATAGTTTGAAGATACTAATCATATTATATTTCTTTTAATTTTTTTTAGAATGTCAACACGAAGGCTTTGTATAAAAACAACTATGGGAGAGTCTTTCAACTTGAACATTGTTAGCCCATATTGAAGGACCAACAAAAGGGGGGTGATCCTAAGGAAAGATCAAGAACATTCATAACTTCAACTTCGGATTCAATATCTATTGGCGAGGGAGATGGTGGGTCCAGACTTGGTGACACTTCCAATTTTGAGAGACTAATTGGTAGGAAGGTCGAAAAGGCACACCGAAAGAACAAAGTTATTGGAAAAGATGTTGGGAAATATTTAGGCAAGAAAATGAAATTTATTGAAGAATCACAAGAACAAGAAAAAGAGGGTCTTCGTATCAAAGTGGAAAAGTTGATATTGAGAAGGAAGAAGTCAGGATTGAGAGGGAAAAACTTGAGATCCACCATATGTTAGAGGAGGAGAGAATCATGATGAAATATACAAGTGTCTTGACCGGAGCACAAATTTTTTTTTTTTTTTTTTTTTTTTTTTTTTAAACAACTCCAAGAGAGAATCATGGCAAAACGAAGTTCAAGTAAATAGTGGGTTTGACCTTAATTTGGATGTAGCTTAGGCGTTTGTGTATTTTGTAATGTTAGAAAAGGTTGACACATGTAGATGACACTTTGGTATAACCATTTTTTTTTTTTTTTAATGTAGATTAGGCCTTCATGTATTTTGATAATAACTTATGATAGGCCTTTATGTATTTTGGTAGTAGCTTATGATAGGCTTTTATGTATTTTGGTAATAACTTATGTCACTTGCCTTTAATCTTAAATTAGATGATTGTATAAACCCAAATGCTTTCTTAGTATTATATCTGTCTTGCACACTACTATTTCCTCATTGTTGGCTCATGTTGTACTAATGTTTAATATTATGGCATTAAAAACTTGGATCGATATGGGAAGACAATTTATTATTCATTTTGCTTATGTTTTGACTTATGCGTGTGCGCTTATGGGTGTAATAATTGCTTATGGCACTAAAAGCATGGATTGCTTATGTTTCTTGCATCTATAGTTATAATTGCTTTCCAATTGTCTTGAAGGTTGCATCCATAGGTCACTCTTTGTTTTGCAAATTGCTTCTTGATGACTCAGATGAGGATGAGATAATTAAAGAAGTTGTCATGGGTTCAACATCACAATGTAAACGTTATCGCTATATCCAACGTAATCATTTGGCAGGCAATGAGAGGTTTTTTCTTGACTACTTTGCCCCTTCACCAGTACTTCCTCCCATTTTATGTCGTATAAGATTTCAAATGAGGTTTTTTTTTTTTTTTTTTCAATCTAAGGTAGAAGCTCATGAATTTTACTTTGTCCATAAAAAAATAGTGCCAACAAACTTGATCTATCTTCCTTATAAAAGATAATCGCTGCACTTAGAATGTTTGTGTATGGAGTATTGAGTGATTTTATGGATGAATATGTGCGGATTGGAGAAACCACTGCATTACAAAATTTGAAAAAATTTGTTACTATGGTGGTTAATGTTTTATTTGAGAAATACTTGAGAAAGCCAAATAACAAAGACATTGTTAGATTGTTATCTCATGGCAAACGCTAGGGTTTCCCAAGTATTTTAGGTTCAATTGATTGCATGCATTGGAAATGGAAAAATTGTCTAGCTGCATGGAAATGTTAATATTGTGGTTATATTCATGAGCATATTATTATTTTGGAAGCAGTAGTATCATATGATCTTTGAATATGACATGCATTTTTTAGGTTACTTAGGTTAAATAATGACATTAATGTGTTAGAGCGAACTCATATATTTTATGAGCTTGCACAACGTCGTGCTCCTCGATTAATTACTCAATCAAAGGTCATGACTATAAAATGGGATATTACCTTATTGATGGCATATATCCAAAGTGGCTAACATTTGTGAAAACAATCCCAGCTCCGCAAAACGTAAACGAAAATTATTTGCAACAACCCAAGAGGCGTATAGAAAGGATGTTGAGTGTGCATTTGGAGTGCTTCAAGCACGTTTTGCAATTGTTTGTGGACCTGCATGATTTTTCCATCTTGAAACACTCCAAGAGATCATGAAAGCATGCATAATTCTCCATAACATGATTGTTGAAGATGAGTGAGATGATAATGAAGTGGTATACTTGAATTATGAACAAATTGATGGAGTGGATAATTCTCTTATACAAGTGTCACGGGAACAAGCTGATGGATTTGTAACATACATTCAAAGTTATGAACACGTTAGAGACTGAGAAATTCATTCTCAACTCCAGTTGGACCTCGTTGAACATTTATGACAATTGCAAGGTGAGTCGTAGGAACTTTTTTTTTTTTTTTTTTTTATATGTTGAGAAGCATGAGTCATAGGAACTTTGAGTGTTGAGTTATTGATGTGAGTTTTTATTGTAGTTTGATATGAGTTATGTATGTGAGTAATCTATGGACTACACTGTTTCAGCCATAATATGTGTTCCATTTTATATGTTTTTTGATAAGGTTTCTCCACTTCATGGCTTACATTGTTCAAAGATTGCTTCTTAATGATTGAGAAATTGTATTAGTAAAAAAAAAATTGTATATTTATAATTTGGGATTAAAAAAATATTATTGTTACACTAGACGATTATTTTGTTCTCATGTGTGAGTGGCGGTGGTGGTGACAGTTGCGGTGGTTGCGATTGTTGTTTATTGTAGTGGATATATTATTTTATTGTAGTGGAAATATTATTTTATTGTAATAGATATATTATTTTATTGTATTGTTTATATTATTTTATTGTGTTGAAAGCTAAAATAAAACTATCGATGTTGGATGTTTTGTAAAATGTGATGGTAAAATAGATAAAGTAGCTTTTTGTGAGCCAAATTGCTAAATTTATGGCTCCACTAATGTGGATGCTTTGATACGGGGCATTTCAAGTAGCTATATTCTAATCTTCTTGTAACTAATTACTTAGTTACTTAAATGATTTCTTATACATCGGCCAATAGAATTTAGACACTTATCAACCATCTAGAGGTTGCCGATGGCAAAAAATTAGTATAAGTAATATAGTGTATGCTCTTTGTAAAAAAAAAAAAAAAAAAAATTGATACATGATTGAAAATATAATTTGAGAGATATTTTACAATATAATTATTTATATTATAGGGTTATAAATATAGTATTTTATTCTTGAATTATCTTACTCAATTTAGATTCCATATATTATTTCCTCTTTCAAATGATAAGGTTCTTTTTTTTTTTTTAAAGGAGTTTTCTAGTTTTTATTTTTTTTTTTTTTTATAGGAAATTCTAGTTGTTTTAAAATAAATAAAAATTTGAATCCTAAAATTTCAATATGCTATAGAATTATTATATTTTAAAAAAGAAGTAATTCTTGTTGAAAGTGAAGCCACCTTTAATATAAAACTAACAAAATCCTTAATTGTTGCAATGAGTAATAAATATGTGCACCAAAATTAAAAAATTGATTTGACACATGACACAAAATTAGACTTCAATTTTTGAATTTAATTAAATTTTCTTTCACTTTTGGCGTGCACACACACACACACACACATAATTGTAAATTGTTCTTTTTTCTTCATGATTTTGTTCTTAAACTATTGAAAAAAATGAAAAACTTTGACTCTAGTCTAAACATGTTTGAAGTTATATTGTTCCAACCTATTATATGGCAACTAAAGAGACCATTCATGTTTAGTTTTCGTTAAATTATTTTTTTAATGAGTTGTGTGACTTTAAAATCAAATAGGAAAAAGTTTGGCTTAAACATGTTTAGAGCTTTGGGCTCCAACCATTAATAGGAAAATAACATTAGTTTTTATCATGTGCAATGCACAACTCATTTAACCTAACCAATCAAGTGAGTCATATGCATTGCACATGATAAGACACACGTAATTTTTTTATTGGTATCCGGAGTTAGGGTTGTAAATAAACCAAGTTGTTTATTAAATAGCTTGATTTTGCTTAAGAAAAAGTTTGTTTATATTTGTTTGTTTAGAAAATAAGCCGATTATATTTGATTTTGCTTAAATTTAAACCCGATTATTAAACGAGCCAAACTCAAGCATAATAATGTGTTCATGCCAAATGAGCCAAACATGAGGATTCAGTTTAACTATATATAATATCATATTTTTGTATGTATACTTATCTAAAAAATAAAAATATATTTATATAGACATGTGTGTGGATGAAAGGCCCAAAAATGTATATTCAGCCATGGGGCTTGTTCGAGGACATTTAGCGGTCCGAGGACGGTTAGACACTAACGGAGATGTATGAATCAGTAAGTAATGGAAGGATTATGTACATAAAAGTTTGGGAAAGTAGTTTGAGGAGAGATGCCTCCTCGGCTAAGTAGGGTAGAGGTCAAAGGGTTGACTTACCGCCAAGAACAATACATTGAATAATCTTCTTGGTGAGGATGAGCATCAAGAGAGAATAGGACAAAGGGAAGCTGAGAAATATTTAGAGGAAAGCTACTACCTCCTCATTGAATGCTCTCTGACTAACTCTCTGGCTGCATTAATGTGGAGGTAATACTTGAACAAGAATATTCAGCCTTATAAATACTCCCAAAGACTTTAGGAAGGGGCTGGGAACAAGGATCAAAGCCAGCAACTTGATTTACATGTGGAGGGCTGAGTTGAAGCAAAACAAGGTAATTTAAAGAAGAAAGACCCCAATTATAGGGGGATCATTTGAGAATCTATAGAAAAAATACTGTAGCAATAAGAACTGGACTTGTAATCAAATTTAAGAGAGATATATACAAGAACTACTCTCCTTGAACTTTTCTGAGGAAGATTTTCTTTGCATAAAACCTGTTTATCTTTGTTTTTTTGTCGTCTTCAACCTACTGTGATTATTGTCTAATTCATTGAAGTCTAGTTTCTAGCTGGCTCTCTACAAATTCACCGTGTCGGGCTCTTTGGACTTTAATCCTTTTACTTTTTGGGCTTAGGAACCAAAATGTGTCCTTACAATTGGAAATTTGATTGTATAAGTTTGTTAATAGATTCATATAACATTAAATTACTATTTGTAACTTATTAATGATATAAACAATCAATTCATAATAAATATTCATAAAATTATGAAGAGGTAAAACATTTTAGTCATAGTTTTAATATATAGGAAAAAAATAAGTTAGTTAAGTAACTCGTGAATAAGCTTAAGATTGGTTGACAAGAAAATGAGCTAAGCTTAAACATAAAATTTTGTTTGGGGATGAACTCGAGCTCACTTATGTTTGAAAAAAATTTACACGAACAAGCTTGTACTTTTAATACTCGAATCAACTACAACCCTAATTGGAGCCTAAAGCTCCAAACATGTTTGAAGCAAAATATTTTACAACCCTAATGAGAGCGTACTTAAAGACTCTTCTATTTATTTTTTATTTTTATTTTTGCAAATTGAAATAACATTCATATCTCTAACTAAAAAAAAAAAAAAAGCCTAGGTTCTTATATAAAAAAACCACATTAATTATATAAAAAAGTGTATCGCTTTGTTTTTGTTTTTCTCTCACCTTTTTCTTTTTTGTACATGTTCAAATCTATAAAAAATAAATCCAAGTTGATATAATCTAAATAAATAAAAAAGTTAGAAAGTGTAAAGAGAGGTGTTGCCTAATTTTATGGGATATGGAGAAACATGATGGAGAAAAAAAAATGTTTCTTTAAATTTACTTAAAATTTAGAAGTTTTATTTAGAGTCCACGGTTTAAAGTCCATGGCGTAGACCATGAATAAAACAAACTATTTAAATTTTTGGAAATGAAATGAGAAATTCATGCAAATTTAAAGGACAAAGAATATCTATCTATACTATTAATAACATGATTCATGGTTTGAATTTCATTATTTTGCGTACTAAAATATCTTCACACAAATATTTTATAACCCTAATGAGTGTGTGCTCAAAGGCTTTTTTTTTTTTTTTTTTTTTTTTTTGCAAATTGAAATAACATTCATATCAATTTTCTAAAAAAAAAAAAAAAAAAAAAAACCTAGGTTCTTATATAAAAAAAAACCACATTAATTAAAAAAAAATGTATCCCTCCGTTTTTGTTTTTCTCTCACCTTTTTCTTTTTTGTACATGTTCAAATCAATAAAAAATAAATCCAAGTTGATATAATCTAAAAATAGAAAAAATGTTTGAAAGTGCAAAGAGAGGTGGTGCCTAATTTTATGGGATACGGAGAAACATGATGGAGGAAAAAAAAATTTAGAAGTTTTATTTAGAATCCACGGCTTAAAGTCCATGGCATAGACTATGAATAAAATAAACTTTTTAAATTTTTAGAAATGAAATGAGAAATTCATGCAAATTTAAAGGGCAATGAATATCTATTTATACTATTAATAACATGATTATCTGTTTGAGTTTCATTATTTTGTGTACTAAAATATCTCCACACAAATTCTTAAACTCTAAAAAATATCCCTATTCTTTAGTTAAATAATTTTAAATTAAAAACATAAACTGGTTAATAGAGTAATTTACTATTTTTAAAAAAGTTCATAAGTTTAAAAATTTTTTCTTTTATCTTCTCCCATCCGAATCACCATTTTTATCTGCTAAAAAAAAGGCAAAGATGCAAAATTGACCCTCTAGGTTTTTTCATATTTCATTTTAGTATTTTAACTTTGTTTTTGTTCATTTCAATCTTCTAATTTTCAAGTTTATTCAATTAAAACTTTTCCATCCATTTTTGTTATTTGTTGTGGTTAATTTTTCAACTTTTTAGATTTATTTTCACATTTTTTTATTTTAAAAAATTCATGATTGAAAAATATTTTTCAAACTTTTTTTTTTGAAAATTTTTTAACAAAAGTTTGACGGAGTATCTTAATTAATAAATCTATTTTTTTTTTTTTTTTGAGAAACAAATAAATCTAAAACTTGGAGATTAGTTTTGCATTTTATTACCAATTTTTATTTTAAAATTCAAAATTTCAATAAGGCTAGTTAAAAAAAAAAATATGGTTGAACCAAAGCCAAGGGACGATTACGAAAACATAGCGTAGCTTTTACAACCTCCCTCAGTCCACACACTCACACCACACAACTCTCCTTGCTGTATTTATTCATTCTCAACTCTCACTCTCTCTCTCTCTCTCTCTGTCTCTCTGTCCCTTTCCCTCCAAACAAAGCAAAAGAGAGGAGAATTTATGTGACTTCTCTCTCTCTCTCTCTCTCTCACTCTGTTCCCCATTTTACTTGTGAAGCTTCTTCAATGTCGAATTTCTTAGTGTCCAATCCAAATCCAAACAATTCATTCGAGGTAAGTAGGTACTGCCTTTGCAAATCCCAGTGTTTCCTTTGACTCTCTCACAAATTTTGCTTACTATGGTTAACTTTTTCGTAGGTGGGTCAACCTCCGAATGACTCTGTCTCAAGCCTCAGTTTTAGTCCCAAAGCCAACTTCCTCGTCGCCACCTCTTGGGACAGTCAGGTATGTTTGATTTCTGTTTGGTTGCTAAGAAAATTTATATGAAATTAAATATATCTATATATATATATATATATATATATATATATATATATAATGCCACTTGTGTTGTGTTGTGTTGTATAGGTTCGATGTTGGGAGATAACCCGTGGTGGGACAAGTCTTGCCAGCATGCCCAGGGCATCAATATTGCATGACCAGCCGGTAACAATGGAGTTTTTGTTTAACAATATTTACAACTTGTATTCCATATTATGTGTATTTCACATTAATTGATTCACTAAACAGTTAAAATTGATACGCGAAGCTTTGCGGTTTGTTGCACAGGATTGGATAATTATTATTTTTTGATAGGTAATAAAGATATATATTCAAGAACACTACCCTATGCAGAAAAACATAAGGCAGAGAGAAAAATACAAAGGGAAAAGAAAGAGTACAAAGAAAAAGAAAGGAAGAGATATTAAGTACACAGGAGAGAGCTAAGGAACATTGGGAGAGAATCACTAGAAGTGAGTCCCCAAGCGCGAGACTAGTCAAACAAAGTGCCACTTAAAGAGGCCAGTAGCTGGTCATCCGAACTATCCATGTCCTCAAATGTCCTCTTATTTTGCACCCTCCAAAGACACCACATCAAACATAATGGAGCTAAATTCCAAATGCTAGACAAATGCTTTCCAGGCCAATTCCACCAACCAAATAGGGTATCCGCAACCGATTTGGCAAGACCCAAGAACACCCAAAAGATCTAAACACCAAACTCCACAACTGATAAACCTTTCCACAATGTAGTAACAAATGATCCACTGTCTCCCCATTACTACGGCACATGATACACCAATCGACAAACTCCAACCCTCTACCCCTCAAATTATCACTTGTAAGGATCCTATCCCATACAGCAGTCCACACAAAAGGATTGGATAATTATTATCATAATCTTATGTTTGGTTGGTTAGTGCATATAAGTTAAGGATGTATTATGTGATCCTATTGTGTGTTTGATGTAAAGATGGGTGGAATACTTTGGATATTATATACTTTCTTTTGAAAAAAAAAAAAAAATTATAATTTAAGAAAATTTCACAACATACAAAATTATGTCATATGTAATATACTAAAAGTTGGCTCTTGTGTATTGTGCTTATTTCATGTGACTTAATATTAGTGTTACGCATTATATGATGTGCTTTCTTTATTTCAATTACTGTATTTGATGGATCAGATGGGGTGGTTGGCTATGCACATGTTGGTCATGGTGCACAAAAAATGGCATATTGAGTTTCTGCTCAATTGTTCACTCACTGCTTGCTCTGGAGTTATCTTTTCTCCGCAAGGAACAAATAGTCAGTCTGGCCTAATCCCACCCTCATTCGTGATATTCAAGAATCCTTTGATCACGGGATTATTTTCTTCCTCTGGACTAATTATCTTGGGACTAAAAAGCCCCAAACATGGGACTTTGGACTATCTAGTCCTAATCCTAATCCTCATATGGTGTAACAAATAAGGCCTAAAGGAATCCCAAAATTGAATGATATGCTATTACCTGTTTAATTATGAAAATATTACATGTTATGACTATGAGTTGTGTTTCTTGAAATAGAAGAGACTCAAGAGAGTGAATAGAGAAGGTAAATTAGTCTCAAGTTCTTCATATGATCTAAATTTTATTTGAAATATCTATTACTAAAAAAAAAATCCTTCCTCTAGCAAATACTCCATTGTCTCCTAGCATGAGAATGCTACAAAAAAGTGGGTAGACACACTATATTAAGTGAATTTAAATTGCTATTAACATCCACACCACTTCAAGAGTACCAATTTAGAAGATTAAAGGTTTACTTTATAATTGTCATTGGGATTGTTTGTCTTTGATTCAATCCTTTGAATCAGCCTAACAGTATTATAATACAGATCTTTCCCATCTTATTAATTGATGCATGTCTTAAGCTCCAAGCTTCTTTTGTCTGCTCCAAATTTGGTGGATTACTCTATTCATGAGTTGTGGATTGGGTATAACAAATGCATCAACTTTGGAAAATTATGGGTGCTATTTGGAAAAAGGGAAAAAAAGACCATAAGCTAGTGCTTGAAGATGTGAATATGTTGGTTAATCATTGCTGCTTTGCTCTTTTGTATGTCAGTTGTGGTCCCTTGTTTTTTTCTGCCTTTGGGATTCATTGTGTGATGCCATGATAGATGCCCACTCCTATCAGCAAGAGTTCATTGTGTGATACCAAAGATAGTCTTATTTCGACTTGATACCTTGTTTCCTTTTGTGGACGATTTTGAGAGTGGAATAATGAACTTTTCAAAGTGTTAAGAACTCTTCTAATGAGATCAAACTCGTTTTGATGCATTCTTTGCTTGAATGGAGTACTATTGCTATTGGTGGGGCTTCTTGTCCCTCTTTTGTGATTTTTTTTGGATCTTCTGAAGCTTAGATTGTAATACTTTAGAGAAATCTCTTGTTTACCCTATCTGTTTATGAGTTTCTTCTATCTTTTAAAAAAAAATTATTTTTAAAGGTCATACCTAGTGTACAAGGCTCTTGCTTCTGCAGAGTTAGAGTGGTTATTGGTAGTCAGCCTTGCCCCAATTTTGGAGAGGATTATTTTTTGACTTGAACCTGCAAAACATCGCTTGGGCAGAGGGCACTTGCCATCGCACCAAGGTCTTCAATAAAATTTTACCTTAAAGGTTGACTTGTATCTAATGCACAAGGCTCTTGCTTTTGTGGGGTTTGAGAGAGCGGGTTTGTATGTAGCCTTACCCCCAATTTTGGAGAGGGTGATTCTCTGACTTGAACCTGCAAAATATCTCTTGGGCAGATGGCACTTGCCATCAGCAAGGTCTGACCTCTTATAAGTAAAATGATTTTTACATATTAAAAGTTGAATTGTTGGAATTGGTGTGATGAACTGTAGGTTTAGCTCCATGTATGGTTGCTATTGATTATTTAAATTTTAAGTGGTTATTTTTTATGCTATTCTTTTGTTTTGTTTAACTAATTTGGAGTTAATACATTTACCATTGGGGGATAAAGTTTCCCCTCGAGCATGGGATCATAATTTTTAGTAGAATTAAATATATTTTGAGTGTAAGGAATTTATGAAACTTGAGACCTATCTGGTTCTTGAAGCCTTTTCTCTTTCAGTAAAAAAAAAGTATGGTAATAGTTGTAACATGTAATAGTATTTGATTTGGCTATGTCAACTTAGTAAAATATGAGCTGTTTTATCAGTCTTTTATAAAATTATGATATAGGTTTTGTGCTCGACATGGAAAGATGATGGAACAACTGTTTTCTCTGGTGGCTGTGACAAGCAAGTCAAGATGTGGCCGTTAATATCTGGTGGCCAACCAGTGACGGTGGCTATGCATGATGCGCCCATCAAAGAGGTTGCGTGGGTTCCTGAGATGAACCTCTTAGTCACAGGAAGTTGGGACAAGACTTTGAAGTAAAGAAAAACTCCATTTCCATTGAACTTCTCCTTGCTATTCCCTATGAATTCTTACCTACCCATGTATTTTGTGGTTGTTTGAATTATTATCGAGAGGCAGTTGAAGTGGTGTTTTGGTTCAAATGATGCATAATAGGGTGTAAGCAGTAGTGGTAGTTCTTGACTTTTGAATTAGCATAATGTTTTGGTGTGCCAGTACTCATTTGTATGGAAAAAGTATTATGTTCAAGTCACATGACTAATCAAGTATATTATGATTATGCATGTTCATGTGACTTGTTCTGATGGGTGGGTTGCTTTTACTGTCTCAACACTAAAAACAAAGCCTTATTGAAAGCTTGCCCTTATTGTATGATTCACATCATCATCAATCTCTCAATTGTTATGCATTATTGATAAAAGATATTGAAAGCCTTTTGCTCTTTGGTATCTCTTGACCATCAAGTTTTACAGCCCTTTCATATTTGTTCCATTTCTACTAGACTGCCTTAAATTCCGTGTAATCTGATTTAACCTACTTAACCGAAAGCCTTGAGATTCTAAAGCATCTCTTAATTTTCTAACTTGACATTAACTCCATGTTTAGTTTCATCCACTAAGACTATATCATCTACAAAAAGTATACACTAAGGGACTTCCTCTTGAATCAATTTAATGAGCTCATCCATCACTAGTACTTTTATTGTTTCACTTGATGTAAGGTGTCATAAAAAAAGGTTAAGTGTTTATTTATATTAAAAAAAAAAAGGTGTCATTTAGGCCAGATGCACTATGTTCTCCTTATTTGTTGAATTGTCTGCATGCTCATTCAAAGGCATTCTGCCAAAAAATTGAAGTTAAAAAAAAATCAATGATTAAAATAAAACAAAAGACCAGTGCTGACGGGTAGATGGTGAAGTCTGAGTACAACTCCTGAGACCACTACAGATTGAGAAACTCTTTTGATTCCTGTCCTTTTACCATTTTGGTCTGTATCTAGTAGACAAACTATATTTGCATTATGACCTTTATAGAGAACAAGTGAAATGTGTATATATACAACTTTAAATCTTCATTTATGTACATTGTCCTGCCTTTGATGTGTCCATGATTCTGATATATGCCAAATTCTTTCTTTCTATTTCTAAATGATTATTTATTCCCTGGCTTACCACCAAGAGCCCACTTCTTTCCTGTGTACAATTTCTTTTTCTCCTGATCTTTCATTTGTATTACCTGATTTTTCTCATAGATCTCAACACTAAGGTTCTTCCCCTTGATGATTCTGCCTTTGATTGTTTGCTTCCTGAATATTGTTTGTAACCAATCATAGCCTTTGTCTATTGAGACACATGTATTTCATAATATTCTGAGTTGTAATGTGGGTATTAAGTTTGCTGCGTATTCTACTTGTACAATTTTGTGCCTTCCTGATTTTTACTATCTCTATGATCAGATATTCTGTGCTTCTGACTATATAAATTGCTTATGGTTGTTGAGAAATATTGCTCCCTATCTTCAGGTACTGGGATACAAGGCAGTCAAATCCAGTTCATACCCAACAACTGCCCGATCGCTGCTATGCATTAACAGTGAGGCATCCTTTGATGGTTGTTGGCACTGCAGATAGAAATCTTGTAGTTTTTAACTTGCAGAACCCTCAGGTATTCTTTGATTCATAAGACATTATGCAGTGATTTTACAATGGTTTCTTATTATCTATCCAATCATTTTGTGGTGGACTAAATCATAGATTTTCAACTTGTAGAATAGGTAGTAATTCAATGATGGGTGGGTGGAAGATAATATAGGCCAAGACCTTTGAGCTAAGGCTAGAGGAAAGCATTGTTGGAAATGGATTTAAGGCCATGGAAAGGATTCAAGTTATCATGCGATCAATTGTTTCAGGGAGTAAGATGGTTACAATGATAACAGGCTGATCTTCCCCAAGAGCTCAGCTATTGCAATTCTTTTCCTGATAGCGGGTCACATGTATAGGTTCTTGAACAGTGGAGAAAGAATTAAATGAAGTCTGTGAATTTTTTGTAAAGGAGGAGATAACCAAATAGGATCTTACTGCTCTAGCACAGGTGGAACAGAAGATGTAAATTTCTGTTGGTGTTGGAGTTGAGCAGTGCAAGAAGGTGAACTTATATCATAATACCTGAATGCAAAGAGGGTAGTAGATGGAAGGAGCTTGTGATGGCACTACGGGATTTATGCGGGGTCAATGACTGGAACGAGGAAATAGAGGCACTGGTGCTCAACTATAGTGACTTTCTGACCTGCTTCTAGAATTGCTGAGAGAGAGAGAGAGAGAGAGATGACCTGCTTTTGGAACTGCTGAAGGATTAGGGGCAAATTAATCAGAACATTGAGGGGGATGAGAAGGACGAATAAATTAGAAAATTGAGAAGGATGAGGGGTGGACGATGAGAAAGTTTCAGTATTTTCAATTGGTGCTGATAGCAAATAAAAGTTTTGATGAAAGATTTCAAAGATTCAAGGGTTCATTTGCAAATTAGACATTGAATATGCTTATGATCACGTAAGCTTAGATAGCTTTACTTATTAAAGTGGTAATTGATTGGAATTTGTATATCATCAGTACCTAGGAAGCTAGGAACTAGCATCCAGCTATTGGGAAATTCCAACATAATTCTTCCACACCCCCTTCTGGCCTTTAAGTAGAGCTTTCACGATTAAAACAAATAAGGAAAGAAACAATGTAATCAATTACATTAAATTCAGAAATAAAATCAAAATAAAATTCTAACGCAATAAAATCTATCAGCACTTCTCTCCTTGCATCAAGTTTGGAATGTGGTTCCATTATGCCTTATGTGGATCATTTGGAAGGAAAGATAACATTTGACAGACAGTGATGCAGGTGAAATTATTGAAGGGAAATCAACAAGAACCAAAAATTAACTATAGGAATTAACACCCATGGTTGTTTGGAGTAAGCACCAAGTGGAGATAAAAAACCTAAGAATCAATACTTAGGTTGGTCTCGAATCAACATCAAGGCATTGAAAATATTCCAATAGAAGTTTTATTCATCATAAACTTGTCTCCATTGGAGTATAATACTGCACTTATTTACACTACAAAGAATAAATCCTAATCATAATTGACTTGAGTCAAATGACTAATGAAAATAACCATAGGAAATTAAAGATAAAACCAATAACCTACTTAACTAATAATACGTAAAATAAAATCTAGTGGACCAATAGTAAAAAATAAAAATACAATTGACTACCAATTGATACTTGTAACAACTCGTGAAGCACCTTTGGCAACATTAAAAACAAAGAAGTTTTCCGTTTCACCATACCATTAAATTTCTTTGGAATGATAAACTCAATGAGTGGAAATAGTGTTGCAAACATTATAGTATCTTGATCCACAGAAAACACCATCATATCAAGCTTTTCCACTTAATATAGCTGTCGCATCAAACTCATTTTTCACAACATGTGTATCCTCTATTTCTTTGCTCTATTGTTGAGCTTTCTCTTCATCAAGTAATGGGAAAGCTTTCTTCTCAGTTATAAGCAATATACTTGACACTCCAACAGGCTGAATTAAGTTAAGTCTGCTACACATGGTTCAAGTATTTCAATGCTGTATAGACTCTTTGATCACTGAAAACCTTTGAAGATACTTGCCAAAGATCCTTTATTGCTGCTGCCCTACATTCCACTCTTAACATTTTTGCAATTGAGTTAGAGGAGTTTTATTTTTGTTTCTTGTGCTAAACTTTGCTTTCTATTTTATTTCATGATTTGGAATTTTCTATGAGGTGCTCTCTGAAGTACTTGGGTTATGCATATAAGTACTGTTTACGTACCAAGACACACACACACACACACACACACACATATATATTTTCCTGTTCAGCTTTGCGTTATATTGTTAAGTAAATAATTATTCAGTTACCAACAGACTGAGTTTAAGAGAATCCCTTCACCCCTGAAGCATCAGACGAGGTGTGTTGCTGCTTTCCCTGATCAGCAGGGATTCTTGGTATGCATTGACTCTATGTTTTCCTTACCCTTTATTGTCCTCTCTCTTAAGAAATTCTGAGTTTAACTTCCCCATGCCCCATTTACTATATTTTTCATAAATTTTTATTTCTTTGTTTATCTCAATTTAATTTGATCATAAGCATAATGGTTTAGCTTTTTTATTTTTCCAACTTTTCATGGTATCTTCTATTATTTGGATGGGAGTTCAATACAAATATGGTACCAGTTTGCTAGTTATGGTAATTGAAAAATGGGATGTTGATGGCCATTGATTGGGCATAAGATCCTAGGTGATTTTGGTTCTACTATAAAGCTCAAATTTTAATGTTATATATATAGGCAAAGGCTAATTAGTTTGCTCATCCCCAAGGGGGTGCCCTCAAATTCTAGAAGTCCTGCCAATCCTACTTTGGAATTGCATAACTTAAGAGTTGAACCCCAAACATGCCTATTCCATGGAAGATATACACCACTTGGTTATAGTGGCCAATGTGGGCCTAATAAGAAGTTTTAATGATGTGGTTTTAGGAATTATTAATATTTTGGTTCTACTATAAGGCTTATATTTTAATGTTATATATATAGGCAAAGGCTAATTAATGTTTGTTTGGAAACAGTTTATTTAATCGAAACTGAAAACTTTTTGTTGAAAGTACTGTAGATAAAGCTAAAAGGTAGTTGAAATAGTATAGTGAGACTCATGAATAGTACCAAAAAGTGCAATGGGATCCAAGAATAGTAGCAAAAATAAGCTGAATAGTAAAAAAAACAGGCTGTTTAAGCCAATGCCAAACGCACACTTAGTTTGCTCATCCCCAAGGGGATGCCCTCAAATTCCAGAAGTCTTGCCAATCCAACTTTGGAATTTCATTACTTAAGAGTTGAACCCCAAACATGCCTATTACATGGAAGATATACACCACTTGGTCATAGCGGCTAGTGGTGGGCGAGATAAGAAGTTTTAATGATGTGGATTTAGGAATTATTAATATTTGTATATATACACACACACACAATGGTATATGGTTGTCTTGGTGTTGTTTCAATCTGGAGCATATTTATATTCAATTGATTTTCATTTAGGTGTTACTTTTTTTTTTGGGGGGGAAGTGTAGTAACAACCTTTGAAAGTCTCATGCTTAGTCTTTTAACTGCTATATACCACAATGTGTGTGACGCTAAGATGTCGTCCATCAGTCTCTTTCATTTGCATGATGTCTGCAATGTATTATACTCATTTTGGGTTGTTATGGGTGACCTTTTATGCAGTTTGAAAAATTTTGTCAACCTCTTTGAGAATTTGATGTGTATCACCTATATCCTCTCCACATTAATATATGTACATATATATACACACATAATGGTATATGGTTGTCTTGGTGTTGTTTCAATCTGGAGCATATTTATATTCAATTGATTTTCATTTAGCTGCAACTCTTTTTTTGGGGGAGAGGGGGAAGGGAGGAAGTGTTGTAACAACCTTTGAAAATCTCATGCTTAGTCTTTTAACTGCTATATACCAAATGTGTGTGACACTAAGATGTCGTCCATTGGTCTCTTTCATCTGCATGATGTGTGCAAAGTACTGTACTCATTTTGGGTAGTTATGGGTGACCTCTTATGCAGTTCGAAAAATTTTGTCAACCTCTCTTAGAATTTGATGTGTATCACCTATATCCTCTCCAACAAAGATACTTTACTTTGAGCAATGTTTACTCAGTGTCATTAATATGTGTATTTAGGCTCACTAGATTGCATAGTAATTTTAATTATATATCAATTATTGCATTTGACACTAGATTTTATTTTGTCTTAATAAGATCATTACAAGTAAATATATGCTCCTATTCTCTTCACATATTGTCAGTGTCAAATATATTCTGCTGTGTAACTACTCCACTGCCATTATTTCCTGTTTGTCGCTTGAATTATGATTATCATCAAAATTACCTTAATTATTGAAACTAAAGTTGTGATGTTCTTACAAGGTTGGCTCAATAGAAGGAAGGGTAGGTGTGCATCATCTGGATGATGCACAGCAAGGTAAAAACTTTACTTTCAAATGCCACAGAGAGGGAAATGAGATATATGCGGTCAACTCTTTGAACTTCCATCCTGTAAGATTCTTCAATGCCACTGCTGTAGTTTCTTGACACTTTTCCTTAATTATCAGCCGCCTTAAGTCTACTTATATGATGAAGATACTTTTGTCTCTGTGCAACTTCATATTCTTGAATTGACGGGTTTGGTTGAGTGAATGTTTACTTTGTTTCAGTTTGTGTAGCTAAGAGTTCTGTTGAGAACTCCTTTAACACTACTCTGCAAAATCCAACTTCATTGCTTGTAAGATTAAATGTTCTGATGATTGCTGGTGTATGAAGTAGCATATGAAGAAAATCTCTGAAAATCACTTAAGATGAATAGCTTATGTCCATTACTAACCATTTTCTCTTATTTTTCTTGGACAATCCCATGAAATTTTTCTTAAAAACAAGTCAATCAAAGGAGTTGTTGTTTGCTGGAAACTATTTAAGTTATTTGTAGTTTGTTAAACAAATTATCAATGGTCTAAGCTGATGTTCAGCCAATTTTACCCACAAACTATTAGAAGGTTGCAAATAATCCCTTCTATTAGACTTATTGTAACATACATGATTAACAAGTGGCCACTAAATGATCTTATCCAACAGAAAAGAAAAGAAAAGAAAGTAGTGGCACATCCATGTTGGTACCTAAACCCTAGGCACTATGACTTGAATATGACCAATAAATCCTCAATTTCCTTTTGAACCTCATTTATGGTTTTAATACAAAAATTTAAATAAAAATAGAAAGAAAATAAACAAAAGAGAAAACCCAGCCTCTGTAATGATAATGGTGGTGTGCAAAAATTTGACAAACACAGTCCATGGCCATCAAATCTTTACCCCAAAAAGGGGAAAAAAGAATTGGAAAACATCCTACGATGGTTCTTAGCCTGTTTGGCTGCCAAGAAAAGGTACAAAAAGTATAGAGGCTTGATTTGGGAGGAAATAATAAAGAGAGAGAGAGAGAGAGAGAGAGAGAGAGAGAGAGAGAGAGAACTTGGTTATAAACATTTTATAAGATTGATATCAGCTTCAATGATCAAATCAGTTCTATTTTCAGTCTTTGAGTTGTAGGACCTTTGAAGCAATGTAACTTGGTTTCCTTCAGAATTATGGTGTGGAATACTTGATTAATTTGGAATTCTCTATGAATAGTGCATACTATTTGTTCTAGCAAGACTTGCTAGAATTTTTTATTTATAGAATTAAAGGTCAAGATGTTCATACTGTATTCACTACATCTGTTCAAGATCTTATTTAGACGTCCCTTGTTTTAGGTGCATCACACATTTGCTACAGCTGGATCTGATGGTGCCTTTAATTTTTGGGACAAGGACAGTAAACAGAGACTAAAGGTATGTCCCAGATCTACTATATATAAAATTTCTTTTTGGACAAGGTTCACTGAACTATGCTTCTTGGTGTAACAATTTAGAAAAAATAGTATAGTTTTTTTCTTCAATCGCTTAATCAACTAGAAACTTGTTTTGGCACTTAATGGTATGACAAATTTCATCTAACAGACACACATAGAGAAACTCAAATGTGTCTGGATACATAGGGCAAAAATGGCTAAATAGCCTTAATTTTTAAACTTTGTAGCCAAACAGCCCCCTTTTCAAATTATGTAGCAAAATACTCTTGTTTTGGAACTCAACATTGCTGATGTTGAGTTTTGCTTGGAATTCGATATTTGCAATGTCAAGTTCTGTGCGTATTTTGCCACTTAATTTTTTTTTGAAAATTTTACGTAGACTTAAAAATATGCATAGAACTTGACATTGCTAATATCTAGTTCTACTTAGAATTCGACATCAACAATATCGAGTTCCAAAACAAGGGTATTTTGCTACATATGCAATTCACATATGCTAATGACATTAAATGGATGGCATTTGTAATATTTTAAAATTTGGACCATTCACGGAACTGGACAAAGGAGAGGATCAAGGTTCAGGGGTCCAACCATTGGTAGACCATGGTGGGACTTAAGTGAAAAATAATTCAAGTAAAATTATTTAACTTTACAAAAAGTAGAACAATTTTGAATAATTTTTAAATAATTTTTTTAATGAGTAAAATTAATTTTATTCAAAATAAGAAATGGTTCACATATACAGAATGTGCAAAAAGCCACTCCTACTGAATTACAATCACGTAATCAAAAGTTCCAAAAAATCAAGAAAAGACAATGTGGGAATTGGGATGTTGCCCAAGTTGTATTCAATCATATAGGCACCTTAATAAGCACTATTTGATAGCATAAAGAAGACTCCATTTTATCAAATGTTCTCCTATTTCTCCCTTGCCAAATTGTCCACATGACACACAGAGGGACGGCCCTCCAAATATTTGAAATTCTATGACTATTACCCATCCATCAATCAGTAAAAAAAGCTATTAGTGTTTTCATTCCTTTTTGGTGATAAGCCTAAGACCATGTGTTGACGTACTAGATGCAGATGGTGATTGAATGTTCCAAACTTTGTTCCCTTGGCTCAGTATGTGTCCAATTTACTGGTGTGCTGCCTGTAGTTTGATTATTTGCAGCTACACATCATTCCAGTGATTTTCCAAGTTGAAAATAGCAACAGGATTCATGCTATTTCTCCCTCCTCCCCTCCCTGCCACCACCCCTTCTTGATTCTTTTCCATGTATTTGTCTAACTCAACTGTGTGTACTTTTCAGGCCATGCTCAGGTGCAGTCAGCCTATAGCATGCAGTACGTTCAACAATGATGGTTCCATTTATGCGTATTCGGCACGTTTTATCTCTTGTGATTTTGCTACCACCAGTGAGTTTATGTTATAGTAGTCTCTCTTTTTCTCCATACTAACACACCCACACACATACCGAGACAATCATGGTTTATCAATTTAAGTGGGTATACACATGATAAGTAAATTTTCCTAAATCCAATTGTACTGGTTACTATGCCAATTTTTGTATGTTTAGGTATCGGCAAGTATTTATTCATGGCATGAATGACAGAATAAATATCTGCCACTTTACATGCTATATTGTAACATGATCCTGCGCAAGGGCTCACCAAAGCACTGTGCATATGAGTTATGTTGTCTACATTGTAGGGGAAGGGCAGAAATTGTGTGAAAAACTCAATGATATGTAGAAATCAAAATTCTTACAGCTTTGATGAAACCATCAAAACGCATGGTTTGGATGCCATTTTAACTTTTTTAGGGTCTCTCTTCTATGGTGAGGAAATCTTCCTCAATGATTTTATTGGTGCAAAAATGTATGAGATGTTTCAAAATATCTCAAAAATTTTGAATTATTCTATGGAGATGGAATTTTCTCTTGTTCTTTTGTGCACAACTCCTGGCAGTTTTAGGTGTATGTTCTATTGATATGGAGATGGAATTTTCTCTTTCTTCTTCTTTTGTGCACAACTCCTGGCAGTATTAGGTGTATGTTCTATTGATATTTGAATTTGAATATGGGGCCTCCTATTACCATTTGAAGCTATGTTATGTCTACAATATGTGAACACTAATTGAACTAGAGAATGCTAGAGCGTTCAAGATAGGCACATGAGTGGGAGGAGGATCTTTTGATTTGAATCCAAATCTTTTCAATTTATAGTTGAAGAAGGGGGTTGTGTGTACACCTTTAATATTATACTTGAATGAGGCAACAACTTTTTTATGATCGGTTTTGTTGGGCAGAGAAGGTGCTGCAATTTTTGCAGTAGTGTTCCCAAATTAATAAATAAATAATAATAAAAATATCTGATTATATCAGCAGGGTAGGAAGGGATGCATGACATTAACCTTTGGTTTCACTTCAAATACTGCTTGCTTTTGTTTTGTACATCGACAAATCAAATAGGGAGGCAATGGATCATTTATTTATTCATTGTGACATGATAGGGAGATGTGGACTTTTATTTTGCTTGTTAATGATTATTCCATGGATCACATTGCTGAAAAGTACATTTTGGTATTGTAGTGGTGAATTTTGAAAGATAATTCCATTGGTTTTGATGTGGTGTATTTGGAGAGAAACTTTTGAAGGATGTGAATTACCATATGAAGTTGAAATTTTTGTTCTTAAAGTCTCTTTATGACTGGATAATGGCTGTTGTTTTTCAAAATTTTGTGACTTTTTGATTTTTTGAATTTAGAAGTTTGATTTGATGTTCATTTGTGTGTTTCTCTTCAATATATTCTTTGTATTAGGGTAATGTCTTGTATTGCACTTTTATAGTGAAATATATTACTCAGTTATTATGAAAAAAATGTGTCTTGCAGGTTCAGACTGCTAATCTTGTTCTTTACTCCTTTGGTCTTGTAGTGGCACTGAACTATGTTTTTGAACTTCTGTTTGTAGGTCTGCTATGACTGGAGCAAGGGTGCTGAAAATCATAATCCTGCCACAGCAAAGACCCATATTTTCCTACATCTACCACAGGTTGTTTTTTCATTATTTTCTTATGGAACCACTCTTAAGGTTGTTTACTACAGCTGTAATACTATGTGATTTTTTGGGATGCAGGAATCGGAGGTTAAAGGCAAACCGCGAATGGGAACTAATAGCAGAAAGTGAGGCTGGTTCGTGGTAGCCATAAGACGCTTGGATGAATATTTGTGTGTATATGGAGGGCATTTGCCTCTGTAGTTTCTGACATATGAATAGGCAAGGCTCTTGTTTGTATAGAAGTCTAGGTAGAATCCCTATTGTGGTTTATTGAATGAACTTATAGTCCCCATTAGGTGATTTTTTTTTTTATAGGTAAACATTTCGGGTAATATGTTCATGAATATTTAGGGTTATTCTACGGTACACTTTTTTTTCCCTTCACTTTTGTATATATCATACCTACCTAATCATGACCGTCAACTATTATATAAAAGTCAGTAACCTATGTTAGTGGTTAAGATTAGGTATGTATGGCACGTAAAAAAAGTGTACCGTAGAACTCTGATTATTTAATATCAATTATGTGTATATATAGGATTAAATTCAAGTTATGTTTGATGTAATTTTTAGTTTAATGTTACTTCACGTAATATCTTTTTGTTGGTGTAGGTATTTCATCAAACTCATACCACTGGACATCTTGGTCCATGTGGTATCTCCCTAAGTACTAAGTATCTAGGGGTTGAAGGGGGTCGGGTATTAGTATGAGTGACACTTGGCTTGGGTTCAGTTTGCCTTAGAGAAGTGTTTATCTAAGCAGCCCCAGGGTATGCGAGGAACATATAAAGGAATTAGTCCAGTGCCTAAGCATCTCCAATGGTCTATGTAAACCCAAAATTCTCTCTATAATAGAGAGTAAAACCCAAAAAAAGCTTTCCAATGGACTCTCTATTCCTAGATTTTTTTTTGGCTCATGAACAGTAGCTCATCAAGTCCGATAAGCTACTGTTCACTCTTCAAATGCTTTTTTCCTATTATAATAATTAGGTGTTGAATAAAAAAATGTTGGAAGATGTGTAGTTAAAAAAGAATAAATAATGAATGAAAAAATAATATTTAAATGAGATAGAGAATGTGATAGAGAATCTGTTGGAAGTGTATTTGAAAAAATGAGTAGCTAAGAGGTAAAAATCACTGTTCATTCTTTAAATAGTACAAAAATTTGGAGATTCTGCTAGAGATGTTCTAAAGGCTTTGGACATCTTGTTGATTTTCTTTTAGATTTCAATTCCATTACCTGATATCTCTCACAATTTATAAGCAATCAAATGTTTGATTTGTGCCATGCGTCGTGTATTTATCCTACAATTCAATCCAAAACCCTAATGACTTGACCACCTTGGTAATTTCTATCATACAATCCAAAACCCTAATTGCTCAACCATCAAATCCTTTCATATATGAAATTCCCATCCATTAAACATCTAAATCCATCAACCAAACCATCAAGAACCAAATTCCCTCATCAAGGAACACTATTTCAAGTGTGTTCCTCACTAAATTTTTGCCCGTAGTGAAAGTAAGTGGTGAGCCCCCTTGTATTTGCCCTAATGGTAGAGGTGAGTGGTGTACTCCCAAGTCATTGGAATAGGATGGGCTTACATTGAGCTACTTAGACTTACTGATGGGATTTTGAGAGTTTACAAATATCAATTAAAATATGTGATTAATCATACTTAAGGGTTCTTGTGATTGGTGATGACTTTATATAGGAACAGAGTTAAGACTAAGTATAAAAAAAAAAAAAAAAAATCATTATGAAATTTCAAATAGGCATTTATTTAGTATTAACAAATCATAAGCAAATGACAACAATGCAAAATTGCTATTTTTTAATACATTACAAAACAATCATTTATGAAAAGGGAAAGTGGCGTCGTCTTCTCATTGTTGGGTAGGAGTAAAATTATATTTTTAGAAGTTTTTAAAACGTCGGGCGGTTTGTTTTGGATAAAATTGGTTTATTGAATTTCATTATTTTTAGCTTTGTCATTGGTAATTTTTGTTGTTAGGCTAATTTTTTTGGGCTTGATAATTTTGTTTTAAATTTTAGATTTATTAATTTTTTTATGACCTTTAAAAGGATCAATGATATTGTTAAAGGGTGGCCAAATGTAATTTTATTGAGCCAAATTACTAAAATTAGTAGCTATATATATATATATATATATATATATATATACTACTTATTTTCTTTTATAAATAAAAATTCATTATACAATTCCTCACTTCCCACCAATATTCTCCCGTAATCTTGTGGAGCATGTTGCAGTGACATGTTGATATTTGGGGTCAGTCCCAAACGTAGCATATAGATAGGTTGTATCTTCTGAACTTATGAATGAATTCCAAAACTAGGGCCCTATGAAACAAGTTGATATTTATTGTAAATCTTAGTTGCATAGGTAGAATGCACAAAAAACAAAATGTTCATTTAAATTTCATAATTTTTTGATAAAGCCAGCCCATAAAGGGAGTAAGTTTAGAGGTTTATTGCTTTTGGAATTCCACATCAATTACAAGAATATGAAAGCTAAAAGACAATTTTTGTCTAATGTGTTAAGTGAGAGCATCTTTTGAGAATCTTGAGGATTTGGTTGATAGTGGATTTTGGTTGGTATTGATTGTGGATGTAGACGTAGAGTTTGCCAAACTACATTAAATTCCATACCTTGTGGTATTTGATTATATTATTATTGTGTTTTCACAACAATTTTGATTTTGAGCAATTTGTCTATGGAATTATTAAGAAATGATTACAACTGATTCAAAGCTTGTTTCTACATTTTGAAATGCCTTTATCAGCTGAATTCAATTCAGTAATGCCTTTAGCAAAACCCCCCAAATATCTGCAGGCTTGTTGATGATTTAATTTAAACCCTCACGTTCATTGAGTGTTTCAAGTTCCCAACATGAAGCACATGTTGTCCCAAGGCAACTTTCCTGGTTCCAAGCTCATCCACCACACTCAAGTCCTTGCAAACATCCACCTTGAACTTGACCAACGTTTCTGTTTGCCCTGTCAAGAAGACCTTCTCAAATCCCAGCAAGTGCTTCTGAGGTGAGTTGTGTATTGATGGAGGAGTAGTGAACAAGAATACTGTATGGCTTCCACTAATACTTCCCATGTTTTTGACTCTCAGGTGAATATCAAAACCCAAGTTTTGACAATGCTGCTCAGCAACGTCTAATGACTTGCATCTTGTAGAGCGACAAACGTGACCCTCTTCTAAGGGAACGGAAACAAACTTTGGTGCTTGAGCTAGGTGGTGGTTGAAACTGGAATAGCTTAGTCCATCTCCAAATGAATACACAGTTTCTCCGGTGTAGAACCTGTAGGTCCGGCCAGGGTAGCCAGTGGCAGGATCTGGCCTCATGTTCATGTTTGTCATGGGGACCTTGTCTACGTATGCTTGTGGATACCATGTCATGGGTAATCTTCCACCTGAAACAAAGAGCAGTTGATTGGTATGCAGCGAAAGAAGTCATGGAAAGATGATGCATAGAATATGATTTAATATATAAATTTAAAATTTTGATAATATGTGTATAATTGATTTGTACATCTCAAGAGAAATATTGATCTGGGAATATATAACTTGGAATTTTACTAAGTTAGGAGAGTAGTATCATAAAGCCGGAGATGACAATAAACTTACTTGGATTACAATACCCAAAAATCACATCAGCTATGGCAGCTCCTCCAGCTTCCCCAGGGTAACCAACCCATAGGATGCTTGTAATTTTATCATTACTTTTTGCAAATGAGATATCAAAGCCCCCTCCAGACATTATAACAAGAATGACTGGTCCTTTGGATGCCTTTGCAACTTCTGTTACCAAGAGTGTTTGCTGCCCTGGAAGATTGAGGTCAATCCTGTCACGACTCTCTGCCTCAATAGATTGATCTGCACCCATTATAAGTACAGTGGCATCTGCTGAGGCTGCTATTTTCTTGGCGTCATCTACCTGCGCAGTGCTGCAGGCCACATTGGAGCAGCCTGGCTGATAAGTTGTTGCAACTGAGGCTGTCAGACCTTGCAAAGGAGTTGTATATTTGCATGGAGTGCCTGCAAAATTAAAGACAACATTAGACATCAATTTTAGAATGATTTAGAATCATTTTTTAATCTCAAACTTGAATGACCATCTATTCATTCAATTTACCCTCGCTAGTTGTTCCATATTATAAATCAAATTATTAAAGATTTTGCAAAAATATCTAAAAGAATATTGATTCAGTGATAGCCACATCAAAAATTCAAGCAATGTATGATGGATTCTTGATTAAGGGGCAACCAGACAAAGGAATGTTTTGATATCTGCCCACCTTCATAGTTTCCAATCATGGTTTTTGTGACATTGGCGTTGGGACCAATTACAGCCAAGGATTTGATGGCAGTGGGAGACAGAGGCAGTGAACCGGGACTGTTTTTAAGCAGCACTATCCCTTGCCTAGCTGTTTCACGGGCCAGTTCCTGGTTCTTTTCCGTACACACATCTTTTGGACCCAAGTTGCCATAAAGTTGCTTGCTTGGGTCACCATCAAAGAAGCCAAGTCTCATTAAAGTTGCAAAATTGTTAGAAATGGCCTTGTCAATAGCCGCCTCATCCACAAGTCCTCCTTTTACTGCAGCTTCTGTGTGTTGACCTAGGAAGGATCCACAGTTAAGATCCAATCCTGTCAAATTAAATCAAACAGATAATCATTTAGTCACCACTACAAGCAGGAAATGTAGGATATACTGCTCTAATTGGACATGATACCAGTAAGAGATACACTCAAAATTCTGGTGCCGAAAGGTAGCAGAATGCAGATAAATTTGGATATGACATCAAAAGGTAATGTATAAATTACTTTTTCCCAATCCATCAACACTAATTAATTAATGTTAAATTTCCAAAATATTTCAATAATTTTATTGCTGAAGTATTTCAGTCATACCGATTTTTTACATGATCATTGATTTTAATGTAACATGATCTAAGAATGGAAATTAAGTTACCTGCCAATATTGCTTTGGCTGCAGCCTCCTCTGGTGTTTTTGTGTATTGTTGAGACTTGTAGAACACATCTACCGAATCACAATCAGAAACTATGTATCTGCAGCAACGCAATAGTCGTGTTTAAACAAAACAGTGGTAAGCATCTTGGATTATATAATAGGAAAGATAAGGTAAAATCAATACCCATTTAGTTTCCATTCGCCTCGGATGACTCCAGAAAGCAGGTCCGGGTCTGCGCAGGTTGGCTTACCATTAACCTTGTTGTAGGAACACATGACACTGGCTACATTGCCATCAATCACACAACTCTTGAATGGTGGTTGAAATGTATCATCCAAATCTTGCTTTGTTACCTAACTCATCAAAACAAAAGAAGACAAAGGAAATGAAAATTATGATCCTGAAATAAAATCTAATTAACCCCTTGCCACCAAAAAATTCAATTAAGGTAATTTGTAAATTACCACAGCATTGAAATGGTAACGGTCTGTCCCTTTCCAGTTATCAAGATCATAGGCTGTATAATGTTTACAACATGCAGCAACCTTAAGTCCATTTGGATCACCATCTCTTTGTTGAAGACCTCTAACGTAACCAGATCCATATTTACTTGAAAGCAATGGGTCTTCTCCTGGAGTTTCCTGGCCCCTTCCCCATCTGGGGTCTCGAAATATGTTAATATTTGGTGACCAATATGTCAAGCCTGCTAGTCCCACATTGTACATTGCTCTTGCTTCGGTAGAAACCACCTACGCACCATAGACAGTAACAGTTCAATAATTTATATGCCATGTCAATTGTAGATCAGTATTAGGTAACAGCAGCAACTGCAACCTATGCATTGACTTAACTTGAGATCATTCCTTCATTTTGAATTCCCAAACTTTCTGCGTGTGCAATTAATCGGTTCAATATTTTTGTTCTAAAAGTTCCTACTCCTATACCAGAGTCTGACAATACATTTATGCATATGGTGTTGGAAGAATGATGAAAAACCATGCAACAGTGTCATTAGAAATAGTGCCTTCAAACTTTGAAGACATTTACATGACACTCAAATTTCAAAATTTCCCACCTACCCAACTGCTCCAACTTTCAACGTTCAAACCAAATTTTGTCCTGCTTAATTTGATTTGATTTTTTTTTTTTTTTTTTTTTTGGTTTTTGCTCCTCTTGGTAACTGAAATTTTCTAATCTAAAATCAATTATCTTGGTAATTTCCCATTCTACACGTATTGTATTCTGGGAAAGTCATTAGTTATTAAAAAAATGTCACTGCTAATCAATCACCATCGCTATTCCCTGCTGTATCCATTACTCTGCAAGCTGGAAGACTCACAAAAGTCTCCATAGATTTCAAAACATTGCAAACTGCACTCAAATTATAATTCCACCAACTACCACACCCTTTTTTATATATTTATTTACATTTATATGTTTCTTTTTCAGGCTAAAGCGAAAGTGAGTCATTAAAGAAGTTAACCTAATAACTATCCTCCACATGCTTTTGTTAGTTAACCATAAAGAGATCAGTCCTCCTCATATCCATAAAGATCTCATAGGAAAAGCAATGAAATGATGATCAGTTCAGATCAACAGCTGTAAATGGCATTTGCATATTATGTATTTCTTTTGTTTAGAAAACAACGTATAACCGGAAATAAATAAACAATTAAATATACATCTTTTGTAAAGCACTAGTTGTTTTCACACTCTCTTACTCACTCACTCTCTCTCTAGCATTAATGTATTTGATTATAATCTTTTTCATTGTATCTCAGACGGCAAGTTGAACAAACAACATCAGAATTTAATTAGTGATATTGACGAGGATGTTGAAACGTTGTTACAGATAATAAAATCATCATATAACCAACACAATGAATTCTTCTATCTAAATCAAACTCACCCAAAAATAGTTCACACTTCCATTTCATCAAAATTCTTAGCTGAAATAAAATAAATAAATAAAATATTCAGAAATGCAATTGTAAAAAAGAAAACTATCTGAAAGATCAGAGAATGCATAAAAGCATGGCAATATGAAAGGAGCAAAAGGAAACAGAAAAAGGGTATCATCAAGCCTTTGAAAAGTCAATTTCTTACCTTTCCAATGGCTTCAAAGAGAGAAGTATTGAATGTAGCAGCAGTGAGAATAACTTGAGGAAAGCTGGTAGCTCCAGGTACCACATTGGAAAAACGAGTCCCTGGGCCCACATAAGAGACTCCATGAAGAGCCTCAGACCACCACTCATATTGTGGTATCCCAAGCCTACTCACACTCCCTGCCTTGTTCACCAAGAACCCAATTTTTTCTTGCAATGTCAGCCTCTTCACCAAGTCCCCAACTCTCGAATCAATACCCAAAGACGTGTTACAGAACCCCAAGCTCGCCAGGCTCGAGTTGCTCTTAACATCACAGGCAAAAACAGGTGATGATTGGCCTAAAACCCGGCTGCAGCTAAAGGAAAGCAAAGCAAAGTATATGGAAAAGCAGAGCAAAACAGAGACCTTCGGTGCTCTGTTTGCAATGGTGGTGGCCATAGCCATCAAATTTGAGACAAAAGAAAGAGAAAAATTGTGGTGCTTCAAAAGCACAAGAATATCTTTCTTGGGCATGTAGATGAAGTGGGTCGTTATATATAATGTTTTTTTTATGAAAAGCCGAAATAATATCTTAATAAAAGTTACAAAACATGTTGTGTTTTTTTTTTTTTTTGGTGACCCGTGATAGATGACTGATTGGGAAGAGGATGAAAGCTAGTTCTCCGTTGGCATTGGTATTAAATGTGGTTGTTTGTACGTTTTGGTTTGAGAGAGAGAGAGAACCAGTTGGGACTTGGGATAGAATCTAATCTCTGAGTCAGTTTACAGGATTCAAGCTATTTTGTTTGGATTTGGAAAATAGTGCAAAGTGTCTGTGTGTGTATGTATTTTGTATGTAGGAGGAGGCTAACTAGGCTCGGAGCTTGGGTTGTGTGTGTGTGTGTGTGTGTGTGTGTGTGTGTGTGTGTGTGAGAATAGAAAATACAAATGCAGACTTTGACACTTTGTTGAGTGAAGGAAATTAATACGTAGTAGATAGAATAGATGAAGGCATTGTTAAGGTGTCTTATGTTATTTGTTAAGATTAAGGGGTTGGTAGTGTAAGCAGAACAAAAGTTTTCAGTTTTTAAATAATATTATACATATTTTCATATATTTTTTCACATATATGTATATCCAAAAAATACAAACAACACTACTAGAATAATATTACCAAACACCCTCTAATTTTATAATGAATTCGATTAGATTTTTTTTTTTTTTTTTTTTAATTTTTTTATAGAAAGCCGAGTTACTTTTAATTTAATGTGTATCTTTATAATGCTCTATTAAGAGAATAATACGTCGCAAAGTAACAAAAATTACTAACTTTGACCAAAAATAGTTTGACTACTTAGAAAAAATTGATGGATTGCATTAAAATGTTCATCTCTGCCATATTCTTAAATGCACTCAATAACAGGACACTTGTTTTTCATGTTCTCATGATAGCATAACATTATTATTATTATTTTTTATATAGACAAATAGTAGAACATTATTGGAGAGAAATAGGTTAAAAATCCGTAAATCTCGAAATTAGGTGTTGTTCAGTTGTTGTTTTGGCATGCTCACCAACTCTGAGCTATGAGAGTGTGGGATACGGTGGCTGATATTTCGGCTCTAAAATAGCCAAGCCGGTACAAGCCCAAGCTAATAGCATAGTCACTGCTCCCAAGTCCCAATCCTGTAAGCCTTAGTTTGAGAGCGGGGTTCCCATTTGCCTACTTCGACCTATCAATCATAAATGTGGTAGGGCCATCATTTTCATGGACCTATCAATCTCTTCTTCTTCTCCTTCTGTGTTTTTTGAGATACAAGGCCCATCGATCTGATTATATCCACTGGTCTCTACTATTTCAAGAACCAACTTGTAACAAACAAAAAAAAAAAAAAAAAAAAAAAAATTATAACAGTGCCATCAATAGTTTTTTTTTTTTTTTTTTTTGAAAGAAAATTTCAACTTATGACGTTCGTTTTAATAATAGTTCTTTATCATCAGACCAAGACACCAATTAGTTTTTGGTGTAGGCGGTGATTGAATCCCGCATCTCTTATACAACCATCAGAGACTTTACCAGTTGAGCTAACTGGAACCCACGTGTCATTAATAATTGATAAATCTGTTTCTAAAATAAAAATAAAAATAGTTGATAAATCTAGATCATTCCGGTCCATTGGATAAATGAATCGATGACTTGGCGACTATTTGAGTTTTTTCATGTCCTTCGAATTCCTTATTTACTTTATATATATAAAAAAGAAAAAATGCTTTGGATGTTGTTTGGGGCCGATGGGTGGTTTGTCTTGTCATTTATGGTGGAGGGGTTGACATATTGATGTAGCATCCATGATGGACATTATTATTCGAAAAAAGGTGAGTTTTCAATCGTACTTCAATGGTTGATATAGATTTTGAGAGTACCATGGAGATGACAATCAATGTGAACTCAACTATATAGGCAATTGCACCACTGTCCACGTTAGGCGAGTTGGTATTTTTCCAAGCCTTAAAGGCTTGAGGGGTTCATGAATTTAGATTTGAGTGGTTTCGGGGTGAAGAAGGGTGAGATTATACTGTCAATTGTCAAAAAAAAAAAAAAAAAAAAAAAAAAAAAAACCTATGTAGGCATCTGCCTTACGCCCCTGAAAGTAAAATGGCCCTATAATTTTGGTTATAAATCTTACTTTCATACTAGCAACTTAAAATAAAGATATGTTTTTTATATATTGACTTTTTTTTTTTGGTTGAAAAAGTGGCGTTATGAAAAAATGGAAGAAACCTATTGTTAAGACCCACCTTGGCTATGTAAGGCATAATTAAAAATTCTCCACCTCGACATGAGCATGTTGACGAGGATCTGTATTTGTCAAGGATATAAAGTGGTGCTTTGGGAAAATCTACCACCGGTGAGGACAAGATTTAGCAGCAGACACAAGTTACTAGAAAATCTTTTCAATAGCAGAGTTTGGGTCTCACTTCTAGCACACGACGAGACATGTAGGAATAGTGATATAGACTTAGAGACCCACTTAGGTCCCACAAGTGGAGGGACCCACGCACAAGTGGAATATTCCATCATCATGATGGGTCCACTAAGAGAAGGGTATAAAAAGGGAAAGAAAAATCAGAGTAGGGGTTGGAACCAGAATTAGGGAGTGAAACACGAGAGAAAAAGTGAGGATGGAAAACAATCTCAAGGATAAGAGAGTCCAACTCGGACCTCAAAAGGGAGAATTTAGCCACTTGGTAGCCTCCTTGGCTAGCCAAGATTCTAAGTAGACCACTATTAAAACACTGTAGGGGCCTTTTCTGTGTGATATGGTATGTTGGTATGTTGTAATGGGTTGGGCACGCCTCCTGCGATGATGGGCCCTAGTGTTTCTGAGTAAGGGAGCTGGGGCCGGTCCAATTGTAACTCAACTTGGGCGGTTTGTGCACAAACTTATGCCTTGTTTGCCAGGAGCAAGTTTATGGCAAGCGTAACTGTTGCGGAGGCATTTAATTACGGCGTGGTGGAAGCTGCTGCCGCAGACGAGTTACTACGGCAGCAGTGATATAATTATAACTAAAGCGAGTATTTTGACTTATTTAAATAAACGGCTATGTATTCCCTGCTAATAAAGCATGATTACAGTCATAATGATATCAATCACAGAAAAGAATGAAGAAAATAGTATTGGTTAATTTAAATGGTCATAAATTAAGTTTTAGGCTTAGTCTGCTTTGCAGGCAAAGCCAAAGAGGAGAGAACGCCTCTTCTCAATGCAAATAACCTCCCCAGGAAAAGGATCCTGCCGTGGAGATTAAAGGCTTTGAGGGAGTCGGCTCTCAATGGTTGTTGCCCAAAAGAAAGAATCATTGTTTGCGTTTTAGAAGAAGGTAAGATTTGAAGGGGGAGAGAGAGAAATCGATCTATGGGTGCATGTCCTATTGAACCAACTCTCGTTTTTCTTAGTTTTCTTTTCTTTTCTTTTCTGTTTTCTTTCTTATCTTTTTCTTTTCTTCTTGCTCTTTTTTTTTCCTTTTACTCTCCAAAATATGCTCTGTTTTTCGATCCCCCCTTTACGGGGCATGGCAAGAGCCTTTTTATAGTGCCCGCCGTGACCATGGTTTTCTTGTTTTGCCCCTTAATCGCCTCTGTCTGGTTTGGGCGCACTTGCCGACCACCAGAGGTGTGTGCCACTCACCCTTGCTAGATAGAGACGGGTTTGAGTTCTCCCCCTTCCGTAGCACTTCTTTCCTGTCACGGTGTAAATGCTTTCCCTCTCTACTCTTAGAGCATACACCAACGGTTCCTCCTCAAACTTGCCTCTTTTGGGTGGTCTATCATCCCAACAGGACGTACCTCTCGAAAGAGGATTGGGCGGGAGCCGTAAATAGATCTTTTCCCCTCTCCCCACCACCAAACCACACCCCCTTTACCTCTTACCTTTGGCCCATGGCCCCACCATGTCCTATATTACCGGGTACAGCTGGTGGTGCTTGGGCCTTGCGCGTACTTCCCTTTCAAATTTGTCCAAGAGTCCGCTCTTTGCTCATGCGTTTGCCGTGACCTGGAGACTCTCCATCTGCGCGTTTTCCTAGCCTTTCATGTGGGCTTTCCTTTGGTTTTTCGCTCCATTCGAGAGCTGGGCCTCGTATGATAATGGGCTTCACATTTCCTTGGCCCACTTTTGATTTTCTTTCTTTCGCTGCCACGTTGAACTGTTATTCCTGCCGTAATAACTTAATCCCGCTAGACCCTCGGCCCAGTCGTTTATCCTTTTTCTCAGTGGCCTATTGTGGGCACTGTTTTGCTTTTACTCATGGGCTCCTATGTCCCTTTGGGCTTTTCCTTTGGACATCCGTGGTCCGATTGCTTTCCTTGGGCTTTCTCGGCCCATTTGCTAATTCCACACTCCCATGGTCTTTTTATTAACTTCATTGGACTTCCTCGGCCCAATAACCTTATCCTTATCTTTGGAGTTCATGGGCCTATCATAAAATCCTTACTCTCTTAGTTTACAATTGCCTTGGGCTGCGGCGAGCCTTTCTCACTTTTCTACCTCATACTCTACCCATGGATGCTATTTCTTTCTTTCCTGGCTTCTTTGAGCCCACTTGCCTTCTCAAGACCCATTTATTCATTTGTTAGGCCTGTGATCCATTATTCCCGCCGCTTGGGCCTAATGGGTTCTTTGCTATTTATCTTGTCAATTCTTTGTGGCCCTCATTATTGGGCTTTTATGTCTGCTGGGCTTCCACAAATGGCCCTCAACAAACACCATCTAGCCACTACCTCTTACAATACGAATTGTTTTTAGGACCTTCCATTGTGGGCTAAGTCCAGCCTAAAACACATTAATTTTAGGGTTTAATCCCATCCAGCCAAGGGTTGTTGGGAAATTCACCACTGTCGGGTTTTTTTTTTTTTTTTTGCGTGTAGCCACGTGCCTTTGGAGGTGTGACTTTACTAGGCCCGGATTTGTTTTGGAGAGGTCAACCCGGAACTCGACAATGGGCTGCATAAACCAATGGCTTCCGGTGTATTTTTAAGCCTACAAAATAAATAAAATCCAAAGTCTTAGAATCATGATAATGGTTGAAATAAATAAATAATATGCTTAGCATGATAGCTTTGATTAAACGGTGAGTTGATACGTTATTATTATGTTTATTAAGTGATGTCTAATATTAGAAAGTGTTTAATTAAGTGTCCAATGTCCAACAATGGGATGAGTCCAATAGTCCATGTCTAGTTGCGGTTCATGGTTCATGTTCAACATAATAAGGTATGTTCGGCAATGGTCCATGTCCAAATAATATATGTCCAAGGTGGGTAGATCGATTTATTAATATGTATGTTCATTAATGAAGTATTAGTATAATCATGTTTCATTAAATAATGAGGTAATATTAAAGTAACTTGCATCCAGCGGTAAAATAATAATGAATTAACATATACTTAATGATGTAATTTCAAAGATGGAGAAAGTATTGACTTATCTTCACAGTTTGTAGCTCGGTAGTAGAAAAGAAGATGGACTTAACCTTTCAGCAACATGAGAAAATGAGTCCAGTGGCATAATAACATTAGTTGAGTGGTATAATGATAATGAATAAAATATACTTAATAATATAAATTTGAAGACAAAAATATAATGACTTATTTTCATATTTTACAGCTCCGGCTATAGAACAACAAGAGACTTATGACTTCATGATTGAAGGGGGAAAATGGGTGCAAGCGAGGGAGGGAGAGAGAATATGTCCAGGTGAGTGCATAGGTTGGTTAAGTTCATCCTTTTTATCGTGCACTTAAATGATTTTCCCCATATAATGTTCTTTTAGTTTTTAGTCAAGTATGAGTGATATTGCCTTTTATAAGAAGGGTTTTTAATTTTATAAGTTTTTGCCTTTCATAAGAAGGGCTTTTAGCATTATAAATATATGTCTTCTATAAGAAAGAGTTTTTGTAATGTGTTATTGGAAGAGTGTTTGATATGTTTTAAGATATGTGGAGATGGTAAGAAGCATATATATTTTGTGAGATATGATAAAAAGCATATAAGAAGCATATGTATAGGAATTATATGTAGATACTTTGTTGGACATGGGTCTTGTGTATGTATACTTGTGAGACATGGAGTTTAAAGATATATGAAGAGTATGTATGGGTATTTTGTGTGGAATGTGTTTGTAAAATATATGGAAGTGTGAGATAGATGATATGAAGGTTAAATATAGTAAATAGATGAGATTATAGCTGCTGTTGGAGTGGTTTTTTGTGTTATGTCATGGGTTATGTTACTTTCTAAGAAGGGAGATTTTGTATGAGAAATAAAGAATGAGATGGAGATGTGCTTTTGGGCAGCAAAATGATGAAGTTTCAGAATATTAAAGTGTGGGAGAGATGGATAGTGTGTATTGGTGTGGTGTAATAGGTGTAATGTAATAGTATTATCTAAGAAGAGATATCTTTTTAAGAGAGATGGAAAAGTATGAGGAAGTTTAGAAATATGTGCAGCAAAGTGAATGAGGTTTCAGAATTATTGAGGATGAGAAAGGGCTGGATCGGAGAGGGGATTAGAGAGAGAGAGAGAGAGAGACCCCTAGTGTGTGGCTTGGTCCTCTTTATATAGAGCCAAACTTTGTAACTAGATAAGAACTTAGTTGAAGAGAAAAATAGCAAATGAGGAAAAGTCTTTGACAAAGCAAGTAGTTTCATTAGGGGATTTTGTTTTTGGCCAAAAAAGAAAGTTAGAGACCTTAAGGTTGATGGAGCTCTGTCACAACTGTCAATCATAGTTGTCACAACTAGCTGATGACATCTTTTGCTTGGAGGACAATACTTGGCATTAAATTCATGATTTGGCTAAAGATGGTAAGATAATCTTTATGGGATCCTCTTGTTTTTGGTACCACATCTGCTGGGATTGGACATTAATGGGCGAATGACATCATTTTTAGGACATGTGTCAACCTGCTAGAGCTTCTGCAGCTTCTGCTGGGGTTGTCACGACCTCCGCAGAAGTTGATTGCGACCTCTGCTGGAATTGTTTCAAACTCAGAGAAACTATTGTAGCTTCCGCTTGAGTTGTTACAGCTTGTGCAGAAGTTGTTGTAGCTTCCACTGGAGCCGTTTTTGGTGTTTTCCACTAAGTTTCCTCTCTTGGAAAAATTATATGTTTAGTCCACATATAATTTTGGTAAGTAATAGACTAGTTGGTTGATATTTGATGAAGTTTTAGAGATGTAATTATGGTATTTTTTGTATTTTAATCAAATCTTGAAGAGTAAGGAGAGCATTTTAATGCTAGATATGAGATATTAATATATATTTAGCCATGTGCTTGGAATTGATTTATATGAAAATAATAATATAACTAATATAGAATGATATAATTATATTTTAAAACTTATATTATATGATGGAAATTAATTTTTATGTAAAGAGCATGGGGAGTTTTATCATTTTAAGTGTCATGTGATATGAGAGACTTACCAAATGTTACCTATTGCACACTGACCCATTAAAGTTTAGGGAATTGGGGAAGACACGCTAAGCAACATGCTTTTCTTTATTAACTTTGAACCATTGGAGTTTTACTAAACATACTTCTTGGCCCTCTAAACCACGACTCCCAAAATTCCTTTGATGAGACTCATGAGTTTGGATCATGAGCCAAAAATGAGATGATGTGCTATGAGTTTGAACCATGGGCTTTGATGCCTTTTTGTGTAAATATGGGTTCTTTTGGGTTTTAGAAGAGATTTTTCCAAAATCTATGATAGTGTTGAGGTAGTGTGAGTCACCAATGAAATGAAGCCATATGGTGTGAAAAATTTGTCCTCAACAACCACCACACCCATATTTTCTTTTTTGCTCTTTCTTTTGAGAAGTATCTCTTGACAAACTCACTATTTGTCCCTTTTACCCCTAAATTTATCTTTAAAAGTCATATTGAAGGTGAATAAGTTTCTTTATTCTTTATACCCTATACTTTATATATAATTGAAATGAAAAATTGTAGTAGCATAAATTTGAATTTTAGTTAACCCATCTTTACTTGTGAATGTTGGAATTATTGTAGACTTTGAGATTTGGTGAGTTATAATAGTAATTTAATATATATATATATATATATATATTTTTTTTTTTGAAAAATGGTGATTTAATAACTTTGATTTACTGTTTTTATGTTTTAAAAGTGATTTTTATTTTAGTTATATTATAATTTTATAGTGTAACTGGCATTTCTTTTAGATGTTTATTAAAAAATCCATCTAGATATGAAAAAAGAAAAAAACAAAACAAAAAAAAATGTTACAATTGTGTATGTAAAAATAAAATTTTCAAATTAAAATTGATAAAATTATTTTTAAGATTGACTATGTTACAAAAAAGATTAAGTGGATTAACCATTTTATCAATTGAAAATGAAATATTACCAAAATTTGAATTAGTAATTTTGTTTCTCATAAAGTAAGAAACATAGATCGTAAATGAAAAAGACATCCAAAGTTAATAAATATTATTTAATTAATATTTAAAGATTAAAAAAATTCCCCTCTTAGAGCTGTCACCTTAAGCACCAAAATGCATTGAGGGCACGTTTGGTAGACTGTAATAGATCTTTGTAATGTAATAGATATTCCTATGGCATAACTATTCATTAGTTTGGTTATGTTTTTATTATAATGAATAATTATTCCTTATGAATAGCTATTCTTCAAAATGAGGAATAACTATTCCTTATTAAAAGTCTTGAATATCTATTCCTTCATCTTATGTAATAACTTTTTAAAAAATTTCCCAAAAAACCATTAGTTGCCACATCTTCAAAAGAAAAGAAAATAAATTTTCCTTATTCTTAATTATTAGCTCTGTTTTGAACACCCTAAAATAAGTATATTTTAGGAAATATGACTTAAAAATGATTTATTTACACCTTCTTTTTATACTCTACTAAATTGTGGATGCATATTCAGGATTCTATTCTTAAATGGTTAACAAACTAATGAATAGTAATACTTATTACATTTCAACTTAATGTATTCCCTGTAATACTTATTCCTATTCCCATGTAATAATTATTACATTGTACCAAACGTGCCCCGAGTAGGCCCCGATGACAACGGATGGTACAGTTTCATTGCTAGTGGCTATGATGATGGCATGCTTGGTGTATAGATATGACTATTCTGTCCGGTCTGGCCCGACTACCCCGCAAAGGTGGTGAGGCAAGAATGGAGCAAGATTTTTGCCTTGCACCCCGGGCCCAGGTGGGGATGGATCTAGACTTTCCTACCTTGCCCTGCCCCATCCCACATATGTTTTCAAACTATTCCTAATGTAATTAATATTTTATAAAAATATCTTAGGGTTTCACTTCTCACTTATTTCCTAGTCTTATTTTAGTTTTTGGACTATATTGTTATATATTAGATTATTAGTGTTAAAGCTTATTTTTTTATTAAGTATTTAAATCCTTGGATATTAAGACTTTTTGTTTTTGTTGTGATATTGTCTTATTAAATAATTTGGATTATATTATTTAGTTCATGTAAGAATTAGTTTGATTTGATTTGATCAATTTAATTGTAATTTCATATATGATTTATATTCTTCTAAAAAAAGTATGATTTATATTATTGTAATAGGTTTTGTGGGGCCCAATAGTTTATGGGCCCGGCCCGCTCGCTTATGAGGAATCCACATGCCCAAACTGAAGGAGGCCAGGGCCCAAGCTCGAAATATGGAGCCCAAAGAGACCCACAAGTACAGCCGAGGAGCGCATAGTCCTCGGCAGCTCCAAAATCCCATAGATAAAGATGGAATACCAGCGAACTAAAAGGATCAGAAAATATCTCAGGGAATTGTCCTTAGTACCCTTCACTAATATGACATCGCACACGATGAAACCGGATTCTTAGGCTTTACCGACAATCTCCAACAAATTCGGGATTAGATTGATGGGACAAGTATCAGTCTTGGAAAGGTCGACCCTACACGTGGACGAAGGAAATTGAACGCATGCTAATATAAAAGGAGAATATGCAACCTAATGAAAGGGGGGCCATGCATGAACAACTGAAAAAACAACCGCCGAGTAATCTCGACTTAGCCTTTAGAACCCACTCTCTACAAATGATATTGTATGGGCCCATTCATGTGCGGACCCGAAAACTACTGTTTTTCGCATCGAACGTGACCCTACAATTGGCGCCCGTCTCGTGGGAAAGGCTTATGTGTGAGCTCGAGCGGCGATGGAGTCGAGTTTGTTGAGCAAGGGTCTACGAGGACGCCTTCGTGACCAGCGACACCTTGTCGAGGCTCCGATACAGGTTCCCACTAGGGGCTACGCCTCATAAGGCCAGTGGCATGGCAAGTCTAGGGGCTTCAAGCATCAAGATCGCTTCCCCCGCTTTATTCGATGAACTAACCTCTAAGAAACGAATAAACGAACAACTCACTCGGAAAACGCAAGTTTTGGACAGAACCAAGGCCTTGCATGGTCCTCGGAACCAAGGCCTTGCATGGTCCTCGGACCCAAGCCTCCGGGGAAACCAACTACTTAAAGAAAACCTACAAGTTTTGGACAGAACCAAGGCCTTGCATGGTCCTCGGACCCAAGCCTCCGGGGAAACCAACTACTTAAAGAAAACCTACAAGTTTTGGACAGAACCAAGGCCTTGCATGGTCCTCGGACCCAAGCCTCCGGGGAAACCAACTACTTAAAGAAAACCTACAAGTTTTGGACAGAACCAAGGCCTTGCATGATCTTCGGACTCAAGCCTATGGGGAAACCAACTACTTAAAAGAAAGCATACAAGTTTTGGACAGAACCAAGGCCTTGTATGGTCCTTTGACCAAAGCCTGCGGGGAAACCAACAACTTACATGGAAAATACAAGTTTTGGACAGAACCAAGGCCTTACCTGGTCCTCGGACCCAAGTCTTTGGGGAAACCAACAACTTACAAAGAAAACTACGCTACGTGGATCCTAGGACCTCCCCGAGGAAAACTTTCCATCAACAATTGGGTTAACTCCCGATTTGCCCGAACGCTCTAGTCTGGCCTCGGGCCCTCAACGCCAAAAAAAGCCAATACGAAATGAAGTAACATGTTTCCAAAACATAATTGAAGTCGCACGATGCTCGGTCACCCCCTCAAGTGAATTAGTTAGAGTTCATCGTCTCTCGGACAGCATTCTCGCACATATCACAGGACGTTCAACCGTTACCTCGGTTAGTTTCCTAAATTTAACTTACTATCAATTATTATTATGCCTGGTAGTATAGGTAAATTAGAACAAGTTAAATCGCGTTTCAATGGGCCCTTGCCCTAAGTATCGCTGAGAGAAAGCACATACGGGGAGTACACTCATTCACGAGGTGGTGTTCCAAAAGAACAATACTCAAAACAAGTATATAAATTTCTATTTTTATTACCACAAAGAAATAGTTTGGAATCAGCCCACGTCAAAGCTTACTACATGAGTACTACATAAGCAAGAAAAAGAAAAATACAAGAAAATTTGGAGAAAGCCGAGGAGGTAGATCGGAGGAGAGGTTGGCTACAGACTCCGAGACCTTATTCTTCCCCGCGCTCTTACATGCCCATAACTCAGCAAAGAGCAAAAGAAACCCAACTTGAACCCGACACCATAGAAGGAAAGGTGCCGGGAGCGGGAAGTGGAGGGGCTTTCTCTAAACATTCGCCTTTTTGCTAAGTGAGGCGCCGATGGCGGAGAATCTTTCTTCGACATACCAGAGTGCCGGCATGAGCGTAACTGTTTCGGATTTTGACTAAAAGAGGGAGAGACGCCGTTTCTCCTCGATCGAAATGGAGTACTCTCCGAACTTGTGCTTCCTGTGCCCATACCTTACTATTATAAGCCTCATGAATGCGGCGGAGAGAGTTCTTTCTTCCCAACCCTCGCCTTCAACATGTTATGCCAGGAAAGGAGAGCTCCGGATATGGGAAGTATGGTGTGAGTGAAAACCAAAAGGATGGGTGTATATATATAAAGCAACCCTTTCCCCCTCCTATTTATTTGAAAAGATAAGATAATGGCAGTCAACTCATGCGGCGTCCCAAGGAGCACTACGGACAAAGTGGTCTTGGCTCAACTTCCAACGTCAAGCTGCAGTCACGAGACTCAAGGAGCCTCGTAAAGCGCGCCTCGATTCTTGGGGGCGTCGGGGGAGGTCTTTGACCAAAGGTTGCAGAAATATCTCCTAATCCGCGGATTAATTGAATTCGTGGCCCAGGCCCGCTTTGAGAGGAAGGCCTGGGGACGCCTGTTTAAGCGCTTCGGGAAATGCTTGGTGAAAAGGAGAATCTGAACTCAAAGTTTTGGACAGAACCAAGGCCTTGCATGGTCCTCGGACCCAAGCCTCCGGGGAAACCAACTACTTAAAGAAAACCTACAAGTTTTGGATAGAACCAAGGCCTTGCATGGTCCTCGGACCCAAGCCTCTGGGGAAACCAACTATTTAAAGCAAAAAAAACACAAGTTTTGGACAAAACCAAGGCCTTGCATGGTCCTCGGACCCAAGCCTGCGGGGAAACCAACTACTTAAAGAAAACCTACAAGTTTTGAAGAGAACTAAGGCCTTGCATGGTCCTCGGACCCAAGCCTCTGGGGAAACCAACTACTTAAAGCAAAAAACACAAGTTTTGGATGGAATCAAGGCCTTGCATGGTCCTCGGACCCAAGCCTGCGGGGAAACCAACTACTTAAAGAAAACCTACAAGTTTTGGACAGAACCTAAGGCTTTCATGGTCCTCGGACACAAGCTAAAATGGGAATTCAACCGCTTGGAGGAAGAAGTCTCTCGGCTCAAATATTGAGAAGGGTTAAAGCCCACGTGTCATGGAAATGGCGAAACGACCTAATGGTCGTCAACCTAAGGAGGCCGTTCATCCGGTGGATAACATGTCCTCGGATAACTACTTCTTATACCTTATCGAGCATTTAGTATCCATCACGGCTAATTTTAAGATAAGTCCCCTTCCTCTTTGGTCGGATTGCTATGTTGAATAATAATTTTGTTAAAGTTATCATGGCATCTTTTTATTGGCGATTATTTTGGCCTAAGTTGTTAGTGATTCAAATGCTACACTATTATGCCGAACAACGCTTTCACATTTATTAGAATATGTAAACAAGACATACGAAATAGAGTAACAATAACTTTTATTAATACGAAAAATGGTTACAACGTACAAGGAAGGGCTTAAACAGGCCTATACAAAAATGAATTGCTAAAGCAAATTAAAAGATCCGTAATACAAATAAGTAAATCATCGGTGTCTTTGAACTCGCCTTCAAAGTCTCTCTCGAAATCTCCGCCTCAAGATCTTTGCTCATATCGGGAGAAGATCCTTATACAAAAATAATGAAGGAGAAGGAAGAAGAATTGGAACACATGGAAGCACTTCAAAGCAAACTCTTGTTTGAAGAATGCAAGGGAAAAAGAAGATGGAGGATATGAGCGGGAAGGAGGAGAAGAAGAGAGAAGCAATGAAAAGAAAGTAAAAGGAGCAAAAGAGGGAGAAGGGGAGACATATTAGGTACGCTCATGAGAGAGCGGATGGAGATGACAAGGGAGTTTTTGACTACCAGTCACACGGAAATAGGATGTGACGAGCCCCGCTTCGGATTTTGGCTAAAAGAATGGGGAGACAAATCTTGAGTCTCCGCCACCCTTGCCCCAACCGAGCCATCTCGAGTTTTGTTAGGGCATGGTGTTTCCGGGAAAGGAAGGATTCATTCATGGTTGGTCACTATGGGGGACGTGTTATCAAATGAGGAATAACCAGATGGAAGAAGTGAATTTCGAGAAGAGTTCGAGGGATTCATATATGAGAGAATCACCTTCTTGTCTTCTCTCTTTATATAGGGGAGAAAGATGAGGGTACGTGACACGTTCTGATCCTCTAAGAAATCTGCTAATAAATGTGAATCCGTTTCATCTCTCCAAGCTATCCGTAACCGCTAGATTTGGGAGGCCTCGTAAAAGGAAGGTATTAAAAGCGCACTACGGATAACCAAACGGAATAAACGCATCACGCGTAAGTCGAGGGAAACACCTCGTAGACCGGCGCGTTCCTTGGGAGGTGAAAAGTCGCGGACATTGATCAAGGGCCGAATTTAATGAGCCACAATAAAGGCTCGATATTATCAAAACCCACCTTTCCAACCGAGGAGTTGGACAAACAGGTTTTGAGGGGCTATTGTGGGGCCCAATAGTTTATGGGCCCGGCCCGCCGCTTATGAGGAATTCACTTGCCCAAATCGAAGGAGGCAGGGCCCAAGCTCGAAATATGGAGCCCAAAGAGACCCACAAACAGTAGGAGCGCATAGTCCTCGGCAGCCTCAAAAAATCCCATAGATAAAGATGGAATACAGCCGAACTAAAAGGATCGAAAATATCTCGGGAATTGTCCTTAGTACCCTTCACTAATATGACACCGCACTTGTGAAACCGGATTCTTAGGCTTTACCGACAATCTCCAACAAATTCGGGATTAGATTGATGGGACAAGTATCGGTCTTGGAAAGGTCGACCCTACACGTGGACGAAGGAAATTGAACGCATGCTAATATAAAAGGAGAATATGCAACCTAATGAAAGGGGGCCATGCATGAACAACTGAAAAAACAACCGCCGAGTAATCTCGACTTAGCCTTTAGAACCCACTCTCTACAAATGATATTGTATGGGCCCATTCATGTGCGGACCGAAAAATTGCGGTTCGCATCGGAACGTGACCCTACAGGTTTTATTTAAAATAAAAATAAAAATTGGTGTGGGGGGTGTGGATGGGAAATTTAGATCTTAGTTGTTGAGAATTAACTAGTTTTACCCAAGCTTAATAATTAACCAATTATGATTGGTTGTTCAATTTGGTTAATCTCAAAACACAAAAAATATTGCTAAATGTAAAATGTAGAACATAAAGAGCAAACAATATGTTTACGATGTGAATAACCAATTGCCAGTGGAAAATACACACCAAGGATTTAACACCAACCCCAAGAAACAAAACTCACTTAGTAAAACTGAAGTATTTACAATAAATATTAATTATAATTTCTATTGCTACTTCTAGTAGATACCTACTCATATGATCACACACAACTTCAACCTCGTTGGACTCTTCTACTTTGGATTTTGTTAATGCGAACCTCCCACTTGTGATTTCAAGGACCACCTTGAAGATTTGATCTCAACAATAACATCAAGATAGCTCTCAATTTGCTTTTGAAATCACAGGTTAAATAGATGTAGGCTATGGTTTTCTCTCTGAATAGGACAAGCTTTTTTTTTCTTCTTCTTCTTCTTTTTATTTTTTATTTTAAAGAGTTGTGTTTAATGGGCCTTTATATAAGCATTTTATTTAGGGTTATAAAAACTCACTTTTATACTTGACTTAATGTGAAACATGTTAGATAATTTAAAAAAAAAAAAAAATTGCAATGCTCGATCAATCGAGGATGTGTCAAGCAAGTGTCAAGATTCCAAAAATTGCTTTTTTCTTAAGTTGATCTTTGATCTTCTTCTTGAACTCAAAAAACAACACTTAGACGTAGCAATATTCAACCTTTTTTGTCATTGGTTGCCAACATTCAATCTATTGAACCTAACAAAGTTAAAAGCTAGATGACTAAATTGAATAAATTGAAGTTACATGATTAAATTGAATTGAATTTTAGGCAAATTTAGAGGGTACAAAATGTAATATATATATATATATATATATATATATATTTGTGTGTGTTTTTTTTCAAAAATTGAGAGGGGGTGTTCTAATGCTAGTTTCACCCACGTTGGGAGGTTGGCTTCGCTTTCATCCACACATTAAAAGGGTCATTTATTGACCATCAATCAAGTAGAGTTTTATGCTACAATAATAATGGAAATAACAAAAAGAGAAACTAAATAATACATTTGAATATTATTAATTTGAAGAGAAAAATTACATAACATTATTTGCATTGAGATGTGGCACTCGCTCTCTTAAAGGAAATTCAAGCCCTTGGTTGGCAAAACTTTGTAATCGGTGCGGGCTTTCTCTGACTTGACTCCCCTAGGATACAACAACCCAAAAATGTCGTATGACTAAAACAACATTTGCACAAAGTGTTCAAGTCCAAAACTCCACCAGAAAAAACACCATTAATTGTCAAGAATCTCTCTATTTTTTAGTGTATAAGAATGCTTGTAATTGCTGGATATAAATCTAATGTAATGGGTGTTACAAGATTAGTTGTTGGACATAAATCTAATAGGCTGGAGTTAAACAATTAATGGATGAGATAAGGAGTTTTTGAAGGAATAAATAAGCCCAACAACTATACTATTAAGTGGGTGAATGACTCTTCATTTTCCATACTAAAAAGGTCATTTACTCACTAATAGATATGTAAATTTATTCTGAATGAATCTAGCCCAATATATGCTAAAATATATATATCAGACCATTAATCATCACAATTAAAAAAAATAAAATAGTCTCTCACTTTTTCAATGTGGGATTAAACATTCCACTAGCTCCTTATCTTCTATATTAACTCTTATATATTTACATTTATATTGTCATATTTATTCATTTTAATTAAATAATATTAAAATGCTCCAACAAGAACCAAACATAATCGCAAATTATGTCATATAGGATCCGATATCTACATCTCTTGGAATCTCTATCCTACCTCTAGTAGCAGTCCTCACGTATGTTGCATGGGCATAAGCGTGGGCATGTACATTGTACAACACAATAGATGATACAAGGATACAAAATTTCTTGAAAAACTAGGGCATGACACATTCGAGATACGAAAATTAATTAATTAATTAATTTTAGGTATATTTCATATATTTAGGAAATAATTTATGTTTGATTTAAGTTTTATCCACTAAAATATTAAAAATAATATATCTAACATTAATTTAAAAACAATAATAAATAGTTTTTTTAAGAAGAAAATCAATAATAAACATGTTGTACATGCAAGTTAGAAACAGCTAAATTGTATGATCTTATTATATTTTTATGTTTGCAAAATTTCAAAAAAATTAGAGATCAATAGCTATGTTATCAATGACATGATTAAAATTTTCAAGTTTTTGTGGTAAAAAATTGTGCATAAAAATTATATTTATTGATCGAATAATAAATTTATTGATTTCGAAATTTGACATGAGAATATAAAGAACATGTAATCCAACTAGATTTTCAAAATTCACATCTAATAAAAAGATATAGGAGTAGTTTGAAGAGTTTATCTCTAAATTAATTTGAAAAGAAACTTTGTCCTTAATTAAAATAAAAAATAAAAATAAATGAATCTAACCCAACAATCATGACCCATCACACATAGCTTAGCGAAATGTCCAAAAGTTCCAAGAGGACAAAAGGATCAAAAAGGAAACAAAAAACTGAACAAAAACAAAATTTCTAAAGAAAAAAAATTAGATCAAGAACTGCAAGAAAGGCCAGAAGCAGAGAGGGTTGACCGACAATGAGGTGCGATTTGAAAGATCAAGGCTACAGTGCGAGCGAGAAACTATTTTTTTGGCTAGGTGCATATTGGACACATTTTTACTCGTATCCGACCAATACTTGTGTCGGTTTCATGTAGAAAATGAGTACTTTCCCAATTTTTCTGTATCCATGCATCATAGCTCCTTATTTTTCTGTATCCATGCATCATAGCTTATATGTTTTACTTTTTATTTGTAGTCATTCTTCATGAGTTCCTTATTATGATAGTACAATAGTAATACAATAACTCTTCAAAATCCATTAAAAATGCAGTGAAACACCTATACACCTGTGTTCCCCATCACTATGCACCATTACTAGGGTTTTTGGCAATCACATTTTGATCACCAAGCCAATGTCACGGCTTTAAAACGTCTTGTTTTAGACCCTGCATTTAGGTGATACATTTAGGTGATAGTGAGGGAGTCGCAAAACAATCCGTAGCAGTAAAAAGATCAAATAAAGCTACTATAATGTTAATTTTATAACAAATCATAAATGTCAAACTATTAATGATAAATAAAAATATAATATCAATTGCGAGTTAAACGAGAACTAATAACTACTCACAACCTAAGTTTTGTTGTGAAAGTATTATGAAACACTAGTAAAAAAGAACACACCCAACTTGATGGCTTATGAGTCAGGCCTCAAGCCATTGAAGCCATCCAACTTATCCAAGCCTGGCCAAGTTAAGAAAGAAAGAAAGAAAATTCGAGGACAATCGGGAAAATTTAAAAAAAAAAAAAAAAAGAGACAAAATTTTCTCTATATTCTTTGTTTTATCTGTTTGATAGGCCCATCCGCCAGGTGATTGGTCGGTGAACACAGTCCAATTAGAGTGTGATTCTTTCTACAATTTGACGTGGGGACTGCGGACTAAAGAAGACAGATACTCACGGGAGGCGTAGGGTCCAGCTGTAAGTGGAAAGAAAAATGGAAGATAAATCCATGGATAGTCTTACTGTAAGGCACTTAAAGTTAAGCCACGTGAATGCTTGCGCGTGGAGTAAGTTGGTCCCTAACGCAAACATGCAATTACTGCTGCTTTTTTTTTCTTTCTTTTTGCTAGGTTTAAGAGGAGGGCTAAGAGCCATACCCCATATTGTCCTATTATATAAATATACAAAGAATTTGGGTACATTGAATCTCCCATCATCATTTTGATGTAAGGAAAAAAGAAAAGTAGCGGTAGAGAGGGAGGGGGAGGGGGAGGGGGAGGAGGATTTGAACTCTAAACATATACATATACCATGAACGATGCTGGTATTATTAGGTTAATTGTGATCAGTGCAAATGTAATGTTAATTGTGAATGGATGTGAATAAGATTTGCAATTACTGTTTTTTGCTAAGTGACAATGGGGGAGGAGGGCTAAGAACATTATAACTCAATCGTATTACTTGATTCTCCTATAAAGGAGAATTTAGATATGAATCTCTCATTCTCATTTTGATTTAAGGAAAAAAAAAAGGGAGAGAAGAGGTGGGGGTGGATTTGAACCCGAAACACAATATTACAAAGTTTGTTGGTATCATTGAGCTATTTTGATTGATGCTTAATAAAACTAATGTTAGTAATGAGAAGATGTGAAAATGATATTACTCTAATAACAACTTGACACATTAGAAAATTATTAAAAAAATTGTGTCCCTAACATTGCTTATAGAGGCACATGGCCCCTTGGCTTTTAAATATTATATATATATATATATATATATATATATATATATAACACTAATGGCCTACTAAGCTTAAAAAGAATTTCCTCAAAAAAAAAAAAAATATATATATATATATATATATATATATATATATAACACTAATGGCCTACTAAGCTTAAAAAGAATTTCCTCAAAAAAAAAAAAAAAAAAGAAGCTTAAAAAGAAAAATATTACATTTAAATAAATGACTAATGAGCCATTTTTCCTTCTTATTCAAAGTATATTTGCCAAAATAGACTCAAGTTTATGCAAATCATTAATGCATCAATTTTTCCTTACTCCTTTTCCATACATAGCGCGTAAAATCAAAACTTATTCAAAATATATATTCCTACAAATTGATATTAGAGCATAGTAACAGTTAATGTGACAGTTATGAGGACAACATGTGTTATTTATTCAGTAGATCCATATCACTTTTATGGAGATTTTTTAAGAGTTTTTTTTTTATAGCCTAGTAATCTGTTTATTGAGTGATGTAAATTATGTCACAGACATACACATACTCTCTCTCTCTCTCTCTCTCTCTCTCTCTCTCTCTCTCTCTCTCTCTATATATATATATATATAGAGGGTTGGATTTAAGTTATTTGGTGTAATTTTAAGTAATATTATACCACTCAATATTTTTTAATTAGATATGAATTTTGACAAATTTATCATTAGATTACATTATCTTTATATATTTTTCATACTTGCAAAATTTCAAGGTCATCAAAGATTAAAAGTCATGTCATCAATCAATTGTTTAAATTCAAGTTTTTGTATTTTACAATAATGCTTAAAAGATGAGTCATAGATTAAATGGTAAATAACATTCAATTGATACGAAAATTGATATGAATGTTAAGAACATATAGAACATGTAATCCAATGGTAGGATTTTCAAAGTATGAATTCTATAACAGGTTATTGGGTGGTATAATATTGTTTAGAGATTCAGGGTATAACTCAACAAACACCCCCCTCTCTCTCTCTCTCTCTCTCTCTCTATATATATATATATATATATATATATAAAAGGTTAATTTTGGATTTAATTTTTATGATATATTTGATTTGACCCCCTGAAAGAACAATCTTGACTTCGTCGTTGTCACTCTTATTGTTTTATTCAAGGGGAAAAAAAAACACAGTTGCAATTGCATTTTTGTTGAATATGGGATGTGGATTCAGGCAGCTAGAGGCAACGAGTGCTAGAGTATAATGAAATCCTTAATGTTACATACGTAAAGGCCACGCAGTGTGGTCCATTTTCGGCCTGCAACTTTGACGCTATACATAATCCATCTACTCAGCGTGCCCCGCAGAAAACAAAAGGAAGAGACCAAAGTAGATGTAAACAAATTGGTCCACCTATGAAAAGGTGTACGAGGGCAGATAGCGAGCCACTCAACTTTTGGTTCATACAAATATGTCGACCCAACCCAATCTTCTTATCTTTTTCACAAACGTGTATTAGATGAAATTCACATAACATGAATGGCTCAAAAAATTTTTTTTTTAAATAAAATAAAATAATTACGGTCTAACTAATCACCGCTTACAATTTTTGATGATAGGATAATCAAAAGTAGAAACATGTTCCCTTTCCCTTATCTTATAAAAGATACAGATTATATGTGTGAGAGTATGTGTGGGATTTGGCGCGCCAAGGGGATTGGAGGACTCAAGATTGAGTTATGAACATGGTTATTTTGGCCAACTTATGGATCTCTTTCTATAGTCACCTTAGAAAGTAGTGTCCACTAACTCCCTTCACGTATGCATTATTATGCCTAAAAGACACTGGACTGTGTCCCAATCACCTACAAATTAAATTACTGTCTTGTCACATCTGTCCTCAATTAACCTAAATGGATGACTAGCTGATGAGTCTTCTACTCGATTTTAAGATAATTTCCCACCAAGTCCAACCATGACACCCTAATGCTTTATAACTACTCCTCTATTATGTTGAATGAGGTACATAATCTCTCATACTAGACTTTGTCATCTCCACTACTTTTCTTTTCCCACTAGTTTTTTGAAATAACTATCAGAGCTTCCTTAGCTAAACTCTAGTTTGGTCTAGACCAAGCTAGGGTTTCTCTTTCTTAGTGGGATACTTGTTCGGTTGCAAGGATTCACCACTATTATATCCTTGTCATAGTCATTGCGATTCTGTTGTTCTTTTGAACTTTTGTCCATTTACTATATAATATATATATATAAACACAGACATACATGTATGTGTAGGAGGGAGGGGGGGACCTAATAGTCCTCCATTATACCCTAAATTGATTATCAGAGATTATAAAAACTATGTCATAATAAATGTTATCTAATTTCAAGTTTTTTAACTTCAAAATATATGCATGGATCAAATAGTAAATAATTCTAGATCAACATTAAAAATTTTATTTTAGATTAACACTAAAATTTTCACGCATATTAAGAACAATGAAAATATGTAATTTAAAATTTTTATTTTTTTATTTTTTGAAAAATGGGATAATTTTCTAGAAAATACATTTTAGAAAATGATTCTTAAAAAAAAAATTTAATGTAAAAACAAATAGAGCATTAATAGTTAAAAAATACAAAGGCTAGGGATTCGTATGGTATGTGTGTTTAAACAACAGTTTTCAGTTTTTTTGGAAATACGTGTGGGTGGAAAAGTGTGTAAAAATACGTATAATGCTGTTTAAAAACTAAAAACAGGTGTTTAAAATGATGTATCAAACAGCACCTAAGAGGTCGTGGCCCTTTGGTCCCAACTCCCAACATAATTTCGTACTTGTTAGGAGGCAACACATCGGTGTTGTTAAGAGATGTATACATCATATTTTTAGAATCTATAATAATGCATTTTAACAATTTTAAAATCGATTAGAAAGTTTTTATTTGGTATTAATTCTCAACCTAGCTAAGTAACATCTTTCTGGGCTTATTCTTGTGAGCAAGGATGGAGCCCTAAAAAAAAAAAAATGGGGATGGAGCCCTAAAGGGATAAGGGGCCATAAACCCCCCAAAACTTTATATATATTTTAAGTAGTATGCCTATGTATAGGGATCAAACAGTTATTTTGTGTCTCTTATTTTTATATATTTTGTTATTTGAGATATAAAAAATATTTAGAGTTCCACTTTGATGGATGACAAAGTAGAAATGTTTTAAAAATAGTTATTTTATGTCTTTTCTTTTATATATGTTATGTTAAAATTGAATATATTCTAGTTAATTATGGTTTTTTTTTTATTAATTTAGTTTTGAATCTTAATATATTTCTTATTCTTTAATTGTGAAAGTTTTTATTTATGTTTTTGGCCCCGAAAGATGGAATTCTGGTTCCATCCTTGCTTGCAAGTTACACTTGGACTAGAAATTGCCTTTCAAGTTTGTTCACAATGACAATTATTAAGCTTTCAAGCTTGTACACTGACAATTATTAACTCTTTCAAGCTTGTACACAAGGTTTTTATAATGACTTTCTTTCAAGTCATGTTACCATCAAGAAAATTATAAATTAAGCTTCACAACCACAACCAAATGATTGGTTCATCTATGTATCCTTAAAGTGTGTTTGAATGGTGACGAAGTGAGAGAACAAGGGTGGGGCTTAATTCAACCAATTTGAATTTTTATATTTTTTTTTTATATTTATTTTTTTTAAAGAATAAGGGAAAGAGTTCAAGGGATCATTTGGAGCAGTATCTTACCCCTCTAAACCCTTCCTACATTTTTTGGACCATATAGAGTAAGAGGTGGGATTTGAACCATAGACATGGGGCACCACATAGTATTTTATTATCATTTTATTAGTATTTGAACCCTATCTAAATTCCTTACTTTTTCCTTTGTAATTTCAATTTTTTTTTTAATTTAAAAAAAAGGATAGATATAATTGTCAATTTACATGACATCTTATTATTTTCTCTCATTCTCATTTTAATTTTTAAAACATTCAAACAATATAGATGGATTATCAATAGTTTATGACTACTAAATGACCTTATCCCTTTTATTTTTTTTGTGCTTGCGTGATGAAATCATGATATCAAATGTCGTTTTGGCCCCTAAAGATTGGTATAATGGTTAGGTACTCTTCTTAATTTCATGACTACTACAGGCCACCCATTATTTCCCTTCCTCCCCCTTGGTTAGAGTTTTTTCTTTCTTTCTTATTTTTAAATTTTTTTATGATTATAAAAAGATTTGTGAATTTTATACGGTACAACTTAAGATTTTATGTATGATTTACATTTTATTTTTGATGTTTTAGATTATTTGTATTGAAAGGAACATATAAACAATATTATTAAGTCTACTTTTTTTTTTTTTTTTTTTTTTTGTTATGTGAAAAAATGTGTCATACTCATACTAGCTGGTTGAACTATGACCCGGCCTTAAAAACAAACGAATATAAATCATAGAGTTTGTATAGGCAATTTATTGTTGTACCCACTTCAAGCAAGATTGTCAATCAGGCTATCATCGATTTTAGTGTATTTTGTATCGTAGTGAAGCTGCAATTCTTTATGTACCAAACGTCCTAATAGAAGTGTCAAATAAATAAATATACAATAATGAAAGTATTTGAAACCCTTTTTCTACTTCTAGAATCTTTAGCCAAATTAAAAAAAAAAAAAAAAAAAATTCATCAAAGTTAATAAATAAAGCGACATTATCCTAATTCCTAAGTAATTAGCATAGCTGTCAAGAAAATTTTTTTTAAGTTTTTGCAAACATGCATAAAGACACACACGCACACTTTGCTTTATTTATTTATAAATTCGAGTGATTTTTATTTCATATTTATAAATTTGGTAATCTGGTTTGCTCTATCTGAATCGGTATTAAAAAAATGATTCTGAGGCATTGGTTCTCCAGCAATTGCAACCATTACCAACTTCCATTAATTTTGTAAGGTTATGATTATGAAAATCCAAAGGCAATAATAAGATTTTTAATAGTAGTTTTTTGGACATATTGATATGGTCCCATGTGAACATTACAAACGTATACTTTTTTTGCTAAAAACATTACAAACGTATACACAAAACAAGAATGAAAGAACTTTTATATTCAGCTAAAAGAATAAAAAAATAGAGAGGTTTTTTAGATGGGATAATAGGAAATCATAGGATCACATGTTTGATTCCATGAAGTTGATAGGCATGATTATGATTGATATGTCGACAAGGCATTAGGTCATTGCACCGAAAAGGGTCAAGGAAGTCCAGCAGTACTGTTGAAATGTTGACCGTAGCGGCACGAGATTCTGAGTGACCTTTGCAATGGCTGTCTCACTGTCCTTTTCTTTTAAACTTTAGCAATGGAGCATTTACATTTGTCCGTACCATTTACGTCGGTCTGTTTATAATAGAAAAATGATAAAATTTAAGTATATTGTTCTTTAAATTTCCTTTTAAGGTTCGACTATATGACTACTTAATTAAAAAATACACTTAACTAAAAAATATACTTTCATTTCATGAGAAAAAATTCACATAGCAGAATTTTAAGAGAAAAATCTAAGGAACAATACCTAAGATCTGTATCTAAGTCTTGTCCATAGAAAAATGTGTAAAATTTATATAAATTTACTTCAAAATGACCTACATCAGTTCATGTTTAATTGTGTAAATTTATAAATTTACTACAGTAATTGTGTAAATTTATATTAATATTATTCAATTTGTATTTAGTTGTTTATTTTTTTTTTAAGCATCTCGAGGATGAAGAAAAAAAATGGATGGTAGTTGTTGGGTGTAAAGAAAGAGAAACAACTTTGAAAGTCAAGAAAAATTGATATTTTAATGAAATGTAGTGTAAAATAGATAATATGATATGAGGTGTTTTGAAAAGTGAGGATGTAAAATAAAAAAAAAAAAAAAAAAGAAGGTTTTTATACTAAAATAAATATGAATTTTTGCACGAGCTAATGCAAATTCTCTAATAAGCATTCATATCATTCAGTGTATAATAGAAAAATGTGTAGAATTTAAACAATTTTACCTAAAAATGACCCACATCAATTTTTTTATAATTGTGTAAATTTATAAGTGTAAATTTATAAGTTTGCTATTGTAAATCGTGTAAATTTACACTAACACTATTCACTTTACATTTAGTTGTTTATTTATTTATTTTTTTACGTATCTTAAGAATGAAAGAAAAGAGTGGTGATGGTTGTTGTGTGTGAAAAAAGAGAAACAATTAAAAAAATCAAGAAAAATTGATATTTTAACAAAATATAATGTAAAATAGATAATCTGATGTGTGGTATTTTGAAAAGTGAGTATGTAATATAGAAAAAGTAGATTTTTGTGCTAAAATAGAAATTTTTTTTGCACAAACCAATTCGAATGCTCCAAAAATAAGAAACCCATGGTGTTAATATCACAGTATATTTAAATGCTCGCTCTAGGATTTAGTAAAAGGGCAAGATCAAAGGACTATTTCATGTTTAAATATTTTAGTGTAGATTGTGAAAATAAGTAGAGAAATTCAGTTTCCTTTTAAATAGGCTTGCCTCATATAAGAAGTTTACAAGACTAGTATAGAGAATTTATGAACTTTTGACTTTAGAGCATGTATGCATGGCTTAATATGGGCTTAAATTCGATTCGATTCGATTCACTATTATTTTTTTGGAGGTGAATTGCCTGTCAACAAATTCTTTTGGGTAGAGGCAACTATCAACTCTAAGGTAGTATTCTTAATAATTAATATGCATCAAAGTCGCATTATTTTTCTAATCGCCGTTTCTTACTAATTTTCCTCAACATCTCAATGTTTTGTATTCATCGATTATTATGAAATTGAGAACTTATGAATGCCTTTAATTGAGAGTCAACAATGATTGCATTCTCATAGAGTTAGTCAAAAGGATGGCTTGGGTATGATGTTTAGTTGCATTGACCTATTAGGATAATAACATGTGTTTAAAAGTAGACAAGTATAATAATTCTAATGGGTCTAGTGCAACTAGACACCAAAACCCATCCAAGTCTAGTCAAAAGTTTTTTTTTTTTTTTTTTTTTTTTTTTGAGAAACCAGACCCAAAATTGGGCTGGGCTTTTATTAGACTTTAAAAAGAAAATCATGAAATATCGTCTAAGACCAACAAGGCTACGTCCTGAGGGCAGTCTTCCAACCAAACTTGCAAGTCTAAACCGGACTTAGCATGTTTGGCTAGAGAATCAGCAACTCTGTTACAAGACCGACTAACATAGCAAAAATCAAAAGAAGAAAAAGTGGCAGCTTGAGCAAGGATGTCTTCAATAATATGGCCATACGAGGAGTGTTCTGTGACACCAGCTGTGATAGCGTTGATAACCACTGCTGCATCAACTTCAAAGGTCACCTTATGGAGTCCGATTTCAACGGCAAACTGCACAGCTCTTCTACAGGCTAGAGCTTCAGCTGTAGCAACTGAATGGGGGAGTGGAATACGCATCGCTAAGGCACCAATGACTGCACCGTTGACGTCACGAATGATAACTCCCAAACCAGCTAAGTCGTTGTGCTTGAACAGGGCTGCATCGAAATTGGCTTTGTATCTTGTTTGGGTCGGAACAATCCACTTTGCTTGGATAGGACCTAGAATCGGAGCTGGGCTGGGGTCTTCATCATGAGCTTCAAGGAAGTCACGCAGGAGTCTGCCAGCCTCAGAAAAAATCTGGTTCAATGGCCGAGTCGGGCGACCACAACGAAGTGAATTTCTTCGAGTCCAGAGCATCCAGGCTGCAATGGAAAATATTTCCACTCTGTAGTCCTCTGTAACCTGCAAAAAACTTGAGAAAAGGTTAGTAAACTCCCCTGGATGGTGGGGAACCGAGAGGTGTGCCCAGCTAAGCTTCTTCCACATATTTGCTACCTCTATACAGCCCCATACTACATGCAGGATATCTTCAAGGTAGGCATGACAGATGTTGCAACAATCAGAGGAGACTATTTGGCGGCGAAACAAGTTGTCCAACGTCGGGAGGGAGTTGTTGCAAGCACGCCAAATAAAATGCTTCACTTTATTGGGGGTACGTAGCATCCAAACACCTCTCCAAAGCTGCCTCTGGGGGTGCTGATTTGAGCTACTAGGACTGCTCGCTGAAGCTTCGGTAGCCAATAGACGATAAGCACTTCGGGTGGAGAACATACCCGAAGGAGTTTTTGACCAAATAAGACTATCATGAGGTAATCTGGGACTAATGGGAATGCTTAAAATCTTCTTAACTTCATGGGGCAGAAACAATTGTTTGACCTCCTCATCTTTCCACCTCCCATTTACCTCATCAATGAGAAGATTTACCTTTGCATCAGGAGGAATAGAAGGCAGGGGCGAAGTCACCGACTTATAGGCTTGATCCAAGAGCCATTTGTCTTCCTTAATACACACCGACTTGCCATCACCAATCCGCCACACCACACCCTTCCGCACCACATTCCGGGCACTTAATATACTCTTCCATGCATAAGACCCACTTGTCGAGTTTGAAGCTTCAAGAATGGAACAATTTGGAAAGAACCGGGCTTTAAAGACCCTATGGCACAATGAATCCGGATTTTTCAACATTCGCCGTACTTGCTTAGCGAGTAAGGCCTCATTAAACTTCTCAATCTCCTTGAAACCCAACCCTCCAAAATCCTTGCCTTGGCATAGGCGTTCCCACTTAACCCAATGCACTTTTTTACTATCACCACTATAACCCCACCAAAACTTTCGAATCATACTCTCAATCTCCTTTATCAAACCTTTAGGCAACTTGAAGCAACTCATAGAATAAGTTGGAATAGCTTGGATCACCGACTTAATAAGCACCTCCCCGCTTGCTTGTGAAAGCAGTTTCTCCTTCCATCCCCGAATCTTTTTCCAGATTCGTTCCTTGATGTAAGCAAACCCCTGTTTCTTAGTTCTTCCCACAAATGCTGGCAACCCCAAATATTTTTCATCTTGCTCGATATTTGGAACTCCCAGGAAAGTTTGTTGGATTTTGGTTTGAAGATCATGTTGAGTGTTGGAACTAAAGAAAATGTTTGTCTTATCTCTATTTATTTTTTGACCCGATCCCCTTTCATAGACAGATAAGATATCAAGGATAACCTGGCATTCTGATTCCTTCGCCCGACAAAAGAGTACACTGTCGTCCGCAAAGAACAAATGAGAGACACGGGGCCCATTCCTACATATTGAGACCCCCATGAGGGACCCATCAGCCTCGGCTTTGTGGAGCAAGCCCTGCAGCCCCATGGCATGAGACCCGGGAATAAATAAGGGGAGAGTGGATCACCTTGCCGTAACCCCCTACTTGGTTTGATAACACCGCCAGGAACCCCATTAAGCAAAACCGAGTATGAAACAGACTTGATACAAGACATAATGGTAGTAACAAATCTCCCCTGGAGAACCTTAAATGCAACATCGCCCTCTCCAAGAAACCCCACTCCACTCTATCATAAGCTTTGCTCATGTCAAACTTTAGAGCCATGTACCCCGACTTCCCTTGGGTTCGACACTTTAAATAGTGGAGAGTCTCAAAAGCTACCAGCACATTATCAATGATAAGCCTCCCCGAAAGAAAAGCACTCTGAGAATCGGACACTACATAGGGCAAAATCAATTTGAGACGATTAACCAACACCTTTGCAATGAGCTTGTAGACCACATTACAAAGGCTAATCGGTCTAAAATCTGAGACTTTCTTAGGATCTTTAATTTTAGGGATAAGAGTAATGAAAGTGGAGTTTAATGAATCTGGAACAAAACTTGAGTTTAAAGCATTCAGGACAACCTCAATGACATCTTTACCAACAATATGCCAAAAAGATTTATAAAAAATAGGAGACATATCATCATCGGGCAAAATGTAAGTGGAGCCATTTGGTGAAGAGCTCTCTGTACTTCTTTAGCAACAAAAGGTCTATCCAAGCTAGTATTCATCTCATCTCGAGACAGTGGGTGTTAATCCACACAAAATATCATCAAAACCAACCGGATTCGAAGTTGTGAACATGGCCTCAAAATAATTACTTGCCAAATGCCCCATTTGTTCCTCATCTTCAAGCCAATGACCAAGATCATCCTCTAAACCCAGAATGTAATTACGTTTATTCCGTTGGTTTGCCCTGCAGTGAAAATACCTAGTATTTCGGTCCCCCTCCTTGAGCCACTCAATATGGGATCGTTGTTTCCACATAGTTTCCTCCTTCACCTTAAGCATTTGAATATCATCACGAAGCTTCTCAATCATGGTCGGATTTGTACTGTATAAACCCGCTTCCTCTGCAGAACTCAACTCCTTCATTTTCTTTGCCAACGTAGTCCTTATATTCCCAAAGGTGACTCGATTCCAAGTCCGAAGGTTGTCTTGGCAGCTAGTAATCTTCCTCAACAGTTTTCTAACCGGATTAGAGTCCTCCAAACCAGCCCATGAATCTTTAATCACTTCCTCACATGTCTTGTCTTTTACCCACATCGCTTCAAAACGAAACGACTTCCCTTTCCTGTAAAATCTTTTTTGTTCGGCATCGGAGATGAGAAGGATAGGTCTATGATCCGAGTGAAAACACTCCAAATGGTGGATGCGTGATGTTGGGAACCTTAAAAACCAATCCACTGTTGCTACCCCACGGTCAAGCCTAATCCAAACATTGTGATCCCCCGGTCTTCTATTACACCAAGTGAATGGAAAGCCATTGAACCCAAGGTCTTTAAACTCAAAAAAATCCAAAGCATCCTGAAATCCTTGCATCTACCTTTCTGGTCTAACCAACCACCCCTGCTTCTCTTCAAGTCCGAGAATCTCATTGAAATCCCTTACACAAATCCAAGGTAAATTTTGTCTCTGGCTTAAATCTCTAAGTAGATTCCAGGAATTTTCCCGCCAAAGTGTCGTGGTCTCCGTAAAAACCAGTGAACCGCCAGGCATCATTCATTCCTTGATCCACCACTCCATCAATGTGATTATCAAAAGAAGTAAGAACATCCAGCATAAAATTATCTTTCCACAAAAGAGCTAGCCCCCCGCCCCTATTATGGCGAGGAACAACAAAGAAATTAGAGTACTGCAGTTTACGGCTAAGTCTCTCAATAACCTCCTTTTCAACTTTGGTCTCCATTAGGAAGACCATTTTGGGATCTTTTTTGCCAACCAAGTCAGCAAGTTCGCCTTTCGTCTGTGGGTTCCCAAGCCCATGACAATTCCGATTAAGGCAACTCATTGTAATCGGTGGTCTTGGATACCACCACCACATGAGAATTTTCCTTCTCTCCACCACCCAGTGAATCAACTCTTTTCTTCTTCTTCACTGCATGTTCAGAAGGCTCCAACTCTGGACGCCTATTTTTCCGGATCTCTATTGCACTACCATTGTCCGAGTCCCCCACCTCACGCAACAATCTCGCCCATTTTTTTTTTTTGCATTATTCAGAGAGGTCAGTAAACCGCTTGATTGGTTATGTCCGATAAAGGAGCCTCCATAGCAGTAAAGGAAAACATGCCATGCTGCCCTTGGGAAAAGGCAGTATCTACTTCATTAATTTTATTGGAATTTTGCATGCGCATGTGGGAAGGCTACGGGTCCCTCACCTCTTCTATTCCTTTATTCAAGTTTTCATTGCTCACGTTATTGCCATTATGAAAATCACTCGGAGACTTAGCATGGTTAGAAAAAACAACACCTATAGGTTCAGCCTCCATGGATATCACCTCGATCACGTCCCTATCCATTCCATCATGCTTCCCATAACTAGACACACTCCCCTCCTGGTTGGACGAACTCGTGTGAGTTGGCTGGTTTTTTCCTATAGCTGGCCCCTTCTTCCAACTCTTAGTACCCCGTGAAGTTCTCGATACCACCACAATTGTTTTTCGAGATTGTCTCAATGGGTCGGCATGAAGCCACTCCCCATACTGTTGTTCATCCTTTTTCAACCTTCCCTTTCCTCTAAGCCACACTTCGCAGTTTCTTTCATTTTGTGAGTAAGCCGTCCACACCAATAGCAAAAGTTAGGAAGCCGTTCAAATTTAAGCAATGCCCAGCCAACATGTTCACCCTCGGACCACAATTTGCAGCACCGTGGAAGGGCCTTTGTGATGTCCATCTTAACCCGGATTCGCGTAAGAACCGCCTTCCCCATCGTCTTCGTGTCTCTTTGCTCGAACTAGAGTACCTATGTTGCTCGCCCACTACTTCCCTGTTGCTCGAGTAAGACACTTGTGCGGAACATTGTGGAGTTGCACCCGGAAGGTCATCGAATCAAAGTTTAAAGAAGGGGCAGATTCTGCATCCACCGCACATCGCAGAACAACAATGCTCTTGTCGTAGGACCACGGTTCGAACTCCAGGACTCTTTCTAAATCCATTGCATCATCAAATTCGAATAGCAGAATGTTGCCCCCGATATCCCCGATTTTCATCTCCCCAATCGGTTTCCACAGTGGTTTAAAGGTCCGACCAACCGCTTCTGCATTGACCACCCTTTTCGTAAAAAATTTTGCCGCCAAACGAACAATAGCGACTTCTTTCTTCCTAGGCACATCAGCACCTCGCTCCTCTTCTTCTGTCAATGAAAACCGAGCCCAAAGGTCTTCCATATTCGCCATCTCACTATCAGGAAAAGAACACCACCACACCATACCAGAAAACCAGAGAAACAGAACCAGCCGTCCTACCAAACTCTTGGTCTGAAGGGAACAGAGCAACCTCCACAGAGGGAGGGACGAAATTCTACACACACCAAGACCGAGCAACTTTGCTTGAGAAACCCTAACGAGAAACCCTAGCAGAGCAACCCCGACGACGTGAGAGAAACTAAGTCTAGTCAAAAGTTTAGTGAAAACTTAACTATAAGTACCACATTTTCTATTTTAACTATGTATTCTTTCACTATTTTTTTTTCTCCTGTTCTATTATTATATATTTTTTCTAAAATGGGTATATTTTTAATCGAAATAAGTTGGATCTAACTTGATAGGGGTGTGCGTTCAACCCACTAACCTAACAAATCCAAGCCAACCCAGTGCTTTGGAATGGTTTTTCATTAGTTGACAAGTTAGGTTGGGTTCTTTTCTTTTTTTTTTTCTTTTTTTTTCCCCAAAGTCGGATGAGGTTGGGGGTTCAAATTGTCAAAATATTTAACCTAGGTAAACTAACTAAACCAACAATATCAATGATTTTTAAAAATAAATTTTTTAAATTTGTTAGTTTAATTTATTTTAGATTGTTAGACAAATTATTAATTTGTTAGTTGTATTCATTTATTATTTTGAGTCTTTTTTTATATATACTATTTGAATATTTGGTTTAATTGTATAATCGTAATTATATATAGAATAGTGAGTTTAAAAAATTGAATGGGTCTACTTGAAATTGGGTTTCATTCCAGTGGTCCAACTTGATCTCTACTGGTTTAGTTGGATTGAAAATTTCTCAACTTGAAAAGGTTGCATTGGGTTGAAAAATTCTTCAACCCTATTGTCGCTATATTATTTTGTCATCCTTGATTAGTTTATCAAACAGGCACAAAAATTGGGAAAATACTAATTTCAAAGGTAAAACAATTTGGGACCATGAAACCCCTTCAAGCACCTCAACATGCTATATTTAGTCAAATTAGGAAAAACTTAGGAGTTCTATAGCAAAATATGAGATTTGACCAACTTTGGCCTAATGTTGACCAATTTGACCAACTTAATGGTTTGATTGAAATAGTTCTTGCACCAACAAAAATATATTTCAATTACCTTTAAAATAAGGGGTAATCACTAAGATCAGGCTTAAAATGAACAAGATATATCAAAAATATGAAAACTTTTCAAATCCAAACACAAAAATTTGGTGAAGTTTGTGAAAGTTTAACATTATTTTGGCCATGGTCAAAATTTGATTCAAAGATCTTGCAATTGCATGAATCATATATCATTGCAAAGCTCATGCAATGAGCATTGCTTTGAGAGGCCCTAAGCAACCAAATTATAGAAAACTTAAAATAGAATATAGAGCACAACAAAGCCTCAAAAATATGCCAATTGATACTCTTGGGCTTCATAACTTCTCAAAACAAAGTTCGTTTGTAATGACTCAAGAAAAAACATTAGCCATATCTGCGCAATAACTCAAAAATACTAGTTTAGTCATAGTTGAGACTCCTTATACTTAATAAACCCTAAATCAACCCAGTTTATATATGACCAATGTGAGACCCAACACACACTCAATTAATTTTTAATCAATTTTGGCATTACAATCGCTCCTACTTAAATCTCTAATATCCTCGTTAATGGCCCACATTGTGGTAGTGTTATCGAGCCCACACGAAGTTACCAGGTTAACCCCGATACATTTGTAACAACTTAAGGAAAAGGACTAGCCTTACATGTGCTATGCTTCAAAAAGACTCTAGTCAAAATTGAAACTCTTTATAGTTATTAATGAGACAGAAATCAAAAAATTTTATTTTGGAGAAAATGAATTTTATTAAAACAAACTAAACACTACAAAATCTAGGGTAGAAAACACCCCAAATATCAGCATATAGCTGGTAAGAAATAAGAGGAGGAGGAATTGGATACAAAACAAGATTATCTCTAATAGAAGCTCCTTCCTTAGTCAAAAGAGTTGTGCATTGGTTTCCTTTGCGGTTACTGGTTATTGTGGTGGATGTACCCAAATCAATTTAGTATATACCCGATGAGGTAGAAAGCTATGTGGTGGCTGTAGTTGTTAATAAATAATTTGTTAAAAGATTTACTTAAGTAAAAGCTTATATGGATAGTACATATTTCACCTTTAAAGAAAAGTGACAAATGGTACCAATTAAAAGATGAAATGGAAAGCTAATTAAATAAAATAAAAGAATTATCAAAGAATACGTTACATGAAAAAATCTCACTCTCACACTTGAAGTTATATATATATATATATATATATATATATATATATATATATATAAAATGAGATTACTCTTTTCTTTTTCTTAAGAAAAAAGGGTGATGTGTGAAACAAAAAGTCTAATCGAATCAGAAATTGACAAATGGCAAATTGTGGGAAAGTGTATGTCGGTAGAAGATGGTATATGAGATTCCATGTAGTAATAATGAGGTAGTAAATTGGAAGGTTGTTAAGCATGGAAATTGGAAGGCAATGAGGACATTCGGTGACAAAGAAGGTAGGAAGTCATCACATCACATGGGTACTTTGGCTTTCGATTAATCGAGTAATATCCAACATCTATATAGACACACTAACCTTCTAGAATGAGAAAAAATCATTGCATGAAATTAATATGATGACATGAGTAGTTGGCATATCAATATCTTTTTTCCAAATGGGTCCAATTTATCCTCATCGAACTTTTTTTATCTTCGACCAAAAGCGTTCGAAATACATGCACAAATGAAAATGACAAGTGATGATGAGTGAGTGGATTTCAGGCTCTAATAAGAGCCTCATTATATAAAAATATTTGCTCATGATCCAGTCTTTTTCTTGCAAATCTTCTCAAAAGTACTCGATCATAAAACTGCTACAGGAAAGTTTTGGGATTGTTGGTGTTTAAACAACAAATTTCGTTATTTAAACAACACTACATATATTTTACAACACAATATTTTTCACAATATTTAAACAACAACATTACCAAACTGTCTTTATTTTTATTTTTTTTTAGGTTCGATCAGTTTTATGAATTGGAGTGAGAAAATTAAAATGATGGAATAAGAGGAAGCTTGGGGTTGACATGTAAATGAGTATGTTTTGGTTGTCAGATAGTACAAGCTTGTAAATGCAGCGACTTCATCTACGACCTATTCCATTTTCACACGTAATGTTGCTTGAGAGTTGTGACCCATATTGTTTCCATTATTTTGTGGCTCCCCACCCAGTGGGATATTGGGAATCACCCTGTCATTTCTCCAATTATTCTAGTCGGAGAGTTTTTGCTTGTGCAGTTCTGCGAGTTTTTTTTTTTTTTTTTTTTTTTTTTTTTTTTTTTTTTTTTTTTACAAAAAGCACATTTTAATCCTTATATTTTCAGGCGATTCCCATTTTAGTCCCTACATTTTATTTTTACCGTTTTTAATCCCTATCTTGAAAAATGCTTCTCGTTTTGGTTCTTGTCGTTACATCGAAATGGAAAAAAGCTAACATGACAAACAACATGAATAAATAATACTAATTTAATGTACACGTGGCCTAAATTAATAATAAAAATATTTTTGACATTAAAAAATGCCACGTTAGCATCTAAATTAAAAAAATTATTAATTTTAACTAAATAAAAAAAATTAAAAACAGAATTAAAAACTAAAAATCATATGAATTGAGATCTAAGTGTGTTTTGAACAAGAACACAAACCCAGATTTAAGAACACAAATCCAAAAATTAAAATTCAAAAATTAAAAATTTCAAAATCACCATTTTGTCAAACCCAGCAAAATCATCAAATCTTAAAACTCCAAACTATCAAATCAATCCAAAAATACATCACAACCAATCCAAACAAAAAAAATCTCAAACTTAAAAAAACTCATCAACCACCACGCCCAAGCAAGCCACGAACCCATGGACAATCACAGTGACCAAACCCACCAATAAATCATAAACCAAACCACAAATGAAGAACCAAACCACAAACCAAACCTAGATTTGAACCACCAACCACCACCACCCCGACCCAAATTGGAACCACATCCCAACAAAAATTAACCCATGAAACCCACGAATTTAGAACAAACACCGTGGCCCACTCCCAACAAACACAATCAACAAACCCCCCAAATCCAAGACCAGCAACAAAAGCCAAATGTGAAAGAGGGAGAGAAAGAGAACTACCACCGTCATGTCGCCACCTTGGACCCGATCCGGCCGGATTGATGGGTTCATGATGGGCCGATGGTTTTCAAGTGGATGGGGACCACCGAGGTCCGATCGGGCGTTGGTTCCAAGAGAGTGAGATTTAGAGTGAGAAATAGATTTAGAGAGTTGTTGGTGATGATCGAAGAGAAGAGTTTGAGTGGCTCCGGCCATGGGGTTTCTGAGTGAAGGCTTGGGTTTTGGGTTTGAGAACTAAGAGGTAGAGAAATGGGAAGGGATAGCTTCGGTGAGAAAGAGAAGTTGGGTTTGAGATGTGAAATTTACATTTTGTTAACGTTGTTTTTTTTTTTTTTTATTTATTTATAAATTTCTAGGTTTTTATTCTTGGATTTGGGTTTGTGTTCTTGTTGTTCTTGTTCAAGACACATTTAAATCTCAATTCATATGATTTTTAGTTTTTAATTTTTTTATTTAGTTAAAATTAATAAATTATTTTTTTAATTTAGATGCCGACGTGGCATTTTTTAATGCCAAAAAACATTTTTTATTATTAATTTAGGCCACGTGTACATTAAATTAGTATTATTTATTCTTGCCATTTGTCACGTCGCCTTTTTTCCGTTTTCGATGTAATGATAGTGACCAAAACGGGAAGCGTTTTTCAAGATAGGGACTAAAAGCGGTAAAAATAAAATGTTGAGACTAAAATGGGAATCACCCGAAAATGTAGGAACTAAAATGTGTTTTTCGCTTTTTTTTTTTTTGATTGGGTACTGCGAGTTTAATGTCACTAATTCAATTACAGAAATTGCAACTGGACCAATTTTATGGGTGATTCAATTCTTTGTTGCAATTCATGCTGACGATAAATCATTTGTGTGAAGCCTAAGGAGCCAATAACAAACTACATGAACTAAGAGTGAACCTCGTCAAGTTGTATGGTGGAGCTTTGGGCCATAAAAGATGGACTTATTTTGGTTAGGGACTTGGGGATCACCAACCTAATGTTCGGGGATTTTACCAAATTTACATATATAATAATAAGTAAATTGAGAGAAAATCCAATTAGATTTTAAATTGGAATTCAATTAGAGTATAATTTTGTGCCATGTGTCCCATCTAATTTAACTTTTTAAATTTTTGTACAAAGTGAGTTAATTCAATGTAAAAATTGGATTTCAATTAGAGTTTAACTTTGCAACATGTGTCTCTCATTTAATCTAAGTTTTTTTTTTTTTTTTTTTTAATTTTTGTGCCAAATGCTTTAATTTAGTGTAAAAAACAAGGAGTCCAGTATAAGTAAACCATAAAAAACATAATTTTTGAATGATTTTATATTTAATTATGAGCTTTTTTTTATTGAACTAAAAACAATTCAAATTTATAAGTCAGATATATATATAATATATATATATATATATATATATATATATATATGTCCCATCTATTCGAAAATTTTTAATTTTTGTGCCAAATTAGTTAATTTAGTGTAGAAAATGAGAAGTCCAATATAAATAAATCATAAAAATATAATCATATATCTAATAATATATAAAAAAAAAATTAAAGGAAGAGAGAGTTTGAATGATTTTATATTTATGAGTCTTCCTTCTTTTTTTTTTTTTTTTTTTTTTAATAACTAATATTAATTCAAATTTATAAGTCATATATATATATTAATAGGTAAAGTTTAGAGAAAATCCAATTAGACTCTACAATTGAAGTCTAATTTTGTGTCATGTGTCCTAAATATTTGTAGGGGTAAGGGCTCAAGATCATATATTGGGTTTTAGGCTTCACCTAGGACAATTGACAAGTCCGAAGAGAGACAAATAGTTGTTAAGGGATCCCCAGTTAAAATCTCATAAGTAGGGAATGAATGGAAGATGATCCGAGGAGGAATACCTTATTGGATGTGACGAATGTAGCTCAAGTGTGTACTCTAGCAATTAGAGGGACCCTCCAAAAGGCTCTAGCGATAGGAATGTGTCTCATAAACATACGAGAAAGAAGGAAACACAAAATATCTAAGGAAAACTGCTATCACCGCATTAAATGCATTGCAGCTACTTTTCTGGTCGCATTTATATGGAGAAGACTTCTAAACAGTGTTGCCTTGGCTACCACAACTCACAAAAGGCTAAAAGGGGTGTCTGATGGGACGGACACTCAAGTAGGGACTCAAATGATCAACAAGTGTAGGATCAAGATGGCCCAAAAGGGGCTATATAATGTGAGAGACCCTCCATGAGAAGGAGATTGAAAAGTAGAGAGAAAAAATAGTATAGCAATTTAAATCATTTTCAATATTTTAGAGTGATCATTATATACATATTTAATCTCCTCGGACTAAAAGTTTATTGATATCAGCATCCTTTATTTGTGTTTGATCGCCATGCAATTCAATACTAGCCATTGTCCAACTCATTAGGACCTAGTTCTTTGACTCATTCTCTACAAATTTATTGTATTGGGCTTATTGGACCAAGACTCCATACATTTTGGGCTTGGGCCTCAAACGTGATCTTACAATATTTATTTTTAAAGAGAGTTTTATTTCTTAATTTTAGAAACAAATGTAAGACCATATCACAAATATCCATTCAAGTGAGTTATTGTGTACAAAAACCAAAAAGCCTAAAATTAATGAACATAAAAATATTTAAAAAATGTACAATTTATATTTTTTACCTAATAATATTCTTACAAGACTTTTTAAAGAGTTAAAAAAATATAAGAATGATTATCAATAATATTTAAATTATATATGTAAGAATTGTACTATGCATCTTAATGTGTATATTTTAAGTATATTCATGCATATGCATGGAGTTATAAGCTAGTTAAGGAGTAATTATAAAAGAACAAATGAAAATTAGTGATTGACTTGGAGGTACAATTGAATGTTATCCTTAGACAATATTTGTCCCCATGCGCAAGTTGTTAAAGGGTTTCTACAAATTTGTCTCCAAGATACAACCAAGTTTATTGAGTTATACAAATAGTAATTTTGAAAAACACCCGCAAAATTTCTTGTGTTTCAAGTGAACATTAACCTTTATTTGTACCCATAATGTTATAACCCTTCAAAAGATAAGTATGGAGAGTTAAAATGTTTCATAAAACCATTTATAAGGCTTGAAACCTCTTCAACCTTTCTGAACAGTCACTAGAAAATTCTGTATAAAATTTAGTTTTTCGAGTTTCGATTGGTCGAGAGGTCCTTTTAATCGATCAAATTCTCTTTTCGATCGATCAAACAGGAATCGAATAGCGATCAAATACTCAATGATTATTTTCTTACTATTTCAATCGATTGAGCCAAAGTTTCGATCGATCGAAAATGCTAAATTTCGAATTTTTACTTAGAAAATTTCAGAACTTGAATTTTCACTTTAACAACTTAATGAAACAATATTCCCCAAACTCAAACATCATTATTATTACAACCTATCCATGTATATACCTATATATATATATATATATATATATATATATATATATATATATATATATATAACAATCCCCCTCCCCTTAGTGTAATTATTCAAGAAATCAACAGAGTTAATGGTGGCTTAGTGCTTAAACCAAACTCTTATGTGCTAAAATCGGAAACAACACATACATGAGAATATTCACAACACATTTAAAAATCCAAGTTGTTAGCACTTTTATACCCTTGTGCTCTTTCCGGTTTAGTGAACATGTACAAGAGAAAACCCTTTTACTCTTGCAAGAAGTAGCACCACTCCTATGTTCACAAAAGTGAAGTTCCTTCTTATGTCCCTATTACACAGACATTTATGATTTATGAACTTCATTAAGAGTTTAAAACTCAAACTCAATTTCATCATAATAGTTTGCACTAATCCATCCTAAATTAGACACAAATTTTAGTGCTCTTATTAACCAGGTATCAATAGCTTGTTGTTACCCTTTAAACCTCTTAGATATAATTAGTTTAAGGTTGGGTTCCCATTATTGGTGATTCTCTTAAAAGAAGTGTTTTATTCACATTCCAATGGATGTTATCCTTACCAAGTCTTGAGACACTTTGGTAAATGACCTATTTTATATATAGAATTATGTAAGCAATGGACTATTTCAACCACATTTGACTTGCCTTACATATTCTTGTCTTAGACTTTTAAGTCTAAATTCACATTGTATACAACTCATGTATACCATACACATTGTGGTTTCACAATTACAATACAAGGAATGGCTTACTATGGTTGTGGCCACAACACTTTATCAAAACCTTAGCCATTTTCTTTCCTTGCCCATTACCATTATAATCAATGCTCTCAATTTAATATTATAGAAGAGTAAGAAATACACCTTATTTCTTTACATAGCACCCTCACATGTAGTGATTATCTAACTAGACGTAGATATTATCACCCATATTAATAATAGAATTAAACTTGAATATTCTATATAATAGATATTCGTCACAATTAAGTAATTTCTAGTGACCAATCTCAAGTTTTAGAAATTTTGAAAGTCTACATACTGTGAAGGCAATGTCTAGTTTAGTTCCATACATAATATGCAACATGTACTTAATTTACTAGCAAACTCGAGTTGTGCATTTGCCCTTCTAGTAATTTCTTTATTTATTATTGGAATCAAAGTGACTTTGCCTCTTTAAAGATATTAAAATCTAAAAAGTAAATTCTCAACACTAATCTCAACACAATGAGATAACACAATTCTAAATAAAATGAGAAATCACTAATCTCACCAAAATAAGATAACATAAATCTCAAAATGAGATTAATATAGTGCACATAGCCACTATATTTCTTTACTTGATTCTCATTCATAAAAGACTTTCATTTAATTAATTAAGGAAATACAAACCAACAGGTCTTTCAAGCAAACTTCCTTTCCACGATCACTTTTTAAGAAAGTCACTTCACATCTATATGTTGCACAATCAAATTATATGTGGAGACACAATCCAATATTTCATTATTGATCCTTGAATGTTCAATTAATGAACTCACTTGTACTCTTTTTATTTTACAAAGAGACACTTTCAAAGTAGGATCACCATATTACTTGATTAAACTTGAGATATTTACCACACATAGCAGAATATTATCACAATGAATTTAACATCCCTAGATGTTAATTCTCAATATCTTTAACAAGCACATCTTTGATGCACAAAAGCATCCTTATGAGTCCATAACTCTTTTGAGGGTTATACCCCCACACTTTCTTGGATATCATAATTCCACAATTTGAGTTTCTAAACCCCACAATTTGGGTTCTCAACCATTCCAAAATTCACATATATAAACACATTGTAATTACATATAATAAAAATGTAATAATTGAATATAGTGAATTTCTTTAAAAGTATATAAATGGTTTTAAAGATATCAAACTAATAACACAAATAGTTACTAGTGTATAGATATCAAAAATCTATCTTTTCCCTTTGTTTCAAACCTTTTACTAACCTTAAATAAAAAGATTTTATATCTTATTCTAATATCCACTCAAAACCGATTGGTTTTGAAACTAGAGGTAGACCCACTAAGACCCAATTATTATTAAATAATATCGAGTTTATTTTATCATTAATAGCTTTTACAATAGAAAGCTACATCTTTTACAAGCACAAAGCTTTCTCAAAGTTTAGGATACTTCCCTCAAAGAGTACTATAGGTATTTAATTAGGACTACACTTTTATTACCTTCAATAAGGTAAACAAGAGCTTCACATGAAATAAAATCTGGTTTAAGATCCCTTTTATTTCTTACACTTTGACTCTACCTTTTTTCACTTGGTGAACCACATTTAAATCTTTAATATCACTTAGTGTGATATTTAACATTTGAGTTATTTACTCGTGTTTAAATAGGTATTGGGATATCCTTGAAATCATCTTTGAATTTAAACTCAATAAATTCAATATCCTTTGATTTCACTCTTATATTAGACATTAAGTCTAATAAACTACATACCCTCGAATTTACTCAAAACCTACATATACACTTTATATAGCTCTTTGACTAATTAGTCTTCTTTGGTCTATCATTTTATAAAATGTCAAACACCCCCACAGTTTAAAATGATAAGCATTTGGTCACATTCTCATTTCATAACACATATGAAATTCCTTTGAGATGAAACTCTATTATGCACATAGCATACACTAAGTAAAGTTTCTTCCCATTGATCAGATAGGAACTTAGCTGATTGCACTCAAATTTATGGCATTTACCATATCAAATAAAGTTCTCTTTATTGACCAAACCATTTTATTAGAGTGTATAAGGGATTGTACTTTGGTTTATTATGACATGTTTCTCACAAAGAAGAATATACACTTAATATTTACCATTTCTAGTTAATACACCATTCAATTCAAATCATCATGCTTATATTAAATTATATCATGTTTTGACATAAATTTCAAGTATTTGAAATTTAAATTCCCAATCTAGCATGCCATAAATAAAAAATCATCAATATAAGTACAACCAAAACATATTGATAAATAACACTCAGTTTGAACATGTCATTAGTAGCATATCCATTGCCTACTAATATCCCATTCTTAAACAAGACCATTCTTTAAATAATAAATTGGCTTCTCTTGATATCAAGTATGTGAAAACATAGTATTGGTCAAGAAAATTTCTTGTCAAAACTCAATTTCATTTCAACAATGCACTTTCCATGTACTATGGATGCCCACAAGCACCTATAGTTCTATGGAAGACTCCTCATAAGTTTTGAATTGTGCCTTGTAGTTGCACACATGCAACTTTGCACTTGAATCAAAACACTAATTGAAAGGATTTGTAATTATAGCCATATGAAATATGGTGATCTTTATTACAATCACTCACCGTAGCATTAATGTCCTTAATGACAATTGCTTCATTGACATTTTCATTTTCATCCTTCTTATTCTTTAAGAATTTACTTTCTCAAAAGTAATGGTTTTTCTTTCCACGAATGAAACATGACATAAGCTACTTGTTATCATTGGGATTCTTGGAGTTGTTCTTTTAAAAAATTCACACTCTTATTCACATTCAAGTGTTTATTGGTCTTACTAGAACTTCCAATTTTAACATTGTTCACATTCACTTTAGAATCGGTGTTAGTTACACCTCTAACTCGACATTCTTCAATTCAGTGATGTTCTCTGAATTGATCTAAAGTAAGATATTTTGATATGTTATTTAATGTTTTCACATAGTTTAAAAAATCACTTAGGAAAATGTTCACATACTTTATCACTTTAAGAGTTTAAATTCCTATCCTTTAGATTTTCTACTTCACTTTATAACATTTAAACATGTCAAAAGTTTATTCTTATTTCTCAATTCAAATAAATTCGCAACACATGCAAAATATTCTAACAAAGAAACCCATCAATCAATTTGAAATTCAAATTGCCCATAAACAAGAAATTCGTACCTTCAATGTTCAAACTATGAACATGGCTTTTATTGCATTCACAATGTGAAAGAATCATCACCTTATCTTTCTAACAAAGAAATTTGTTTCTTTAAGCCTTGTTCCATTGAATCTTCATTATGATTAATTCATCATTTGAAGAACTCTTCAAATCCAAACCAATTGCTCTTTCTACCGTGTAAAATTGATTCCACCAAAGTGATCTAATTTCATCAAACCATGATTCAACATGTTTAAAGTTGTACCATCATTTACTCCTTGTCTTGTAGCAAATATTGTTTAAGATTGTTGGGGATTTTACCAAATTAAGGAGTAATTATGAAAGAACAAATGAACACATCAAGTGAATAGAAATTAGTGATTGACTTGGAGGCACAATTGAATGTTATCCTTAGACAATATTTGTCCCATACGCAAGTTACTAAATGGTTTCTACAAACTTATCTCCCGAATACAACTAAGTTTATTGGGTTCTACAAATAATAATTTTGGAGAATACCCACAAGATTTCTTATGTTTCAAGTTGAACATTAACCTTTATTTGTACCCATAGGGTTATAACCCTTCAAAAGGTACGTATGGAGAGTTAAAATGTTTCATAAAACCGTTCACAAGGATTGAAACCTTTTCAACCTTTTGAACAGTCACCATAAAATTCTACAGAAAATTTAGTTTTTCAAGTTTCGATTAGTTGAGAGGTCCTTTTGATCGATCGAATTCTCTTTTTGATCAATCGAACAAGAATCGAATAGCGATCAAACCATCCAGAAACTCTATGATTATTTTCTTATTATTTTGATTGATTAAGCCAAAGTTTCGACCGATCAAAAATGCTGAATTTTGAATTTTCACTTTAACAACTTAATGAAACAATATTCTTTAAACTCAAATATCATTATTATTACAACCTTTCCATGTATATACCTATATATACAACACCTAATTATAGAACTAGATGCTTTGGCTATAGTTCATCTTATGAAGCCAATCAATTAATGGAACCTTTTGCTTCCTGATTTTAGGAAACTATTTGAGAGTTCTCTTTCTCCGAGCTCAAATTGAGTTTATTTATAGAGAAGCTAACAAGTGGACTAATGCACTTTTTTTTTATTCTAAATAAAAAATGGGTCTTTGGTGTGGGCTCATCTATCCCATGTCACGTGACGGTAATGGGTAATACTATGTGTACCACAAAGGCCTTGCTAAGGTTATCGCTTGAACCGCTCATCTCTAAGTATTGGGACAGGGGCTCCTACCATCAAGCAACAACCTGTGCGGTGTGCTAATGCACTTGTTAATCTGGGTTCAAGCCTTTTTTATAATTTTGATCTATTTTGTATCCCATTTCCTATGATGGAAAACCTACTGGCTCTAGATAAGGCAGTAAACATTTGTATCATATGAGAAATTAAAGACCAAAGAGAGTGTGAGGCCCTATAGAGAATAGAGCCCGCACAGCTGACTTATTTTGGCTAGAGACTTGGGGATCACCAACCTAATCATAGAACTAGATGCTTTGACTTTAGTTCATTTTATGAAGCCAGTCAATTAACGGAACCTTTTTCTTACCGATTGTAGGAACCTATTTGAGAGCTCTCTTTCCAGGGCTCAAATTGAACTTATCTATAGAGAAACTAACCAGTGAGCTAATGCACTTGTTAATCTGGGTTCAAGCCTTTTTTGTAATTTTGATCTATTTATAACCCATTTCCTATGATGGAAAACCTAACGACTAGATAAGGCAGTAAATATTTGTAACATATGATTCTATCTAATTATATAGAATCACTTTTCAACCATTCATTCATAATACATTCCCTGCCCAAGTACAGGAGCCTACAGCTGCGAAGATTATAAGCCCTGTAAATGCAAATGAGAAATTAGAGACCAAAGAGTGAGTGAGGCCCAATAGAGTATAGACTATAGAGCCCGCACAGCTAGAGTTATAAAACTCAACTGAAGGAAACATTCTCACATATTTGAATAATGGACTATTATCGATGTGATGGTCCACTGATTCCAGCTGGACCAATTGCATTTATTTTGGGCCCAAAACAGTTTATAATGAACGAGCTAAGCTTTCGGGCTCATGCAGGTTTGAGCCTTTTAATGCTCCCAATTTTCAATGGACTAGTCAATTTTAAGCCTCTCATGCATTACGAAGGAACATGAACACCACGGGTTCTTGAGGACGACATTGACAACCATTGGCCCAATATCAAGCCATTGTAAGCCTAACTACAATTTTGTTATGAATTTATGACCACTGCTACATTTTTATTTTTATTTTTATTTTTACAATTTGACTTGACAAAATTAGACCTAAATCCGTTGATTTATTCAAAACATTTTGGTTTGTTAACAAAATTTGTCAACCAAGACACGGTCAGTAAGTTCATTATATATTTGTATATTTTATTGCCAATTGTTTACATTTTTTTTCCTTGATATAGTATGTTATCTTTTATTTTTAGGGCTCTATCAATTAATGTATTATTCTATATGGCACGTGCCTTTTAATATATATATATATATATATATATAGAGAGAGAGAGAGAGAGAGAGAGAGAGAGAGAATTTTAACTTATAACTTCCACTTTATGATGGTTGCACTTTATTATCAGGCCCAATACACCAATTGGTTTTTGGTGTAAGCGATAATCTAACTCCAAATTTTTTATTCAATAACAAAAGACTTTACTAGTTCCTATAAAAAAAAAAAAAAAAATTACTAGTTAAGCTAACTAGTACCCACTTATATAACAAGTGCCTAAGAAGTAAACATGGCAAAATGGGTTAGAATTTATCGACCCGACTTGAGCCCAATTCTTTGACCCAACTTGAACCTGATTTTTCGACCCAAATAAAAAAACGAGTTGACCTGTGACCTAACCCGTTTTTAAAAACTTTTTTTTTTTGGTAAAAAAAAAAAATTATACATAGTTGGTTTAGTTGTTTATTATGGGTTTTACATTGCACAACCCAAACTCAATTGACAAATATAATGTATGTGATTTTTTCTTTTCTAATAAACATCAATTTTTTAAAACATTTTTTAGATGACGCCATTAAAAATAAAACATGTATTTATATTTAACACAATTCAAATACAATGGTCACAAGAAAACAATTGAGACTTTTATCTAGTTGCATGTGAACTAATTGAAAGATGATAATTGAGGAACTTTTCTTTCTTGAATAACGCAATAAGTAAAGATTTTTAGATATTAAATAACAAATTACATACCAAGATAATTTGGTTGCAGTAGACTAAAAAATATATATTTGAAATTATAGACATGTATGAAAAGTATTCATAAGTGTGAAAGAGTAAACCCAAAGTATATCAATGAAATTTGCATAAATTATGGATGCTTGGCCTATCTTTTAACAGTCTATAGCCAAGATAAAAGATAATATTTTCTAGAGTCTATATTGCTTATCAATAACATGATATTTATAAAAAAGACCATGTATAAATAAATTATCAATCAAACTTTGATATACATTCTCAAATTGAATTAGAGTGTCAACCACAATGCATCTAAAATTAAACACAACTATTAGATTATTTTTCCAGATATTAGATTATGAAATTAGTTTACAAGATTTTAAAATTTTTATATGCTTTTATTCTTTGTCAAATTGGCTATCCAATTGAGAATTTGTAATTTATTTTTTATTTTTTATTTTGAAATGTTGATATTATGTAGTAGTGAAACTTGTGTGTTTGTTTTAATTAGATTTTCAAATGGTAGACTAGTCTCATATGTGTTTGTGCTACTTATTTTGATTAATAGTGTTGGAATTTGTATAATTTTATAATTATTGAACAAGTATCAATTGGTTGAGTTGAGCTCTTTTTTGATATGAATGGTGAATTCAAAATAGTGCATTTCACACAAAGTAATTTGCTACATGACTTTACCAGGTGACAAATACATGTTTTTTTTATTAAAAAAATCATGTGAAAATTACGGATCAACCTAACTTTACCCGCTTGTTTTTCACATCTACTAAGAAGCATGAAAACAAACATAGATAAGACAAGAGCTAAAATCATGAAAATTCTTGAAAAATTAGGATACAACAAAGTGGGGTCATAAAATTTAATTAGTAATTATTTATTGAGGCACATTTTATATATTTTAGATTTATAAAATAATTGACAACCATCAAAAATCAAAACTACTCATATTGGCTCAATAGACAACAAAAAAAGTGAAGAAAATGCTATGGAAAACAAACTCTAGTAAGTCAAAAGTGGCCAACTAGGGACCTACCTACATAGTACAAACCACATGGCACATAGCCCCAACCCAAATTCTGATACCACCTTTTTCAAACTTATAATCACTATGGAAGCGAGGAGGATTTTACCATATGTCTCCATGCTTCCTTGTTAGGCTCATTTCATTGTGAGAATTGTAGAGATCCTATTTTGATTTTGCCTATATTCGAGGTTTTTTCGCCTTTTTCATTTAGGCTACCCTTAAATCACTTCATTTTTATTTGTTGATTGCTTATGGTCAGCTAGAATGCTCACCAACCCCAAGACCCTTGAAGCTTATAAAAGAAACCCACACCTACATTACAAATCATCTACAGTAATCTATTCCTATCTACAACCACCTAGCAAATAAATACACTCCATACTAAAAAAAGGTCCATTGCCTCCTAGCATTGATCATGAGGAATCTCTTGTGAGTTAGACTGAGCTTTCTGGTTGTTCACCATTAGAGCATTAGTTTTGGGGTGTAAAACCAACCCCCCCCTTGCTATTTTACATCCTAAGAGCATTAGCACCCCAAACATCCCCAGTTGCTATTTTACAACTCAATTCCTTAAAAGTTTGCTACATCCCAGATGTTATACCTAAAATTTCATACCAACCGGCTATAGTAAGGTTGTATATATGCAACCTTATTGTAGGCTTGTAGCTGGTTGCTTAAAACAAAATATTATATTTTATTCATTAAAGTGATTTTCTCTCTCCTCATTAATAAAAAAATATTCACTCTCTCCTCCCCTCTCTCTCTTTTCTCTGCCTCTTGCCCAAGGTTTCTGATTCATTGCTCTCCTCTCTCCTATCTCAGTTAAGTTTTTCTTAGTGGCGATGGCAACGGCGAAGGCGATGACAGAGGCTTGAAGACTGAAGGCGGCAATAATGGTGGCGGCGGCATGAAGATTGGTCGTGCTGTTGCTGTTCTCGTCTCTTCCTATTGAATCGGTTGTGCTATTGAATCGATGCTGCCGCTGCTATTCTCATCTCTTATTATTGTAGATTAGTCGTTTTCAGTCTTGGGTCGTGGTATCTTGGTCGTTTCTAGGTTTGTGGTTTGGTGGGTATGTAAATTTTGTTGAAATTTTTGGGTTTCTTAGTGGTTGTTTGTTGATCGTTTCTGGGTTTGTGGTTTCTCGGTGGTTGTTTGTGGTTTGGTGGGTATGTAAATTTTGTTGAAATTTTTGGGTTTGTGATTGTTGGATTCAGTGGCTTTGTTGGCTTTGGTGGGTTGCAGTGGCAGTGGGTTTGTGATTGCTAGCTTCGGTGGGTTGAAATTGTTGGGATGAGTATAAGTGGCAGGAGGTTGCTGGCTTTGATGAGTTGCTAGTGGTGTTGGTGGTGAGTGTGGTGGTTTTTATGATGGGTGGATCTGTTGTGAAAGAGTGTTTTAGTGATGGTGGTGCTGTTGGTGGGTGGGTTTAATGGGTTTGATGGGTGTGGGTTTGATTGGTGTGCAGACTGTGGGTTTATGGAGATCGGTGTGGAGAGTGTGGTGGTGTCGATGGTGGGTGGGTTTAATGGGTCGCAATGGTGGTGGTGGTGTTGATTGTGGTGGTTTCGGTGATGGGTGGGTCTGTTGTGAAGGAGTGTTTTGGTGATGGTGGTGTCGATGGTGGGTGGGTTTAATAAGCTTGATGGGCATGGGTTTGATCGGCCTTGGGTGGGTGTGGGTTTGATGGGTTTTGCTTTGCAGGTTCATGGTGGTGGGGATGGGTTCAGCTTCTCCTCCACTTCCGATCTCTCTTGGATTTGGATTGAGGTTTGGTGGGTGGGTTTAATGAATTGACAGGCAGATTGAATTCAGAAGCTATGATGGTGGTGTCGTTAGTGGGTTTTGGTTGATTTTGTGCTTTTAGTGGTTTGTTGTGATACTCGGTTGTTGTGGACTAATGAAGTCGCCACATAGATTAAGTCTAGGAACCATATTGGGCCATTTAAGCTAATCATTTACATATATGAATCCAAATATCAGATTATAGGCCTGGAGTTTAGGTACAGCTTAGGAAGGTGTTAGGCACCCAAGACCGTCCGGCTTGTAGGTTGGCCTCCATTATGTGTTGTTAGACCATATTTAATTAAAGAGTTTACTAAGAGAGCTCTAATCCTTAATCTAAACAGACATCATGCACTTTAAATAAAAATAACACATACAACATGTTAAAAACATATTACAATATAAAAATAAATAAATAAAACACAATCAAACAAAATAAATTAAATATGGCAAGTTGACAATTAAATAAAACACATAAGGAAATAATATCAAATAGACTAAACATGCCAAAAATACTAAAAGAAACATGAAAAATAGTTAAACCTAAATAATTAACCTAAAAAAGAGTCAAACAAAATCAAAGATTATGTGAAAAATGATTAAAATAAATAAAAATAAGATTTTACCCTAATCTGAATTCGGGGTGCGTACGCATACTCAACTATGCATATGCATGGTTGAACCACACACACGCATACTCAATGATGCGCATGCATCCTTTAACACAGATTTGAAAATTTATGTATTTTTTTAGACCCCTAAAATACAAGATGTTTAACCTAGTTATTTAGTCAAGTGATTATTTAGATAAATTATTAGTTTTAGATTAACACATCCAAATCATATCATGTAAATAATGCATAAATATAAAGAATGCACGATATGATAACCTAGGAAAACCAAATCGGTAAAAAACCTGGGGAGGATTTAACCTAACTATCATTAAAGTAAAATAGATCCACTATGAAAGAATTGAAGTTTGTACAATAGAATTTAGACTACTAACATCCTATTGCTACATTGAGTAGAAAACTTACGACCACAACCACGTGATAGCTCCGAGTCCATGGACTACTTATTTTCTTGATCTATTGCAACCACAAGTACTCCCACTTGTGACTTTGAGACTCCACTCAAAGGTTTGAGATCTTCTTCAAATTTTTTTACGCAAAGAATCAAGCGATCACCAAGTTCTTGACATGAATCTTGATCTTGATAACCCTAAGTGTGTATGAAGGTAAATACCTCTAGATCTCACAAGAGATTCAATACATAGCACATCAAAGACTTCTAAAATGTAGTTATAGTTTTTCTTTTTATACATGGAGTAAAACATAAAACCCTACATGTTAAATGGGTTTGGGCTGAATTGGAAATTTTGCAGAAAAATAAATCTACACGAGATTCGATCAATCGAGTCTTGCAGATTCAAACCAATAAATCCTGCAATCACGCAATTCTAATTTTACAAATAAAACACATTTTGAGCAAGCCTAAACCTAGACTTAATGTTTTGATCATGTTTTGCCAACACATTACAAATTGAAGTTTCTAAACATTTAGTTACTAAATTATTTGATTATAATACATTTAGTTCCTAATATTATTTGATTGTATAATATATATATATATATATATATATAATTTTATTTTATTAGGTTTTATAGAAAAATAAAAATTGGGATGCAGGGTAAGTTGTAAAATGGGTTGGTAAAATAGATAAAGTAGTGTTTGAGGTTGCAAAATAGTTTTTTTTTTTTTTTTTTTTTTTTTTTGGCGTCCCCAGATGCTAATGCTCTAGATGACATATATATAGAACCTACTGTAGCTTTGGTTGTAAAAATAAAAATTGTTATTTTATTCACTCTTTCTCTCTTCTATCTTCTCTCTCCCATTTTATATTTTGAAAGCTCGGATTTGTGTTAAAACACAAAAGCTTGTTTAGACCCCAAATTAATAATTAAGGCTAGATTGCTTTTACTCTAACATAGATAAGTGTGGAATAAGAGTAAATGAAGCGCAATGAACCGATACTACTCTAGTGCATAAACAAGAATAACAAACAATAAAAGTAATGCATAAGAGTAAGGGAAGAGAGATGCAAACATAAGATAACACCAAGACGTGTTATTGAAGAGAAATCAAGAACTCAAATGAAAAACCTCTCTGCGACCCTCTTCAAGTTGAAATCAATCCACTAGAGAATAAAGTTGGAGTACATGAATAATAAAGGACCCTCCAAGCCTAGTTTACCCAATGTATTTGAACCCTCCAAGCTCTTGCTACCAACGGATTTCTAGAAGTCATGTCTTCTCTAACCTTAGGATCTCGTAATACACCTGATTGCATCCGCCAAGCCTCATCAGTTTCTTTTGGCAAATCCCCAAAACTTCCCAAACTCCAAAACACTTTCTACACTTTAAAAAGGTATGGGTTGTGTTTGGGTACAAATCTCCTCTCAAGGTATGACAATGGGAGAGGGAAGGAAAAGATGCTACAATGATTTCTCACTAAGGATGAGTAGCTCTCTCTCTAAAAGATGAGTGTGTTGTGTTGTAGAAAACCTATCTAGGATTTTTCTCTTTGAATGGCCTCTCATACTTTTGTGAGTAATAAGAGTATGTATAGTATGGGTGAAGGGTATTAAAGTCACACTTAAAATCCTTCAGGCAGAACGTTTCATGAGTATTTCGTAGGAAGGCCTTACCCGTGAGACAGTCGTGAAATCGATAGCCTGGCATGACTCTTTAGCTTTTAGCATATGCTTCTCATGTGCCTTTTTCATAGGAACCCTTCTTGGGAGCTACTCGCGAGCTAATCGTGAAATTGCACTAATTCTTCATTTTATGCTCAATTCTTCACCAACTTAATACTAAACCCAATACAATAAAACCCCATAAAATACAAGGAACAAAATTAAAGCAATTACAACACTTTTTGTCATGGAATAAAGCCAACATAAAACATGGTTGTAAATCACAACTTTACTTGTTTATTTTATTAGGTAGTTTATATTATTTTATTAGGTTGTATGTAAAAATAGAAACTGAGATATTGAATGAATTGGTAAAATAGTTTTTTTATTTATTTATTTTTTGCATCCCTAGATGCTAGTACTCTTAGGAAGCTAGTACCCCACTCACAAGTTCCAACTATCACTTTCATTGAAGTTAGAGAAAGAAGGTCTATGTGTTTAACTTTTGAAAAAAATGTTTTTTTATTTTTATTTATTTTTTATAATTTCGCTGTGAAACATTTTGCAATATTTTACATTGTAATTACCTAGTCAATTGAAAAGATTTTCAATTTGACAAAGATTTTATAACAAAACAAACACTTGAAAATTTTGAAAACTTATTTCAGAAAATATCTTACAACAAAACAAACAAAGTCTAGTCTTCCTCTACAAAAGTGATAGGGAGGAATCTCTTATGAGTTAGAATGTGTTTTTTGGTTGCTCATCATTAGAGAGCTAGTCTCCCACTCAAGAGTTCCAACTATCACTCTCATTTAGTCTCCTTGAAGTTAATTACTAAATCTTTCTTTGAGTCTTGCTCTTGCTAGGTTTTCAACCATCCGGTTTTGATAAACACACAAGGTTGCGGTCAGTAAAAAGATCAATTTAAGGTACTAAAGGAGGCATGAATCTTCTCAATGATCTATAATTTGTGCCTTAGATTTATGTTTTTTTCTTTATATTTACATGTGTTAATTACATTTCTATATTCATTTCAATAACACCATGCTCTTTGGACATGTTTTGATTGTATGCTTGAGTTCTAATGGATTTCTTATGCCTAAGACTCTACCTAAAGTAGCGTACACCCAACATGATGCTTGATGAAGCAAAAAATCAATAGTTGACTTCTCATTGTAGCGGATGGACGATGTTGTGAATGGGGTCGTTTTTATAGATGGAAAACCTTCAAAATGAACTGGGTGGAAGAGTAACACGTCGGTGTGGCGTTAGCCAAACTGCCTTCGATGCTTAAGTTAGTAAGGGAGAAAGATTATTGAGAAAAAAAGAATGGAGAGTGATTTCGTAGAGTATTTGTGTGTACCTTTAACTTTTGTTACCTTCTCTTTTATAGTTGTGTGCCTCATTAATGGGCAATGATGTGCTGCATTTATGCTCAACGACTAGTGCATTACAAAATCTTTGTCCGAAGTTCACAGCTTATTCTGTGACCGTTGCTCCATCTATTTCGTTTCGTCAACAATGATCGTAATAAATGCGCAACCTCTTCTCTGGGTAAATGACGATCTTAGCGTAGTGACGACCATAAATTTTTGACTTATCATTTACCCCCTTGTTCGAATTGTTGTCTATTGGACGAGATAAGAACAAATTGCCCCGACACTTCATATTTTGTGTACTGCATTTATGACGATTTTGATATTTGAGCAGTTGGGTGACATGTGTACGGTTAGGATGCATTGGTCGTGCAGACGTTTCTTGATTTTCCCGCGCATGTTTTGGCCACTTATTTTGCATTTTTCCCTCCTATTTCCTTTTTTCTATGTTTCTTCCTTGTTTAGTTTTCATCCTAGGGTTTGTTTCTCCTTCAAGCTCTCTTTCTCTGTCTTGCGTTCCCTAGTAAGTTCTTCATGCTCCTGCTTCTTTTTTAGTTCTTCCATGGTAGATTATTCTTCTGTTAGGTCAGATTGTCCTTTGATAGCTTTTCTTTTTGCTTGTCTAGGTTGTTTGCTTGAGTCTGTGGAGGAAGGGTGTCTTGATTGGGTTAGTCTCTTCATGAGGGAGGACTATCCATACAAGCCCGTTCTTTCTTCGTTATTCCCTTTAGTTTCTCGCTCCGCTAAGGTAGCTAGGTCCTTAAAAATGTACGAGGTTAGGTCTAGTGACCTGGAGACGAGGTAATTTTCATCCGATGATCGCATGATTTTGGGGGCTACCTCTCCTTCAAACCCTTATAAAGCCTGGAACATCTCGTGTTCCCTTACGGGAAAAGATGAGCAGCAGATCAAGGATAGGTTTCAGTTCCCCGATTTGGTAAAGATTAGGATCCCGAGTGATGAGGGGAGAGCTTGTCACTCCTATGCTAATGAAGTTTGTTTTTACGAGGCCGATTTTACTAGTGGTCATTGTTTCCTTGTTCATCCCTTTGTTAGGGAACTTTTTTCTTACTTGCACCTTGCTCCGACACAATTAGTGCCCAACTCTTGGAGGATCCTTGTCTCTTGCATGGTGGTATGGATGTCTGTCAATGATGGTGATGTCATCGGGAGGGGCGAATTCCTCCATTTTTATCGTCTAAGGAAATCAAAGGACCCCGGCTATTATGAGTTAAAGCCGTGGGATAGGGCTTCTAGGTTAATACTCAATTACCTATCGTCTCTTCGAAATTGGAAGCTATTTTTTTTTTTTTTTTTTTTTTTTTTTTTTTTTTTTTTTTTTTTTGGAAGTGGTTGGGAGTTCGTCCCTTGTAAGGACCTGGACAAAGCCCCTAAGTTTTTTCGTAGTTGGGGAGTTCCTATGTTTGGTGCGTCTTTCTCGTCTTTTTGTTGTTTTTCTTTTTCTTTTATGAGTGACAATTGTATATGACATACTTGTGTTTTTATTTGCAATTTCCTAACATCCTCGTCTGAAGAAGAGGTATCAATGTCGTGCTGAAAAAGTGAAAGAATATTTGGAGTCCGTCAAGGATTTTGTTGAGCTCGTTTCCCCCCAATCTTTATTTCTTCATTTTTTGGGTCCAGAACCATCTACTAAGGTTCAGAAGAATTTGGAAGTTGTGAAAAAAAGTAAGTGCTTCCTTCCCTTTCCTGAATCTTGGGTTCTGTCTCCCTTTTATTTATTTATTTATATATTGTCTTCTTTCTTCTAGGAATGACGACTAGGTTTAGTAAGCAGAAATTAGTTGAGGCCCAAGAGAAGAAGGCCAAGGGTGGCATCGTTAGTGGTCTTCTGTCCAAGGAAAAGACAAGTGACGTTTATAAGAAAGAACTTGTGATCACTCCTTCTCCCGCCCATTCGTCTGCCAAGCACCCTACCTCTCCCACTTCGTCTCTGGAGGTAATTACCTCTGCTGGAGAGGAGGCTAGGAAGAAGAAGAAGGTTAGTGATAAATCTTTTCTTCCTACCTTCTGGGATGATCTTGACGCAGATTGCTCGGAAGGCTCATGAGGTGCTCTCCTTGAATGACCTAAGCCCTGCGAAGGTGAAGTCGTCCAAATGAGGTGATGTTGTCTCATATTCAAAAGCTTGTGCAAGTACGTGTTGTAAGTCGTATTTACTTCTTCTTTTCCTTTGCTTTATTTTTGCTAAAGGATATTTTTTGTAGGCTTTGGGGGAGTCATTGTTTGTCTTTGGAAAACTCTTGGACTTAGAGAAGAAGGTGGCAACGTTTGAGCTCGTGATCAAGTCTCTATTTGCTAAGAATGAGACGTTCAAGAACAAGGTTGTCAATCTCATTGTTGAACCCGAAAATGACAAGGAACGTGTGGCAGTCTTGGAGAAGAGCCTACAAGTGGAAAAATATTTTTGCAAGTTAAAGGACAAGCGGATCGGTGACCTAGAGCTGAAATTACAGACAGTTGGAGCCATGGTAGTGAAGGACTTCAAAGACTTCGATGAGTACTCCGATGAGTTGTGCAGGTACTATGTGGAAGGCTTTGACCTTCTTAGGAAGTAGATGGCAAAGCATTACCTTGAATTAGACCTCTCTTGCTTGGTTATGGATGACGTTGAGAAAGAGCTCTTGGGTGATCGTCCCTCCGAGGTTACAGAGAGAATGTGACGAAGGAAGCCACAAATGTTGCTAAGGTAGTGGAAGAAGCCGCAATTACCACCCCTACAGACCCTGTCCTTGATAAGTAGTAATATTTATATTTTTTCTTTCTTTTCTCCCCTTTTTTGCAAGTCAAGAACAATATTTCTCTTTGGGCCCGTTGTTTTGGGCAATTGAACAATTTCTTTGGGCCCATTGTTTTGGGCGATTAAACAATCTCTTAGACAATGATAGGTAGGAGTAGGGACCTTACACTTTTAGCTGCAGTAAACAACTCTTTGGTTGTGTTTAGACAAACTTCTATGACGATGTGTTTATACTTAGCTTGTGTTTGAAAAGCTCTTGATCTCTAGTTGTGTTGGAACAACCATGAGTGACAATTCTGATTGTGTTTGAACAACTTACTATTTTATTTGTGTTTGAATAGCTTTCTATTGAGTCATGTTTGGATAATGACCTTAGTTGTGTTTAAACAACTGAATATCTTTTAGCCGTGTTTGAACAGCTTTTTGTTGAGTCATGTTAGAATGACGATATTAGTTGTGTTTGAACAACTTAATATTTTTTAGCTATGTTTGAACAGCTTTTTATTGAGTCATGTTTGAATGACGATATTAGTTGTGTTTGAACAACTTAGTATTTTTAGTTGTGTTTGAACAACTTTTTATTGAGTCATGTTTGAATGACGATATTAGTTGTGCTTGAACAACTTAATATTTTTTAGTTGTGTTTGAACAGCTTTTTATTGAGTCATGTTTGAATGACGATATTAGTTGTGTTTGAACAACTTGAGTTATGTTTGAATAACGATATCAATTGTGTTTGAATAACTTAGTATTTTTTAGTTGTGTTTGAACAGCTTTTTATTGAGTCATGTTTGAATGACTATATTAGTTGTGTTTGAACAACTTAATATTTTTTAGTTGTGTTTGAACAACTTAAGTCATGTTTGAATGACGATATTTGTTGTGTTTGAATAATTTAGTATATTTTAGCTATGTTTGAACAGGTTTTTATTGATTCATGTTTGAATGATGATATTAGTTGTGTTTGAACAACTTAGTATTTTTTTTTTTTTTTTATTTGTGTTTGAACAGTTTTTTATTGAGTCATGTTTGAATGACGATTTTGCGTTGTACTCATGACTTAGAGTCGTGGTATTGGAGAGTCTTTAGGTTAACCATTTTTTGTCTATTCGTGCTCGAATGACGATCACATTGGTTGTGTTTAAAAAACTCTGATTTAGTTGACTTTGATGGCTGTGTGTGAACAACTTTTGATTTAGAATTTTAATGACGGAGGTCCTTGAGATGTCTCCCAAGGATGGCTCCTAAGTCTTACACATATTTTCGTTGACAAATAACTCATGAATAATCATTGATAAATACACATGGATCATGCTTTCATGTATTATTGATATATGAATGACGAAAGTAATAACTACCGTACATACTGATGTGAAGATTAGGCAACTTGAAATTTAAAACATTCCTTATTGGTAGTATTTCTTCAAGTTTTCTATGTTCCATGGTCAAGGCAGTTCCTGGCCATCTAGAGATTTCAGGTAGTAGGAGTCTTCCCTAGAATGACGGATTACTTCATAGGGGCCTTTCTAGGTTGGTCCCAGTTTTCAATGGGATGGGTCCTTTGTTGCCTGTGATACTTTTCTAAAACGAGGTCTCTCGTATTAAACCTTCTTACCTTAACCTTTCTGTTATAGTATCTGGCCATTGCTTCCTTGTGTTTGGCCATTCGCTTCATAGCTTCTTCTCTAACTTCATCAATTAGGTCCATATTGTTGTTAAGCTCCTGTTGGTTCTTTTGGTCTTCATAAGTTTTGACTCGGAAGCTCGTTAGTCCTACTTCTACTAGTATGATGGCCTTAGTGTCAAATGTCAGTCCGAATGGTGTTTCTCCTATTGGAACCCTTGTGGTTGTTCTATATGCCCAAAGGACATTTTGTAGTTCTTCAGGCCATGCCCCCTTAAGCCTAGTTTTGATAGTTTTGAGCAAGCTTCATTTTGTCACTTCTGCCCGGCCATTGGCCTAAGGGTTTCTTGGAGAAGAATAGTGATTTTTGACTCCTAAGTCTTGGCAAAATTTTCAAAACTTGGGATTGTCAAACTGTTTTCCATTGTTTGATATTATGACATGTGGGACTCTAAACCTGTAGGTGATGTTTTTCCATACAAAACTTGTGACTAGAACCTCTATTATCGTCATCACTGGTTTCGCTTCTACTTATTTTGTAAAGTAATTGATTGCGACGATCAAAAATCTGAGTTGCTTTTTCCCTAGAGGGAATGAACCTATAATGTCAATTCCCCATTGGGCGAAGGGTCATGGTGAGGATATTGGTGTCATCGTCTCTCCTGGTCTCCTTTGGACATTTGTGAAGCGTTGACACTTATCGCATGCTTTGACAATGTTGTATGCGTCTTTCTGTAGTGTTGGCCAGTAATATCCCCGCTCCGATCGCATTTTCTGCTAAAGATCTTGCCCCAGCGTGATTTCCACAAATTCCCTCATGTATGTTTGGAGCACATAATTTGCTTCTTCTAAGCTAGCACATCTTAGATATGAGAGTGAATATCCTCGTTTGTATAGCACGTCATCAATAAGGACAAAGCGAGCTGCTCTGATTTGTATCTTCCTTGCTTCCGTCTTATCTTTAAGGAGCCATCATTCTTTCAAATAATGGATGATTGGAGTCATCCACTCGTCTTGCTCTTTTATCTTGAGAACTTGCTCACCTTCTCGTATTTTTATCGCCCCCTTATCTCCATACATAGTTCGGAGGTTGCATTATAGTCGTTCGACGAGGCCAATCTTGCTAGGAAGTTAGCTTTTGCATTTTTGGCTCTTGGGATTTGCACAAAGTTTAGGCTATCGAAGTGCTATAAGAGTCGTTGGACGATCTTCTAGTACTTTTGCTGATTTCTTCTTTGCCTTCATAATCTCCCTTCACTTGTCCTATTATTAGCCGAGAATCAACTTGGACGATAAGGCTCTTTGCTCTTAGAGCTTTTACTAGACTTAGCCCCGTTAGCAATGCCTCGTACTCTACCTCATTATTTATTGCTCGAAATTGCAATCTAACTACATACTTCAATGTTTCTTTTTCTGGGGAGATGAGCACTACTCTTGCTCCTCCCACTTTCTTCATGGCAAACCCATTTGTTTGGACCGTCCATGTTTCCATAGGAGGTTCTTCTTCCTTATAGGGGTAAGTGAATTCTGTAATGAAGTCGGCTAGCACTTGGGCTTTGATTGCTGCTTGAGGCTGATATTCGATGTCAAATTGGCCTAACTCAATCGCCCACCGAATGAGTCATCATGCTGTATCTATCTTGTTCATTGTCTTTCTTATGGGCTTGTCTGTCATGACGACGATGGGGTATGCTTGGAAATAAGGACGGAGCTTTCTGGAAGCGACCAATAATGCGAAAGCTATCTTCTCCATCCTTGGAAAACTTGCCTCTGCTCCTTGGAATGCTTGGCTGGTATAATAAACTGGCTTCTAGATGTTCCCTTCTTCTCGATCGGTCGAAATTACTACGGTGTTGGATCTTGCTAAGTAGAGGAACAATTTCTCTCCCATCACCGAGGGGCTTAATAGAGGTGGCTTCGTCAAGTACTCCTTTAACTTGGAAAGGGCTACCTCGCATTCGTCATTCCAATGAAAGGATTTTTTCAATACCTTGAAGAATGGCATGCACTTGTTTGTTGCTCTAGAGACGAATCTATTTAGGGCTGCAACTTTTCTTTTCAAGTTTTGCACCTCCTTCACTGTTTTTAGTGATTTGACCTCGATTATCACTTTTACTTTGTCCGAATTTGCCTCTATTCCTCGTTGGGACACCATGAATCCCAAGAATTTTCCTAAAACAACAACAAAAACACACTTTGCTCGGTTTAATTTCATATTGTACTAACGTAGTGTGTTGAATGTTTCTTTGAGATCGTCTAAGTGGTTGGCTTCGTCCTTGCTTTTCACCAGCATATCGTCTATGTACACCTCCACATTCCTTCCAATCTGGTGAGAGAACATGTAGTTCACCAATCATTGGTAGGTGGCTCCTGCGTTTTTTAGTCCAAAGGGCATAACTTTGTAGCAATACAACCCTTGGCTGGTAACAAACGAGGTCTTCTCTTAATCGTCTTCATCCATAAGAATCTAGTTGTATCCAGAAAATGTGTCCATGAAACTTAAGAGCTTGGGTCCATTAGTTAAGTCTACCCGGTGATCAATCCTCGACAAGGGGAAGTTATCTTTTGGGTAGGCTTTGTCAAGTCTGTGAAATCGACGCACATTCTCCACTTGCTATTACTCTTCTTTACCATGACCATGTTTGCTAGCCAATCTAGATAGAAGACCTCTTTGATGAAATTGGCTTCTAATAGCTTCTCTACTTCTTCAATTACAGTTTTATTGTGCTTCGGTGTAAATATTCTCCGCTTCTGCTGTACAAGCTTACATTTTGGGTTGACGTTGAGACGATGCTTTATGATCTTCCTATCAATCTTAGGCATATCCTCTTGTTTCTAGGCGAAAACATCTTGGTTGCCTTTAAGAAGGAGATCATATTCTCTTTCTCTAAAGTTGGGAGTGCTATTCCGATCTTCAATACTTTCGTTGAATCTCCTGGGACGATCTCAACTTCTTGTGGTGTTTCTAACGGTTTTGGAATGGGTTCTGGTTTGTTGATCACCCATGTGTGGTTCTCCCTAGATTCTAGGGTAGCTTGGTAGCACTCCTTTGCCAGAACTTGGTCTCCTCTAATTTCTCCTACCTTATGGGCTGTTGGAAACTTCACCTTCAAGTAATATGTTGATGTTCTTGCTCTTAGTCTGTTGAGTGCAAGTCTTCCTAAGATGATGTTATATGTTGAAGGGCAATCATTTGTGAGGATCAATTTCCTTAGTGACCTGTGTTGGATAAGTTCTTGCAATTACGGTTAGAGTGATGATGGCCCTAGGGATGATTCTATCCCCTATGAAGCTTACCAAAGGCGAGGTGAAAGGCCCGATTCTTTTCTTATCTAGTTTCATTTGCTGAAATGCGGGAAAATAGATGAAATGCGCTGAGCTTTCGTTGTCAATGAGTACCCGATGGATGTCGAACTATTTTACCCTAAGCATGATTACCAATGGGTCATCATGAGGTTGCCTGATGTTGTGACTGTCTCTTTCTAAGAAGACAATATCAGGCTTGTCATTCTTTGGCATCTTCAATGGAGGAAGCTGCGAATGGACACTGTTTATTTCTTTCCTATAGGCTTTTTTCGGGGACTTGAGTGTTCCACCTGTTATTTTCTAAGAAGACAATATCAGGCTTGTCATTCTTTGGCATCTTCAATGGAGGAAGCTGTGAATGGACACTGTTTATTTCTTTCCTATAGGCTTTTTTTAGGGACTTGAGTGTTCACTGTTATTAGTCCTCCCGATATCGTCTTTATCTTTCCTGCAAGAGGTTTGCTATCTCTTGCTCCCCGAGTTATGTCCCGATCGTCCTTCCGTTGATATTTATGGGGCTCCGTCTTTTTGACGTACTTTTATAACTTCCTTGTTGGATTAAAGTCTCCACCTGGTCTTTCAAATGCCTACACTCATTGGTGCAATGCCCTTGATCCTAGTGGAACCTACAAGACTTGCTCTTGTCTCTTCTTTCTACTGGAGTGCTAATTGGCTTTGGCCATTGTAGGGAGGGATCGTCTCTTATCTGCATAAGGACTTGCTCAATTGGCATTATTAGTGGAGTGAAGTTAGTGAACTTGGGTTTCCTGTCTAGAAGTTCCTTCTTTTTCCTAGTGGTCTACCCAACACTTCATGTCTCCTTTTTCTTATCGCGATTGCTACTTTTTCTTTCGTCTATTTTCCTTTTTCCTTTCATTTTTTTTGCGAGCACCGCATCTTCTGCATTCATGTACTTCTGAGCTTTACGGAGCAACTCTGCGATTGTTTTTGGTGGATTTTTAGTGATTAAGAAGAAGAAATCTCAGGCAAAGCAACCCTACTTGGAAGGTTGTTAAGATGACTTGATCTTTAGCTTCATCTACCTGCAGCAGCTCCTTATTGAATCAAGTGACGTCTTGTCTTAGTGATTCTCTTTCTTCTTGTTGAATGTTGAGAAGATGGCCAGTTGGCTTTTTATGTCTTTGCCTCCCAATGAAATGACGAACAAAACCCTTATTAAGATGTTCAAAATCTACAATAATTCCTAGGAGTATCTTGCTAAACCATACCCTGGCTGCTCCTTTCGGTGTTGTTGGGAATGCCCTACACATCACCTCGTATGGGTTATCCGCAACAACATTAGCGTCTTGAATGATTCGATGTGATCCAAGGAATCCTTGGAACCGTCATACGACTCCAATTGTGGGAGATGGAATTTTGGTGGGAGGGGACGGTTCAATACTTCATTAGTAAATGGTAAGTCCGTTCTTTGAATCATCCCATCCAGATTCTCTCTACCTTTGTTCTTCATAGCACTTTTTAGTTCGTCCATCTTCTTCCTCATGTTGTGAAGTTCATTCTCCACCCTGGTGGAATCTTCTCCTGAGGTCTTGTCTCTCCTATTGGCTTGAGAGTTTGACTCTTCTTCATTTTGGTTTTCACCTGTTCACCGATGTTCTGCGTTTTAGGATTCCATTGTCTTTCGCAGTTCTTCATTCATTCGTGAGTCAGTTCTTCCACATTGGCCAAAAGGGCTTGGATTTGTTGTTGTTGCACAACATCTAGCTAAGGTGTGGTCTCTGCTTCCATCTCGTACTCCGAGGAACTCTTTTGTCATGGGAAAAGATTGCTTGAATGATTAGCGTTTCCCATATACAGTGCCAAATTGATGATGCAAAAAATTAATAGTTGAGCTCCTCGTCGTAGCAGATGGACGATGCTATGAATGAGGTTGTCTCTGTAGATGGAAAACCTGCAAAATGAACTGGGTGGAAGAGTAACACGCCGGTGTGGCGTCAACCAAACCACCTCCGATGCTTAAGTTAGTAAGGGAGAAAGATTCTTGAGAAAAAAAGAATGGAGAGTGATTTCGTAGAGTATTTGTGTGTACCTTTAACTTCTATTACCTTATCTTTTATAGTTGTGTGCCTCATTAATGAGCAATGATGTGCTACATTTAGGTTCAACGACTAATGCGTTACAGAATCTTTGTCTCAAGTTCACAACTCATTTTGTGACCGTTGCTCCGTCCTTTACGTTTTGTCATCAATGATCATAATAAATGCGCAATGTCTTCTCTAAGTAAATGATGATCTTAGTGTAATGACGACCATAAATTTTTGACTCATAAATGCTCATACACCACTTTAGTACCATCATATGCTATCATTTATTGACATACATTAGTTTCATGCGATCACATTCTTAATTTCATCATACTTTGTTATTATATTCTTTGTTTCCCTAGGTGTACGCCACCTTTGATAAAAAGCTTAGGGTGTTTTTGATGTCTTATTTCTATTTGTAAAAGCTTTATTTTATCATTTTTCAATTCCTTTTGTAATTTTAATTAGTCAAATGTCATAAATATAAAACTACAAAATACATAGGATTTCTCTTAAATGGTATAGAGTTTGTTTTGTTTATTTAGGTTAGAATAATTAGAATCAAAGAGGTTAGAAAATCACCAGTTTAGAAACGAATTAAGTCTGTGAAATAATATAGGTAAAAAGATTATATTCCCATAAAAAAGCAAATAGTCAAATAGGGTTTAAATTTTGAATATAAATGAGTTACTTAATAAGAAAAATCTTAATTTTGTTTGTAAGAAAAATCTTTCCCAAAAAGTTGGAAAACTTTCCTCAAGGGGTTGGAAAAATAAAGTTGGATCCTCACAGTTTTGGAGCCTTGGAGCTGGGGGTGTTGTTTAAGAGTAATCCCAATAATTTTAACATTTTCTTTAAAAATAGATGATTCTAGCCTCCTCATTCCTTGTCTAAAATTTTACAAATATGTATAATTATTAATGTAAAGAGATACAACTATAAATGGATTTGAATTTTTCTACCTAAAAATACACTGTTTCTGGCTATTCATTAATATAGGAAATATTCTATGTTAGATATAAGAGTTTGAATTTGCAAAATGAAAGGTATTTCAATTACAAATGATTCTATTCCTAATGGCTAATGTTATCACTTATCTTATCACTAAATAGGGTTACAATCCTATCAATGATAATTGTATATATCATTAACTTAAATTAATTAGACATGCATAAATTATGATAAACACATCTCTTTTATTAATCTTGTCTCATGATTGTTTAAACTTAATAAATACACTTTTTGTAACACGTATTAAGCTATAAAATACTTAAATTGTAATATTGAATTGTGTATACAACTTTATTTTAACTATTGTACTTAGTTTCTCAAAGAAATATAGTGTACTTAGCATGAATGGGGTAGTAATTTTTGGATAGTAAAAAAAAGGATCCAAAGTCATCTTGGTTTGCATACGCATATTGTTCTGTAATCATGCTTATAAGAAATAAATTATTACAATTTGCGTTATTCTCATATGTATAAGAAATTAAATCAACAAATATTTTAAGTACTTGATTTTTTGGTTATAATCTATTTTGTAAAGTACATCTCTTTCTTCCCATACAATAAAAGTAAAGAGCAACAAGAATGATTGTACTAGGTCTTTTTCATTTTCATTTGGGACCAGGTAGGATTTTGTTCAACCAAATAAAATGGCCAAAAACTAAGGTCACGAAGGATCATACAATCCTATTGATATTTGAACGTGAATGATCGTTTTGAACATGTGGGATTGTAGGATTGTTCTGTATGTACGTAATGGTGTCCATTAGCGAAATAACGGGTTAATCTGCAAAACCTATGTAAATAATGGTGAATAATGTCAGTTGTAGGCGAAGGACTTCATCTAGCACAACTAGGATTGCTACAATTACAATAACAAAATTTTGATCATATTCCAACAAAACCAACTTGTTAAGTAGATGTGTGTGTGCGTAGAGCATTACATGCATGGGTTATTTATTATATTGGTCAAATAAGGAAGCAACACATTGTCCAATGATGAGGTAGCATATTGTCCAATGGTTAAGGCAATATATTATCCATTAAGAAGCTAGTATTATGTCCAATAAAAAAGCAACAAATCCTCCAATAGAGAAAACTATTCTTCTAATGGGAAAACAGCAAATGCCTACGCCTTTACCAATACAAAAAGATGACGAAGGAGAACAATTGGGTGAAAGACCATTGAATTCTACATCTTTAAAAACATAAGCCATTTTTGCTTTAATCATTTTCAAAATATAGTGGATTATTAAACTGGTTTCAACCTATGGTTTTCTCACTCTCCACACAAAGATAGATGGTTTCTATGTTAAAAATTTGTGTTAAGAGCTTATTCTTTGTTACTAACCATCAAATGAAAGCATGTTTAGTGATGATAAATTTGAACCACAATAACTTCCACCAATCAACCACTTTGTCTTTATTCTAATATTATCATATGTACCTGCACAAGAGAAAGAACTAGACTTGATAAGAGACCATCTTGCTCAATCCTTGTCCTTCAACTCCACAAGACTAAGTAATTTTATATAGTTACTAAATTCTCAAACCTTGCAAGCTTCCATACCCAATTTTTACTCCATAATACTAAATCCATCATAGATTCAAAGCTACTTGCTGCATCGTAAATAACCAACAAGATGCCATTTGTCATGCTATAGAAAAATAATTTTCTCATCTTTCACCTAAAACTGTATGAACCTTCTTATCTCATTTCTAAGCTTTAAGATGGTCCTCCACTCCTCCAACCCCATGTACAACTTTGAGTGATCTTTATAGTTAAAAGCAGCTATATTTTTCGTAATATAATTACAATTTTATGGGTCCCCTCAAATGGACAAGATGTCTTAAAAATAAAAATATTGGAATTAGCAAAAAAAAACAAAAAGTGGGAGATGAGTTATGAGCTAAAAACATATTATCAAGCTCAGTGATTTTTTTTTTTTTTCTCGGTTGATAATTCAATAGTTGGGAGAGGGGGATTTGAACTATGAACATCTCTAAAGAAAATACCAAGAAGTACTAATTGGACTACATGACTCTTAACCATGTATTTTCGTGAAACATGTTTTACCAATGGTTTTTTTTTTTTTTTTGGTTTAAAAATTAAACTGAATAAAAAGACATTTATATCATGCGTTTGGCCCTAGCTCTTTTTTTTTTTTTTTTTTTTTTTACTTTTTAATTTTTTTTATCTCATTTTATTTTTGTGTGTGCAAATAATCTAATTTTTAGACTTTTGTCATACATTTAAGTTACACAAAACTATATATTTTAATAAATACTATGCAAATAAGCTACCAAAAATAAGCTATTCCCAAACACACTAAAGTAGCAAATAATTTAATTTCAAATTCAACCTCACATATCTTACATTTCATCTAGACATGTTGATAGGCAAAAAAGATAAAAATACATAGAAACCACAAAATTTGGCTTTAAAATAAAAATAAAAGTAGAGGAGATGGAGATGTAGATGTAGATAAGAAAGAGGTACTAGAGCATTTGCATTTGTGGTGCTAAAAAAATCTCATTTAACACCTCAAGAAGCTACTTTATCTTCTTTAACACATTATTCCACAACTCATCCTACATTTCATCTATTATTTTTCACACTACAACCAACACTATTAATTTATTTATGCACTCACTCACTCTCTCTCTCTCTCTCTCTCTCTCTCTCTCTCTCTCTCTTCGTTTGAAGCAAACCAACAACCTCCAAAAACCCTTAAACCCACCACTGAAGCAACACCAAACCCACTTAGTAACCACCTACCACCAAAGAACAAAGCAAACCCACCATTACAGTCCCACCTTCCACAACTAAGCAATCTCAATCTAACCCGCCCAAACCCAACAAATCCACCCTCAAACTCAGCAACCCATCTCCAAAAACAACAACCCATAGTCTAGAACCCACAATCCACCACAAAAACCAACAACCCACAATCCTTCACCAAAACCAACAACCCACAATCAATGCTAATAAAAAAAATCCAAATCCAAACAACCCACAAAAACCTCAATACAAAAACCCAAAATCCTTCAATAAAACCCACAAACCACCGTGAACCCACCACCATGGTGTTGCCACAAAGATGATTGAGAGGTGGGATGTGCTAGTGGCAAGGTCAAAGAGAGAAAGGGACGAGGGAGAGAGTAATAGGTTTGAGAGAGAGAGAGAATAAAAAACAATAAAAAAGTAGAAGCTTGCTACTGTAAAGTAGTAGTTCACTATGTCAAGTTGGGGTGGAAAAAAAAAAAAAAAAAACAGCCCGACATAATGGACAGACCGAAACCAACCAAACATTTTGGGTTTTGGGCAATTTTCTCTTGTATCGGTTCGATGGAGGTTTGAAAATTACAAAATTTTCAATTTTCGATTATGTGGCAATGTTAGATTTTTTAATTGAATCAATATATATATATTTATTTATTTATTTATTTATTTGTGTGTAACTCTAAAACATGTTAGAGTCAAGAACTTAGTGGCAAGCCACATTTTATGTCTTCTTCTCTTTTTACTCTCGCATTTGTTTCTCACATCCCAAACACCGAAACTCGACCGAACCGATTACAATCAGGCCGATTTGGTGTTCCTTCCTTACAATTTGGCATTGGTGCCAAATATGACAAAACCAACATTCTCGATTCGGTGAAAATATTGCCTTTAACATTAACTGACTTGAACCGATTTCACCCCTAATATTAAGTTTGCAATTTTTTTAAGGTTTAGCACTCCGGATGTTGCACTTTTTTTTTTTTTTTGGTTATTTATTATACTAAATAGCATTTTTGGATTTTTTAATACTTCTAAGAGCATTGAAATTAGGTGTGCCAATTGTTGAATTTTTAGGATTTGGCATGCCAAATATCAAAAACCATATCTCATCGGATGTACCAAAACCATATTTGTAGCATGTTGTAAAAAAAAAGTCATTTTTTTTTATAAAAATTTTCTCTTCTCTCTTCTCTCTTATCCCTTTCAAGCATCTATCCTCTCTCTCAAACATCTTTCCTCTCTATTGTCCCTCTCTCATCATGGTTGTGGTTGGGGTTTTTTTTTTTTTTTTTTAAGGGGGTGGGGGGTTTAAGATCGGTTGTTGTTTTGTTGAGATTGGCGGTGGTGGGGTTGAGATTGACAACTATTGGTGGTTGAGTTTGTTTTTACAATTGAGATTGGTGGCTATGAGTTTGTAATATGGGTCGTGGGGTGAATCACATCGGTGAAGCCACCACTAGAGGTTGTTGGCCTCTCTCTCTTCTCTCTCTTGACTCTCTTGGGTGGAATTTTTTTGATTGGCTTTGCAATTGGGTTTAGGAGTTTGAGAAATGAAATTTTTTGCTTTGGGTTGAACGTGGGTGTTTGTGTTTTGGCTTTGGGATGAGTTTCGTGGTGGTTTTGGTGTCTTTGGTGGTGGACGATGGTAGTGGGATGTGGAGGTGATGCCGGTGATACTTAGGTTGGGTTTTGTTTTCATTAATTTTTTAATACAATTAAGTTTTTTTTTTAGATTATTTTATTATAGTGTAATGTTAAAATAGAAGACGTGAAGTGTTAAAATTAATAAAGTAATTTTTGGTGTGTTAAAATAGCATCCGACATATTACCTTTGATGCCAATGACTCTTACTAAATAGTTGCCCAATAGTTGCCCAATATTGGAGTTAAATAATGGGATTCTATTTCATAAAAAAATAAAGAGTAAAAAAAGAATGGGATTCTATTTCTAACATAAAAAAAAAATGACAAATTCACTTTTGTTTATTTAATTAGGAAGGACATAATTAAAAGCAAGTTCATTTTTTTTTTCCATACCATTCAAGGAAGAAATATATTACAAAGGTGCATTACAAAGATTAGAACCAACTAGGAAGCAACAGCAATAATTCAGTGGCACACAAGTTGCCACTTTAGCTACAGACCAAAGGTCCTTTTCAATCACATGAGGGATCCAAAAGACATCATAGAAAAGGTCATTTTGCTTGAAAAAAAAAAAAAAAAAGTCAGCTAGTCTAACACCATCTAGCCAATCAATGGCACACTCCTTCCTAATGATCTAAGTAATACCCTTGCTGTCAATGAGAAACAAAACACGTTGATAGCCTTGATTCTTGGCAGCCAAACCAGCTTTTACTATAGCCTCCAACAGAGCTCCAGTGGATGATCTAGCATTACTACTTGCTACTCCAAAAAGCACCTTATCTCCTTGTAATGTCAGAGCTTCATATGCAATACCATATCTACATTGTCCCCTACTCCTAGCCCCTGCAATCTTGATGATTAAGTGCCGGTTCCCTGCTGCAATTTGATTTCTTGTGCTGATGTTTCTGGCAAGTTTGCTTCTTGGGTTAAGGCGGTTTAAGAGGATGTCCCTATACCTGCAAGAGAATGTATGAGCAATTAGAATAACCTTCATTGGATTTGGACTAATTCCTTGATGCACCACTTTATTGCAATAAGTCCATATAGTCCAAAGAGTAATAAAAACATCCTGTAAATAACACATAGAAACCGAATCCCTCCAATCATGTCTTGGTGAGTTGTTTCAACCAATATTGGATAGAGCAATTACTGAAATCAGAAGTGTGAATGGCAAGAGTAGAACCATGCCATACAAGTCTTGTGAAAGTGTTAGGACATATGTGATTTACTTGTTAGAAACATATGTCACTATTTTATGTAATTTGGCTAATCTTTTGACAAAACGCGTTTTACTTGTAATTGGGTAGATCTAGGATGTATTTAATACTTTAAGAAACAATTCAAGTTCAAGTGTTAAACCCATGCAAGTCTTTCCAAAATTCAAGTTAGAAAAATGTTGTTCATAAAAGCTTGATGACTAGCTTGACAGTTAGCAATCTATCGAGCCTTGAAGAGCTGTTCTAGCCTATGGCTCGACAACAACTTGATAGATAGGTATCTGTCGAGGTTTATGAAGTTTAGTTTTTCAGATCTGTTTTTCATTCAATCTGTGATTGTATGTTTGGGCTTTCTTTTCTCACAACCCTAGACATATAAAATGATTATTTTAATGGCCGTCAAAGGTGACATAAGTTGCACAAGTGTTGAGCAAAGTTTCTTTAAGCAAATTGTGACCGGAGACAAAATTTGCCCTTATTCATCTTTCTTGTGAAGAAGTCTTTGTGTTTGTGTATCGTAGGGTTTTGTAACCAAGGAGCTTCTTGATCTTCATCGTGTGATGAACTGAAGAACTTTGCAACCAACAACCTTCTCTAGTTGGTGATTGAAGTCGCGTATTGGGATCTGCGCAATTGGTTAATCACGTATTGGGAGTCTGTGCATTACAAGGAGAGATTGTCACTATAGAACAAGTCCAATTGAATATTGGGGTAAGGGTTCAACTATAGGTTGGTATAAAGTACTGGGATTCCTTTACTTGTAATTGCTTATTTTGATAATAGTGGATTCTCGAGAGTGGTGACCTTAAAATCACCCGGTGAAGTTTTTGTCATGTAGGTTTTCCCCATTCGTAAACAAATCATTGTGTCAATTTAATTTCCGCTGCATACTTTAGTTTATTGGTGATTTGTTTGTGCTACCACGTACATTGCATGTTAATTTGATTAATTAACAAACTTGGCTAATTAATCAATTAATTTATCATAAAGGGGTCGATTTGTTTTTGGCCTATCAAATGGTATCAAAGCAGGCACACTCCGATTAAGGTTAATCTTTGCTGTGTGATCCATTGACCCCTGTTTGTCATGGATAGAGGACAGTCTCTCATTATACCTTATTTATTTGATAGCACTAACTATGCATACTAGAAAGTACGCATGAGAGCTTTCTTGCGGTTTCTAGATGAGAAAATATGGCAAGCTGTGGAGATAGGCTAGACTAAGCCAAAGGAATCGTCGGCTAATTGGGATAATGCCAAGATCAAGGCGACAAACTCAACAAAGAGGGCATTGAATGCTTTATTCAAAGACAGTCACTAATGAGGAATTCAAGAAGATATCCTCCACTAAAGCTGCAAAGGAAGCATGGACCATCCTTCGGACAACCTATGAAGGAACTAAGGTCATCAAGGATTCGAAACTTCAGAGGCTCACTACAAGCTTTGAAGAGATCAAGATGGAGGATGAGTCGTTCGACAAGTTCTATGCCAAGCTCAAGGATATAGTGAACTCGCTTTTCAATCTTGGGGAAACCAGTCTTGAACCCAAGAACCCAAGATTGTGAGAAAGGTGCTTAGATCTCTACCCGAGAGATTGCATTCCAAGATCACTGTGGAATCAAAGGACATCGACAAGATTTCTTTGATAGAGCTGGTTGGTAATCTGCAGACCTATGAGTTAGGTTTAACAAGAATTGGCAAGTCGGGTAAGGGTAAGAACATAACATTGAAGGCCAAGAGTAGTGATCTTGATGAGTCTTGAGACGATAAAGATTCTAAGATGAAGTCCTATATTACAAGGCAATTCAAGAAGTTCATAAAGAATGCTAATGGGAAGGGCTTTGACAAGAACCGTAAGCAATCTAGTTCCTCTCAGTTCAAAAGCCAAGACAAAGTGAAGAAGGATGCTAGGGATGGCGGTTAGTACACTGTTCCTTCAAGACCAAAGTGCTTCGGGTGTCAAGGCTTCGGTCATATGAAACAGGAGTGCCCCACATATCTGAAGACCATTAGGAAGAGCAAGGCACTTGTTGCTACATTGAGTGACATCAAGCCTAAGGATGATTCCGACAATAAGGATGACGGAATCCTAAATGCCTTCACTACTACTGTCAATCCTACTAAATGGATTGTTGAAGATGTGGATAAAGAAGAGGAATTGGTGGAGTCCAAGTTTGAGAAGATGGATGAATAAGATGACATCCACACAGCTATGCAAAGTTATACAAGGTCTCAAAGAAGCATGAGAAGATGTATAGGTTGACCACCAAGAAGCTTAATGACGTAGAGTTGGAACAAGAAGAGCTTTCCACAAAGTTTGATGAAGCCAATCAGACTATCAAAGCTCGAGGTTTGAGAATAATTTCTTGGCCGAGAAGACCAAGAAACTTGAGGCTGAACTGTTCCAAGTCAGAGCTTAGCTGGAAAGGACTTCAAGCGCTAAGCTCAATGAGATGCTCAGTCTTCAGAAATCCGCTTCTGATCGAACCGGTTTAGGGTATGAATTCTCTTCTCCTAGTATTACTTCTACTAGTACTACTGTTTTTGTTCCTCCCGATAATAATATTGAAATTGAGAACAATGTTGTTAAAAATGACTTAGCTAGTGAGAACATAGATAAGGGTAAATCGATCTTAGGAGCACTCCCTAAGCGGGATAAGAAAGAAGTTAAAAACCCTAGGGCTAAGAAGGCTAACTCTCAAAAGCCTAAATAGAAGAAGTAGCATATTTGTCATCACTGTGGAGCAACCTTTCATACTCGACCTAATTGCTATAAGTGGTTAGCCACTCAACAGAGCAACGACATGATTACATCGGGAAACCAGAATCAGTTTCCAACCTCTTTTGCTCCCCTTGGAGATCTTCTCAAAGCCCTCATGTTCCTTTCGAACTTAAACGGTTTCAATTCTTTCCCCTCACCACCGGATCAAGGGTTCGCCAAACGGAAATGTTCTTCCAAGGTGTGAAAGCAAAATGGCTCCAAGTGATTCTATCACTTTTTCTCTCCCCTTTTTTTTTTTTTTTTTTTTTTTTTTTTTTTTTTTTTGTTTACATTACTTGTGTGTTTTGCTTTATTGTTTTGAGTCAATCTAGTTTTATGCATTGCTTTTGTTTAATTTGTTTTTGTTTGCTTTCTTTTCAATTTTGGTTTATTTTGTTTTTCATATAAAAATTAAAAAAAAATTGAAAAATACAAAAATAGTGTATGTTATGTGTACATTGGTACTTGTGTACCTTGGATGGCCATTGAAACAAAATTTTCTAAACTTTGTATCGTTTGTAGCTTAGATGAGCATTTCTATGCACAACTAAACAAGTGAGCTTTGTGGCTCGTGTTTGTGATGAGTAAGGTTAGTTGATCTCTTGTACTTAACACTCGTATCACTCTTTTTGACGGGAATGACTAGAAAATTCAAAGAGAAAAGCATAAATAACCATTTCATCATTGTTGCTCGCCAATCATGAAATGACATTTATATGCTTCGGCATAGCAAAAGTGGAATGTCAAAATGCTTAACATAATTGGGTATTTCTTTTCTCTCTCTTATATGCCCATGCATGATTTGCTCAAAAAGAAAAATATGCAAAGAAAATAAAAAACAAAAAGAATAAAATGTTTTAAATATGATTGCAAGTGTATTTTAGGAGATGTGGGAGTTATAGGATGTACCTCGAAGGTGATAGTCCCCATCAAACAGTTATGATTGTGTGTAAGTTAAAGTGATTTTCTCATATCTCAAATCGTCATAACATGTAGACACTTATACAATCTTACAATATTTTTCACACACAACACGCAATATTCTTTGCTACTCTTGATACATGTGCAGGTACAATGTGATTTGGCTATCACAAGATTTACATGTGTTAATATATGCTCACTAAACTGTCTTGACTTGTTTTTAAAATATAAAATTGGTTAGACTTGTTTAGTGTGTGTGTGTTTTGGGATCAAAATGCTTATCATTTTCCTATTGAGAGATGATTTTGAGAGTTCAAAATGTTGTTTGGATCTTTGGTTGAGTTGCATGTTTGATTGCATTCATATATGTGTTTTTCTCTTCTTGAAAAACTATTTTTTTTAAGCAATCTCGACACTTCCTCGACACCTCTCGATACCTGGCTTATCTATCGGGCTCTTTAGTTGCTTTTTATCGCAATCTTGACACTTCTCGATAGCTAGGTGGATCAATCGAGAAAGTTTTTGTCCCTTTGATAGCTCCTCGACGGATCCTCGATCCATCAAGCTTCCTTTTTCCTTGGACACCTGCTCGATAGTCGCATCATCTGTCAACCCTCTTTAAAGCTCAACACCTCTCGATCTGTTGAGAATTACTGAGCTTGTATAAATAGGGTTAACCTGATTCGGATCTCACTTTCCTCGATCTCTCTCGATTGCTCTCAATCGTTTCTCCTCCCAAACACATTTTTCTCACTCCAAATCTCTTTCCCAAGAGATTTTTAGCCTTTATCAAGTTTCTCTTCACTTGATAAGTGTCTAAATCACTCATTTTCATGCATTTCATGATTTCTAACCTAAGTTTTTGGGATTTTTGAAAATTTTAGGGTTTTCAAAATCAAACAGGTTTTTGCAAAATTTTTGGGATGGGTTTTGAAGATTTGATCTTAAAAACTTCATACATTGCATCTCATGTGCATTATAACTATATTTTCATGCATTTAGATGTGTGTTGTATATGTTATTTAATTGTGTGCTAGTAGGATTGGATTGAAATTTGAGTCCATGATGCAATTTTTCTTTGCATGTCACATGTTCATGCATTCTTATGCATACATACTCTTTTTTCAATATATTTTGATATATTTGAGACTTTTCTGAGTGTTTCTTTCTTCCCCTATCTCTCTCTAGTTTATGTTAGTGCGTCATGGCACCAAAGTGTAAATCTACTCCGTCTCGGAACCCTCTGCATTCGGGGGCATCTTCTTCTTCCGATCCCACCCCTTCTTTTGTTCGGTTCTGTGATAAGCAAGCCCGAAAGGACTTCTCAGAGAACTTCTCTAGATGAGGCGTTCATTCGGAATGTCAAGTCATTTTGTCGAACTTCTCCAACATTGACCTACCTACTGTCATTCACGATCGAGGTTGGGAGTCACTGTGTGACGTCTTGGTCAACTGTCCATCTCTGTCTTTGATCTAGGAGTTTTACTCTAACATGCATGGATTTGATTATTGAGTACCTCGTTTCATTACTCGCGTTTGAGGTATGCGCATTGTTGTCACACTAGAGATTGTCTCCGATATGCTCCATGTCCCGAGGGTAGAGCATCTTGACTACTCCGGTTGTGAGCGTCTGAGGACTATGTCCAAAGACGAGCTTATTTCTACTTTTTGTGAGCGCCCTTCTGATTGGGGTGAGCGTCAATTCACTTACTGTTTGACTTTTTCTAAAGGCCCTCGGTTTTTGAACATGGTTATGACTTTTATTCTTCATCCCCTTTCTCATTATAACTCTATTACCAAGCCCTATGCTCAATTTTTGCTTTCTTTGATAGAGCACCTCACTATAGATTTTCCCTCTCATTTAATTCTTTCTATTATAGATGTATATAGGGATATGACGTCTTGTGATAAGCTCATCTTCCCTTCGGCTATCATGAGGATCTTACACCATTTTTCTGTTCCCTTTTTCGCTTCTTCGACCACTTTCACGTGATGTGTGCCATTGATGCCGCCTCTTGTTAAACGGAGCGAGGCGCGATTTCGTTCAAGGCGGTTTGGTATGGCAGCTCCTCCCACTCTATCTGCTCCATCTACATCCGCTCCCTCCTTTTCTACAGCCCGTGTGACACTCGAGGACATCATGACGCAGCTTTAGCTCATGGATGCTCACCTCAACACTCTCAATGATGAGTTGTATCAAGTGAACACCCGTGTTGGCCTTATTGCTCGACGCCAGGTTGAGATGGGTAGTTACATCGTGGCTTCCTCTCCTGTGGCCTTTGCGGATGAGAGTGATGGCTCCGGCAGATCTTGATGATGCTGAGGATGATGATGATGCTACTACTTCTGATGATGAGGATGATGGAGATGTTAGCTCTTCCAGTGCTGACGAGATGTCTACTTGACACTCTTACCCTTTGTCATTCGTGACAAAAAAGAGGGAGTAGTTTTAGTTTTGAGAGTAGTCATAGTTATGGGGAGAGTTAGTATAGGAGATTTTTTTAGGGAGCGAGTGCACATTAAGGGATGTAGTGAGAACTTGATGTATTTCTTTTCTTTTCTTTTCTTTCTATTTGAGATACATTATTCTTGTACATGGGTCTTGTGACCATTATTGACATACATTGTTCTTATACTCCTTATATAGTGATGTATGTTTTTCTTTTCACCTATCTCTCCATGTGTTGTTTCTTTTCTTTCTTTATGCACATGTTTCTTATATTATGTATGCAATCTTTTATTTCTGTCTTAAACTAAGATGTCGTGATGAGTTTTGTTTAAAGTGTTTCAGAAATACAGGTTGTCAAAGTCTCTCTTACCATAGACTCTATTTTTGCAAAGTTTTTCAAGAGTTTGTGTTAGGATAGATTTTATTGTATTCAACAAGTAAATATGAGTTGAGTGATTTATGACTTCTCTCATATCTCATTTGTTAGTTGTGGTTTTGTCATGGATTGCCAAAGAGGGAGATTGTTAGGACATATGTGATTCACTTGTTAGGAACATATGTCACTATTTTTTGTAATTGACTAATCTTTTGACAAAATGCACCTTACTTGTAATTGGGTAGATCTAGGATGTGTTTAATACTTCAAGAAACAAGGTTTCAAGTTCAAGTGTTAAAACCATGCAAGTCTATCCAAGATTCAAGTGGGAAAAGTGTTGTTCATTAAAACTTGACGACTAGCAATCTATCGAGCCTTGAAGAGTCGTTTCTAGCCCGTGGCTCGACAATAGCTCGATAGATAGATATTTGTCAAGGTTTATGAAGTTCAGTTTTTCAGGATTGTTTTTCATTCAATCCGTGATTGTATATTTGGGCTTTATTTTCTCATAACCCTAAACATATAAAATGATTATTTTAAGGGCCGTCAAAGGTGACATAAGTTGTACAAGTGTTGAGCAAAATTTGTTTAAGCAAATTGTGACCAGAGATATAATTTGTTCTAGTTCATCTTTCTTATGAAGAAACTGCTATGTTTGTGCATCGTACGATTTTGTAATCAAGGAGCTTCTCGATCTTCATCGTGTGATGAACTCAAGAACTTTGCAGCCAACAACCTTCTCTAGTTGATGATTGAAGTCATGTATTGGGATCTGCGCAATTAGTTAGTCACGTCATCGAGAGCCGTGCATTTCAAGGAGAGATTGTCATTATAGAACAAGTCCAATTGGGTATTGAGATAAGGGTTCAACTGTAGGTTGGTATAAGGTACTGGGATTCCTTTACTTGTAACCGCTTTTTTTGATAATAAAGGATTCGTGGGAGTAGTGACCTTAAAATCACCCGGTGGGATTTTTGCCGTGTAGGCTTTTCTCATTCGTAAACAAATCTTTGTGTCAATTTAATTTCCACTGCATACTTTAGTTTATTGGTGATTTGTTTGTGCTACCATGTACATTGCATGTTAATTTGATTAATTAACAAACTTGGCTAATTAATCAATTAATTTATCACAAGGGAGTCAATTTGTTTTTGGCTTATCAAAAAGGATAGAGAAGGAAGAGATGAGTATGACTTTCTTCCTTTTCATTTCACATTGGACACAGACTCTCTGTGGCAATGCCCCTAGTATGAAGAGTAAGGAAAGTTGGCTGACCATTGTTTAGCAATTTCCAAATAAAGTTACTAATCTTCATTGGAACCTTTATGTTCCAAAATGATCTCCACCAACCTGAGTGTGCTTGAAGATGCCTAGAACGGCAAGCATCCTCCCCAATTAAGAGGTCATAAGCTTTATGCACTTGATATTCCCCATTCATAGAGTGCTTCCAAACAAGCTTATCTTGCACAAAATTTGTCTTGGAAATAGGGATTTAGAGGATAGTTGAGGCTTGAGGGAAAGGATATAAACTTCTAACCAAATCTACCTTCCACTCCCTAGAGTTTTGATCAATTAAATCCCCCACAAGACTGTTAGAAGATGAAACCGGGATGATTTGATTCAGATGAGAAAACCAATCCTTGTGGTTTAAAGGAATATTGTATCCATTCCCCACTCTCCACTTTCCTTCCCTCAAGTAAGGATGTTCTTGTTTGATGATACTCCTCCAAACCCATGAGTGGTGGGATTTTGCTCTATACTCCTGAATATTACAAGTAGAAAAATACCTAGCCTTAACAGTTTTAGCTAGAAGTGATTGGGGATTTCGACAAATCCTCCAATATTGTTTGTTAAGCATAGCTTGATTCATGTGTTTGAATTTCTTAATTCCCAACCCACCCATTTTCCTAGGTTGACAAATCTTATCCCAGTTGATAAGATGCGACTTCTTTTCCTCATGCTCATGACCCCACCGGAAGGCCTGGATAATAGAATCCATTTTACTACAAATAGAATCCTGAATTTTAAAGCATGAGAAGGAATATAAAGGTAGAGATTGAAGAATAAAAGCAATTAAAGTTGTTCTACCAGCTTGGGATAAAAGATTCATTTTCCAACCTTGAAGTTTTGTTTGAAGTTTGTCTATGAGAAAATTAAAATCAGCAACCCTATTACTTCTCAACTTGAAGTGGACACCAAGATACTTAATGGGTTGTTGGACAAGATTGACCTTGAGATTGTTTGCAAGTCCTACCTTCTCCTCCATAGGCATGTTTGGAGAGCAGAATACATCAGACTTAGCTAGATTTATGGATTGACCCGAAATGGAACAATACCACTCCAGGATGAGTTGGAGATTTTGGACAGAATTTTTATCTTTCTCGAAAAACAACAAAGAGTCTTCAGCAAACAATAAATGGGAGAAAGAAAGATCATTTCTACCAACTTTGATGCCCTCGATTTTCTTAAGATCCTCCGCTTGGATTAAGGAAATGGATAAAATATTTGCACACATGAGAAACAAATAAGAAGACAAAGGGTCTCCTTGTCTTAATCCCTGCGATGGCTTGAAGGATCTAGTCACACTTCCATTTATCAGCAAAGTATATTCAACTGTTGACACACACTCCATGACCCACTTAATCCATTTGGGATCAAAATTCATAACAGTGAGAACAACTTGTAAAAAATTCCAGTTAACCCTATCATAGGCTTTTGACATGTCAATCTTCAAAACCCCAAAGCTATCTCTCTTACCCCTCTTTTTCCTAACCACATCAATAATTTCATGGGCCAAGAGAATATTGTCGGTGATATTCCTACCCTTTATGAAGGCATTTCGATAAAGGGTAATAATACTATCCATAATAGGCTTGAGTCTGTTAACAAGAATTTTTGAAATAATTTTATAAAATACATTACAAAGACTAATTGGCCTAAAATTTGACACCTCTTCAAGGTTGGGAATTTTTGGGATGAGCGTGATGAAAGATTGATTAAGAACCTTAAGGAGAGAACTAGAGTGAAAGAAAGCTTGAATAGCATCACACACATCCGTCTTGACAATGTCCTTAACTGTTGAAAGAAAAAACCAGGAATGCCATCAGGCCCTAGAGCTTTGTAAGGTCCCATCTAAAAAACTGCCTCTTCAATCTCACTATTGGATATACCCCTATTAAGAAAATGGACTTGCTGATCTGTTAGGGTGGGGATAGGAAGCCCTTGAATTTCCTAAATTACACTCTCCACAGTTAAATTAGTATTGCTACTATAACTTTGCTTAAAGGAGTCAAGGAAAATCTGTTCAATCTCCTCCGTTGACTGCCCATTCACATTCTTAATTTGAATAATTCTATTCTTGGACCTTTCCCTGTTTCACCACAATTTGAAAATATTTTGTGTTTCTATCCCCATGAACTATCCAATTTGATCTGGCTTTTTGAGCCCACATCAACTCCTCTCAATTTAATAATTCCTCAAGTTCCTCTTTGCAAACTCTCTCCCTCCTTACATCTTCACTAGTCACAATGGAGTTTTGAATCTGTTGTAATTGACTCTATTTCCTCTTTATATCAATTTCCACTTTTCCAAAAACTTTTCTATTTCATTCTAGAACTTCTGTTTAACATTAAAATCTGTTCATAGTAAAGGGTCTAAGTAAGGAAAGCAGTGGTGGTGGGGACACAACATTTTGTCGCGTGCGTTTTAAGTGTGTTCGTGCGTCTTTGACCCGTTCACCTCTCTTCTTCTACTGACTCTCTACAGTGTGTACTTCTCTCTTCTTCATATCCCTGTATGGTAAATAATACCAAACCCATCACAATACACCAAAAATAAATATCATAAAAAAAAAAAAAAAAAGGAAAAAGACATTGACTTGTAAGTCCAGCCCACCTCTTTTCTTTACCTGCTTTTGTTGAACTGTATGTTTGAAAATTCTCAGTTCTCTGTCTAAATTATTTTAGTATTTTGTTCTTTGTTTGTCTGAGTATTTGACTCTCTCTCTCTCTCTCTCTGTTGCTGCATGCATTTTCTTCTTTGTTTCTTCACCAATTATCAACAGGCAAAACGATCGGTCAACGGGGTTCGAGAATTTTAATGATTTTTGAACCCAGAAGTGGTTCAGGGACTTTGGAATAACAACTCAAGAGTTTTATTTAAGGATATATGGAATTATTATTATCAATGGAGCGGTTGGTGGCTTTGGTTTCGGTTTGCGCTTTTCTCTGTTCAATTCTGTTGTTTGGTTTTGTATCAAAGGTTTCTGCTAATGCCGAAGGTTAGTGATTCTTTCTCGCTCTTCTTTTCTTTTTTTATGTTCTTGTAATTTTAGCTGTAAGTTGGAATTTCGAATTGCTGTATTTGGAAATTTGCTTTTCTGTGATGTTTAATTAAAATTCCGAGTTTTTCAAGGAATTTGAGTGTCACTGGTTTTCACTTTTTGTTTATTTCCTTTTTAGTTGCCAAATCTACACATTTTGGGGAATAACTAAAGGGTAAAAATAAGTAACTTTTAAGAACAGTATTTAGGTGCAGTTACAGTACAATAGGTTTTCGAATCAAATTCAAACAGCTGGTTGTAGGTTGTATTGATTAACAAAATACAAACAGTGTTATGTTTCCAAGAACAATTAAATACAATACAAAATTGAGGAATCTCTAAACTCAAAGTACCTAAGTTGTACTTGTACCCATAACAAAAATATAAAAGAAATCTTGGCTACCTATGTTGATCCCTAGTTACCATAGCTCTTGTAATGTTTTAATCACTGAATTGAAGGATCATACTAATGGTTTATTCTTTGCTTTGCCAAGAGGTTTGTAGCTTAATTGGCACCTTCCTCATGCACAAAGTGTTTGGGAATCTAGGAAAAAAAGTTCAAGATGCGGGTTAGTAGCATATTATAACTATCTAGAAAAAGGTTTATTCTTTGCTTTTGTCTTGTGTGTCATTTTTTATTGTGGTATAAGGAGTAATAGGCTTTGAAATTCTATGGTTGTGTGGGACTGTTTACTTAGTATTTGTACAGTGTGGGGTAGTGTTATAGGGTTTGATTCATCATGCACTTACTGCACTGCCTCACTTGAGCGACTTGGTCTTGGTTGTTGTATGAGGGAAAGTCACTTAAGTTGAGCCTGTTTTCTTTTTCCTGGTACTGCTACTGGTAAAAACTGTGATTGTAACTGGATGGCATCTCACTAGAAGATTGTGAGTACTGGCAGTTTCCGATGACGAGAGAGGTTGATTCATTTTGGTATGGAATTGAAGCTTTCACATTAACATTGTTACCTTCTTGGAATCAGTGTTTTTAAATTGAAGCATCTTCTCCTGAAGTCCCTGTATGAATGGACTAGGACCTCACCAACTCCCTCATTCTCCGTGGATGGGTTTCTTGATTTCTTGGCATCCATGCCTTCTCATTAGTTGCTGATTTTTCCCCCTTTTTGATGTTTTTGTCTTTGTTTTATTTTTGAGCTGCCTGTTGTATGCTGCCTGTATACTCAGGCATCCTTGTGGTTTATTTATTTATTTTAATTCAATTTATTTGCTTATCAAAAAAACATTGTTAACTTAAATTACTATTCTATAATTGATGTTTGCACCTAATGATTGTGCCTCATTTGTATAACACAGGCGATGCTTTGAATGCATTGAAGACCAATTTAGTTGATCCAAACAATGTTCTGCAAAGTTGGGATCCTACCCTTGTGAATCCCTGCACATGGTTCCATGTAACATGTGATAGCGAAAATAGTGTGACACGAGTGTAAGATTTATTTATGTGACATGCTACTTGGACTTGTAGTTACACTTTACTTTAACTATTACAAATATGATGCCTATTATCTTTTCACCCAGTGATCTTGGAAATGCAAATCTTACTGGTACACTGGTTCCACAACTTGGTCAGCTTTTAAATCTGCAATACTTGTAAGTCATCTTCACATGCTAGGCAAGTTGTTTGACTTTATTTTGTTCAAATGATGATGTTAACTATTTGTTTCATGTTAAAAGATAATTAGTTTGAACCCCACCTACGCCCTCCCCCTATCTACCTATCAAAAAAAAAAAAAAAAAAAAAGAGATAAAGTTTTTAAAAATAAGAATTAAAAGCCTTTTTTTTTGCTAATAGTTTTTCCTCTTATTAACTTGAAGACCGTGAATTGCATCATTTCCTTTTTTGTGATTTTCATGACGTATGATGCTATGAACAAGCTTGTTATTGAGTTTTGACATAAATATAGAGTTTTATTCCTTTTAGAATGAATAGTTTATTGTTGTACAAAGTATTTGATTAAGTACATATACACTTAAAAGTTTCAAGAAGCCAAATTCTAATGGGTTCCGTCTATAATTTTCTTGATTTTTTTTTTTCTTTTGGTGGATAAGTATGCATGCATTAAGAAAGAAAACTATAAAAAGGCAAAGGGGTTTTTGGGACAATTTGTAATTTTTCATGGTATCAAAGCAGGTGGTCGGTGGTCCTAGGATTGAACCCTGTTTCCACCTAGCTCCAAGTTATCATGGTATCAAAGTATGATGTCATCTTTGACTATGTCCTAACAAGCTTGAAAGAAAGCCAAGCAGTCTGGAAACTTTGGACTTGGAGCTTTGTCTCCATTCATAATTCTCATCGCATTAAAAACTTCTTCAAAGTTATTTTCAGCCGGCTGGCTTCATCTTCATTGATAGCTCAAAATGATAATCCATCCAGCAAAGGATGTTCAACGCCATTTGCATAATATAATTGTTTGTAAATCTATACATTATATAGTTAATGATTTTTTTTTTTTTTTTTTTTGGTGTGTGTTTTTGGATGGATAAGAGACTTCTTGATTTCATGTCACTTCAGCATCTTTTGAATGGGCACCTATAGAATTGTTCCATTGGTGGTAGTTGGCAAGACCATGGAAGAAATTGGTGTTTGTGTCTCCCACCCTCAATCATAATGCTCTTAAATTTTCTCTTCAATTAATCTCTTCCATAAATGTAGGCCTTTCCAGGTTTATTTTTGCTCTTTCCTCCTTTGATTTCTTTTCAAATGATAAGGACATATTTTTCTACATTACATTTAGATCATGAACCTCATATTACGAATCATTCTATGTCATTCCCACCTTGCCAAACTCCTCATTCCATTTCTTCAAGTCCATATTTAGATCTCTAAGTTTATTGGCCAAAATGTAACTTGGAGGCCTTGTAAATGATTGTATTCCTACCATGTTTTAATTTTTTCCATAAATCCTTATACTTTTAACAAGATATCTTCAAATCTAAAGGGGTTTTACTGCTTTGAATATCTCTTCAGTCCAAAAGAATAGGAAAAATGATTGGAAAGCAAATGAGGGAGCCTCCATTAGACCACATTAAGATATTGATCCTCCAAATCTTGCAAAAACAAGAATTGATCAATTTTGCACATTGATTGGTTCTCTCAATTATTGGACTAGGTGAAACTACCCCGTCCATTGAAGCATCCAACAATCCATGCAGACATATCGAATTAGAGAGGTCTTGACTGTTGAAGATCCATCTCCACCCAGTCCCTCACTCGGATAGCAAAATGACATTAAAGTCTCTACTTACACACACACACGTCCCACCAACTAGTTACATCCTTGGTAATTAATCCCAAAAAAGCTTTCTATCACTATCATAATTTGAACCATAAAATCTAGTAAGAAGCCCATTTGAATTGGTTTCCCACACCCTCTATTAGCATAACACTAAGAAATTTCCCAATGCTTCATCAATTTTCACTACTACTCTTTTGTTCCACAAAAACCTAAATACAACCAGTCTACTTGTTAACATCCTCATAAAATTCTTAGCATACCTCTTGTGATGAGTTTTGATTTCATTTCCTGCAAACAAACAATGTAGTCTTCCATAGCTTGATTAAATTTCTCATTCACAACCTTTTTTCTCCATCATTCGGTTCCTATGTTCCAAAAAATGATATTCAAATTCTCAGAGTTGAGAGTAATGCCCTGTCACTTTTATCACTGCTGGTTTTTGAACTTTTGTATTCATTTTACTGAGCAAGACATATTTTTCAGTTCTTTATGACCCTTGAAGGTCGGTTTTGGACTCTTCTTAAGAACTTCTTTTGTGTCCCTTTACTTCAATATGCCTCAATTGCTACAATTAAACTAGGTTTTTTTCCATACCTCATAAGGCGTGCCTATGTACTTGCCAAATCCTTTGAGCTTCTTCATGATCCAATTTTGAAGGTATATACTGTGAAAAACTAGAATTTTCCTTGTATTGAGATCTCCCATTTCTTTCTACATCACCTTTGATGCGGTTCATTTTTAAAGCTAGCTGTTATTAGCTTATGTTGTATAATAAGTAGTTTCCTTTTACTTTTAAAACTATAGTTAGCACGTGTAAAACAAAGTCACATGCTGAAAGAAATCACAAGTTATAGCCAGCGCTTAGTTTATATATCATTTATCTCACATGTCTAAATTAATTGGTCACATTTCAAATTAATTTCTACCACATTTTCCATGTGCCATATTATTTAATCATGTCTAAAATGAAAGCCTTTCCTTGAGTAGCATATTTCAGCCACATCATCATGCCCTAGTGGAGTGGTCTTCCATGTCACATCATGTCCTTGTCATCATGACGTAATCAGACACCTTGTCATACTTGCATCATCTGATCTGTGTTTTTTTGTTTGTATTAAATGTCCCCCAACTGCTGGTTCTGCAACCAAAGTCTTGTCCATGGTGATGGGCAAAGTCCCAAAGTGTGTTTATGGTTGTTGTGCAGTTCAGGTGAAGTTTGGTTGTTTAAACTCATATTGTTGGGGTGTGGTTACATCTCCACTAACTCGTTTATCACTTAAAAAAATCCTTTCCACCCCTAAAAGTATCATCTATCTGGTATGATTTCTTCACCATGACTGTCATTCCTTCCATACTCTGCCACATATAAAAACTGGCTTCATTTGCTCTAACATCTCTAGAACACAAAAGCTTTGCATGATTCCCTAAAATTTTTGAGGAATCTTTGGTAGGGTCGTGATGCATTTAAACTTGATAACGTTGAGCAGAACAAATTGCTCCCTTGTTCCCTCAGAACCTTTTGCTCATAAATCCTTTGCCTCATTCAATAATCCAAGGCCTGTATCTTCTTGTGTGTTCTTCTAAAATTATTTTGAATGATTTCGATTCTAACTGAAAGAACTTCCTACCTCCCATCTCTCTTAATTGGAATATATTCTGTAGGTTCTTGATTATTTACTTTGTGATGAGTCCCGAAAGACTGCTGCCACCCGCCTCTCCCACAGTTGGGTGGAGCACCAACTGATATAATATTTTAATGAGTAGAAACATGAACCATGTAAGAACACATTTTACACACAAACATGTACGAATATGATGGATTATATTTCATGTTTTATCCTGTTTTTCTTTTGTTGATTTTCTTGAATAAGATGATTAACAATTCATGGGACTGCAATTCCTCTATGTCTTATGTGGTGAATTTTGGAGACAATGAAATGCTCAAAGAGTTGAACGGTGTGTGAAATCAATTTCGGACTTGAAGCTTTTGTTGTTAAGGTCATTATATGATTGGATGGCTGCCATTGCACATTTTTCTTTTTAATCTTAATTGATAGCTTTTGGTGAATGTCTTTTATACATCCCATGGTGGATTATATCTTTCAATATTCAACTTATGTATGTGTCTTATAGTTTCTTTTTGCCATCTAATCTAGGAAATGGTTTATTGGTTCTGGCCATTGTTCTATATGTTGCTAAAGCAAAGTTTATGAATGTTAAATTTGACTCATTTTGCATTCTTTTGCAATAAAACATGGAATGTGCTATATAGTTTTTTTTTTTTTTCTTGCACAGACCTTTAAATGATCTTGTTGTGGCAGGGAACTTTATAGTAATAACATAACTGGACCAATCCCTGAGGAGCTTGGGAATTTGACAGACTTGGTGAGCTTGGATCTTTACTTGAACAATTTAAACGGAGGGATTCCATCCACATTGGGCAAGCTTCAAAAACTTCGTTTTCTGTATGAACATCTATCCTTCATCTTATAGTATAAGTCAATAGATTTATTTATTTTATTTTATTATTTTTTCCCCTTTTACTAAGCATCTAATTAGGTGGCTCACCTACCTTAAAACAGGTAAGCTTATGACTAATTTGCTTTTAGATAGTAATTTTTCTTAGTTCTATATCTAGAAACAAAATGCTTCTTCTTTGTTACATTTATTCAATATTATAAGGCAATTATTCTAATGGTACTTTTGGTTAATACTTAATACATACACAAACATGCATATGCAGTTGGATGTTATTGAAAGTTCACTGAAAATAGAAAATTGTTCAACCCAAAGCATTGCTGACTTCCAAGTACAATGTATATCTTCATTGTAGCTTAGGTGTTGCAGATGGAGATGTCATTGCCCTAGCAGAAAATAATAAATGAACAATTTGAACTTGTAATTGGAACTCTGAAGGCAAGGTGACCTTGTGACACGTATATTTTTATGAAATTTACCATAGACAAAATGCTACTTTAGCTGGAATGGGAGCTTTGGGAGGCTTAAGACATGGTGTAATGTGGAAACAGTCCAGTCTTATCTAAAAAAGATAAAATAAATTAAAATAAAATTTGAAAACTAGTTCCACTATGTTTAAGATGGTGTATTAGCTATGAGAGGTAGGTTAAGTCATCAATTTTAGGAAGTAAGGCCACTGGAGCAAAGGCTGAAGCTTGTGGTTTTGAATTCATTTTTATCTGCAGATTGCTGTCATCATTTTTTTGGATTCCTTTTACTGACTATTCCTCCCTTTTCTTTTGTTTTTGCATATTTTTCTTGTCAAACATGCTGCCCAATTTGCCTAAGAACTTCTTGCATACTTTTGGGGAACTGATGGCAAAACTTTTATGGTTGAATCCTGTATTTATTTGCATCTCTGGGTTTCTCATTTGTCAATAATATCAACAGGATTTTTGTCATCTATATCTCTTAACCTTTTATTTCTCCCTAAAAATCTTGGATAGGGGACATGTGTGATATAGGTGGTATCCCACGTGCTGTGAGTGTCTCACTGTGTGCAGCGGACATAGAGAATCCTTTTTTCAGTGTGATGAAACTAAACAAAGTGATTAGGATGATGTGTTACCAGAGACAAAGATTAAAGAGTACTTGGAATACTTTTAATTGTATAAAATAAATTGTAGTCATGGTAATTCTTATTGACAAATTATAAATTATCTAATTAGCCCAAACATATAACCTGATCCAGTAAATTACTAACTTAGTATCAGCATCAGACATGGGAGAAAGATTCATATTACCTAGCACCTGGCTTTTCCAGCTACCTTCATTGGCTTTAAAAAATGTCACTATGCTAACAGCCAAACTTGGGAACCAAGTCTTCCCATGTCATTATCCTTGGATCCAAAAGTAAACTAAAAATTCCTACAAAAATGATCCAACATTTCACATAAATATCTGCAAAAACAAAATCCTAAAGCCAACTAACTAGCCGCTGGGCCAAATTTGATATTTGCCGCATAGGACTTAAATGAATAAATCAGAGGCTATAGGATTGAATTGAATTTTGGTCAAAGTTAAAGGGTGTAATTTGTAATTTAGCATTATATATATTTTTGATAAGTATTTAGCATTATATATATATATATATATGTATGTATGTGTGTGTGTATATTTATTTGTATTTTTGTATGTCTTAATTTCAAACTAGACAACATCAGTATACTTAGTAGAGTTGAAAAGATGATAAGTTCTCTTCAAAAGGTATCTAGTAAATATATATACATCAAAGTTGATAATTTTGTGTGCAATATATTTATGAATTATGACTTATCCTAGTATTAGATGAATAAATTTTTGTATTATATATATATATATATATATATCAGTACTATAACTCAGCCCCCCAAACAAAATTTTTTGGCTCTGCTCTTGCATAACACATTCATTATTTTGATCTCGAGTGACCAATGAAAAATGATTGATCCTAAACTAGAATTAATTTACTGTGCTCATTATTTCTAATCGGGGTTGGATTTGTTTGAATAATGAGAGTCAGATTACACTTGTTATTCATGGCTAGATGTAGCATACAATTTAGTGTCATTAGATACATCATTGGTATTTTACAGTGTTATTCTTTTAAGTAATTAGTAATATGTTTGTTGTGTATAGTTACTGGAATGTTACTGAATATTTAGATGGTTCTATTTCTGCAATATCTTTGTGGTTATCTGTAAATGACAGTTTCTGTTGCTTGAAATAGGCGTCTGAACAACAACACCTTGAAAGGAGAAATTCCCCGAATATTAACTACAGTTCAATCACTTCAAGTCCTGTGAGTGTTATCTTGATGTCTAAGTTTCTCTTGATCAATCAAGATTTATATATTATTTGCACATCATATATATTACAAAAATGTGACATTATCTTCTTTCCATGTTGAATGAAGAGATCTGTCAAACAACCGTTTAACAGGAGATATTCCCATAAATGGTTCCTTTTCATTATTTACTCCTATCAGGTTAATTTCATTTCTTTCTTCAATTTTTCATGGCAGAATTCCAGAATGACTTGACTGATGAACAAGCTTAGCTGACTTCTGTTGTTTCATTTTGCAGTTTTAAAAATAATCTACTCAATGTTCCCCTGTCTCTCCACCTCCTCCTCTTCCTCAAGCACCACCAACTTCTACTCCAGGTGTGTTATATGTTTTCATCATTAATATGAACTCTAGTCGGATTGATAATGAGGTTTATTGTGTGTGTGCGCAGTTTTGGGAGTTCTCATAGAAATTTGAGAAGAAATTGTTTTGAATATTTTGATTTTCTTTTAAAAATCATCTCACAGATAACTTCCCTGATTTTGCAATCTCTCTATTTGCCCGTTTCTTCCTCTTTCTTCTGATTTAATATAAGCATGAAGTATTCAAGTGAAATCAATTGTTTTTGGAAGCAACTATCTGGAAGTGGGATGTATTTGCATCTAAGGCATGAAGTATCATCACTGCTGGAGCTTGAAAACCGTCTCCAACTTCTTATGACCCACCCCCTCTCCTTGATGAAGAAAAGGAGAAAGTTGACATTGGTTGGGGATGCTATTGACCAATCAAAATAGGAGGGATAAAGGAAAGGAGGAGGATGACATTGAAGTCATTTGTAAAGTCCTCTGGTAGATATACTTGGTGGTTTGGTTGAATTCTCCCAAAGAGCATGATACCTTAGAGATAGAGCAACTCCATCATCATTGAAATTAATGAGTTATCTTGCCTGTTACAATTTTGGTTCACATAAGAGAGTCACAATCTGTCACTTTAAATGGTCACACACACAGAGATAACATGTGTTGGAATGCTAACTTCTATGAACTTGCCATCATTGCCATTTGTGAATTCTGTCACCTGCTATGATCGGGATTTGCTTAAGAGAGCCACAACCTCTCATTTTAAATTGATGAATTGTTTCAGGTAGTTCCACAGGACCAATTGCTGGAGGAGTTGCTGCTGGTGCTGCTCTACTTTTTGCTGCCCCTGCAATTGCGCTTGCCTGGTGGCGACGAAGGAAACCACAGGATCATTTCTTTGATGTACCTGGTTAGAGAGTCAATACAGTTTTTATAAACATAATGTTATTGCTTCATAGGAAGCATTCTTATATATCCCTGTCTTTCCAGCTGAAGAAGATCCAGAAGTTCACCTGGGCCAGCTCAAGAGATTTTCTCTGCGTGAACTGCAAGTTGCAACAGATACTTTTAGCAACAAAAATATTCTGGGAAGAGGTGGGTTTGGAAAAGTTTATAAAGGACGTTTGGCTGATGGTTCTCTAGTGGCAGTAAAAAGGCTCAAAGAGGAGCGTACCCAGGGTGGGGAGCTGCAGTTCCAAACTGAGGTAGAAATGATAAGCATGGCTGTGCATCGTAATCTTCTTCGTCTTCGTGGGTTTTGCATGACACCAACAGAACGGTTGCTTGTTTATCCCTTTATGGTAAATGGAAGTGTAGCATCATGTTTAAGAGGTACTCTTGCTAGCCACTTTTCTATGAACTACACTTTTTCTAATATTTTAAAACAATTTTCATTGATTCAATGCAAAGGTCAACTCTAATCTTGATTAAATTTAAGTGTAAAATTCAATATAAGTTCATTTCTAAGTCAAGTGGAGGATAGGGGGAGAATAAGTTGAATTAACCAACTATGTTCTTTTTATTTGGGTATGTTGGACTTCTTGGGGGCTCTATATCCAAACAAACCATTCGAGTTTACAAATAACACAAGTTACATCTCCAGATACCCATGCAGACACCAAAAAGAAATCTCAAATGTTATTGGTGTGTTGTTCTTAAGATGTTTGATTATTCTCATGTTTTCTTGATTCATCATTGTAGACCGTCCGGAATCACAGTCTGCACTTGATTGGCCTGTACGTAAACGAATTGCATTAGGATCTGCAAGGGGGCTTGCTTATTTGCATGATCATTGTGATCCTAAAATTATTCACCGTGATGTAAAAGCTGCAAACATATTGTTGGATGAGGAATTTGAAGCAGTAGTTGGAGACTTTGGGTTGGCTAAACTTATGGATTACAAAGATACTCATGTGACCACTGCTGTACGTGGCACAATTGGGCATATAGCACCAGAGTACCTCTCAACTGGAAAGTCTTCAGAAAAAACTGATGTTTTTGGATATGGGGTCATGCTTCTTGAACTAATAACTGGTCAAAGAGCTTTTGATCTTGCTCGGCTTGCAAATGATGACGATGTCATGTTACTTGATTGGGTAAGTAATTCACATCTTCCTATTACATGTTTGTTTGTCACTAATTTATCATTGGACATGGTGCTATTTCAAATAATTCTCTATCCTTCTTTGAATTTGTCTTGTTTCCGGATATTCTAGCTTTCTGGTTTAAACAGTCTGTGATAAGGAGAATGTAGTGCTAATGAGCTTTAGCTCGAATGACACTTCCTCCTTCTGTAATAATGGGATGGAGGTGAGGTTGTGGTTTAACCCAATTAAAAAAAAACAAAAAAGAAATTCTTGTCACTGCTGCTTTCAACCCATGTTTCCAAGCCAAACTGAAATCAAAGCCCAAACCCCAACCATTATTACCACTTGCCATCACACAACAAAATCCACGACAACCCCTTCGCAAGCTCATCACTCACTGGCACTAGTTATCGCATTGGTTACCGTCACCCTCCTCGATCTCCGTTTGTGTCACTGCCATTTTGCCAAAGCTCTCCACCTTGCACTGCGTAATGGCATGAGAATGTAAATGCTGGTGGTTATTTTTCTTATGTAGAAACTTAATATATAATTAATCTTAATAGTGTTGGGTTTTTGGAAGTCATTTTTAAAGCTAACCATGATTTTTCCTCAGGATTTATTTAAAAAAATAAAAACTATTGCCATCATCATACTTTAAATTTGGTGATGTATGAGGGTAGACGTAAAAATTGTGTTCTATTAAATCAACTACGCGTTTTTAGGGCCTATGGTCAGACTGAACATGGCTTGTTATTGACGCCAGTTTAGGTAGCCCATGTCATGTTAGCAGAGTTTCACTGGGTGTTGTTATATACTACATGGGCTTTACTTGTTACTATAGTCTAAAGTTTCCTCTCTAAACCTGGCTCAATCGTTAAAGAGAGTTTTATTTTGGGTTCATTTAACGAGCATCTTAGGGAATTGGTTAAGATTGAATTTATAATGTAGCAAATTGGTTTTTTATAGGGCGTTGAGCCACTTTATGGTTAAAGTTGTATTTGTAATTTGTTTATTGGCTTTTGTTACTTCCCAATATAGGTGAAACTTGTTTTTATCCTCTTAAATGAGTGCACAACATACATTTTTTTCCTTTGGGTTACATTGTACTGCCTGACATTAGTTTTGACAATTCATTAGGTGAAAGGACTTCTTAAAGATAAGAAGTTGGAGGCACTAGTGGATGCTGATATGCAGGGTGAATATGTTGAGGCCGAGGTGGAAGAGCTGATCCAAGTGGCGCTACTTTGCACACAAGGCGCCCCAATGGAACGGCCGAAGATGTCAGAGGTAGTTAGAATGCTTGAAGGTGATGGCTTGGCAGAAAGATGGGAAGAGTGGCAAAAAGAAGAAATGTTCCGACAAGATTTTAATAGTATGCATAATCCAAACGCTACTTGGATCCTCGACAACAACTCTACTTCCCAAATCCCTCCAGATGAATTGTCCGGTCCTAGATGATCCTAAATTTCATGGTTCCATTCGTAGCATGCATATAAATTTCAAATCGTTGCTTTCATCGTTACCTTGATTCTGTCCTTTCTATGGTGGAAGATGAAGAACCAACCAGAACTGGTTGAGCACAATGCGGAGCTTCCTCATGATTGTCAGCCTCTTATGCCGGACCTACCACAAACAGATTTCCATGTCGGTGAAGATGCCACGGACTGCTCTGTCTGGCTTGAGGAGTTTCTAGAGGGTGAGAGCCTCGTTAAGCATCCTACATGTCTCCATGCATTCCATCCTGCATGTATTCATACGTGGTTGACTCGGAACCATGCTTCTTGTCCTGTTTGTAGACTCCACATAGAGCTACAAGTTGACAATGTTGTCTAATTGGGCTTTTAGTATAGCAAAAATAAATATGAGCTTTTTTTTCAAGAAGCTATTGCGTTTGTATGCCGTAGGATTTTGTAATCAAGGAGCTTTGTGATCTTCATCGTGTTGATGAATTGAAGAACTTTGCAGTCAACATCCTTCTCAAGTTGGTGGTTAGTTACATACTTGGATCTGTGCATCAATTGGTTAGTCACGTCTTGGGAGTTGTGCATTAAAATGAGAGATTGTCACTACAGAACAAGTCTAATTGGGTATTGAGGTAAGGATTCAACTGTAGGTTGGTATAAGGTATTGAGATTTCTTTACTTGTAATCACTTGTTGTGATAAAAGTGGATTCTCGAAAGTGATGACCTTAAAATCACTCGGTAGGGTTTTGTCTTGGAAGTTTTCTCCATTCGTAAACAAATCACCTTGTCAACTTTATTTTCAACTACATATTAACTTAGTTGATAATTTGTTTATGCTATTACACGTATTGCATGTTAATCGGATTTATTAATTAACTTGGTTTATTAATTGGTTAATTCATCACAAGGGATCAATACATTTTTGACCTATCAATATCTAAGCAGGACAAACATGAATTAAGAACAAGGCACAATAAAGTTCTTAAAGCAAAAGCCTCCAGAACGTCTTTAACGTAAGGGGAACAAAGAAGTTAGAAAAGAAGAGCTCTTAATTCTAATATTTTTCCTCTATTTATAGAAGTGGGATGCTTAAAAAATAAGTTGAATGAGATCAGATACAAATTGGAACGCGTTCTTATCTCTAAAAAGTAAAAAAAAAAATAGACTTTATCTCAATCATGATGTTCCCGGACCGGGTTGAGCATTTGGGTCAATCGGCACTTGGGAAGTGCCAACAAGCCCTCTTGGGTGTCGGGCCTGCGTTTGAGTTTTGATCCGATTTGGACTTTTTTTCTAAAGATTTTTGAGTCGGAAATTGCACCTAGATGCATTTTTGATTCATATTCTAAAAATTAATTAATTTTTCTTGATATTCAGGTATTTAAAATGATAATTATTTTATAGATAAATATTCCAAAAAGACTTGATTATCCATAATTTCTTTGTTATTTGATTATCCACTTTATTTACATGTAAGCAAGCCTATTTTTGACACTAATCAACAACCAATCACAAAAGTATTTAATTAATTTTAAGGATAATTACACTTTATCCATCTAAGGTTTGCCTTTAATTTAACTTACCTACCCGTGGTTTTATTTTTGACATTTTACTCACCTATGATTCCCTCCGTTACTAGTCTATTACCCACCTCTAGTATAGACGTTACTCTAACACATAAACTCATCAAAAACAGAACCTAAAACAGATCAAACACTCCTCACTCCCAAAACACACTCTCATCTAATGTGCTCACCAAACTAATGCTTGTGGTCATGCAAAAGTTCCAAAATATTTCAAGCTACAACTATATCTAGTAAATTTGAAAGCAATATAATCTATTTGTGGAATGACATGCATCTCACATCAAAGTACATTGATTTTCTTGGAGTAGAAACTTTTGGTGTTGTCTTCAATCATTTGATGATTGATTTTGCAAATCAATTAAAAGCCAATGAGAAGAAATTTGTTGTTACTCTCTCTAAAGAAATACACGAGTACCAAAACTGGATCATACTAGTCAAACTAAATCCGATTGTTGTGTTTTGAATTATAACTTTATATATGTCTATGTCTATGTACTAGTTGGGCTCTCTATTTAATAGATCCAGTTTTTGGGTTAGATTCACTAACATTGTATCAATGTTCAGAGCTGGGTTTGTTTGTTCTTGCCAATTAAGCCCGTTTGTCTTTGTTCTGGTGAATTATAAGGATTCCTGTATCAGTTGTATGAGTAATAGTAATACTACTAGTTAGGATTCTCTACCTTCTAGCTTCTTGAACGTGCGGTGTTAGAAAAATCCCAAATGAGTTTGTTTTTATTTGGAACTTGATATGGGTATATGCACTAATTTTGCCTCTCTACCATTGCTTGCTACAACCTTCGAACCCCTACTTCTTTGCCATTACATAGCAAGCAAAAACCTTATTTCGAAAAAAAAAATTTAAAATCCTAGGTTTCAAAAATTAAAAGGATCTATACGCAATAGCTGAACAGATGAACACTGTGTCTCCTTCTTCCTCGGTTTGCTTGCATGATCAAAACTCGGGTGGTTCTCAGTCCATTATCTCAAGCACATTGCATTGTGATCTTAGTTGTGTTTTGGGAGTGAGGAGTGTTTGATCTGTTTTAGGTTTCATTTTTGATGAGTTTTTATATTAGAGTAACATCTACACTGGAAGTGGGTAACAAAATAGTAACGGAGGGAATTACAGGTGGGTAAAGTGTTAAAAATGAAACCATGGGTAGATAAGTCAAATTAGAGGCAAATCACGGGTGGATAAAGTGTAATTATCCCTTAATTTTAATAGTTTAACCAATCAGAATTAATTTAAATTAATCATGTGTGATCGGTTCCACCCAAACAAAATGCATGTAGACCGTGAAAACTTGATATTGTGATATCTGTCAATATGACGGTCCGATTCAGGAATTGGACATACCATTGCGATTGTTAGAATCTCAAGATTATTTTTATGATATGCAATGAATGAATTAATGCATGTAATGCAACTCTAAATTTTGGGTATATGAATGGTCACTCTAACCATATTCCAAGATTAAATTATGGATGCAAAATCAAGTGTCTACACAAATGTAATGGCTTATTATTCCATAATAGAAACATATCCCAAACTATTTGTCTTTGGGATTGTTTAGATTATACTTTCTAAGCTCTTCTTAATAACTTACAAAATTTCATGTAGTTGATCTAGCATAGAAATATTATTATTAAAATTTTGAAATCAACGTACTTTTGAATCATAAATTTATTACTTTTTGTTCAATCTTGTACATTGCTTCCACAATCTTCAATGAGTAGGGAATACATCTTGTCTTGCCTACGAACAAAGGTTATTCATTTGGATCTTATTTCACTAAAAGTGCATGTCAAACGTAGTGGCAGCAATGAAAGCTCTATGTTTGGACCTTAATTATTTCACTGAATCTATATATCAAACGTAATGACAGCAGTGAAAGCTCTAAGTTTTGCTCATGAAATATGCATTTTCTCAATTATTCTTGAAGGAGATTTGGAAATGATTATCAATTTTTTTAGAGGTAAGGATGAATCATTTGCCTCGTTTGGTCATATGATTTCTGATGCGAAGATTCTTGAAGAACCCTTTTGTAGTATTAGTTTTTCACATGTTCGGTGACAAGGAATTTTTGTCACTGACAACCATACTTGATATGTTAGTCATATTATGGTTCTATTGGTGTAGATGGATGATTTTTCTTCACATCTCAATACTGTAATTTTAGCCGATTTGGTTAATTAGTCTTAATAGAATTCACAGCTTTCTTCTAAAAAAAATTGTAAAACTCTCACTGGCATCACTTATTTATTTACTGTACAAATTCCTAGTAATATATTTACTATTTATATACAATAAACTTAACGTCAGAATAAAGTAAAAGATTTATTTTTTTTAAAAGAAAAAAAAGAAAGAAAAAGAGGTGGTCGATTAACATGCAAAATTCAAAATGTGGCACATTTATATTCATTTGACATTTAATATCTCACCTACACCACTTTCTAACTCTTTCTTCTTCTCCTTTTTAACTTTAAACTCTCACACTGCAAATCAATGTTTTATCCTCCGTTTTACCTCTCAGCTTCTAGTAAATCTTTAAAGCATTAATGGCTACATAAAGTGTAATCTACCTCAAAAAATGTCACCTTCTGATCTTTATCTCCATCTTCAAAACGTAAGTATTATTGTTGTGTACTTGTGGGTTTGATTTTTTGGTTATAATCTATCTTGTAAAGGATATCTTTTTCTTCCCATACGATAAAAGTAAAGAACAACAAGAATGATTGTACTAGGCCTTTTTCATTTTCTTTTGGGACCAAGTAGGATTCTGTTCTACCAAATAAAATGGCCAAAAACTAGGGTCACGAAAGATTATATGATCCTATTGATCCTTGAATATGAACAATTGTTTTGGGTATGTGAGATTGTAGGATCGCACTGTATGTACATAATGGTGTCCATTAGTGAAATAATGGGTTAATCTACAAAATCTACGTAAATAATGGTGAATAATGCTAGTTGTAGGTGAAGGACTTCATCTAGCACTAGTATTACTACAATTACAATAACAAAATTTTGATCATATTCCAACAAAGAACCAACTTGTTAAGTAGACGCGTGTGTGTGTGTAGAGCATTACATGCATGAGTTATTATATTGGTCAAATAAGGAAGCAACACATTGCCCAATGGTAAGCACATTGTCCGATAAGCACATTGTCCAATGGTAAGGCAATATATTATCCATTAAAAGCTAGTATTATGTCAAATAAAAAAGCAACAAATCCTCCAATAGAGAAAACTATTCTTCTAATGGAAAAGCAGCAAATGCCTATGTCTTTACCACTACAAAAAGATGACGAAGGAGAACAATTGGGTGAAAGATGGTTGAATTTCGCATCTTTAAAAACATAAGCTAATTTTGCTTTAATCATTTTCAAAATATAGTGGATTATTCAACTGGTTTCAACCTATGGTTTTCTCCCTCTCCACACAAAGATAGATGGTTTAAATGTTAAAAATTTGTGTTAAGAGCTTATTATTTATTACTAATCATCAAATAAAAGCATGTTTAGTGATGATAAATTTGAACCACAATAACTTCCACCAGTCAACCACTTTGTCTTTATTCTAATATTAGCATATGTACTTGTACAAGGGAAAGAACTAGACTTTGTATGAGACCATCTTGCTCCATCCTTGTCCTTCAACCCTACAAGGCTAAGTATTTTATATAGTCTAAGTCTTTCGGCATAAGAAGACTCCTAGATTGGCTTCAACAGACCAGATTTGCTGATCTAAATTTTCTGAACCAAAATGGACTTTGCTGCAATATGTTCTTAGTGCCCCACCTGATTGTAAAATCTGTTTGGTCAGTTGCTAAATTGGCATGTCAAATGCCAATGAACTATTGCTAGTTTAATCCAACCCTTTTGAAAAACTTTTGTATCTTGCTTTTCTCCCTTTTTGGTTATTAAAAAAAAAAAAAAAAAAAAAACCTTGCAAGCTTCCATACAATTTTTACTCGACAATTTTAAATCCATCCAGATTCAAAGCTACTTTCTGCATTGTAAATAACCAACAAGATGCCATTTGTCAAGCTATAGAAAAATCATTTTCTTGTCTTTCACCTAAAACTGTATGAACCTTCTTATCTCATTTCTAAGCTTTAAGATGGTCCTCCAACCCATGGACACCTTTGAGTGATCTTTACAGTTAAAAAGCAGCTACATTTTTTGTAATATAATTACAATTTTATGGGTCCCCTTGAATGGACCAGAAGTCTTAAAAATAAAAATATTGGAATTTAACAAAAAAAAAATGTGGGAGATGAGTTATGATCTAAAAACATATTATCAAGCTCCGAGTGTTTTTTTTTTTGGTTCATAATTTAATAGTTGGGGAAGGGGGGATTTGAACTATGGACATCTCTAAAGAAAATACTAAGAAGTACTAATTGGACTACATGACTACTCTTGACCAAGTATATATTTTCATGAACTTGTTTTTCCAATGGTTTTTTTTTTTTTTTTTTTTTGGTTTAAAAATTAAACTGAATAAAAAGACACATATCTATGTGTTTGGCCCTACCTTATTTGTTTTTTTTTTTTTTTTTTTTTTTTTTTTTTTTTTTTTTTTTTTTTTATCTCATTTTATTTTTGTGTGTGCAAATAATCTAACTTTTAACTTTTTGTCATACATATAAGTTACATAAAACTATATAATTTAATAAATACTATGCAAATAAGCTACCGGAAATAAGATGTTCCCAAACACACTAAAGTAACAAATAATTTAATTTCAAATTCAACCTCACATATCTTACATTTCATCTAGACATGTTGATAGGCAAAAAAGACAAAAATACATAGAAACCACAAAAACGAGCTTTAAAAAAAAAAAAAAAAAAGTAGATGGAGATGTAGATAAGAAAGAGGTACTAGAGCATTTGCATTTGTGGTGCTAAAAAAAATCTCATTTAATGCCTCAAGAAGCTACTTTATCTACTTTAACACATTGTTCCACAACTCATCCTACATTTCATCTCTTATTTTTCACATTACAGCCAACACTATTAATTCATTTATTCATTTCTCTCTCTCTCTCTCTCTCTCTCTCTCTCTCTCTCTCCGTTTGCAAACCAACAATCTCCAAAAACCCCGAAAACCCACCATTGTAGCAGCCCCACACCCACATAGTAACCACCCACCACCAGCAAACCCACCATCGCAGCCCCACACCCACATAATAACCACCCACCACCAACAAACCCACCATTGCATCCCCACCTTCCACAACGAAGCAACCTCAATTGCAACCCACCCAAACCTAACAAATCCACCCTTAAACTCAACAACCCACCTCCAAAACCAACAACCCATAGTCTAGAACCCACAATCCACCACCAAAACCAACAACCCACAATCAACGCTAATAAAAAAAAATCCAAATCCAAACAACCCACAAAAAACCTTAATACGAAAAATCCAAAATCCTTTAATAAAACCCACAAACCACTGTGAAACCCACCACCATGGTGTTGCCGCAAAGATGATTGAGAGGTGGGAGGTGATGGTGGCATGGTCAAAGAGAGAGAGAGAGAGAGAGAGAGAGAGAGAGAGAGAGAGAGAGAGAGAGAGAGAGAGAGAGAGAGAGAATAAAAAAAGGGTAGAAACTTGCTACAATGAAGTAGCAATTCACTATATCAAGTACGGGTGTGAAAAAACAAACAGTCCGACATAATGGACAAAATAAAACCAACCAAAATTTTTGGGTTTTGGCTGATTTTTTCTTATATCGATTCGGTAGAGGTTTGAAAATTTCAATTTTCGATTCTGTGGCAATGCTAGATTTTTTTAACCGAATCAATATAAAATATATAATATATATATATATATATATATATATATATATATATATATATATATGTATATTCTTTTTTATTTGTGTGTAACTTTGAAACATGTTAGAGTCAGTAACTTAGTGGTAAGCTACATTTTATGTCTTCTTCTATTTTTCTTCTTGCTTTTGTTTCTCACATCCTAAACACCGAAACGTGACCGAATCAACTACAATCAGGCCGGTTCGGTGTTCCTTCCTTACAATTCGACATTAGTGCCAAATATGAAAAAAATTGACATTCTCGATTCAGTGAAAAAATTGCCTTTAACATTGACCGACTTGAACCGATTTCACCTAATATCAAGTTTACAAATTTTTTTTAGGTTTAGCACTCTAGATGTAGCATTTTTTGTTGTTGTTGTTGTTGTTGTTATTTAGGGTACTAAATATTTTTGGACTTTTAACACTTCTAAGAGCATTGACATTAGGTGTACCAAATGCTAAATTTTTAACATTTGGCATACCAAACATCAAAAACCATATCTCATCGGATGTACCAAAACTCAGAGGGTGTTTGGTACATGTGTTTGAAAACATGTGTGAAAATATGTGTAGGTGAAAAAATGTATAGAAATGCGTGTAATGTAATTTAAAAACTGAAAATGTGTGTTTGAGTGGGTGTACCAAATACCCCCTCAATTTTTTTTACAACATGCTTCTACTAGTGTGTATTGTAGCATGTTGTAAAAAAAAAAAAAAAAAAAAAAAAAAAAATCATTTTTTGTTTTCTCTTCTCTCTTATCCCTTTCAGGCATCTATCCCCTCTCTCGCCTCCCTCTCTCTCGGACATCTCTCCTCTCTATTGTCCCTCTCTCATTATGGTTGTGGCTTTTTTTTTGGGGGGGGGGGGTTGAGATTGGTGGTGGTGGGGTTGAGATCGACAACTATTGGTGGTTGAGTTTGTTTTTGCAGTTGAGGTTAGTCGTCGGGTGAAGCACACCGATGAAGCCACCACTAGAGGTTGTTGGCCTCTCTCTTCTCTCTTAACTTTGTTGGGTGGAGGTTTTTTTTTTTTTTTTTTTTTTTTTTTTTTTTTAGTTTTGTAATTGGGTTTGGAGGTTTGAGAAATGAGATTTTTTCTTTGGGTTGAATGTGGGTGTTTGTGTTTTGGTTTTACGATGAGTTTCGTGGTGGTTTTGGTGTCCTTGGTGGTGGGATGGTGGTTCCGATGGTAGTGGGATGTGTGGTGTGATGGCCAATGATACGTGGATTAGGTTTTGTTTTGTTTTGTTTTTGTTAACTTTTTAATATAATTAAGTTTTTTTAGATAATTTTATTATAGTGTAATGTTAAAATAGAAGATATAAATGTTAAAATTAATAAAGTAAGTTTCGGTGTGTTAAAATAGCATCTGGCATATTAACTCTTATGCCAATGACCCTTACTAAATAGTTGCCCGATATTGGAGTCAAATAGTGGGATTCTATTTCATAAAAGAAAAAAAAGAGTAAAAAAAGAGTAGGATTCTATTTCTAACAAAGAATGACAAATTCACTTTTGTTTATTTAATTAGGAAGGACATAATTAAAAGCAAGTACATAGTAAAGGGACTATGTAAGGAAAGCAGTGGTGGTGGGGACACAACATTTTGTCGCGTGCGTGTGTTCGTGCGTCTTTGACCCGCTCACCTCTCTTCTTCTACTGTGACTCTCTACACTTCTCTCTTCTTCATTTCTCTGTATAATAAATAATACCAAACCCATCACAATACACCAAAAATAAATATCACCAAAAAAAAAAAAAAAAAAAAAAAGACATTGACTTCTTAGCCCAGCCACCTCATTTCTTTACCTGCTTTTGTTGAACTGTGTGTTTGAAAATTCTCAGTTCTCTGTCTAAATTATTTTAGTATTTTGTTCTTTGTTTGTCTGAGTATTTGACTCTCTCTCTCTCTCTCTCTCTCTCTCTCTCGGTGTTGCTGCATGCATTTTCTTCTTTGTTTCTTCTCCAATTATCAACAAGCAAAACGATCGGTCAACGGGGTTCGAGAATTTTAATGATTTTTGAACCCAGAAGTGGTTCAGGGACTTTGTAATAACAACTCATGAATTTTATTTAAGGATATATATGGAATTTTATTATTAATGGAGCGGTTGGTGGCTTTGGTTTCGCTTTGCGCTTTTCTCTGTTCAATTCTGTTGTTTAATTTTGTATCAAAGGTTTCTGCTAATGCCGAAGGTTAGTGATTCTTTCTTCGCTTTTTTTTTTCTTTTCTCTTTTTTATGTTCTTGTAATTTTAGCTGTAAATTGGAATTTCGAATTGCTGTATTTGGAAATTTGCTTTGCTGCGATATTTGATTAAAATTCCGAGTTTTTCAAGGAATTTGAGTGTCACTGGTTTTCACTTTCTGTTTATTTCCTTTTTAGTTGCCAAATCTACACATTTTGGGGAATAACAAAAGGGTAAAATTAAATAGCTTTTAAGTACAGTATCCTAGCTGCAGTTGCAGTACAATAGGTTCTCCAATTAAATTCAAACAGCTGGTTGTAGGTTCTATTAATTAACAAAATACAAACAGTGTTATCGATTCCAAGAACAATTAAATACAATACAAAATTGAGGAATCTCTAAACTCTAAAGTACCTAAGTTGTACCCAAAACAAAAATATAAAAGAAAGCTTAGCAACCTATGTTGATCCCTAGTTACCTTAGCTCTTGTAATGTTTTAATTGCTGAATTGAAGGATCGTACTAATGGTTTATTCTTTGCTTTGCCAAGAGGTTTGTACCTTAATTGGCGTCGCATCTCCCATGCACAGAGTGCTTGAGGGTTTAGAGGAAAAATGGTTCAAGTTGCGGGTTAACAGCATATTGTAACTATTTAAAAAAATGTTTATTCTTTGCTTTTGTCTTGTGTGTCATTTTTTTATTTTAGTATGAGTAATAGGATTTGAAATTCCATTGTTTTGTGGGACTGTTTACTTAGTATTTGTACAGTGTGGAGTTGTGTAATAGGGTTTGATTCATTATGCACTTACTGCACTGCCTCACTTGAGCAACTTGGTCTTGGTTGTTTTATATGGGAAAGTCACTTAAGTTGAGCCTGTTTTCCTTTTCCTGGTACTGGTACTGTTAAAAAACTGTGATTTTAACTGGATGGCATCTCACTAGAAGATTTTGAGTACTGGCAGTTTCTGATGACGAGAGAGGTTGATTCATTTTGGTATGGAATTGAAGCTTGCACATTAACATTGTTACCTTCTTGGAATCAGTGTGGTTAAATTGAAGCATCTTCTCCTGAAGTCCCTGTATGAATGGACTAGGACTTCACCGACTCCCTCATTCTCCGTGGATGGGTTTCTTGATTTCTTGGCATCCATGCCTTCTCATTAGTTGCTGATTTTCCCCCCTTTTTGATGTTTTTGTCTTTGTTTTATTTTTGAGCTGCCTGTTGTATACTGCCCGTATACTCAGGCATCCTTGTGGTTTATTTATTTATTTATTTTAATTCAATTTATTTGCCTATCAAAAAAACATTGTTAACTTAAATTACTATTCTTTAATTGATGTTTGCACCTAATGATTGCGCCTCATTTGTATAACACAGGTGATGCTTTGAATGCATTGAAGACCAATTTAGCTGATCCAAACAATGTTCTGCAAAGTTGGGATCCTACCCTTGTGAATCCCTGCACATGGTTCCATGTAACATGTGATAGTGAAAATAGTGTGACACGAGTGTAAGATTTATTTATGTGACATGCTACTTGGACTTGTAGTTACACTTTACTTTAACTATTATAAATATGATGCCTATTATCTTTTCACCCAGTGATCTTGGAAATGCAAATCTTTCTGGTCAACTGGTTCCACAACTTGGTCAGCTTTTAAATCTGCAATACTTGTAAGTCATCTTCACATGCTGGGCAAGTTGTTTGACTGTATTTAGTTCAAATGATGATGTTAACTATTTGTTTCATGTTAAAAAAGATAATTAGTTTGAACCCCACCTACGTCCTCCCCCTATCTACCTATCAAAAAAAAAAAAAAAGATAAAGTTTTTAAAAATTAGAATTAAAAGCCTTTTTTTTCTAATAGTTTTCCTCTTATTAACTTGAAGACCGTGAATTGCATCATTTCCTTTTTTGTGATTTTCATGACGTATGATGCTATGAACAAGCTTGTTATTGAGTTTTGACATAAATATAGAGTTTTATTCCTTTTAGAATGAATAGTTTATTGTTGTACAAAGTATTTGATTAAGTACATATACACTTAAAAGTTTCAAGAAGCCAAATTCTAATGGGTTCCATCTATATTTTTCTTGATTTTGTTTTTTCTTTTGGTGGATAAGTATGCATGCATTAAGAAAGAAAACTATAAAAAGGCAAAGGGGTTTTTGGGACAATTTGCAATTTTTCATGGCGTTAAAGCAGGTGGTCGGTGGTCCTAGGATTGAACCCTATTTCCACCTAGCTCCAATTTATCATGGTATCAAAGTATGATGTCATCTTTGACTATGTCCTAACAAGTTTGAAAGAAAGCCAAGCAGTCTAGAGACTCTGGACTTGGAGCTTTGTCTCCATTCATAATTCTCATCGCATTAAAAACTTCTTCAAAGTTATTTTCAGCCGGCTGGCTTCATCTTCATTGATAGCTCAAAATCATAATCCATCCAGCAAAGTATGTTTAACGCCATTTGCATAATATAATTGTTTGTAAATCTATACATTATATTGTTGATGATTTTTTTTTTTTTGGTGTGTGTTTTTGGATGGATAAGAGACTTCTTGATTTCATGTCACTTCCGCATCTATTGAATGGGCACCTATAGGATTGTTCCATTGGTGGGAGTTGGCAAGACCATGGAAGAAATTGGTGTTTGTGTCTCCCGCCCTCAATCATAATGCTCTTAAATTTTGTCTTTAATTAATCTCTTCCATAAATGTAGGCCTTTCCAGTTTTGTTTTTGCTCTGTCCTCCTTTGATTTCTTTTCAAATGATAAGGACTTATTTTTCTACGTTACATTTAGATCATGAACCTTGTATCCAAACTCCTCATTCCATTTCTTCAAGTCCATATTTAGATCTCTAAGTTTATTGGCCAAAATGTAACTTGGAGGCCTTGTAAATGATTGTATTCCTACCATGTTTTAATTTTTTCCATAAATCCTTATACTTTTAACAAGATATCTTCAAATCTAAAGGGGTTTTACTGCTTTGAATATCTCTTCAGTCCAAAAGAATAGGAAAAATGATTGGAAAGCAAATGAGGGAACCTCCATTAGACCAAATTAAGATATTGATCCTCCAAATCTAGCGAAAACAAGAATTGATCAATTTTGCACATTGGTTGGTTCTCTCAATTATTGGACTAGGTGAAACTACCCCGTCCATGGAAATATCTAACAATCCATGCAGACATATCGAATTAGAGAGGTCTTGACTGTTGAAAATCCATCTCCACCTAGTCCCTCACTCGGATAGCAAATGACATTAAAGTCTCTACTTACACACACACGCCTCCCACCAACTAGTTACATCCTTGGTAATGAATCCCAAAAAAGCTTTCTATCACTATCATAATTTGAACCATAAAATCTAGTAAAAAGCCCATTTGAATTGGTTTCCCACACCCTCTATTAGCATAACACTAAGAAATTTCCCACTGCTTCATCAATTTTCGCTACTACTCTTTTGTTCCACAAAAACCTAAATACAACCAGTCTACTTGTTAACATCCTCATAAAATTCTTAGCATACCTCTTGTGATGAGTTTTGATTTCATTTCCTGCAAACAAACAACGTAGTCTTCCATAGCTTGATTAAATTTCTCATTCACAACCTTTTTTCTTCATCATTCAGTTCCTACATTCCAAAAAATGATATTCAAATTCTCGGAGTTGAGAGTAATGCCCTGTCACTTTTATCGCTGCTTGTTTTTGAACTTTTATATTCATTTTACTGAGCATGACATATTTTTCAGTTCTTTATGACCCTTGAAGGTCGGTTTTGGACTCTTCTTCTAAGAACTTCTTTTGTGTCCCTTTACTTCAATATGCCTCAATGGCTACAATTAAACTAGGTTTATTTTTCATACCTCATAAGGCGTGCCTATGTACTTGCCAAATCCTTTGAGCTTCTTCATGATCCAATTTTGAAGGTATATACTGTGAAAAACTAGAATTTTCCTTGTATTGAGATCTCCCATTTCTTTCTACATCGCCTTTGATGCAGTTCATTTTTAAAGCTAGCTGTTATTAGCTTATGTTGTATAATAAGTAGTTTCCTTTTACTTTTAAAACTATAGTTAGCACATGTAAAACAAAGTCACATGCTGAAAGAAATCACAAGTTATAGCCAGCACTTAGATTATTTATCATTTATCTCGCATGTCTAAATTAATTGGTCACATTTCGAATTAATTTCTACTACATTTTCCATGTGCCATATTATTTAGTCATGTCTAAAATGAAAGCCTTTCCTTGAGTAGCATATTTCAGCCACATCATCATGCCCTAGTGGAGTGGTCTTCCATGTCACATCATGTCCTTGTCATCATGACGTAATCAGTCACCTTGTCATACTTGCATTATCTGATCTGTGTTTTTTTGTTTGTATTAAATGTCCCCAACTGCTGGTTCTGCAACCAAAGTCTTGTCCATGGTGATGGGCAAAGTCTCAAAGTGTGTTTATTGTTGTCGTGCATTTCAGGTGAAGTTTGGTTGTTTAAACTCATATTGTTGGGGTATGGTTAGATCTCCAGTAACTCGTTTATCACTTAAAAAAATCCTTTCCACCCCCAAAAGTATCATCTATCTGGTCTGATTTCTTCACCATGACTGTCATTCCTTCCATATTCTGCCACATATAAAAACTGGCTTCATTTGCTATAACATCTCTAGAACACAAAAGCTTTGCATGATTCCCTGAAATTTTTGAGGAATCTTTGGTAGGGTCGTGATGCATTTAAACTTGATAACATTGAGCAGAACAAATTGCTCCCTTGTTCCCTCAGAGCCTTTTGCTCATAAATCCTTTGCCCATTCAATAATCCAAAGCCTGTATCTTGTTGTGCGTTCTTCTGAAATTACTTTGAATGATTTCGATTCTAACTGAAAGAACTTCCTACCTCCCATCTCACTTAATTGGAATATATTCTGTAGGTTCTTGATTATTTACTTTGTGATGAGTCCCGAAAGACTGCTGCCACCTGCCTCTCCCACCATTTGGACCTCCCATTTTTGCTGTTATATAGTGGAAGAAGTTGGGTGGAGCACCAACTGATATAATATTTTAATGAGTAGAAACATGAACCATGCAAGAACACATTGTTACACTCAAACATGTACGAATATGATGGATTATATTTCATGTTTTATCCTGTTTTTCTTTTGTTGATTTTCTTGAATAAGATGATTAACAATTCACTGGAATGCAATTCCTCTATGTCTTATGTGGTGAATTTTGGAGACAATGAAATTCTCAAAGAGTTGAACGGTGTGTGAAATCAATTTCAGACTTGAAGCTTTTGATGTTAAGGTCATTATATGATTGGATGGCTGCCATTGCACATTTTTCTTTTTAGTCTTAGTTGATAGCTTTTGGTGAATGTCTTTTATACATCCCATGGTGGATTATATCTTTCAATATTCAACTTATGTATGTGTCTTACAGTTTCTTTTTGCCATCTAATCTAGGAAATGGTTTATTGGTTCTGGCCATTGTTCTATATGTTGCTAAAGCAAAGTTTATGAATGTTAAATTTGACTCATTTTGCATTCTTTTGCAATAAAACATGGAATGTGCTATATAGCTTTTTTCATTTTTCTTGCACAGACCTTTAAATGATCTTGTTGTGGCAGGGAACTTTATAGTAATAACATAAGTGGACCAATCCCTGAGGAGCTTGGGAATTTGACAGACTTGGTGAGCTTGGATCTTTACTTGAACAATTTAAACGGAGGGATTCCAACCACATTGGGCAAGCTTCAAAAACTTCGTTTTCTGTATGAACATCTATCCTTCATCTTATAGTATAAGTAAATAGATTTATTTATTTATTTTTATTATTTTATCCCCTTTTACTAAGCATCTAATTAGGTGGCTCACCTACCTTAAAACAGGTAAGCTTATGGCTAATTTGCTTTTAGATAGTAATTTTTCTTACGTCTATATCTAGAAACAAAATGCTTCTTCTTTGTTAGATTTATTCAATATTATAAGGCAATTATTCTAATGGTACTTTTGGTTAATACTTAATACATACACAAACATGCATATGCAGTTGGATGTTATTGAAAGTTCACTGAAAATAGAAAATTGTTTGACCCAAAGCATTGCTGACTTCCAAGCACAATGTATATCTTCATTGTAGCTTAGGTTTCTCAGATGGAGATGTCATTGCCCTAGCAGAAAATAATAAATGAACAATTTGAACTTGTAATTGGAACTCTGAAGGCAAGGTGACCTTGTGACACGTATATTTTTATGAAATTTACCATAGACAAAATCTTACTTTAGCTGGAATGGGAGCTTTGGGAGGCTTAAGATATAGTGCAATGTGGAAACAGTCCACTCTTATCTAAAAAAGATAAAATAAATTAAAATAAAAGTTGAAAACTAGTCCAACTATGTTTAAGATGGTGTATTAGCTATGAGAGGTAGGTTAAGTCATCAATTTTAGGAAGTAAGGCCACTGGGGCAAAGGCAGAAGCTTGTGGTTTTGAATTCATTTTTATCTGCAGATTGCTGTTGTCATTTTTTTGGATTCCTTTACTGACTACTCCTCCCTTTTCTTTTGTTTTCATATTTTTCTTGTCAAACATGCTGCCCAATTTGCCTAAGAACTACTTGCATACTTTTGGGGAACTGATGGCAAAACTTTTATGGTTCAATCCTGTATATTTGTATCTCTGGGTTTCTCATTTCTCAATAATATCAACAGGATTTTATGTCATCTATATCTCTTAATCTTTTATTTCCCCCTAAAAATCTTCGATAGGGGACATGTGTGATATAGGTGGTATCCCATGTGCTGTGAGTGTCTCGCTGCATGCAGCGGACATAGAGAATCCTTTTTTCTGTGTGATGAAACTAAACAAAGTGATTAGGATGATGCGTTACCAGAGACAAAGATTAAAGAGTACTTGGAATACTTTTAATTGTATAAAATAAAGGTAGTCATGGTAATTCTTATTGACAAATTATAAATTATCTAATTAGCCCCAACATATAACCTGATCCCATAAATTACTAACTTAGTATCAGCATCAGACATGGGAGAAAGATTCATAGCACCTAGCACATGGCTTTTCCTGCTACCTTCATTGGCTTTAGAAAATGTCACTATGCTAATAGCCAAACTAGGGAACCAAGTCTTCCCATGTCATTATCCTTGGATCCGAAAGTAAACCAAAAATTCCTACAAAAATGACCCAATATTTCTCATAAATATCTGCAAAAACAAAATCCTAAAGCCAACTAACTAGCTGCTGGGTCAAATTTGAAATGAAACATGATATTTGCTGCATAGGACTTAAATGAATAAATCAGAGGTTATAGGATTGAATTGAATTTTGGTCAAAGTTAAAGTGTGTAATTTGTAATTTAGCATTATATATATGTATGTATGTATGTATATTTTTGTATATTTGTATGTCTTAATTTCAAACTAGACAGCATCAGTATACTTAGTAGAGTTGAAAAGATGATAAGTTCTCTTCAAAAAGTAGCTAGTAAATATATATACATCAAAGTTGATAATTTTGTGTGCAATATATTTATGAATTATGACTTATCCTAGTATTAGATGAATAAAGATTTGTATTTTATATATATCAATACTATAACTAGGCCCCCCAAACAAATTTTTTTGGCTCTGCTCTTGCATAACACATTTTTTATTTTAGTCTCAAGTGACCAATGAAAAATGATTGATCCTAAACTAGAATTAATATACTGTGCTCATTACTTCTAATCGGGGTTGGATTTGTTTGAATAATGAGAGTCAGATTACACTTGTTATTCATGGCTAGATGTCGCATACAATTTAGTGTCATTAGATACATCATTGGTATTTTACAGTGTTATTCTTTTAAGTAATTAGTAATATGTTTGTTGTGTATATAGTTACTGGAATGTTACTGAATATTTAGATGGTTGTTCTATTTCTGCAATATCTTTGTGGTTATCTGTAAATGACAGTTTCTGTTGCGTGAAATAGGCGTCTGAACAACAACACCTTGAAAGGAACAATTCCCATGGTATTAACTACAGTTCAATCACTTCAAGTCCTGTGAGTGTTATCTTGATGTCTAAGTTTCTCTTGATCAATCAAGATTTATTTATTATTTGCACATCATATATATTGCAAAAATGTAACATTATCTTCTTTCCATGTTGAATGAAGAGATCTGTCAAACAACCATTTAACAGGAGATATTCCCGTTAATGGTTCCTTTTCATTATTTACTCCTATCAGGTTAATTTCATTTCTTTCTTCTATTTTTCCTTGGCAGAATTCCAGAATGACTTGACTGATGAACGAGCTTAGCTGACTTCTGTTGTTTCATTTTGCAGTTTTAATAATAATCAATTCAAAGTGCTCCCAGTTTCTCCACCTCCTCCTATTCCAACAGCACCACAAACTCCTAATCCAGGTGTGTTATAGGTTTTCATCATTAATATGAACTCTAGTCGGATTGATAATGAGGTTTATTGTGTGTGTGTGTGTGTGTGTGTGTGTGTGTGTGCAGTTTTGGGAGTTCTCATAGAAATTTGAGAAGAAATTTGTTTTGAATATTTTGATTTTCTTTTAAAAATCATCTCACAGATAACTTCCCTGATTTTGCAATCTCTCTATTTCCCCGTTTCTTCCTCTTTCTTCTGATTTAATATAAGCATGAAGTATTCAAGTGCAATCAATTGTTTTTGGAAGCAACTATCTGGAAGTGGGATGTATTTGCATCAAGGCATGAAGTATCATCACTGCTGGAGCTTGAAAACCTTCTCCAACTTCTTATCACCCACCCCCTCTCCTTGACGAAGAAAAGGAGAAAGTTGACATTGGTTGGTGATGCTATTGACCAATCAAAATAGGAGGGATAAAGGAAAGGAGGATAATGACATTGAAGTCATTTGTAAAGTCCTCTGGTAGATATACTTGGTGGTTTGATTGAATTCTCCCAAAGAGCATGATACCTTAGAGATAGAGCAACTCCATCATCATTGAAATTAATGAGTTATCTTGCCTGTTATAATTTTGGTTCACATAAGAGAGTCACAATCTGTCACTTTAAATGCTCACACACACACACACAGATAATCTGTGTTGGAATGCTAACTTCTATGAACTTGCCATCATTGCCATTTGTGAATTCTGTCACCTGTTATGATCAGGATTTGCTTAAGAGAGCCACAGTCTGTCTGTTTAAATTGATGAATTGTTTCAGGTAGTGCCACGGGAGCAATTGCTGGAGGAGTTGCTGCTGGTGCTGCTCTACTTTTTGCTGCCCCTGCAATTGCGCTTGCCTGGTGGCGACGAAGGAAACCACAGGATCATTTCTTTGATGTACCTGGTTAGAGAGTCAATACAGTTTTTATAAACATAATGTCGTTGCTTCATAGGATGCATTCTTATATATCCCTGTCTTTCCAGCCGAAGAAGATCCAGAAGTTCACCTGGGCCAGCTCAAGAGATTTTCTCTGCGTGAACTGCAAGTTGCAACAGATAACTTTAGCAACAAAAATATTCTGGGAAGAGGTGGGTTTGGAAAAGTTTATAAAGGGCGTTTGGCTGATGGTTCTCTAGTGGCAGTAAAAAGGCTCAAAGAGGAGCGTACCCAGGGTGGGGAGCTGCAGTTCCAAACTGAGGTAGAAATGATAAGCATGGCTGTGCATCGTAATCTTCTTCGTCTTCGTGGGTTTTGCATGACACCAACAGAACGGTTGCTTGTCTATCCCTTTATGGTAAATGGAAGTGTAGCATCATGTTTAAGAGGTACTCTTGCTAGCCACTTTTCTATAAACTACACTTTTTCTAATATGTTAAAACAATTTTCATTTATTCAATGCAAAGGTCAACTCTTAATCTTGGTTAAATTTAAGTGTAAAATTCAATATAAGTTCATTTCTAAGTCAAGTTGAGGAGAGGGGGAGAATAAGTTGAATTAACCAACTATGTTCTTTTTATTTGGGTATGTTGGACTGCCTGGGGGCTCTATATCCAAACAAAGCATTCAAGTTTACAAATAACATAAGTTACTTCTCCAGATACCCATGCAAACACCAAAAAGAAATCTCAAATGTTCTTGGTGTGTTGTTCTTAAGAAGTTCGATTATTCTCATGATTTTTTTGATTCATTATTGTAGAACGTCCGGAATTACAGTCCGCACTTGATTGGCCCGTACGTAAACGAATTGCATTAGGATCTGCAAGGGGGCTCGCTTATTTGCATGATCATTGTGATCCTAAAATTATTCACCGTGATGTAAAAGCTGCAAACATATTGTTGGATGAGGAATTTGAAGCAGTTGTTGGAGACTTTGGGTTGGCTAAACTTATGGATTACAAAGATACCCATGTGACCACTGCTGTACGTGGCACAATTGGGCATATAGCACCAGAGTACCTCTCAACTGGAAAGTCTTCAGAAAAAACTGACGTTTTTGGATATGGGGTCATGCTTCTTGAACTGATAACTGGTCAAAGAGCTTTTGATCTTGCTCGGCTTGCAAACGATGACGATGTCATGTTACTTGATTGGGTAAGTAATTCACATCTTCCTATTACATGTTTGCTTGTCACTAATTTATCATTGGAAATGGTGCTATTTCAAATAATTCTCTGTCCTTTGAATTTGTCCTGTTTCCGGATATTCTAGCTTTTTGCTTCAGTCTGTGATAAGGAGAATGTAGCACCAATGAGCTTTAGCTCGAATGACACTTCTCCTTCCATATTAATGGGATGGAGGTGAGGTTGTGGTTCAAAATCCACTGGGTGTGTGTGTGTAACTTACAAATAAAAAAAGAAAACATATGAGACTGAAATCTAGGAGCTATTGTTTGGTGCAATGGTAGAAGTCTCAGGCTGCATTCCAAACACAAGTGTGTCGGTTCAAGATTTGAGAGTGTCTACTTCATGCAAAAATGCTGAAGGATAGGGCTGTATGATGCGGGAGATGCAAGAAGATTTTTATTTAGCATTATTTATGTTTGCAAGTCAATTGTATATTTATGTTTTAGGTCCTAGTAATTTATTAGGCTATTAGTATTTTAATTTGGAAGCAAGCTTATATTTGTAATAAGCTAACAATTGACCTCCTTTTGGAGTTAGTTGATACTTTGATGAATGAAAAAAATGGCCTTTTGGTCTCTTTGGTCTGATGCTGAATCCAAGTCCACTCTACGTGCTAACTCCTAGTGGTTTTCCTTCTTGTTGTTGACTCCAAGCCAGGTCTAGGTGCTAACTCTTAGGACATATCCCTTTATTTTCAAGTCTTTCAATTTTATTGTTCACTTGTTCTGCTTGTCTTGTGTCATTTTTAGTTTTAGTATCAGAGCAAATGCCAAATCTGTTTGTAGCATCACTGCAGTCAATCTAGACCCACCCCCACACCCCAAAAAAAAAAAAAAAAATTCTTGTCACTGCTGCTTTCAACCCATGTTTCCAAGCCAAACAGAAATCAAAGCCCAAACCCCAACCATTATCACCACTTGCCATCACGCAACAAAATCCATGACAACCCACTAGCCCTTCGCAAGCTCATCACTCACCGGCACTAGCTACCGCATTGGTTACCATCGCCCTCCTCAATCTCTGTTTGTGTTGCTGCCATTCTGCTGAAGCTCTCAACCTTGTACTGGGTAATGGCATGAGAATGTAAATGCTAGTGGTTATTTTTCTTAGATAGAAAATTAATATATAATTAATCTTAATAGTGTTGAGTTTCTGGAAGTCATTTTTAAAGCTAACCATAATTTTTCCTCAGGATTTTTTATATTTTTTATAACCCTATATTGACACCAGTTTAGGTAGCCTAGGCCATGTTAGCAGAGTTTTACTGTGTGTTGTTTTATACTGCATGGGCTTTACCTGTTATAGTCTAAAGTTTTCTTTCTAAACCTAGCTCAATTGTTAAAGAGAGTTTTCTTTTGGGTTCATTTAACGAGCGTCTTTGGGAATTGGTTAAGGTTGAATTTATAATGTAGCGAATTGGTTTTTTATAGGGCGTTGAGCCACTTTTTGGTTAAGGTTGTGTTTGTAATTTGCTTATTGGCTTTTGTTACTTCCCAATGCAGGTAAAACTTGTTTTTATCCTCTTTAATGAGTTCACAACATACATTTTTTCCTTTGGGTTACATTGAACTGCCTGACATTAGTTTTGACAATTCATCAGGTGAAAGGACTTCTTAAAGATAAGAAGTTGGAGGCACTAGTGGATGCTGATATGCAGGGTCAATATGTTGAGGCTGAGGTGGAAGAGCTGATCCAAGTGGCGCTACTTTGCACACAAGGCACCCCAATGGAACGGCCAAAGATGTCAGAGGTAGTTAGAATGCTTGAAGGTGATGGCTTGGCAGAAAGATGGGAAGAGTGGCAGAAGGAAGAAATGTTCCGTCAAGATTTTAATAGTATGCATAATCCAAACGCTTCTTGGATCCTCGACAACAACTCTACTTCCCAAATCCCTCCAGATGAATTGTCCGGTCCTAGATGATCCTAAATTTCATGGTTCCATTCATAGCATACATATAAAATTCTCTTGGATCGCACTTTTTTTGTATTTGAGACAAACACATATATATATATATATATATCAAATTTGTGCATATATTTTTTCTAGTAATATTTTTCTAATGTAACAGTTTGCGTTTCATGTTTTGGTTGATGATGTAATTTCTTCAGGGTTAACAATGGCGATGTGAAAAAATAAAAAGAAAAATAGGTGCCATCAAACAGGCCGGAAGGGCTACCGAGGCACTATCATTTGTCATATTATGTATCCAAAACTAATGAAGACTGCATACCGAGTAAATTATAATTATTTTCTTCCTCAGAAACTTTGCTTTCTTCCTGTCTGTGATGCTTTGGCATACCAATTTTTACATATAAAGTTGAGATTGTAAAAGTCTGGTTTGGATTATTCAGCGGATTAAAATTTTAAAATTTGATTAGATTTTTTTTTTAATTATTATAAAAGATAAATTTACTCACACTAAAATTGGATAATGATTCATTCAATAAAAACACTTTGGGCATACCCTTTGTGCAAAAATATGGCAGCCTTTATTTCTTCGTACGAAAATACCTTTTGGGTAAAGTACTCAAAGCAAAAACTAAAGAGGTTGAAAACACCTTTGGTGAAAGCTATTGAGCATAAAATAGTCTAAAGCTTCGAAAACACCCTGGGGTCAAGCTTTTGAAGCAAAACTTGAAAAGGTTAAAGATAATATTCAGATTTGGAATTAAGGATTTTACTGACGTGTGTCCTTAGAGCATACAATAATATACTATTTTTGAAAAAAATTTATCGAGAATTAAAAAAATTTTGACAAATTTTTCAATTCTAAATAGAATTTTTTTTTAAAAAATAGAATTTTTCTAAATATGAATTTGTTAATGTATGCTTAAGGACATACATCAACCGAACTCTTTCATAAAACAGATAAGAAGAGACTGTTTACAATGACTCAATACTATGCTCTTTATTTAGTATCATTTTAGTAAACCTAGAATCCTATCTCTTTATCCTCCTTACAAAAAAAAAAAAAAAAAAAAAAAAGTCTTATACTAGACTAGACTTGGTATTGTGATGGCAAACGAGCTGACAAAGTAGACCGACAAGCCTTCTTTCCTTCAGCCTAATAAATTCTCCTACATCATTACTAGCCACATCAGTCTCTGAAAGAGGCATTATTCTTATTCAACAATGGCAACTAAAGGCTGTGTCTAATTTCGTCTGAAAATATATATTTTTTCCTCATTTTAAGGTATTTTAGTTTGGTTTATAAATAGCGGCCAACTTAAAAATATTTTCAGATTAATCACCATAAAATAAATCCCTCACGGCCGTAAAATGGTTTATGCATTTTCAACACATGAAAATACTTTCCAAATGTGTTACTAAATACTATAAAATAAATTGCTTTTCCTGAAATATTTTCACTTAAAAATATTTAAGTCAAAACAAATGCAGCTAAGCTAAGAGAGCTTATAGCAATGTCAATTAATATGCCAGAAACATGTCTTCTTTCTCATGCCAATATTGTGCTAAACCAATATAGCACGATTTTCTGTAGACATCTAATCTCATTTTCCTAAGTCCTTTTTTCTTTTCAATTTTTTTAGTGAGGCTAAAAAGTTATACCAAAAGTCGTCCGACAAATATTCCACAATTGCCAAATTTGTCCTAGCACCTTGGTGCAAGCAAGCAGACAATGAAAGGATGAGATATTAGTGCTCAACGCCATTCCCTTTTCTAAATGCACTGCTTCTATCTTCTACTTCTATTAAACCATTTTTAACAATTGGGTTTTGCATGGAGTGGCTTAATGAAAGGTCTAGTATAAAATTATCCAAGGAAATTAAGAATTAAAAAAATGAGAGAAAGAGAGAGATATAATAGACAGTTGGGGTTCTTAAATTTAACAAAAGGCTCAATACGAGAATATACTCAGATAACAGAAGGCTTCTCTTGTTCTGTGATATGCAGAAACAAAATCAAACATATGTTAACCAATGAAAAGTCTGCTTATCCTCTGATAAGATACTTCTCTGGAAGGAAATAAAAAGAATCTTAAGCTTATCACACCGAATTAAAATTAAAATTAAAAAAAAAAAAAAAAATTGTGATGGTAAAGGTTTTTTCAAATATGAAACACCTCCTTTTGTCCCTCTATCAACAACTTGAAACTTTACTATGGTTACTCCATTTCATCTGAATGGATAGGCAGTAACAAATACTGAATTCCACCCCTTTCCTCTAGTTTTGTTGTCATAGTTATGACAATTCCTCTGAATCAATGGAATATAATTACATGAATTACCGAATATTCAACATTTTCAAAAAATGCATTAAATTTTGTTCCCAAACTAACGCCACTGGCAAACTTGGGACATTTTCAAACTGATAACAGTCCTCCATAATCTGATTATAACCCCGATGTGTTGCAGGGCTTTTATATTTATTTGATAGTTGAGGGAGGAGGAATTTGAACCATGGAAATATTTGGTGAAAACACATCCATAATCTGATTACAACCGCAATGTATTGCAGCATTGTTTTTTTTGGATGATTTGATAGTTGGGAGGGAAAATTTAAACCCTAAATATTCTTTATTGAAAACACTGGAAAGTGCCAATTGAGCTAAGAGGCTCTTGGCTGTTGCGACATAATTAATACCTAGCAATGCCTACATAACTTGGCACTAAGATAGTCTGGACATAACATGGCATCAACTAGGCCATTAACCCAACCCAGTACAAGGGGAAGAAATTTCCAAAAAAGAAAAAGAAGAAAGAGGATTCTAACAAAAACGAAGGCAAGGAAGACAACTTTATCACGCATATATCTTATTAACACAATTTCAATTTTGTTAAGCATTATTAACCAAGATAGACCTGAAGGCATTTTATGAAGTGCAACTTTGCTGCCTAGATCATCAAATACGAAGGGTTTGACAGCTAACCAGTTCAGCTGACCCAACACCGCAAGTGCCAATTACCTTCCAAAGATCTGTTTCCGATTCTGCAGCAGCTTCAGCATGTTCGTGAATGGCATCATCCAATGGCAATGGAGCTGGTGGGAAGGAAGCTAAATGATTCTGTATATCAGCCTCCAGGACAGCAATATTGTGATTGGCATCTTTAGTGACCACATGAAGCTTCCTAAGTAAACTGGCTAGTAGATAGGGAGACTCTGAAGCAGTGAAGTCACGGATGGGAACATCTCCTGCAACAACTTTCCAAGCATCGTCTTGGTAATCATATACCTTGATCATGGCATTATCAAGAGAACTAGCTGGATCCAGTGCATATAGCTCACCATCGACAGTCACACTCAATTTTGTTCCTGCTTGCCTTGCAGGCCAGCCCTCTCCCATTCCAATTGGCATTTCAACCCATGAATCCATCTCTGGATCATAAACTTCCCCCCCCACATCAACAAAAAATGGCCAGCAATATAAACTCTGAGGCACAAATAATCTTCCCCTATATGATGTTATACCAGTGGCAATAGGCTTGAGCAGATCAGCCAGGAAGGCAGTTGGTAGCACCTGAGCTTTTGTAAAAGGCATGCTTGGTATTTGAGACCATACACCTGTAATTGGATCGAAAACTTCTGCAGACTGAAGTGGGGTCAATCTACCTTGACTCCTAGAAACCCCCCCAACAACATAAAGCTTATTGTTCAAGATGCCTGCCTTACAATAAGCTCTACCAATTGACATAGGAGTTGCTTCACTCCAAACATTTAAAATTGGATCATACCGCCAGACACATTTCATGGTTGAAGCTCTGGAGAATCCCCCTAGCACATAGAGGCAGCCATCAACAGCCCCAATAGCACAACCACAAAGACGCATTCTATCAAATGCATCCTTCCTCCCAAGCCAACCTCTTATGGCATCAGCAATTTTGATACTTGAGCCTACCATATTCCACATCCGAAGGGCATTCAAACCCTTTTTAGATTCATCTTCAAAAGCAAAATTTGGCATTCGGGGCAGCCTCTGCCATCTTCGGGAAAGAGGGTCCAAAGCATACCATAGTAGCTTATCATTTTGAACCTTTGTTAATATATACAGCCATTCCTCTGTTTTTCCAAGTTCTTTTCTCAATTTGAAAAGTTCAGAGCTTAGAATGGCAGCCTTCCAGGCCTGAGACACCAACTTAAGCTTCAAATAATTAATCCTAGGAAGTCTAGCAAGAATCTGAAAAGATATCTCATCAGGAAGACTAGGAATCAATCTTGAATTCTCCTCACAAAAGTCCGATGACAACCTTTGCCTCTTGCAAAAGTCACTTTGTGAAAACTCATGGTGCTCGATTCTCGAATTGTTTAGGCTCAATACAGACCCCATTAAATCAAAGTCTTCAAAAACCAAACTCGACCAGCTTCTTAAATATTCCTTTACGTTAAGAGTTATAACTTCTAATCATATCTGAGCTCAGCACAATAGAAGTAAGCACAGAAGAATAGTATCAGCATAAAACTATCAATTTTTCAAAGGTCAGCTATCAGAAATACACTGTAAAGTTCTCAAATTTTTACGCCAATTTAGCCAAACAATAAAAATTTGCTATATGTTGGATAGACCATTTCATAATACTACAGAAAGTAATTAAAAAAAAAAAAAAAAAAAAAAAAAAAAAAAAAAAAAACTCTACTAAAATGCAGACTGATCAGCCCCATGGTACAGGTACTCTTGCATAATAAAAAAATATATTCTAACCTTATAGTATGAGCTTCTGGTTTTTATAGAGTATTAATATTAACAAAAAAAAAAAAAAAAAAAAAAAAAAAAAATCAGCTTTCTTCTTCCACCAACATATTGAATTTCTGTATTCTAATTTTATCAAAAAAGAAGAAGAAGGGGAATGATAAAAACAAAACTTTCAATTAAAATGGGCCCATTTGATATGAAATTACTTTTCTTCTTCTTCTTTTTTTCATCCCTTACCTTTCTTGGCAACCAAACATAAATTTTAACAAAAAAACCCCAACAATTGGAGCAATTTTCACAGGAAAACTAAAACCCAATATAATATAAGCAGAGATGAAGCTATATTTTCAACTGGGTTTCCCAAACGAGTGAGTGTGTTGTATTACAAACAATCACTTACAGTGAAAAATGGATACTATGAAAAACCAAATAAAAAAAAACATATACACATATAAACAAACCAAACGATTAATAAATCAAAGAAGCAACATCGGAAACTACAATTCTATTGCAGAACTGAAGAAGAAATATAAACTCACTTTGCTTTTTGGCACAGAGACGGAAAGAGAGACACAGAGAGATTCGTTTCTTTGTTTCCTTTATTGTTCCTTTTTTTTTTTTTTTTTATCAATAATATCAAAAAGCTTAATTATTAAAATATTCGGAGAACGAATCCTTAAGAGTCTGTGAGTGTGACCCACCTAACGTACGCCACCGATTTTCTAGAACGTATGGGCCCCATGTATCGAACGGTCCAGATTTCACCGATATAAGGGTTGTTTGGTAACGTTGTTTGTATTTTTCAAAAATATGTTAAAATACGTGTAACATTGTTAATCAATAAAAACCGTCCAAACACTCCCGTATTCTCTCAGTTGCGTCCAAAACTAACTCGTACATCACCCGTGCCACGTCATTCTATTTTTTTTTTTTTTTAATTATTATTTCTTGAGAATGCCTCTCACGTCATTCGATAATGTTAAAGAGAAAAAGATGACAATAATTTTTATAGTAAAATATAGATTGTTTTTTTAATCATTATACATCTCCTTATCTCTACGCACCAGTACAGTATTTAGTAGTCAACTTGCGCGCATTAGAGAAAACAAAATAGCCAACTTGTGCCTTCCAATAAAGTTTTTTTTTTTTTTTTTTTTTTTTTTTTTTAAATATTTATTTATATAATAACTATTTAATTCATAATTTTTAATAAAATAATCAATATAAAAAAATAGTTATATGTTATCTATAATAAAATTTAAGATTAAGTCTAGTACCACATTAATTTTCACAACTTTACCACGTGGCGATTTATGAGTGGTAGAATCATGAACCCACATAAACCCACCATTTTATTTTCACAACTTACAACTTGTCATGTGGCAAAATTGTGACAAAGTTGTGAAAATTGAGTGCTAAACTTACTCAATATCTAATTCATTAATTATTAACCCCAAAAAAAAAAAATCAAATTAGAGAATTTTGAATATTTATATATTGTTAGATTTTTAGATTGTTTTAGCATTGTGTCCATTTAGAAATAGTTTATTTAGCTGAAAAATGAAAGTTTTTTGTTGAAAGTATAGTAGATAAAAGTCAAAGTTAGCTGAAATAGTACAATGAGACCTATTAATAGTACCAAAAAGTGCAATGAAACTCATAAATAATAACAAAAATAAGCTAAATAGTAAAGTAAGTTGACAAAAATAATTAATACCAAATGCACACTGAAGTTCATGTGGAATAGGTCAAGCCTATTGCACTCTTTTTAACCTGTTTGCCTTGATCTTCGCTTGGATTATGATCCTAATTAACGAAGTCAGGATTTCTCTTATTTGGAGAGTGGGGGGCAAAATTGTATCCATGAATCATTATCATTACTCTATAGCTGATGAAATCTAATATCTAATTCTACACTGAAATTTATGATTGTTAATTAGTTGATGCCTCTTATAATTTAAACTAGTGTTTTGATTAATATGCACATGAATTAGAAATATCAAAAATTTGCCTTCCTTAGTCAATTCTATGTTGCAAATATTTTGTTTTTTTTCATTGAAGAGCAGTATTTTTTTTTTTTTTTTTTTATAACAATTAATTAATCTTTAGAGCATCATTATTGGTAGAGGCATGCAGCTATAATGCTATTTTTGCCTCCTCAAACTACAAAATATTGTGTTCATTGGTGATGCCATAGCTAAAAAAAATTTGGCTACATACTACAATATACAGGTACTAGTACCTATTTACTATAGCAAGAAGCCAAATCCCTTTAATATTTTTTTTATTCTTTTTTGTTTTTTCTTTCAGCTCATCTCTCTCTCCCTCTCATCCATCTCTACCCAACTTTGTTGACCCAAGCCCCAAGCTTCGTTAACCCAACTTCACCGACCTAAGCTTCGCCGACCCAAGCTTTGCCGACCTAAGCCTCAAGCCGCCAACCCAAGCCTTAAGCTATTGTTGCACCACCGCCCATCTCTCTTCTCTCTTTGCTATGATTGGTTTTTTTTTTTTTTTTTTTTTTTTTTTTTTTTGTGTTTTCATATGGGTTTGGTGGTGGTGGTGGTTGATTTTGGCTATGGTAGTGGTGGTGGATGATTTTGGCTTTGGCATGGGTTTGTAGATTTTGGCTATGGGTTTCATGGTTTATGGTTGTGGTTGTGGCGTGTGGCGGTGGTGGTGGGTTGTGGTTGTGGTTGTGGTTGTAATGGTTGGTTGTGGTTGCTGGTGGTGATGGGATTGTGATTGTGGTTGTTTTTTTGTTTTTTTTTTTTTTTTTTTCTGCATTGTGTTGTGGTTGCCAGAGTAGAGTGGTGGTTGTGGCCATCGGTGGAGGTGACTATGGTGTTTGTTTTTTATTATTTTATTGTGGCGTTTGTTTTTTATTATTTTATTGTGTTGTTTATGTTATTTTATTGTATTAAAAGTTAAAATAAAACTACTGATATTGGGTATTTTGTAAAATAAAAAAGTAAAATAGATTAAGTAACTTTTTGTGGAAAAAAAAAAAAAAAAAAAAAAAACTAAAATTATGGCTCCAGATGCTCTTATCATCTTTGAATTTCCACAGTTGACTGTTGAGTTAGTGGTTGTACTTGTCAGAAAATAAGGAATTTTTTAGAAACTTTTTTAGGTATCAAACTCCCACTATGTTCATACAACAGTGGGACAAACTGTATTTTTTAGACTTGGAATTAAATTTCCAATAGTACAGCTTGATTACCTAGTGATTTTTTTATTTCCAAATAGGAGAAAACAACATTTTAGAAGCTATTGGAGATCAGCTCTCATAGTGATAATATTATGGCAAAACAATAGGCTACAAGAATCTCATTTTCATAAAATTCTTAGATACTCTTAGAGTATGAGTAAATGATGCTCCCTCTTCTTATATTTATGGTTGACTCTATTATAAATTTAATGAGTGGACCCTACTATAAACATAAGAGAAAAAAATATTATTCTCTATTCTTAGAGAGTAACTAAGAATTACTCTGTTCAAAACTAAACACAATAAAACCCTATGGGAGGGCTAAAGTGCATCAATTTGGCTGTGATAGAGACCAGATTTCTCCTAGTTGTTTTTATTTTATCGAACTGTATCTGATAGGTCCCATTCTTCTACCCTTTCCCGGGAGTCGATGACTATTCATAGCTATTACCTTGACACCAAAGAAGCGTTCGACCCAATGCTTTATTTCTGTCCTAGTTGATCCCGATTCGACATTAGAAGTATATTGATTTTTACCCAATAACCGAATACTTTTGTCTGTAAATACTGCATATACTTTTGTGGCCTAGTTCTAGCTTTTATTCGATCAAAGAGAGACACATACAGATTCGTTTCTTTGTTTCCTTTATGTTCATTTTTTTTTTTTTTTTAATCAAAGTTTAATTATTAATAAATTTTAAAATATTCGGAGAACGAAAACTTAGCCTTGTCTGTGTGTGTGTGACCCACCTAACGTACGCCACAGGATTCTCTCAAATGTATGGGCCCCCATGTATCGAACGGTCCAGATTTCACAAATGTGTTGTAGGTGGTTCTCTCAATTCCAACTCCTACATCACCCGTACCACGTCATTCTTTCTTTTTTTCTTTTGAGAATACCTCCCACGTCATTCGATCACATTAAACAGAAAAATGTCAATGATCCGTTTGGTTTGGTAGAGGAGTTTGAGTAATATTGTTTGTAATTTTTTAAAATATGCGTAGATAAAAATATGTGTAAAAATATATATAATATTGTTTAAAAACTGAAAATGAAATGTTTAAACAACTCTATCAAGCGGCTCTTAATATTTAAAAAATATTATTTTGAAATCATTATATACATCTCCCTATCTCGACGCATAAGTTGACGAATCATTATTACATCTCCCTATCTCGACGCACAAGTACTAGTCAACATGTGCGCATTAGAGAAAACAAAATAGCCAACTTGTACCTTCCTATAAAAGTTTTATTAAAAAAATATTTCTATATATATATATATATA